>VONZ01000388.1:0-662020 GCA_012976165.1 Labeo catla
GTTTCAAAGTGCACCTTTGCTCAAAAAGCGTTTCAGATGCTAATTAATAGTGTCAAAAAGACCGCAGGATTTGACAAAGGAAGAAACGGGAGGGAACGGGTGAAAGAAAGAAAGAGTGAGCGTGAAATTACCATACAGATAGAAAAAGTGGCCGCATAAAGGAGAGGGCGAGGGAAATCCTGAGATACCGTGGTTAAATTGCTTGTTAGTAACTCTCCCCTGAGTAGCGGTTCTTCTAGGAAACAGCATTGCTCCCTCAGGAAATATTTCCCCATGACCACATCTCCTGCCGACGCATCTGGAATCACGTAACTTCTTAAGATCATTCCACTGTAAGAAGTAGTTTCTTCCACAGTATTTTCGTCTTGTTTTTCAGTACAAATATCTAAACATTTAACAAATTATAAATGTATTTACATTAGAAGTATGCATATAAAGTCTTACATACTTAATTTTAGCATTTGGAGTTGGAATGCAGTTAAGGATCCAAAAGGCTTATTTAGCACATAAAATGAAACACTTTGAAACATCTGACGCCCACTTTTCCCAGAGTTCAGTAAAGCAGAATCACATTAACCCCTTCAGACCCTGCACCCATTGAAATGGACATCACATGGTTTTTGGTTTATACCAAAAACATTTTTTTTTGTTTTTGTAATACGAGTACTGTCTGGTCACTGATTGGTTCCTGATCAACCAATTGTAATGAATACATGACATTTAACTTCTGATCTAATTGAGCTTCAGGCATCACAAAAGACAAGGACGGCTAACTGACTAGACAACAGGAGGAGCTCCTTTTTGACCTTTTATATGCTAATTTATGTTTAAGGTGGCATCAATTTGCACCTACAGAATTATAATCTTAATAGTATCAAGTGATCATATTCAAAGCTGGTGTTTCAGAAGATTTTTTAAGTTAATGTCCAGCACAATCAACAATATAAAATATAAATAGGAACCTCATAGTTGTGCGCAAGCATTTCAAAGCTAAGATACAGTTTTATTAACATTAATATTTATTATTAACAGTATTTATATGGCATCACAGTGACTATAAAACTATCATTCAGTTCATAAGTGCGTTAAAATATGAGGAATACTGTCATACAGAGCTATTGCACTACGGGTGTCCCAAGTTCGAATCCCGACTCAAGGACCTTTCCCGATCCCGCCCCCTTCTCTCTCTCCCACTTCGCTTCCTGTCCTGTATGATCTGTCCTATCATAATAAAGGCAAAAATGGCAAAAAAAAAAGAAGGAATTTTATGTTTCTTCAGTCCAGGTGTCCACTGTAGTGGACATAAAAACAAAGTAATAAAATTGTTTTATTTTTAGCCTTTTTTGGAAAACAGTAAATATCAAAAGGGTAATATACTGTAAATACGTAACACTGCTGTTCAAAAGTTTGGAATCAGTGAGATTTTTATATTTTTTAATGTCTCTTATGCTCATTAATGCTGTATTTATTTTATGAAAAATAAAAAAAAAAAAAACAGGAAAATTGTGAAAAATGATTGCAATTTCTAATATTGGTTTCCTATTTTAATAATTTTCATTAGTTTTCTTAAAAAAAAAAAGAAAAAAAAAATTGACTGACTCCAAACTTTTGAGCAGTAGTGTATATTGTAACACAACAACACAACACATTTCTATTTTGAATAAAAACTGTTGTTTTTAACTTTTAGCATATTAGAATAATTTCTGAAGAATCATGTGACACTGAAGATTGGAGTAATGATGCTGAAAATTCAGCTTTGCTTCACAAAAATAAATTCTATTTTAAAGTATATTAAAACAGAAAACGGCCATTTTAAATTGCAATAATATTTCACTAAATTACTGCCTTTTTTGGTTTTGTCAAATTGATAGTCTTGATGAGCTTAAGAAACTTATTTAAAAAACATTAAAAATCGTACTGATCTCAAATGTTTTAACGGCAGTGTATAACGCTCAGTGGAAAAACAAAAAACAAAAAAATCAGGTAAAAACGTTTGCTAATATATAGTGACATTAACAACTATTTGAAATTAATTTAAGCAAAACTGGAAATACAAGTTGGCAATCCTTTAACGTGGCCTAAGGTATGCCATTCAGCATTCTTGAGTCAATAACGTACCCTGAAGATTCACAAGCCAGACTTACCAGGGGAAACGTGATTATGAAATAGAAAAAAAATGCTCTAAAAGTTCTGTAAAGAAATTAATTTTTCAACTCAAATACTGTAGAATGAAGCTAAATTCAGAGACACAAAGGCTTACATTATGGCCTTATTTGTCTTCAGAATTCCTGCTATTATTTTTCTGTCATGTGGAATGACAAGAATGCTATTTGTGCGAACCATTGTTTCAGAACATGGAAATGTTCCACACACTTCTAGAAACTTTTACAAACTCAGTCTGAGTAATATCTGAAAGTTAAAAGTCCATCTCTTTTACGAAACTGCATAGAGTTTTTCTATAAAAGTAGGATTAAATAAACCAAAGAAACAAAAATCTCCCAAAAATGAATGAAAACGCAATGAAAGAAGTTTAACGCAAAATGCAAAAAGAACCAGCGTCACATCACCTCAGACAAAGTAACTGTCCCCAAATGTAACTTTCAAAGACAGCCGACTTCAACAAGACAGCAGCAGCCCTTCAACTCAACCCTTGAACTGGCAGAATATGTGAACAGACAGAAAAGAACTAGTCAAAAAAAAAAAGTCTCGTACCTGAAGGGAAAATCCTGTCAAGCGATGAGGGTTGAAGTCGAGCAGCAGTGTGCCTGGTTTAACAACACAACTCTCTGTCACAGTCACATACACACTGGGCTCGAGAGGCAGCCCTATTGTGAAATGAGTAACAGCTGCTAGCAATTGGTCAACTTCCCTGCCCCCTCCCCCAAAGGAAGACATAAAATACAAGAGGGATGGTTACTTACAACTTGGGGCTGGGTGATAACAGACCGGAGCGACAACGGTGATGAACAAAACAAACGGTGACAAGTCAGCTGACGTTTAAAGCCGGACCCTGGAATGTACAAATGTAAGCATTCAGGCATAAACAACAGACATTAAGGATGCACGCGTACACAGAATGCCCAAAATGACATGCAGCGACATGCTGAAGACACCCTGGGTTCAAAGAGCCTGATAGGTTGCTTTATCACAGCTGCCTTATTTACATACTAGGCAGTTATCTTTTTACACTTCTTCACACGGCGGCCCCTCCTCTTACTGGCAACAGGCAGGGGGGCTAAAGAGTCACATGGGGACGTAGAGTTGAGAAGTAAACAGGCTGCACGTAACTTGCGGTTAGCTGCAGAAAGCAATGTGAGGGCATAAGAGGCAAACTAGGGGTCAGAGATGCGGGTCAGAAGGGAGGACTTTTTTCCTGCAGATGGATGTGACTCAGATTGGCATTTACATTATTTATTTTACAGACGCTTGTATTCAAAGTTGCTTGCGAATGAGAAAACAAGCAGTTGAAACTGGGGACCAGAAAAAAAGTGCAGCTTTAGTAAGGAAGCGGAAGTGGTTTTCTGACGAAAGTTTTTTTTAAACACTTCAATTCAGAGGGATTGATCAAAAAGTGAAAGAAAAGACTTTTATAAGGTTATAAAATTATTTATATTTCACAAAATAGTAGTGCAAATAACACTGATTATAATGAGAAGTGTTTCTTAAACAGTAAGTCAGCATATTAGAATGATTTCTGAAAGATCATGTGACACTGAAGACTGGAGTAATGATGCTGAAAATTCAGCTTTGCATCACAGGAATAAATTACATTTTTAAATATATGAAAAAAAACCCCAGTCAATTTAATTTGTAAAAATATAATAATTAAATATTCATAATTTTAGTGTTTTATTGTATTTATGGTCAAATAAACAGCCTTGATGAGCATAAAAGGCTTTCAAAGACTTTCAAAACCTTTGAATGGTACTGTGTGTATATAAGGGAAATACATGTTTTAGGTTGTGTAGATAGTCACCAATAACTAAATATATAAATGAATATTTTATTTTCTATTTGCCTTCTACCGTTTGATCATTTTAAAATGGATTTGTGGTGTAACAAATGTTTTTTTTTTTTCCCCAAGTATTTTTCATTTTTATTTTATTTTATTTACCGTTTGCCTTCTACCAATTGATCATTTTAAAACATTTTAAAGTATTTTTCTTGTCATTTTATTTTTTAATTTATTTTATTTTTTATTTTATTTTATTTTATTTACTGTTTGCCTTCTACCTTTTGATCATTTTAAAATTGACTTGTGGTGTAACAAATGTATTTTTCTAAGTATTTTTCTTGTTGTTTTATTTTATTTTATTTACTGTTTGCCTTCTACGATTTGATCATTTTAAAATAGACTTGTGATGTAACAAATTTATTTTATATATATAAATATTTATTAAAGTATTTTCTTGTTTTTTTTTTATTTTATTTCATTTTATTTTATTATACGTTTGCCTTCTACCATCTGATCATTTTAAAATAGACTTGTGGTGTAACAAATTAATTTTTCTAAGCATTTTTCTTGTCATTTTATTTTTAATTTATTGTATTTATTTTATTTTATTTTATTTTATTTACTGTTTGCCTTCTACCTTTTGATCATTTTAAAATGGACTTGTGGTGTAACAAATGTATTTTTCTAAGTATTTTTCTTGTTATTTTATTTCATTTTTATTTTATTTATTATTTTATTTTATTTATTTTATATTTTATCATATTTACCATTTGCCTTCTACTGTTTGATCATTTTAAAATAGCCTGTATTTTTCTTGTTATTCTTGTCATTTTATTTTATTTTTTTATATTTTATTTTACTGTATTTTATTTTCATTTATTTCATTTTTTGTTTTATTTTATTTTATTTTTGTTTGCCTTTACCGTTTGATCATTTTAAAATGCACTTGTTTTATTTTATTTTATTTTTTTTATTTTTATGTTATTTTATTATTTACCTTTTACCATTTGACCATTTTAAAACAGACCTGTGTTATAACAAATTTATTTTTCTAAGTATAAATAGTCCTGATTCTGATTAGAATCATAAAAATGCATATCATAAATAGGAAAAATATTGCAATGACTAATCTTTAATCATCTATCCAAGTGGAAAACAGTAGAAAAAGGTTTTAAGTACAATTAAACTTGGTAATCTAGTTAGATAAGTGCTCCAAAATAAGATTGCAATGGATTGCACTTCAGATAAAACATTGAAGTTCATTCCACCAGTGATTGTGGAACAACGTGAACAGAATAAATGGAACAACTGCAGGGAATAAAAAAAAAAAAAAGCAAAAAACAAATCTAAATGTCCTCTCAGGGAGGGGATTATAATTATTAGGTATTCCAAGAGCTGGGGGGCGGGAAAGAAGTCATCAACAAACTCATTTTAAAGATTTATTTTCTTACTGACCAGATTCTTTTCTTCATTTTTCGAAAACACAGCTATTAAACTCAACCAAAATACAGGATGTGGCTAAAAGAATCAAGTTAAGAGCTACGTGTTAAAGGGCACATTTAAATTACTTAAAAACTTCGACATGCAAAAACAAAACTTGAAGAGGGTAGGGTGAAATAATCTCAGACATGAATTAATATCATAAAAGTAGTGTTTTTCAGTCCGCAGTTACAAAAGGCCAGTAAAATGGCGTCCGGCGCTTGGCTATTAAACACTACGCTCACAAAAGAATGGTTCATTGGCACGAGTGGGACTGACAAACACCGGCCATGCCAACCACGCTGCCATCCGAAGGCAGAAAGACAGCCAAGGACCTGCATCTGCTGCCAAAATGGACTTCTAACCTTCACAAAACGCATCTGAAACATTCTCAGAATGTTTTAACGGTTTGAACCTCACACTGGGGTTCGGATAAAATGCATCCAAAAGACCTTGGATACACAAGCACACATTAACGTGTGATGTCAACAGGTGACTCATGAAATTATGCCTTAGAGAAATCTCAGTATTTACGCTTGAGTCTGCTAGATACTGCAATTGGTCTCCAGCGAGGACAGTTTGAGCTAAGTCTGGCGATCCCTCTCTGTCCTGAAATGAGACACCTGATCCTCTCATTAGAGAACAGGAATGAGGCACTTTTCACTCTGACCTTTTCGATGTGGCTGCATTCGCCAAACAGCTCACACATCAGGAAGAATCTGATATACAAAATCCATCAAACAATGGTACAAGAGAGGAGTTTTACAACAGGAAGCCGGTTACGGCTTGCTCACATAGTTTAACTTCTACAACAAAAGAGTGTTTTTTGTAGATAAAGAGGAAGTTCTTTTTGGACACAAGACCAATCAGATTAAACATCTGGGTCAAACTTTCTTAACATTTCACTGCTTTTCTGGCCTGTGCCATTATTGTTCACTTGAAACGTTTTAGAAAAGTTTCCTAATAAACTAAATGTTTTGAAAAAAAAAAAAAAATCAATGTAGGGAGTTCATAACAAGAAACAATGGAGACTTGTGAGAGTTTTGAAGCACCTCCCCCACACGGCCACCCCGACTCCTGCTGAATTGCATTTGTTTCTGTTCCTCTTTTGGGTAGACCTCTTGCTATACACTGAGAAGAGAAACCACAGAACGAATAGCAGTCATGCTACATCTCCTCAAGCTCACGGTAATTTTTATCAAGAAGGAGGTTCCTGGATCAACATCTTGGTGTTAATGCTAAAACAACATTTACGTAAACACCTAAATTCAATGGGAAAAGAGGTTGATAAGAGTGTTATTAAACCCTAAAATCCAATTGTCTGGCACTGTTATGGGTTTTCACCTCTAAATAAATTCCCATGACTCTTTAATGGAATTCTTCTTGGATTGGGATTTTCTTTTAAATCATTTAGATACAGAGTAATGAGCGATTAATTAATCATTCAGATTTCAAATTCAGTGAATTTGAGTAATTCTATGGAAGCCCATTTCTGCCACTGAATAAAAAAGTAAAAAAGGTTATTGCGACTTTTTATCTCACAATTCCGACTTTTTTCCTCAGAATTGCGTAATATAAACTCACAATTGCAAATGATAAAGTCAGAATTGCGAGCTATGAACTCAGAATTCTGACTTTTTTCTCAGAATTGCATGATATAAACTCGCATTTGCGAGAAATAAAGTCAGAATTACAAGATAACGCAATTCTGACTTTTTCCTGCAAATACGAGTTAGTATCTCACAATTCTGTTTTTCCTCGCAATTCTGAAAAAAAAAAAGTTTATAAAAAAAAATACACATGAATTCGAGTTATAAAGTCCAATTTTGAGGGAAAACAGACTCGCAATTCTCACTTAACTCACAATTGCATGTTATAAAGTCATAATTGCGAGTTTATATCTCAAAATTCTGACTTTATGACATGCAATTGAGAGACTTGTGAGAAAAAAGTCGGAATTACTCCGAGTTGCGAGTTTATTTCTCAGAATGGCGAGTTTATTTCTCAATTCTGACTTTATAACTCACAATTGCAAGTTCATATCTCACAATTCTGAGAAAGTCAGAATTGCAAGATGTGATTGTGAGATAAAAGTCGCAATTACCTTTTTAAAAAAAAAAAAATGTATTCAGTGGCGGAAACGGGTTTTTGTATAATTCATTAAAAAAAATCCAACTAAAAAAAAAAAAAAAAAAACATAAAAATGATAATATTAATAATAACAACAACATTAATTTGCTCGCAAATCAGACATTTCTTTGACTGTTATTTGGTGTTATTTTAGTAACATTTATATACTATTATAATATTTGTTACTAATATTTTTATATTATTTTATTATAATATTTGAATTACTATTATTTTTAATTATTAAAATGTATTATTTTTTATCTATTTTAGATTTTCATTTTAAGTTTTAGTAGTGTTGTCACTTTTACTAACTTTTGTTTTTTAATTTAATTTAATTTAATTTATTTCAGTTCAGTTTTAGTAATTTTGGTGCTTCAAATCCAACTTATTTTATTTCAGTGGAGTTTACCGTTATTTCTATGGGTGATACTTCGCGTTATGTTATTAACAATTATATACTATTATGGAATTTATTAATATTTTTAAATGAATCTTGAATTACTAATATTTTTCTAAGTGCTGTGTATATAAATATACACATATACATGTATATAATTAAGAAATAAATGTAATATACATTTATATTTATATATAAATCATATATAAAAATGATACATGTATATGCGTAAATATTTCTTAAATATATACATGTACATTTGTGCATTTACACATACATATACAAATATACACAGCACATGCACATTATGTAAACAAACTTTTATTCTGGATGCAATTAATCACGATTAATCGATTTAACAGCACTCATTTTTAATAATTAAAATGTATTATTTTTATATATTTTCAAGTTTCATTTTAAGTTTTAGTAATGTTGTCACTTAGTTTTATTTATTTCAGTTTAGCTTTAGTAATTTTAGCGCTTCTAATCTAACGTAAGTCTTATTTCTAATTTTTATTTAGAATAAGTTTTCCATTTAATATTTAGATTTCAAATTTAGTTAACACTGCTTACAAACCTCTTTTACTCTAAAATATTTTGTTCTTCTGCAGACAAAAATGTACTATTTTTATGTATATGTATTTACAATTTCATTACCATGACTCTTCTAGCCATGGAAAACACCATTCCATGACCGTGTGAACCATTTATGTTGATTCAGGAACATCCAACGTGGCACTTTTGTGTACCCTGTTCTGTTGAACCCAGCTCAGCTTTCTCTAATTATAAACACTGCCATCCTCTTAATATACTATCCATCTGATATTTTTATCTACCCAACTTTCTACATCCATCTCAACTGAACCTCAACCAGGTCTCTCACCCCGGTCCCTGCACATCATATCACCGTGAGAGCTGTTCAACCTACTGTCAGTCCCG
Organism: Labeo catla; assembly: GCA_012976165.1. Lineage (NCBI taxonomy): Eukaryota > Metazoa > Chordata > Actinopteri > Cypriniformes > Cyprinidae > Labeo > Labeo catla. Next base: position 8,901 of record VONZ01000388.1, read on the forward strand.
GTCAATCTAAAGAGACACTCCATACTTATCTTCACCATCTACTGCTTTGCTGTCAACATACCTTCTAAAATCTCTATCGTCTAGCCGTGCTGCCATCATTTCTCTGATGTCTACACTAGAGCTGGGCCTCACCGAGGGCTCTGTGTGAGCATGTCTGGGTGTCCTGGGGGCTTCTGGGACATCTCCTGTAATTTAGAGATAGCCCAGAGGAGCATCGGAACAAAAGGCATCTGTATGCAATGCACAAAAGGCAGGGGGAATGGGGATGTTTGTGCTGGCGGGGGGTTAGGCCTATCCTCTTTAACGTAAAGGGTTAACTTCTCTGCTCGACTTCATAGCCTTTGCCTGTCCACTGTAATCTCCACCCATTTCCCTTATTCCAGCGCTGGAGAGAGACGAGAAGAGGGTATGCAGTTACAGAAACATCTGGAACATTTTACTGTGAATGCCTTTGTGCCCAGTAAAAGGGGCTTTCCATTTCTTGGGTGAATCTCACAAAAGCATGCAGATTTAACCCCCAAATCAAAAAATGCAGTTTTGCGTAAAGAAAATGAAGCTTATTTTTAGACCATTTTGCACTGTGTCACTTTCCATGACATCGTTTTACATTTGCAGGCTACACCCATTAATCTCAATTGTGATTTTCATTAGCTTTCTGTGACTAAAAGTGAGTATAATACAACCATAAATTAAAAGTAAAAAAAAAGAAACATGTATAAATACTTTACAACTTAAATAATATATATTTTTTTGCAACATAGAAACTGTTTAGTTTTGCTTAATGAACTTAGTTTACTTTTAAAGACATTTCCTACTTACATATTTTGATTTTGGGGTGAAATGTGCAAGTTTATGAGGCAAGGTTTTATAAGTTTTAACAACATACTAAATCTAAACTCTAGAGGAAACTGTGTTTTTTTTTTCTCTAAGCTTAAATTCATTTGGCCGTGTGAAACCGGTGGCTGAAAGGAGTCTGTAATTTAGTCATATCCGTGCAAGAGAGACCCACAAAAGCCTCTCCAGGAATCTTGGAGAAGATTAAATTCCTCTCTTATTTCTTGCCTTGTTCCCATGGGAATGCCAAAGGCGGCCTTTCTGGATGAGAAGTCTGGTGGAACGTTCATCCAGAATCTATCAGTTCTTTCAAACAATCAAAACATATAAAACAAAAAAAAAAAAACAAAGAGAAAGTTTCTTTGTGCAGGAGGACGGACTGTATGACAGAATGGAAGGGCTGTAGGGGATCACTGGGGGTTTAAAGTCCTAACTTGTCCATCATTTCCCTAACAGCTGTTTTCTCTGCTGCTCCAACAAAGACTCAAGATGATCTGCTCTCTTCACTGCAGCCTAAATGACAAAGGAGAAACAAAGAAGTTAGTTGGTAATCAAAATGTATGCATAACAAGCATTGCTTTACAGCAACAGTCAAATACAGTGAATTAGATGTGTTGCAATTACCTCATGCTGCTTCCGCAGGTTATTAACAGTCTCTTCTTTCTTCAAAATCGCTGACTTTACTCTATAACAGAAAGAGAAAGTAATTTTCATTGTGGATGAAACCAGAAACTCAAATCAAGCATATAGTAAACACCTCATCTTTCAAACAAGGAAAGAAAAATACTCTTCGCCTCTGACCTTTGATGCACTTCCGCAAGTTCCTCTTCTTTCTCTCTGGTTACTCGCTCTACTTCTAAGCGTAGTCGTGCCTTGGCCTCAGAGACCTCCATTTTCATTCTCCTGTTTTCTTCCTCAGTCTCTACAAGGCGTTCTGCAAACTCTTGTCTGATCACTTCTGCTAGACTGCGGCGTTCATCTGATAACTTGTCACGGGCCTGTGAGCCACATCATAAAGAGACCGAAACAAAGCACAAGGAAAAAAAATTATACTTAGAAGGGTAAATCTCATTAAGCAGTTTTAGCATGAAGCAGTGGATCCTCTACAGCAAACGGGTGCCGTCAGAATAAGAGTCTGAACAGCTGAAAAACACATCACAATAATTTGTAATCCACACAACTCCAGTCCATCTTGTGAAGTGAAAAGCTACATTTTTGTACAAAACAAATCCATTAAGGATTTTAATTTTCAGCTTTGCTTCAAAAAAAAAAAAATCATAATCCATAATAATTTTAGTGTTGGGTTCGAGTCCACTTAAGTCGAGTCTGAGTCGAGTCCGAGTCTTTAACCAGTCGAGTCCGAGACGAGTCAGAGTCCAAAATGAGCCGAGTCGGACTCAAGTCCGAGTCCCAAAGGTCCGAGTCCGAGTCGAGTCCGAGTCCAAGGAAACACTACTGTTTGTCAGTATCTTAACAGTCTTAACCCAAGGGTTCCCAAACTCGGTCCTGGAAGGCCGGTGTCCTATAGAGTTTAGCTCCAGCCCCAATTAGATACACATAAACCAAGTAATCAAGCTCTTACTAGGCATACTAGAAACCCACTGGCAGGTGTGTTGAGGCAAGTTGGAGCTAAACCAAGGACCAGGACAGAGTTTAGGCACCCCTGTTTTTAACCTTTACAACTAGTAAAACGCAATGTCAATTGAAAAGCAAAAAGCAAAGAAAAGCAAACCTCTAGTGGATCTTGCCATTTTGATTTTTGATTTCACATCTCATACATCTCATAATTAGCGTCCATGCTCTGCTTAGCAAACTCAAAGTCATGTAACAGAAGTTATGGCTGACTTATGTCTTGTGACATATTTCAGAGTGAAACAGGTTTTAGAATGTGATAAATTATAGGGCGATACGTGACTTTATTCATTGATATAGTAAATGTATAAATTCAAGGGTGGGGGTAAAGGAGTAGGTATCTTGGTGAATGGGACCTTAAGAGCAGAAAATGCACCTCTTTTATTTCTGATTGTGGCTGTGTGTTTTGGGTTTTATATGACTTTTTTTTTTCTTGGATGAAAATGAGGCTGTGAGGGATAAAACTAGTCTTTACAATACACTGTGTATAAAGCCCTACATATACTTTCCATAAATTACAGCAAACTCACACTTGTTTTATTTTTGAATGCATTTATAGTTACATTAATTACAATAAATTACATTATATAAGGAATAATTGATGATGTGCCATTGATTTATTAGAAGATCATGCACACCCAAGGTGGTTTTTGGACCCATTAAAACTATTGCTGCAAAGATGTTAGAAAAATTATTTTTCTTTGAAGCTAGAAACTGCCACCATGTTTAAAAAATAATAATTTTAATATAGCAAAAACTAATCAACTAATGTAAGTAAAACATTCTCAAGCTTACTGAAGGCAAGTAAATACTCCAAGTAGGCCTATTACTTACAAACAAAAGGATAAATAAATATATTAATCAAAAATACAAATTAAATAATATTTTTAAAAAATAGAATCTTTTTTTAAAATAGATTTTTTTTATTTTAATTTTTTTTAGGTAGGTCTATCTAAAGGCTATTACAGAAATAGACTACTACAGACATTTCTTAATAAATGTTAAAATAAAACACTGCAAAATCTTCACTGTATACATTAAAGACGATTCTTATTAAAGTTAATAAGTGATTCAGTCAAGAAAAGTAAGTGGATTCTCCTTTTCATTTGTTGTTTGATTAATATTTATGATGTGGTCGGCGGCTGCAGGTTTACGCTGCTGTCGCTTTAAGATCTGATGCACATATCAAATATTTTGGCGCATCAGTATTTCTCCCAGCTGTTCAGGTTTACTTAAGACGAAACCAACTTCATTTACATGAATAGTCTCTAAGACGAGCACATGTGTAGCAATAACAGACCCTATCAGAAGCGAAAGAGAACTCGGTATTCGCACACTGACTGAGAGGCGCGTTCTGTGAGCTCGCTTTGAGTGTGTGCGCACATAAACCCGTCGGCTTTCAAGTAGCCTACTGGACAAGACTTAAAAACACATGCAAAAATACTGAATATCACTTTCGTGATAATGCATCAAGTCAGTGACATTTCCGTCAACTGTCTCTGGCTCGGATGGACTCGGCATATTTTCAGAGTCTGAAATGCTCGAGTCTGAGTCAAGTCCAAGTAAAAATGACTTCGAGTCCGTGACAAGTCCGAGTCGCCTAAAAATTGTACTCGAGACCGGACTCGAGTCCGAGTACAAGTCCGAGTACCCCAACTCTAATAATTTTCCAGTGAAAAAACATAAAATCATAAAAATCTACAGATGTATGTTTAGAACGGTTTTGTCTTATAAAAGCTGCTTGCTTGGTGCACATTTCTCTCCTGATTCAGGACAAGAAGTAACAGTTTGGAGTTAAAACGTCTGGATGGATTTATTACAAAAACATTAATTGATGGACTGGAGTTTACTTGTGATGTTTTTATCAGTTGTTTGGACACTCATTCTGATGGCACCCATTCACTGCAAAGGATCCTTTGATGAGCAAGTGTAATGTAATGCTAAAACCAAATTTGTTCTGATAAAAAAAAAAAAACTCCTCTACATCTTGGATGACCTAACGGTGAGTAAATTTCAAGCAATTTTTTATTTTTGGATTAACTATTTATTTATTTGGATTCTATTTATTTAGTGTGAAATATAAATATGAAATAAACTACCAGTCAAAAGGTTTTTTTTTTTTTTTTAGATTTCAAGTTTTTTTAGTGTTTTTTTGTTTTTTTTAAGAAGTCTCTTCTGCTCATTAAGCCTGCATTTATTTGATCCAAAGTATAGCAAAAACAGTGAAATTGTGAAATAATTTTTATTTAAAATAACTGTTTTCTATTTGAACATATTTTAAAATGTAATTTATTCCTGTGATTTCAAAGCTAAATTTTCAGCATCATTACTCCAGTCTTCAGTGTCACATGATCCTTCAGAAATTATTCTAATATTCTGATTTAATGGTGCTAAAAAAAAAAAATCTTTGCTTTGATCCCAGGAATAAATTTAATTTTAAAATATATTCAAAAAGAAAATAGTTATTTTAAATAGTAAAAATATTTCAGAATTTTACTGTTTTGTACTTTGGATCCAATAAATGCAGGTTTGGTGTGCAAAAAGACTTCTTCATCAAACATTAAAAATATTACTGTTCAAAAACTTTTCACTGGTAGTGTATTACATTCACCCCTGTAGCTAAGCGAGTAAAGCAACTAGCCTGGTGTGTCATGTGGCAACTCTATGAGGCTTGACATCTTATATAACCACAATTGGTTAGACCAAAATGTATTTTCAGTTAATTCACACAATGGCAATGACACTCAGGTGTAACGTTAAACAGAAAGGGTCAAAAGTCATTCAGCTTATCATGTTGCCTAGCTTTTATCCTAAACAACAAACTCACCTGATTTACTGAACTACAACTCAGTACTTTTTTACAGTCTAATTACTTAATACAGTGTAATTCTACTTACTGACTGTTATTCAGTCAGGACCACTTATTAATAATAAAATCATTAGGGAGCCAGAACTGTTACTTGAAAACTGAATCCTTTTGGTTGCCATCTCTACTAACAAATATGCAAGAGTCTGTCGATTAATAAGTAACCTATATGCGTTAATGAGTGTGGACTAACAAAGCACTGCCACCATAACAATGATTACCTGGGTGAGGTCGCTTATCTCCTGCTCTCGCTGTCGTAAAAGCGACTGCAGCCGGAGGAGCTCTGCCTCCATTTCACTGTGTTTCTCTCTCATCTCCTGCTGTTTTTGCAGTGCTGTTCGCTCCGAACGCTCAAGGTCTCTGAGCTCGGCCTCGTACTTCTCCCTCACACGCTTCATCCTGCATACACGAGTACACATACCATACAAATTTACATTCAGTTGGAAAAAACCACAGTCCACCTGCCATATGTTAAAAGGATGGGCTTAAATGTAAATGGAAGTATATCCAGAGCACAAATTATGTAGGAAGAGCTCAAAACTGTGGCTTGCAAGGATTTAGTTTTATTCAAAACCTACTGAAAGTATCAATATATGATCATAATTTGAATTGGAGATGCAGCAGGATGCAAAATTGAAATTTGAATAAAATGTAACGACCAAAGCAAAACACTAGTTTTCAGTGTCAGATCATCCTTCAGAAATCATCCTAATGCTGAAGGTATAACTGTATTTTTGTGTTTTTATTATCATTTTACTTATGATGAACATGGTTTACAAGAAAAGTGGTCAGCAGGAAAATTCGTCTTGCAATCTGTGCTAATTTAAAAAACACATGGAGATTTACTTCTACTGAAATGCATGTAGGTTGAACTGTAACATCCTGTGCCATTCAGATCTCCAATGACATTTAGGTCCACACAAACAGGAAGGGGAAACACACCGGTTGTCAGCCGCTCTCTCACACTCCTCTCTTGCCCCTCTGGTCTCCTCCTCTAGTCTCTGAATGGCCAGCTCGATCTCTTTGTCTCTCCCTCGACGCACTTCCTCTTTAAGCTCCCTTTCTCTACTTAGCAGCCATGCTTCCTGTGAGAAGAAACGCAGTGTACTGAGATTAACTCAGGGACTTTTTAACCTTACGTTCACTTGCGGTTGTAAACCATCTGTGACTGTGTTAATACAGAGATATTTGACACTTGTTTGACCCAGAGGTGCGTAAACACTAAACCTGAGAAATGACACCAGAGCAAATTATTCTGTTGACACATTAAATTCGTTTTGGCATAAGATGGATTATAATGGAGATTATTTGCATTTGGAAACCATTTGCTATGACATTCTGAATAGTAAAGAACAATACAATTTAGCAATACACTACTGTTCAAAATTTGGAGTCTTTTTTTTTTTAATGTTTTGAAAGTCTCTCATGCTCACCAAGGTTGCATTTATTTGATCAGAAATATAGTAAAAATGGTAATATTGTGAAATATCATTACAATTTAAGACTGTCAGGCTGGTTTTAGCTAGCCAAGCTGGGAGACCTGTTAATAGACCAGCTAAGGTTAAACCAGCTATTTTCAGCTTAAACTAGCTGAGACTAGACAAGCTGGTTTAAACATATTAATCATACTAGCAACACGCTAATTATGCTAGAAACACGCTAACAACATGTTAGTAACTTGCTAACATGCTAATCATACTAGAAACATGATAACAACATGCTAATCATGCTGACAACATGCTACCAATATGCAAATCATGCTAGAAACATGCTATCGACATGTTAATCATGCCAACAACATGCTAGTATTATGCCAATCATGTTAGAAACATGCTAGTAACTGGCTAATAATGCTAACAACATGCAAGTAACATGTTTATCATGTTAGAAGCATGCTAGCAACATGCTAATCATGTTAACAACATGATAACAACAAGCTAGTAACATGCTAATCATGTTAAAAACATGCTAGTAACATGTTAACCATGCAAGAAACATGCTAATCAGGCTATAAACATGCTAATCAGGCTATAAACATGCTAGTAACTTGCTAATCATGCTAACAACATGCTAGTAACATGTTTATCATGCTAGCAACATGCTAATCATGTTAACATTATAGCAACAAACTAGTAACATGTTAATCATGCTAGAAACATGTTAGAAACATGCTAGCATCATGCTAATCAGGCTATAAACATGCTAGTAACTTGCTGATCATGCTAACAACATTGTAATCAGCCTATAAAAATGCAAGCAACAAGTTAATCATGGTAAAACATGCCAACAACATGTTAAATAATGTAAGCATTGTACTAAATTATCATAGCAACATCAACTTTCATACTTTTACAACTGCTTCAAACTTTCAGGCTAGGCTTTCTCAAGCCAACTCAAAGTTATTCTTAAACTTTACTCATCTAGTTTACAATGCAATTTATTCCTGTGATGCAAAGCTGAATTTTCAGCAGCCATTAATAAAGCCATAATAATATGCTGATTTCGTGCTCAAGAGATATTTCTTATTATCACCAATGGTGAAAACAGTTGTGCAGCCTAATATTTTTGTGGCAACAGTGATGAATTTTTTCCTTTAATGGAAATGTAAAAATTCAAAAGAATAGCATTTATTTGAAAGGGACATCTTTTGAAATACAATAGATCCCTTTATTTTTACCTTTTATCAATTTATTGCATCCTCTCTGAATAAAAGTATTTATTTGTTAAAAAAAAACTTGTGAAGTGTAAATTGGGAAACGTTTACATTTGAGAGTCTCAGAAAGCAGAAGTGGACACTATAATGTAATTTAACCAGTTTAACTACACCATAACCGTAATGTACTGCGAATTTTAGATGTACATTTAGCCCAAATTCCAAACATGTAAATATACACAAACAACTGCTTCTCAAATACGCATTCTCTCACTGTAAACATGCAAAATATGCATAGAACAGGATAATATATAAACTCATCATTTCTGTTTGACAGACTTGGGAAGACACAAACACGTACCTCTTTTTTCATATAATTTTCTTCCCATGTCTGCTTCTCAATCTCAAGTCGTTCCTTCAGGGCCTTTATTTCAACCTAATGAGAGATACAGACAAAAACACAATTAAAAACCACCAAAAGAATGAGATGCTATTCAATGTGACCACAATAAGTTGCTTTTATGTAACCTCTGCAAACATTGCACCATCAAACACATGTACACGTCTAAACAGACAAGTAATTTGAGTTCTGCGCCTGAAAGCCTCAAGCAAAAAAAAAAAAAAAATATTGGCTGGGTTTAGAAAAGTGATGATGCATAGAAGAAAGGAAGGAGATGCTGCATAGTATAACAGATCTTCAGAAGACCTTTCCTGAAATTTTAAAACCGGTTGGTATCACTAATGATAATAAAGTTGCAACAATTATAATGCCGGTTTTCTGTTGATGGTTTGCTTGCTCATTCACATTGGCTGCATCACATTTAATTGGGCATCACTCATAAAAAGTATTAGTAATACAACAAAAGCATGTTATCTGATGTGTTACAATTTCTGAAAGTCTTGCACAAAGTCTCAAAGGTGTAGTTAACCACCTCATGTCTTACCAAATGTATGTGACTTAATTTCTTCATATTCTTCATATCTGATTGGGTGTATCATTATGACTAGATGTGCAAGTGTTTTACCTGGTGTCGTCTCTCCTGCTCTTCTCTGTTCTTCTCCAGCTCTTCTCTCAGCGCTCTTGCTGCCAAGGAGCTGTTCTCTTCCAACTGCTTTCTTAAGTCCTCCAGTTCAGCATGCTGCCTATATAACACACAAACACATTCCTACTTAGTTATAACTTAACTTCCATCTTGTCCCTCTCTTTTGGACAGTCATTGCTTAAAAACATTTGCTTAACCAGTATTTTTCAATCTTGTTGTGTACTAAAAACATCTACATTCTTAAAACAAGATAAAGTCACTAACTGTGATGTCAAAAGATTTGTAATGTTTTTAAAGAATTCTCTTCTGCTCACCAAGCCTAGATTTATTTGATCCAAAACACAGCAAAAGCAGTTATATTGTAAGATATTTTACCTTTTTTAAAATAATTGCCTTCTATATGAATATATTTTAAAATGTAATTTATTCCTGTTATTAAAGCTACATTTTCAGCATCATTAATCCAGTCTTCATTGTCACATGATCCTTCAGAAATGTTTCAAATATACTGATTTGCTGTTCAAGAAACATTTATTATTATTATTTTTATTATCACCAATATTTAAAACAGTTGAGTCATTTTTTTCAGGATTCTTTGATAAATAGAAAGATCCACAGATCAGCATTTATCTAAAATAAAATGATTTTGTAACATTATACACTATGCTGTTCAAAAGCTTGGAGTCAGTATAATTTATAATGTTACAAAAGATTTCCATTTCATCAAAATAATAGAGTGAGTTCTGAAGGATCATGTGACTGGAGTAATAATGCTAAAAATTCAGCTTTGAAATCACAGGAATAAATTACATTTTAAAATATATGTAAATAAATAAGTTATTTTTAATAGTGAAAATATTTCAGACTTTCACAGTCTTTGCTGTACTTTGAATCAAATAAATGCAGGCTTGGTAAGCAGAAGAGACTTATTGAAAAACATTAAAAATCTTACTGTTCAAAAACTTTTGACTGGTAGTTAGAAACGCATGGAAACACTTGGAAGGTTCTTTAATTATTTTAGTAATTATTCGTTAAGACAATTCCTGGCTAGAAAAATTTGGCACCCAAAGATTCAGTAATTTAACCTTAAACAACCTTTGAACCTAACCTGGCTGCCAGCTGTGTGATTCGCTCTTTCTCCTCAGACACTTCTTTATACAGACGTCTCCTCTGCTGCTGCAGCGCGTTCTCCTCTTCCTGCAGCTGTTTCTCAAACCTGAGACACAAACGCACATTAATTTTCTCAGTTGTACACAGACTTTCAATGAATACGTGTTCGTAAAATTCAATGCATGGCAAATTAAGACTTCATTCTTGTTTTATATACAAGGATTAGAAGGAAGAATTTAGTTGTGCCACTTATGTACTTAGTGCAAAACCCTTATTCACATAACACCCACAATAAACACCGAACAATTAACACCTGGAGAAGCTTAGGGTTATTTAAGGGGTGCGCTTATGTACATTTTCAACTGATCTTAGCAACAGTAACTGAAGACAGGCAAAGATTTTACGATTGTTTGCCTTGTGTTTATGGCCTGAAATTATCATTCAGCCATTATCTTACCTTGTCATTGTGAATAGGACACAACTGCACCATGAAAATATGTAATCAGAACTCATTTTGGGAGTGTGTTTGTCCTATTATCTGATTTGCATAAAGTAAGGAAATAAACAATGCAAAAGGCATGTGCAAATTCCAGTGTTTATGCTACATTGTTTTTATGCACACACAAAAAACAGACATGCTTTTCCATCTTCTCTTTCTGTCATACACAGATAACCTAATAAACACACATACTCATGCTGATTTTATTATCCCTTGTGAATAATCCACAATTCTTATAGAAGTCAGTTAGATAATGAGTCTACTTTTCAGAACCGAATGGAGAAATTCATGGAATGTGGGAGGACATGCCGTACCATAAACCTGCTCAATAAAGCCAAATACATTCAGGCTTACGTGATTATATTGAGCGCATATGTGCAAGTTCAATACTATACACACAAAAATCCAAGTAATTGTTCACTAAAAATGAAAAAGTCATTATTTACTTCTGTTTCAAAACCTTCATGCTGTTATTTTTTTAGTGGAAAATAGTCAAAGCTAGTGTGTGACGTGTTCACATCCAGATGGTGCTCATTTTGAAATCTAGACATAAATTCAGGTTGGACACAAAGTATAGGAAATTCTCAATAAATGACTGCTTAACTGGCCATTCAAAGGTTTGGGGTCAAAAATATTATTTATTTTTTTTAAAGAAATCGATTTTTGAGAGAGAACTTTTATACAGGAAGGATGCAGTCTAGACACTTGAAATGGTAATCTTTCGCAACATTATGTTCTTTCCAAACTTCTTGTTTGATCAAAGATTAAAATGATTCCTGAAAGATCATGTTGAAACAGAAGACTGGAGTAATGTCTGCTGAAAATACAGTTTTGCCTTCACAGAAATAAACTGCATTTAGTGTATTTTGATCAAATAAACGCAGCCTTTGTAATCATAATAAAGTTTAAATAAATACATTTCATTCTGAAAAGCAATCATGTGGTTTCAGAGTCATAAACCATGTTTTTAGTGCTTTTATTGTGTATTTTCCTTTTTTTGTATGTGTTTCATAGTGTGTTTTTATTCAATTTTGTCAGGAGATAGCGGCATGAAGAGTTTCTGACAGAAGCTTGTTTGTGAAATAAAACCATCTTTATAGAAAATCAGGGTTCAGTTATAAACCAGGTTAAAAATGTTCGGTTATTTAAAAAACAAAAGGAAAAATGAAAAGGATGAGGCCTTTAATAGAAAATAAAATAAAAATAAATAATAAAAAAAGTAATATAAAATTATATATATATATATAGGATGTCAAAACAAAAGTTTGAGTTTTCCTAATATATGTGTGTACTGTGCATAATTGTTACGTATATAGAACTACACACAAATTAATGTACATATTTAAGAGAAATATATTATATATGTACAAAATATTTTTATTTATATATATAGCAAATTATATAATAAATTATAATAAATATATATACACTTGTAAATATTTCTTAAATGTATACATAAATGTGTTTGTATTTATATATACATAATAATTACACACAGTACACACACATATATTAGGCAAACTCAAACTTTTATTTTGTATGCGATTAATTGCCCTAATATTTTTTAATTATGAATATAATTATGAATAATAAAATAACAATAATAATAAAAGACTCTTTAAAACAGCAGACTGTGATAGCTAAGTAAATATGTCTGTGTGTGTGTTTTCAAAAGCAGTATTTAGCTTTGAGATCATGTCTAGTCAGCCTCCTTTGCCGCTCTTTTCCAGTCTGCCTTTCTTTTTTCAGAGTGTGAATATGTTTGTGTTTTCTAACATCTGTGAACACATCGCCTTGGCTGCCCGTCTCCGTCACCGGTTTGATCTCTGACGAACAGATGTGTATTCTGTGGGCAGATGATTTTGTGCACTGGACACATGTGAGTACGTAAGGGTGTGTGTACCTCTGCTTGGCCAGTTCTCTCTCTCTCTGACACTGTTCATCTCTTTCTCTTTCCAACTGCTGTCGCAATTCCTCAGTCTGCCTGACGTAACGCTGAGCAGCCCTCTCGTCTGCCTGAAGCAGCTCTGCCTCGTGAAGAACTCTGAGTTTCTTCAGCTCCTGTTTGTGTTTGGAGATGAGCTTCTGAATCTCTGGCTCCAGACCTGAGGGCATACAGGAAGAGAGAGTTATGCAAACATTATTCAAAACTAAAATAAATGTTTGCAATAGCATTGAAATTAACATGGAATTTGCAATGTAATTCGAAGAAGGAATACAATAAAACGTCACACTATTTGCTGATGTAATGTTTGAGTTACAATGGAATTCCAAAGTTGACATTAAATATCTAGGATTTCTGAGAAATTGCTGACGTAAACGTCACTTGTAATTAAAAATGATATTAAACTGGCAAAAAATTAAATATATTCTTAGTGTTGTGCACTAAGAATATATATATATTCTTAGTGCACAACACTGATAAAACATCTAACACCACCCGTGCTAACACCACCACTATTTTCTATTTAAATATAAAAGATGTATTTTCTTAATGATAGCTAATATAATTCATGGAAAAATGGCAAAATTGAAATGTATTAAACATATACTTAATAAAAACAACAAAATATATGCCAATATTTTCTGTAAAATAAGTAAATTAGACAATTTTTTTTAGCAATTCTTCAGCAAATTTATAATATTCTAGTACTTAGTATGTTCTCCAGAACTTCAAGTACACTGCTCTGACCCCTCTTGGCACTGAGTGTACAAGTTTTTGACAAATTTTCATATTTGTCCTGTTTAACTCCTGGAGGACTTTACTACCACTAAACGTCACTGTGGGAACCAGGCACTTCTCACTGTACTCCTCCTCTAGCAACACCAGAACAATTTGGATGCTATTGGATCCGAAATGATTGACTTGGTCTCTTGAGACCAGAGTATGGATTCCCAGAAGTCTAGATTTTGTAAATATGGGCCTTTGAAGAGGTTAAATGAGTTTATTGTGCTTTGGCTACATTAGTAAATTCTAGTAGTAACAACCATGCATGTCACTTTTGAAGGCTGGATCATACTCCGTAAGATGAAGTGTCAATCTTTTCATAGCTTTTTACGCTTGCATAGTATCTCTCCGGCTCTTTTTCTAGCAAAAATTTACTCTTTACTAAATGAAAACATAAAGTGAAGACCTGATTATTCTAGGAGCCTTGTCACAAGTCCATTGTTTTTGAATGTCGATGCTACTTCTGCTACATTTTCACACTTAAAACAATAATTTTGGTATCTTGTACCACTGTCCTCTGTTATGCCAAGAAATAAGTCACCTGGCAGTTCTCTCCCAAGTGGTTTCATTGTTGAAAGCATTAAGTCCGAGTATGATTCAGTAGGCTATAAAAACAGTCAGGAAATTACTTGTCTTTATAAGTTTTAATCCAATATACATACCTATTGATCAAAAATTGTCTTAAACCTACACTAAAATTTTCTTTTTTTGTTTTATTTAGTAACTTTCAGGAGGGTGTACTCATTTTTGCAACATAACATTTTATCACTTTGATAAAAAAAACTTATTTTGCTGAATAATTTTGACATTCTTCTTTTGTAACTGATCAAGCAGGCTTGTTGGGACATTATATCTCCAAAGAACCCTAACATGTCTTCTAAGTAAAGAGTAATGGCTGAATTTGTTTTTAGAGGGGGTGTACTCATTTATGCTGTGCACTGTTTATACCAGTGTATTGGCTTCGATTTGAATATGTTGTAATGTGTTTGATATGCAGTTTGACCAGGTTGGAAATGCCTGAACAAACATTTGTTACTATAGTTAGTCACTAAAAGCCAGTTTAACAAAGGCGCATACATTTATTTTTTCTTTATGCCACCAATGTAAATCATAAATGTGTGACACATTTTGACAGCTGGGTTTAGAGAAACATGCAAACTGGACTGTAACTGATATTGTTGAAGGGTGCAGTGATCTGATTCCAATCAGAGAAATGTGGCACTGGTGCGAACAGGCACTTGTTGTTGAATTCTGCTGACCTTTTACTGTGATCTCCTTGATCTTTTTGGTCTTGTCATCAATCCATTTCTCCCTGCGGATCTTTTCTGTGGCACTCATTAACTCCTTCAGCTTCTTAATCTCCTATGTGGACAAAGAGAGAGATGGAAAAAGGGTTAAACAGAAAGAGAAGACAGGCCAATATCATTTTTTGGTTTTACAGGAACACAGAAGAAGAAATTGTGCAGAATGCACTGTTCATGTTCACTGTCTAATTACAATGAATAGGGACTGAAGTGTTCTAGTGTTAAAAAGATGTAAAAACACCAAAAATCAAGTCCAAAGTCATAGGATAGCTCAAACATTTGAACTTTACTGACAAAAGTAGTGATAATATCTGATTTGTTAGTGAATCGTTCAGATGGGCTTTGTGAATTGAATCAGTTAATTTAATCTAAAGATTCAACGCAAAGAATGATACATTGCACGTCTTTGCTACTTGTCTCATGGACGTGCCAAGGTGACCATAGCCAGTATGTCAAGATGTTTAGTGTATTACAACTTTTTTAGTATATTTCACAACGTTTTATTTCCAAAGTTCCAAAGCTACTGACTTTGGAAGACCTGAAGTATGGTCATATGGAATACTTTTATGATGCTTTTGTCTTTTTTAAAGTCCTAGTCGACAGTCATTGTAATTTCATTGAACAGGGCAACCTTAGAGCACATCATTCAGAATTTCTCTTTTTTTTTTTTTTTGGTCCACAGGGAGTATCTGATAGGGCAAGTATTTGATAACACAGAATATTCATTACTGCATGAGAACTAAAATGATAACTATGAGGAAGTTTTCATTTGCCAAGCATACAAAAGGACATTAAATAACTGCTTGGACTAGTCTTACAATAAAGTCATCAAATTATTTTAATAATGTGACTTGTGCATATGCTGTTTTTACACAGCACGGATCTAATCCGTGTTTAATATTGACTAAGCAATTTAATTCAAATGTCCACTTAATCTTCAATATTTGGCCATTTCTTTATGAGAGAAAGCCACTGTTAGGCCCCGATCACACCGAACGCATTTTTGCAGTGAGAGGCGCCTTTTTTAAATTGTTTTCTATTGGCAGTGAGCGTTATGCACGCTGTTTATGCGCCGTGGGCGCCTCGCGTTTTTGCCGGAGCGCGAGCGCCTGAAGTTGAAAAAAAGCAATTCTGACTGGAATAGCGCCCGACGTTATCGCGGTTCTATTCATTGTCCAATCAAATTAATGGAGAGGCGGGCCTTCCATTGTGGTGACGAAAGTTTTACTGTTGCCTAAAAAGTCCGGAGACCGCAGTGATGGAGGAGAAACTTTTGATGTATCGCGGGTTACCCGGAGCTGTGTTTTTTTAAGGTTTTTGCTGATATGACAGTTTACTAAACAGCTAAAAAACCAAGGATTTTAGAGCGCCCACGCTATAATCCTTTGATTAGATTGACAGGACGGCTGATTTGATGATTGCCTAGCAACATAAAAAACCGCAATGCACTGCTCTTTTTTTTAAAAGTCACCAGAAAAAGGCTTTATGTCTGCGTTAAAGAAAAAGGTAGGTAATAGGAATGCCAAAATACACTGATGGAATGTTCAGCATTTAAAATGTAACAGTCACACTTCATTTGCACAAACAGGGCTTTGGGATGCGGAAAAACAGCAAGGTCTCAAGACCAGCAGTTTGACCAGCTTGGAAATACTTTTGAAAAACTCTTGTTATTCCAGCAAGTCACCAAAAGCCAGCTGGCGAGTTCCATGAGGCTAAAAAAAAAAAAAGCACGCAAGGTTAATGGCTCCAAGCAAAATGAAAAGTCTGAGAGTCTGTGTTAGATAAGAGAGGAATAAAAGAATGGAAATGACAGAACATTGGAGTTATGAGGGGTTAGA
Organism: Labeo catla; assembly: GCA_012976165.1. Classification (NCBI taxonomy): domain Eukaryota; kingdom Metazoa; phylum Chordata; class Actinopteri; order Cypriniformes; family Cyprinidae; genus Labeo; species Labeo catla. Next base: position 25,408 of record VONZ01000388.1, read on the forward strand.
TAGAAAAACAAGAGTTACCTCACACATGGGACCCAGAATTTGCCACACCTACAGACAGACAGGAGGAAAGATTAAGAAAGAAACACACAACAAACGCAGAAAGAGAGAAACAGTTAGCGGTGGCAAAGCAACACGGCAAGCGAAAATGCACTTGATGGTGTGCACAAGTTAATAGGCACATACTCAAGACTGTGTGCAGAGATATAGCAGCAGAGAGAGAACCACAAACCAGTGGGAAAAAAATAGCTGCAGAAACAGCACACGACACTGATGTTACATAGTCTATAACAGGGGTGCCCAACCCTGTTCCTGGAGACAGACTTTTCTGCAGAGTTTAGTTCCAACCCTAATAAAACACACCTGTCTGTAATTATAAAGTGCTCCTTGAGATCCTAATTAGCTGGTTCAGGTGTGTTTGGTCAGGGTTGGAGCTGAACTCTGCAGGAAAGTCGATTTCCAGGACCAGGGTTGAGCACCACTGGTCTATAACAAATTTAAACAGACATTTAGAGCTCAATCGCCCCCTTGTGGCCAAAGTTGATGACCTCAAAACATGAATCTAAACTGAACGCACCATCTCATGTTGCTCCTGCATCTGAGCGATCTTCTTAGTGTATTTCTGATCCACCTGTTTGAGTTCCCCCACTACTTCCTCACAGCGCTCACTCAGGGCCTTTTTATCGTCAATCAGCTAAGAAAGAAAGAGATTAATTTATTTAAAATGTGAAATATTATTACAATTCAAAATAACTTGTTTCTATTTTAATATATTTAAAAATATCATCTATTCCTGTGATGGAAAAGCTGAATTTTCAGAAACGTTACTCCTGTCTTCAATGTCACATGATCTTTCAGAAATCATTCTAAAATACTTATTTGGAGATCAATATACTAAATATCTTTAACAATTTATTAATATACAAATATAGCAACAAAACTAATATACAATTACTATTTAAAATGATTAAAAATTGAAAAAAAATTATTTACAATTTTAATAATAAATAATTTAATAATAATAATAATTTTTATATACCATTAAAATGTTTAAAATATTACATTTATGTAAAAATATGTGTAAATTAACTTTATTTTAAAAAAATTTTTTGCATTATGACATTATTTATCATGACAATTAAGCACCTTTTGCCTCCAGTTTTCACTTCAATGTGTCCAAATGATGCACTTAGGTTTTTTTTTTTTTTTTAATTCCCTATTATTCTCAATGATCATTTTAATGTTTTAATGTAATGTACTGTAATTTCACTATAATCCACATAAACTAGGAAAGTTTTTCAAGACAAGAAAAATATAAACACTGGTCTTAGGGCTGGGCGATTTTTCCAATTGTATTATTTTGAATTTAATGTTTTGCCACTATTTCATATTTTAGAAATCAAGGAATTGTGATTTTGAATAGAAATATTACCATACAATAGAATTAGACACTTTGACAATATCCCAATAATATGCCAATATATGCCAATAATATGCCAATATGCCAATAATGTTATAACTTCAATCATTTCAAATTTGACTTCTGAGATTTTTTTTAAAGCATTTTACTCATACTATTTCTTAACAGTATATGTATAAGACAGGTATGTACAAGATGTAATTGTAGTTCATGCATCTTTTCTGCAAAGATATTTAACAAGTGATTTGTTTAACATTTACATCATGTTGACAACTTCATGTGTGGTGCACTTGGATTAAAATTCTCTAACTAGAGGGTTACTTGAATCATGTTGTAGTTACATAGTAAAGTAAACTAGTTAAAAATCCTAAAATAAATAAATCGAGAATTGGTCAAACATTCTGAAAAAAGCAAACTGGACTAAATAGGTTTAGGTCTAGACCTAACTGGTTTAAATAAATTGTTGTCTGCTGAGGTCTGGTGTATTGCAGTTAGACCATGCTTAGATTAATACCTGGTCTATAAACGTCAAGTGTCTCTGTATCGTAGCTTCATACTGCTGCTTCTGTAACTGGAATGTATGATTGAGCTCTTTCTCTGTCTCCTTCACATGCCGGATCGTCAGCTCCCTCTGCTGGGTCTACAGACACACATTCACCTTTATATTAGACTCAGACAGCACAATTCATGGATCATCTGTTGCATATTGCACATAAACATAAGATCATTGGAGGTTGTACAGTATATTGAAGCATTCTGATGATAATATGTGTGTGTGTGTTTTACCAGTGCTGTCTGTAGCATATTGACTGTGCGTTTTTTCTCATCCAGCTCTAGTTTGAGTCTCATCATAGAGCCTGTGACCTCTGCAGCTGTGGCTGAGGCTTGTTCCACAACTGCTAGATCTTCCTCAGATAACACCACCTACACTCACATACACATGAATATAAAATTCAGTGCTGATACAGCATAAATCTTGACTTCATATGCTCAGTTCAGATCCGCTTACCTCTCTATGTGATCCAGAGGTGACTGAGCGTGGTCTTTCCTGCTCTGACTTCTCCATCTCATCCAAGAAGCTCATAATGCTCTGCAGCTTGGCTTCTGAAAGCAAAGCGCCCCCATCTGGCAGGGCTGGAGCCTGACTCAGCTGCCTGTGGCGTTCCACATTATCCGTTGTCAGGGAATTGGAGTCTCCATCCTGAAAATAAAAAATGCATGTGGAGGTAAAAATGCATATTTTAAATTTTAATAACAGTGTATTTTGGTCATATAAATGCAGCTTTGGTGTGCATATGAAACAGTAGTATATTTATAGAAGTACAGACTAAGATTAGAAAGTATCAACTCACCTCGTCGATCCACGAATACTTGTCCTTCCTGTAGCTCTTGGGCTCTGACAGTCTCTCTGGCTCCTCTTCTAAGAGCTTCAGTGTGTCCAGCAAGTCATTCAGAGTGGTTTTTGACTGAGCCCTGCTCGATGACGCCCCCTGCCGCTGGTCCTCCATGCTCACAGACCTCTGGAGGATCTCCTAAGGAAATGAGTGATGTGATAAGCAAAAGTGTATTTTTTTTCCCCTTTCACAGCTGGTGGAATCAGGATCAGTTTGTTGCGAGAGGATACCTGAGAACACTGAGATCCTCTGCATACAGACCCAGCGGGTGATGCAGCCCTCAGATTCGTCACATCATCCAGATCAGGCACCACTTTTACATTAGAATCTGAAAAATAAATACCAAACCTTGTGACTAGGGCTGTCACGATCTGATTAACTTAGAGTACTCAATAAAAAAATCGTATCAATACCCAAAGCGGGTTCCACAGACGAGAATCCACTTGCATTTGAAATTTTATTTAAAACAATTATTACTCCCTTATTGGTATTATATATGTACTTTAGATCATTTTGAAGTCTGTTGTCCGCTTAGGTCTATTTCAATTACAAAAACATTATCCGATTACTCACTTAATCGACAGAATATTCGAGTAATCAGTCAAAATAATCGTTAATGACAGCCTTGTGACTACTCAAGATGATTTTCTATGACTGAAGAGTCAGAAATATTCAGAACATTCACCTACAAAGTATTAAAAAAAATACAGAAGTAGGTACAGGACATTGAGTTTGAACAGAGAGAATAAGGCACACCTGTGTTCTTAGCCTTGACATCAGTGGGAGAAGTTGGTGAACTCTTGGTGAGCTTTTTACGCCCCACTTTAGCAGCATGTCTTAGTGCCTCTACCTCCACCTCCGCAATCTGCTGTACCTCAGCAGCACGCTGGGCTCTTTTCTGCTGAAGCTCCTGTTTGGGAAACATAAATGATGCACCAATAAGTCAGAAAACAATGTCTTAGCCAACACAAACTTCAAAGGCAGTGCGATGGTGTGAAATGGTTGCAGTCGATGAGCTACTGGTACTACCCGTTGCTATTTTTAACCACACAACTCGGAAAATAAAATACTGATATGATGACCACAGCTACTGAAAGAGCTTACAGGCGGCAATGGATATAAGCATAGCCTGAACCAAATGCCGTACCATCATTTATTCTCCACGAGGAGTTTAAACGCACTCGGATATTGAGTGAAATCTGCTGAGAAACTGCTTCAGTGGTTGCGGCGTAATGACAAGCATCTGCATTTTTATGTCCTGCCAGGATGGCATCTAGCGTTTCTTGTCTCTTTCCATTTATAAGCTCTTTCAGTAGTTGTGGTCTACTATCAGGGCTAAAGTGGAGAGAACAAAGTGTATCACTGTATGAGTAAAAATGATCGATTTTTCTTTTATGCCAAAAATCATCAGGATATTAAGTAAAGATCAAATTCCATGAAGATATTTTGTCAATTTCCTACTGTAAATATATCAAAACTTAATATCTGGTTAGTAATATGCATTGTTAAGAACTTAATTTGGAGAACTTTAAAGGCGATTTTTTCAATATTTTAATTTTTGCACCCCCAGATTCCAGATGTTTAAATATTGTCCTATCCTAACAAACCATATGTCAATGGAAAGCTTATTTATTCAGCTTTCAGATGATGCACAAGTCTAAATTTCACAAAATTGACCCTTGGTTTTGTGGTCCTGGGTTACATATATTACTGACCCCAAACGTTATAACTGTAGTGTATATTAGTTCTGTATACAATTTCTGAAAACTGCTGTACCTGTATGGCAGTAAGTCGAGCCAGACGAGCTTTCTCCTCCCTGATGCGTTTTCGATCATCATCTTTCTTCTTCAGTGATTCAGCAGTTTTCTCCTCCTCTGCTCTCTGCTCTCTCTCCTATGAAAAATACACCAAATCATCCATAAGAATTGGAGCGATACCTTTGAAATAAGCTAGACACTATAAAGATTAACCACTCGTTTGAACAATATTGAGAATATATCTGCTGGTAGATAATGTAACTACGTTAACTGGAAGCAAAAATTATCTTTCTACATTGAAGGGCATTTATCAACTTAAGTCAAGGTTTTATAGACCTCCTTGGTTGAAAAACATTACCTTCTTTTTGGATGTGAGGAGGTGTTTGATTGTATTCTCATTGGCTCTCTTTCTGTTGACATGGCGACGATACCAACGCTGGATGGTAATAGCAGCATGGTTCACCTGCTGAATATACCTGTAAAGGCCATTTATAAACAGTTTGAAATGTCTCAAAGTTCAATCAAATATTTGAATGGAGATGATCACAACTAGGGCTGAGAAACACTGCTGACCTTTCGGCCTCCTCCTCGGTCACCTCTCGCCTGCGAGGCTGACCTGGGCTTCGGGGGCTACGAGGGGCATTGTTGTTGGAGCTTGATGACGCAGAGGAGAAGTTCTTCTGAGACTTAGTAAGAGAACAGCTCACATCCAGAGTCACATCATCATTTACGGTGGCTTTGATTATGTTACTGTTATAACAGAGAGAGGGCAAATACCGTAAGTGTGTAGGCCTGAAAACAGCATACTCAGGTAAAAGAGACTTATTTAGAGGACTTATGTATAAAAGTAGCTCACACAGATGTGAAATCATTCAACGTCATAATGAACCTACTTGAAGGAGGGTTTCTGATTGGAGCTCTTGGGAGTGAGGGGTTTCTCTGAGTGGTTATTATGGAGGATGGGGGTCACAGAGTTGCCCACAGCTGCTTTATTGCTCCTGAAAGTCAACGCAAAGAAACTTAAAAGACTTCATGGCAACCCGTCAAAATAAAAGTTCGGGTTAACTTGAAGAAACTGTAACAGAAATACATTACTTAATTCAATGACAGTACGGCTACTACTACACTCTAAAAAATGCTGGATAGAATACAACGCAGTGCTGGGTAAAATATGGACTAACCCAGCAGTTGGGTTAAATGTTTAACCCTAACCTCTGGGTAGTTTTATTTAACTCAACTATTGTTTAAAAATTACTATATGGCTGGATTAAAATGAACCCAAAATAGGTTGTAAATTAAAAATTAGACACATATTTACTAGAGGCATTAGTAATATTTAAAAGGTGAACATTTATTAATAAGCAATTAAAATTTTTTAGTTTTAATTATTTATTTAATTATTATTCATTCAACTTAATAATAAATGTTCATTTATTGAACATAATAATAAATGTTATTTCCAACCTATTTTGGGTTTATTTTACACAAGAAATACGCTAATTTTTAAGAAATAGTTGAGTTAAATAAAACTACCAAGAATGTTGGGTTAAACATTTAACCCAATCGCTGGGTTTGTCCATATTTCACTCTTCACTCTGCGCTGAGTTGTTTTTAACCCAGCATTTTAGAGTGTACTAATAAAATTATTAATAAAACATTTTTTTTTTTTTAAAAATAATATTTACCAGAGAAATTATTTACCAGAGAAACGTAAATGCACAACACGGTATTTCTTAAAAAAAGTAAAATAAAATAAAAAATAATATTTTAAAAAATAATTTTATTAAAAATTTAAAAACAAAATTCATAAATCAATTAATTAGAGCTGTTTTTAATTATTACAAATTAATGAAACTATTCAAATGGAATCCAGAAATTCATGGAAAACACAGGATTTGTTGAAAATAAAACTGAATTTGTGAAAAAAAATAAAACATTTTATAGGTCCTTAAAAATTGAATTTTTGTAAAACTTTTAATAAATTGCTGTTACATTGTGTACTTTCATGATTTCAATTAAAACAGTCTATAATAATTAATAAATTAAATTAAATTAAATTCAAAAAAAAGGAAAATTTGAGTTTCTGAGAAATTTGAGAAAAATAAATCTAATCTGTTTTTAAAAACACACTGACCACAAGCTTTTGAACAGAAGAAACTCACAATTTAGAAACAATTTCAAGAATTCAAGCATGAACTTTTAAGTTAAAAAGGTTCTTAAAGTCATGAGACACATAAATTTAGTCAAGCATCTCTAAATGTTTGACTGGTGCTGTATATTTAAAAGCCATAAAACTGAAAAGAATCTAGTGCTCTTCTCTCTACAGCATACTAACATGTGCTTGACAAGCACAAAAAAGGCGTAAAAGTGAGTCTGTTGTCCGTGACACTGTAGTCATGGCAACAAGACAGTTTGAAAGCTACCCATTAGGACACAATAAAGCCGTAGGAGAAAATGGCTTCCCACCTGTTGTTGGCAGTGAAGTTGGCAGCCAGAGAGACGCCAGCTTCCCTCTTCTTCAGGCCTGTAGGAGAATCCATACTGCAGGTACTGTGAGAGCTGCTGGGCACAGGAAATGCTCTCGGCTGGTCATCCTGAAAGCAAGACATCAGTTTAAACCAACGCTACAGCAAGATCTACAGCATGACATCTTGCCACTATTTAGGGCCTCCTGAGCTCATAAGTTTAAGTTATTTTTACAGCATAACAATCAAGTGGGCAAATTACCCTTACAGAAAGTCCTACATATAATTTTCAAGTATAATAAGATCTGACAACCATAACGATTGAAGTTGAGTTGGACATTACCAGGATGTTCCAAGTAGTACGGTCTTTGGATGTCTTGGAGAGGCTGGCCAGTTTTCTACGTCCATCAGAGCTGCTGTTGAACAGAGCCAGAAAGTCTTCTGTCTGGCCTTCACTGCAATCAGACACCAGAAAGAGAACAACAGGAAGGAAGGAAAGACAGAAAGGTCAGAGAATTACACACCATTCAAGCTACCATTCAAAAGCTCTGGGTTTTTGTATCTTATGCTCACCAAGTCTTCATTTATTTGAACAAAAATACAGTAAAAATGGTAATATTGTGAAATAGCTTTTTAATGATAAAAATATATTAATATTTATATATATACATATATAATATAATATTAATATATTATATATATATATATATATATATATATCAAAGAACAGCATTTATTTTTTCAAAAACGTTTTATAAAATGTCAGTTTTGATCAATTTAATGCATTCTTGCTGAATAAAAGTATTAATATTAATTTCTTTTCAATTTTTTTTTATTTTACAAAAAAGACAATTAAGACCAAGATCATTTTATTTTTTTAGAGATTTTCCTTTCAAATTCTCATTACTGTATTGCAAAAAAACTCACTGTAATAAAAATATATAAAAACAGATTTTCCTCTCAAATTCTCATTACTGTATTTTAAAACAAAATCACTGTTCTAAAAATATATAGTATTTATTGTATTTCTTTTAATTTTTTTCTGATTTATATATATATATATATATATATATATATATGTATATACACAAAAAAATTTGTATTATAAAATATTTTAGGTATTAATTTCTTTAAAAAAAAAGAAAGACCTTACTCATCTCAAACTTTTGAACAATAGTTTACAAAAATATATATTTATTTTATTAAATAATTCATTTTATTTTTGCAATGGGACAATATGTTCATTACAATTAAACAGATTTTCCTCTCAAATTCTCATCACTGTATTGCAAAAAAAAAAAAAGAAACATTTTAATTCAAAAACATTTTAAGTATTAATTTTATTTATAAAAAGAAAAATCTTACTCGTCTCAAATTTTTACCCCCCAAAAAATTATATATATATATATATATATATATATATATATATATATATATATATATATATATATATATATATATATATATGTATGTATGTGTATATATATACATATATATATATATATATATATATATATATATATACACATATACATATATACATATATACATATATATATATATATATATATATATATATACAGGACTAGTGATGTGCTGTAAACAAATACTTGTGAGCATTTTAGAAATATTAGAAATACCTAGTCTGTGTTTCCCTTCTTTATAACAAAAATACAAGCAAATCTAGTGATAGACCTGAGACCCATCTCCAGTAAAAACAACCAGACTATTTAGGCTAAACGTATCAGATGAGCATATCCAAAAAAATAAAAAAAAGTTTCCTTTCAGAGGTGACAACAGCTGCGCTGGGCTCACGGCAGAGGAATGCTTCAGCAGAGGCTGATTTTAAAGGGGCAGATGTCCATAAGCATATGGCAATCGTATCCCTCCGCATTTAAATTGCATAAAATGTTTAACTTGATGCTCACCCCTAAGTCTGACCCACTGGCATCTGTGCTAGCAACTTCAGGATGTATATGTGAGTGCTTTGGGGGTTTAAGGGGCACCTAGCGTCAGCTGGTCCAATGAAAAGCAATTCAAGGAACTACATTCCTCCACGTTTCCTCTTTTTAAGCGATTCAGAAGGGAAGAGAGGTCACGGAATGACAGTTATTAAGCACCAGAGGGAAAGGGGGAGGCGTTCCTTCATTTAAACCCCCTTGTGGCATCCAAGGATGCAGTGGGACGGGAGGGCAGGGCTGGCAGCTGCCGGACAAAAGAATTTCAGCGTGCACACTTCTCCTTTCACTGCGCCCTCATTCGAGTGAAACCGGAGACCCCGGCTCCCCTCTTGACAAAGCTGAACCCAGCCCCCTCTGGCTTGCCTAGTGCTGCAGCCGCCAGGCCACAATAGCTATTGTCTGGGGAAACCCAAAATCACTCAACCCCCAACTGTTGCTGCTTTAAGGGTATAAACCCCCAACCTCTAAGTTTTTAGGAGGTGATCTACCAGACATACCACAGCTTGGGTGAAGTGAGTGCATGCAGGCATGTGCACTAGACATGTACGTGCACAAACATGCCATCATTACTTAAAAAAAAAAAAAAAAATCATACATGTTGAATAAGTTGTCAGCCAGCCTTTCCCTCACATCCCTTGGGGACAGCCCATTCTCATGGTCTGAATAGGACAGCTGGCACATGTTGATGGGTGAATCTCACAAAAAACATTAATTTCATCCCAAAATCAAAAGAAAGAATTTAGAATTTATATTTGACATAAAGGCAATTTTAGTAGCATTTAGGATATTTAGTAGCATTTATACATATATATATATATATATTTTTCCCCCCATTAGTTTCTCACCAATGTAATACAGTATTTTAAAACTGTAATATTGTAAATAAATATAGTAATGTGATACTCTTTGTTCAACATAAACTACAGAAAGTACACTATATGAAGTACAAATACAATACAATTGAATATATTATTATTTATAAATATTAACATACACTATCAGTCAAAAGTATTTGAACAGTATGTTTTTTTTTGTTTTTAAAAAGAAGTCTCTTCGGCTCACCAAGCCTGCATTTATTTTATCCAAAGCACAGCAAAAACAGTAACTTTTTAAAATATTTTTATTGTTTAAAATAACTGTTATCTATTTGAATATTTTGAAATGTAATTTATTCCTGTGATTTCAAAGCTGAATTGTTAGCAGCATTACTCCACAAGATCCTTCAGAAATCATTGATCGTTTTGCTGCTCAAAAAACATTCATTATTATTATTATTATTATTATTATTATTATTATGTTGAAAACAGTATTGATTTTTATCATTTCTTTCACCAAAAAATAATAATAAAATAAAATAAATTAAAATAAAATAAAATAATACAAAAAATTACACTGACTCCAAGCTTTTGAATGGTATAGTGTATAATGTTACAAAAGCTTTTAATTTCAGATAAATGCTGATCTTTGGATCTTTATATCCATCAAAGAATCCTGAAAGAATGTACTGTTTTAAATACTGATAATAATAATAATAATAATAATAATAGTTTCTTGAACAGCAAATTAGATTGATTTCTGAAGGATCATGTGACATCAAAGACTGGACTAATGATGCTGAAAATGTAGCTTTGATCACATAAATAAATTACATTTTAAAATATAATCAAATAGAAAACAGTTCTTTTAATGGTAAAAAATATTTCACGATTTTTTTTTTTGGTCACTTGGACATGTTCTTCACAACTTTATGTACGATTCACCAGCATCAGCACGAGAAGTGAAAAACTTTTAAAAATGGCATGCAAGGGAATGACAGATGGTTCTGTACCTGGGGCTTGTGTTGGCCTGCTGATTCACCTGTGTGGTGCTGTTGGACCGACGCAGATTCTTAATTGCTCGTGAGCTTCTCAATCCAGCATCAGTCTGCCAACAACAGAGAATGCAAAACAGTTATAACACTAGACCTGCTGAAGACCAAAAACAGGTTTAAAATGGAGAATCTCTCACAAAAGGGTGGATTTATGACATGTGGTTAAGAGACAACCAATGATTTTTAATGTTATTGTGTCCAAACTGCAAACAAATTGCATATTTTATTAATTTCTGTATGTTCTTACACCAAGTTATTGTATGACTTCAGATGACTTGAAATATACTGCTTCAAAAACTACACTGTTTTGTGAATTAATAACAGAATAATAACAGAACTTAAATTACGTTAAACAAGGGAAGACGGTCGCTTAGAGAGGTCACTTTTATGCTTTAATTTGCATGGTTATCACTGTTGTGCACTAATAAAGCGTAACTGTCATTGTTTATTCAGTGTTGTTATACAAAAGACCAACTACTATCTTGTTGATCATTACATCTTCTAGCCAGACTCACCAAAGTGTTTCGCTTCCCCCGGCCGTCACTTGCCACGGATACAGATATGGATCGCGAGAAGTGTTTTCCAGGTGAAGCGCTGCTGGGTCTGCGGCCCATTGTGAGCTGAGAGCCGGACAGACTGAGGTCCAGAACGTCTCCAACAGCCCCTGTCTGGATGGATGCGGATGGACTGCGAGTTGTATGCATCTTAAACTGATGGACATAGAAAAAGATTCAGTCATAAAAACTGACAAATGCACAAAAAAAGATGCAACCACAGGTGATGCTGGACCAATGAATCTCTATGAATCAAAGAATCTCTAGAAATATTTTAAAGCTGAGCTTAAATATAAACATTTCCATCACTTCTTCAGCACTGGAAATTTCAATGTTCCAGCATTTCCATTATATTTTCAGGTTTTCCATGATCCCATGAATCAGAAGCAGGTGGAAAACATTAAATGATAACAGGTCAGTATTTTATGTCAGCAGAAATACTGTAAATATGTTACTAAATAGCACAAGTAAAGTTATCCACAGGTGTGTTTTTATGGTAGCATATTCAAAGCATCTTATCATATACCAAATATTCAAACACTTTTTGGGCTACCTTAATGGTTAACATTATTCTTTATGTATACTGAAAATAATCTACATATTGAAGAACATATTAATATATCATAATGTAACAGTCTAGGTCTTTCTATCATGGTATCCTGCAGTACAAAAACAAAACATTTAAAACCAAAGGCCTCCTCCGGTATCAGCACAAACCTAATGAAGGCAAATACACAATACACCTTTGAGAAACATACAAAAATATAAACAAATATGTTTAGCTAAACAGTTACTGTATACTACCACAGGATTGCATTGGTTCAGCTATGGCGAAATTGTCTCTCTTGCACCACTTCTTGCTGCCTTCACATGACAAACACGATGAATACAGCAGGATTTAACTGTCAATCCGCTGCTTACCTTCTCTAAATTGTCCACATCAGATGAAGAAACTGTCTTTAACCAAATAAGAGCGTCGTTATTCCCGTTCGGAGCGTCTGACAGTGATTTCTCATCTGTCTCCAACTCCACAGCGCAACATCTTCTCATTGGCAACGAGAAAACATACAGGAACTCCGCCCATTGAGAGTTTTAATTGGTGGAGCGCGGAGCGATCTAGGGATCTGATTGGCTGTTTGGGTGTGTCGTTCAGATTGATGGCTGAAAGAGGCGTGGCGAAAAGGCAAGGTTGGTAGGCGTGCTGCACCGGCGGCAGATGTGGCGTCAGTTTGAGCTACTATGGTAAATAATTTAAGATGACTTCTTGTGTAAGGGAGTTTGTTTACACTGTTTATTAATCTTTGTTAATATTAGTTAATAAAAATACATGTTAGTTCACAGTACATTAATGTTAAACACAAGTTGCAAAAACTTTAAAGAAATTAATATAAATGCTGTAGAAGTGCAGTTAACGTCTCGGTTACGTATGGTAACCCTCGTTCCCTGATGGAGGGAACGGAGACGTTGTGTCGAGTAGTGTACGACACTAGGGGTCGCTCTTGAGAGCCCAAACACCTCTGACAGTTTTGAGAAAGGCCAATGAAAATTGGGTGTGCAGATTTGCATAGCTGACCACGCCCCGGACGTCCGGGTATAAATAGGGCAGCGTGTGCATCTGCTCACTCGTTCTGATCTGAGGAGCCGAGGGTCTCAACTCACTCAGAGGCGGTCCAGGAAGGTGGCACGGAAGACACAACGTCTCCGTTCCCTCCATCAGGGAACGAGGGTTACCATACGTAACCGAGACGTTCCCTATCTGTCGTACACTCCGAGTTGTGTCGAGTAGTGTACGACACTAGGGGTCCCCGTAGAAAACCGCCACCTTACTGGCCGCGTCACGAGTGATAAGCGCAGAAGTAACAGGCAACGTGTTAACGAAGTGCAGCTCACCTCCTCCGTGACCATCCAACGTCCAAGACTGACCTGTACCAGGGTTCTGCAGCCGGGCCTTCCTCAGTAGAGCGGCCGAGTGTCTTGCGAGCGTTGGGAAAGCGCCTCCTCCCCGAAGGAAAAACGGCGCTACGGAGTTCACAACCTGCCCAACAGGGGGGGTACAAGTGACAACATTAAACATGGGGCTGAGGTGGGACTCACACCGGGGGAGACCACCAGACTCAGACCCTAGAGACAAACCAGTCCTCAGGGGAAACACCGCACTACAGGAGTTATAGGTGGGGATACACACATGGGGCCACATAAGGAGCCACTACATATGGGGCCCAATTCAATCAGAACAAAGGTGACCATACCTTGTGACCGAATTCGTAGCGAGTCCCTCCGCAAAACTCTGCCACGTCCAGAGGTGCCAATGATGGAGATGGTGTCCAGGGTTCACTCTAGGAAACCTACTGAAACTCAGAAGCGTAATCACCGTTAGGGGAAGCGCTTTAAAGCAAGCTCTACACCAACCAGAGAACTGAGTCAAGAGCTGGTATTCAAGACTCTAGCTGACACTGGCTCCATGCGTAAATTGTAAAATCTGGCAAATGTGTTAGGTGTAGCCCAACCTGCAGCTCTACAGATGTCTGTTAATGAGGCCCCATTTGCCAGGGCTGCCAAGGCAGCGACGCCCCTAGTCGAGTGGGCTCTTACCTCCAGAGGGCAGGGTAGGCCTCTGGCCTGGTAGGCCACCCGAATTGCGTCCACCAGCCAGTGGGAGATCCTCTGTTTGGAGACAGCCTTCCCCTTCTGCTGTCCCCCATAACAGACGAAGAGCTGTTCAGAACGTCTGAAGGGCTGAGTGCGTTCCAAGTAGATGCGCAGGGCACGGACTGGGCATACCAAGGTCAGGTTGGGGTCATCTTCCTGGGAAGAGATAGCTTGCAAAGTCACCACCTGGTCTCTGAAGGGAGTGGTGGGGACTTTGGGCACGTATCCAGGCCGGGGTCTCAGGACGACGTGAGAATCCGCTGGTCCGAATTCCAGGCACGAACTGTTGATGGAGAGGGCTTGGAGGTCTCCCACTTTCTTTACCGAGGCGAGCGCAGTCAGGAGAGCCGTCTTTAGGGAGAGAGCATCGAGTTTGACTGACTGAAGAGGCTCGAAGGGACCCGGCTGTAGGCCCCGGAGAACCACAGCAAGGTCCCAAGAGGGGATAAGATGTGGCCGAGGAGGGTTCAGTCTCCGGGCTCCTCTCAGAAACCTGATTACCAAATCGTGTTTTCCCACCGACCTGACACCCACCAGGTCATGATTAGCCGATATAGCGGCCACATGAACCTTAAGTGTCGAGGCAGATAGGTGCCTGTCCAGGCCCTCCTGGAGGAAGGATAACACTGATTCGATGCCGCAACTCCGTGGGTCCCTTAGCCGAGCAGAACACCAGTTCACAAACATGCGCCATTTAGAGTCATACAGCCGCCTGGTAGAGGGAGCTCTTGCCTGAATGAGTGTGTTCACCACTGATGGTGGGAGATCTCTGAAGTCCTCCTGGTCGCGTCCAGGGGCCACAGGTGGAGGTTCCAGAGATCGGGGCGCGGGTGCCAAATTGTGCCCTTCCCCTGGGAAAGGAGGTCCTTCCTCAGGGGAATGCGCCAGGGAGGAGTTGACGCCAGGAGAACCAGGTCCGAGAACCAGGTTCTGTTGGGCCAGAAGGGGGCTACCAAGAGGACCTGCTCCTTGTCCTCCCTGACTTTGCACAAAGTTTGTGCGATCAGACGCACCGGGGGAAACGCATACTTGAGCCGGTCCTTCGGCCAACTGTGTGCCAGTGCATCTATACCGAGGGGAGCCTCGGTCAGCCCGTACCACAACTGGCAGTGGGTGGATTCCGGTGAGGCGAAGAGATCCACTTGCGCCTGGCCGAATCGATCCCAAATCAGTTGAACCGAATGAGGGTGGAGCCTCCACTCGCCTCCGAGCGAAACCTGTCGTGACAGAGAATCGGCCACTCGATTGGCATCGCCCGGAATGTGAGTGGCCCGTAAGGACCTGAGTCTGTGTTGGCTCCAGAGCAGGAGGTGGCGGGCTAGTTGTGACATGCGAAAGGAACGTAAACCGCCCTGGTGGTTGATGTAGGCTACTGTCGCCATGTTGTCCGACCTGACCAACACGTGCTTGTTCTGAATCATAGGCCAGAACCTCCTCAGAGCTAGAAGCACTGCCAACAACTCCAGACAATTGATGTGCCAATGCAGCTGGGGGCCTGCCCAGACCCCGGAAGCTGCCTGCCCGTTGCAGGTGGCACCCCAGCCTGTTCTGGAAGCGTCCGTGGTGACAACGACGCGTCTGGACACCTGTTCCAAGGGCACTCCTGACCGAAGGAACACGATGTCCGTCCAAGGGCTGAGTGTCTGGCGGCACGATGGTGTGATGTTCACACGGACCGTGCCGTGGTGCCACGCCCTCCTGGGGACTCGGGTACGGAGCCAATGCTGCAGCGGTCTCATGTGCATCAAACCCAACGGCGTGACCGCGGCTGAGGATGCCATGTGCCCTAGGAGCCTCTGAACCTGTTTTAGGGGGACCACTGAGCCGCACCTGAGCGTTGCCACGCATCTCAGAACTGACTGTGCACGCTCCGGGGAGAGACGTGCAGACATGCCGACCGAGTCCAGTTCTACACCGAGAAAAGAGATCCTCTGCGCCGGGGAGAGTTTGCTCTTTCCCCAGTTGACCCGAAGCCCCAAGCGAGCCAAATGGTTGAGAACCATGTCCCTGTGTACGCAAACCGTATCCAACGAGTGAGCCAGGATCAGCCAGTCGTCGAGATAGTTGAGAATGCGAATGCCCATTTCCCTGAGGGGGGAAAGGGCAGCCTCTGCTACCTTCGTAAAGCCGCGGGGCGACAGGGAGAGGCCGAAGGGGAGAACCTTGTACTGATATGCCCGTCCTTCGAAGGCAAACCGTAGAAACGGCCTGTGGCTTGGAAGGATCGAGACATGAAAGTACGCGTCTTTCAGGTCTATCGCCACACACCAATCCTGGAACCTGACGTACGTAAGAATGTGCTTGAGGGTCAGCATTTTGAACGGGAGCTTGAGTAGGGCCCGATTCAAAACCCTCAAATCCAGGATAGGTCTGAGCCCACCACCCCTCTTGGGTACAATGAAGTAGGGGCTGTAAAACCCTTTCTTCATTTCGGCTGAGGGGACAGTTTCTATCGCACCCTTCGCCAGAAGGACTGCGATCTCCGCCCGAAGAACCGCGGTGTTGGAGCCCTGGACCGAGGTAGTGAGAACACCGCAGAACTTGGGCGGACGACGTGCAAACTGGATAGCATAGCCGAGCCGAATGGTCTTGAGCAGCCAGCGGGAAGGATTGGGGAGATTCAGCCAATCCAGAAAGTTCTCCGCTAGGGGCCGCAGAGGAGTTACATTCGACGTACCAAGGGTGGGGGAACCTTCGCTGGGAAAACAGCGTGTGGTCGGAGGTAAGAAGCCCCGAAGGCCACTGGCTGCTTTGCCCAGGGAGACCGAGCCGTGCGAGCTTAGCAGAGGATCCACCCGACAGGGGAGATCGTCTGACCAAGCTCGTTGTTCTAGAGCATGAGGGAGCACAGAAGGCGGGTGACCGCATGCCCTGAACGGAGGAGACAGCATCCGACCATCGAGCGGAGGGTCGGGGGTGCTGTGTAATATGCCCAGAGAAGGAGAAAATTGCTCTTTGTTGACCTAGTGGTGGCCGGGTGGAAGCCGAATCCAGCGCTCGTCCCCTCGTCGAGTGTGGATCCGGACAGGCCAAACGATCCCTCCTCCCTGGGCTGCCCGTCTCAGGAACGCTTCGAAACCTGCCGGGGGTTCTTAGTGGCCTGAGGACGAGCTGGCGGTGCCACCTTCCTACGAGTGCTGGACCGTTGGGCGGGTCTGGCTGCAGACCCGGCAGGCTGCGGGGTCTGAGCCACCCTCGTAGGGGGCCTTCCACGGCGGGGAGCAGGCGGAGGCTGCTGCGTCGGCTGAGCTGGGCCGGAACTCGCTGCACGCCGAGGCAGGATGTTGCTTGATGGCCTCCGTCTGCTGTTTCACGGTGGAGAACTGCTGGGCAAACTCCTCCACGGTTTCGCCGAAGAGGCCAGCCTGGGAAATGGGAGCGTCGAGAAAGCGAACCTTCTCGGCGTCTCGCATCTCGCCAGGTTTAACCACAGGTGGCGCTCCTGGACCACCATAGTGGACATCACCCGCCCCAGAGCTTGCGCAGTAACCTTCGTAGCCCGTAAGGCATAGGCGGTCGCTGAGCGCAGCTCGTGTAACAGCTCTGGGTCGGGAGCACCCTCGTGCAGGTCTTTAAGAACCTTAGCCTGATAGACCTGCAAAATCGCCATAGCGTGGAGGGCGGACGCAGCTTGCCCAGAGGTCGCGTAAGCCTTCGCTACAAGCGCAGACGAAAACTTACAGGCCCTGGACGGGAGTCTCGGGCGGCCCCTCCAGGAGGCGGCGTTTTGCGGGCACAAGTGCATCGCAACCGCTCTCTCCACCTGGGGAACCTCCGAATACCCCCTCGCTGGACCGCCATCGAGGGTGGTGAGGGACGGGGAGTTAGCGTACCGTGAACGAGCCGACAGAGGGGCTTTCCACGATTTCGTCAACTCCTCGTGCACTTCCGGGAAAAACGGGACCGGGGAGGAGCGTGGCTTCGAGTCACGCCCCCTGCCCAGGAACCAGTCATCCAGCCTTGAAGGCTCAGGGCTGGGCGGGGGAACCCACGCAACCCCGATCTCCTTGGCTGCCCGTTGTAGTGCGGCGGCCATTTCGGCGTCTGCCACAGACTGAGATTCAACCGCCGGAGCGGCGAACTCGGTTGTGACGTCAGCCTCTGACGGCTCTCCCTCCGATGCTACGGACGCTGCCTTTTCCTCAGCAGGAGCCCTGAACAAAAGATCCAGCCCATACTGAGACGAGCTTTCAAAATCGTCCGGAGACTCAATCGGTGGACACACAGGGTGAGCGGTTTGCGAGGACGCAACTGGCAAAACTTCGCTCAACACCTGCCGCTCTTCCTCGACGCACATCGCAACGGCCTCGTACCCGGAAGTAGAAGGACCGGAGCGGGAAGCAGATGAGGAGCGCCGCGGCTTCTTCGAAAAGAACGCGGCTCTCGAGCGGAGTGTGCCCAAGGGCATGTCTTCGCAGTGCTGACAACCTCCCTCAGCGAACGCTGCGTCAGCATGCTCACGCCCCAAGCATTGAACACAGCGTTCGTGCCGATCGTTCGGGGAAAGGTAGAATCCGCACCCAGTAGGACACAGACGGAAAGGCATCGTGAAACACACAATCCGTCTGTGGAGCTCTTTTAGAGAAAATTTGCTCTCTGCAGAAGAGAATCTTCTCTTGAAGATCGCCGTCGACGCACCCAGGGGACTCTCACAACACGAGCAGTGTCAGAGAGGGAGAGACCGCTGTCTGTGCCGTAGATCCAACGACGAGAGAGGTGAATGTTGCCGCTTCTCACGCAGAGACGCTGCATTCGGCTCCGAAAAACAGAACGAGTGAGCAGATGCACACGCTGCCCTATTTATACCCGGACGTCCGGGGCGTGGTCAGCTATGCAAATCTGCACACCCAATTTTCATTGGCCTTTCTCAAAACTGTCAGAGGTGTTTGGGCTCTCAAGAGCGACCCCTAGTGTCGTACACTACTCGACACAACTCGGAGTGTACGACAGATAGGGAACTAGAGTTAACTAGTGAACCTTATTGTAAAGTGTTACCAAAAAATTGAAATTAAATTTTAAAATGAAACAAAAAGAAAAGAATTCTACTGTTGTTTTAATTGATTTAATAATTTTTCATATATATTGTATACAAAACAAACTTGACAACGTAAATGCACTGTTGATTAATAATAGAACAGAATAGAATATATTTGGCCCTGATTAATAACGTGAAGCATAAGACAAATGTGTTATAGCAATACAGTATTGTTTAGTTTTTGTTCCCTGAATCAAATATTCATACAAATCTCTAGACAATAAAGTGCTTAAGACATATTCAAAGTCCTAAAAAGTAAACATAGATTATTTTAATCAACAATATAAAGCCAGGAAAGATTTAGAGTACTGGAATGAGTCATAAATCTGTCCTGTACAACAGACATAACAAAGGCAGCAACATCTGACAAAAAAAATCAAAGCAGTCTAGATCTTTTCACATTTGTATTATTCATTTGTTTGGCTCATTCAGAAGATCTTTTCAGCGTTTGAACGCCACTGCAAGCTTCCAGATTTCTGCTGCTTTAGCCAAAGTAAGCTCCTCTGGAAAACTGTCTAGACCAGGAAAAGAAGTGATCTTCTTCTTCTCCAAATGGATTTCCATGGTGGAAAGGATGCTATGTTGTGAAACAGAAAGAGAAAGGAGGAAGGAAGGGTGTTCAGTGGTGTGGTTTAGGATCAACAGTTAGCATTGGATTCTATTGTTTACAGCACACGCATTCCTTTTCATTCTGACCAGCTGCCTGCTCAGTAGGTGACTAGAGCAGGGCACACTGACAGATGGGAGCCTGGAGGGGTCAAAGTGTGCCTCTCTTGGGTCTGAAAGCCCACAGGTCTCCGGGGAATGACTAGGTCCGGGAGGTCTGCATTGTTGTGATTGAAAGTGGCCGTTCTGAGGAAAAACTTAAAAGACCCTTATGTCTGTTTGTGTTGTAGTGCTTGGTACTAAATGCTATAGGATCTTTTGAGATGTATTTGCGTTGGATGCCAGAACACTTCCTGACTTTTTGTTTTGAGAATACACTACCAGTCAAAAGTTTTTTAGATTTTTAATGTTTGTTCTTCTGCTCACCAAGCCTGCATTTATTTGATCCAAAGTACAGCAAAAAGTCAAATTTTGAAATATTTGTACTATTTTAAATTACCGTTTTCTATTTTAATATATTTTACAATGTATTTATTCCTGTGATCAAAGCTACATTTTCAGCATCATTACTCCAGTCTTCGGTGCTGCACGATCCTTCAGAAATCATTCTAATATGCTAATCTGCTGTTCAAGAATCATTTTTTATCATTACTATTACTATTATTATCAATATTTAATAGGTTGAGTAAATTTTTTTCAGGATTCTTTGATGAATAGAAAGATCAGCATCTAAAACAATCTAAAATATTATCTAAAATAAAAAGCTTTTGTAGGAAAAAAAATTACAGAAATGAATACTTTCACTTAGCAAGGATGCTTTAAATTGATCAAAAGTGATGATAAAAAAATGCATAATATTACAAAAGATTTCTATTTTGGATATGTTGTTCTTTTGATCTTTCTTTTCATCAAAGAAACCTGAAACAATTCTACTCAGCTGTTTTCAATATAATAATAATAATAATAATAATAGTAATAATAATAATGAATGTTTTTTGAGCAGCAATTCAGAATTATAGAATGATTTCTGAAATACCAAGTGACTGGAGTAATGATGCTTAAAATTCAGCTTTGAAATCACAGGAATAAATTACATTTTACAAGTTATTTTAAATAGAATTTTGAAGTATATTTTTGTATGTGTGTGGTTTTATATTACAAATTAATTTTTAAATCAGTATTTCATGTCCATCTATTTATTTGTTTGACAGTAAGCTGTGTCCTGATCTGTGCTGTGAAGGTTTGTAAGTATTTTGTGATAATGACTGGCTCAGATCACATTATACCTTTTAAAAGTTTACATTTAAAAAAATCAAATGTCAGACATCTGTGGTCAGGCCTGTTCTGCCTTTTGTGGCCAGTTCGCCTCATCAAAACCCACCCTCGCAAATGGTGAGTCCCGAAGGTTGCAGTCCAGATGGCTGGAATGCTGGGTAAATAATATAAATGTAAAAAAAAATCTTATTATAATAATTCTTACTCAAACTGCGGAGCAAAGCCGTCTTCCATAGTGCTGCTGGTCTTGAGCTGAAGGATCTCATGTAGCTCCAAAGAGAAAATGTCAGTATCCGTGAGCCCAAGGAAAACCTTCACCTGCTTTCTTTCCTCTGAAGTCAGTTCATCTCTGAAATGTTTGGACAGTCGCTGGAAAGGATCCTGCAAAATTATACATTGAAAGATTTGAAGTAAAATATAGAAATCATAACACACCTGAACAATAAAGATGCAATCATCATGAATACGTTCCAGAATGAAGCTTAAAAATGTCTTAATATATTGTTTAACTAAACAAAAATGTCCAGCTATTCAGAAGAGCCCGGGTTAAAAGTCTTTGAAGTGTTGGTGGCACACGCTCTCTTGTTAAAGCTTGGCACACTCTGACCAACACTTTCCCTTGGATTTACAACCCTTGTATGTCGACTCTCTCTATTGTTTAGGGTCAATCAGAGGAGGTCAATAGAGGTTAGCAGTAATGGGGTCAGTTTAGTGACAGACTAAATAGCTGAACAGAAGGAGGGAATTAGAAATTAGCTGCCTGTACAAGGAATGCACTGTGAAAACATGTATGTCTTAAGTTATTCATGCATCTTTTTAAATATCTTTACTGTCACTTTTAAACAATTGAATGCATTCTTGCTGAATAAAAAAAATAAATAAATAAAAATACTGAACGGTGGTATATTTCATGCTAATAAAATTATTTTGAGGGCTATATTGAGAGCATTTTGTTATGATCAAATCCTGTGTTGAAGCATGCTTCCTACTGGCTCAATGTAAACTTAATGTTATAGTTCACACAAAAATAAAATTCTGTCATCAATTACTCATTCTCATGTTGTTCCAAACTTGTAAGACTTTTGTTCATCTTCAGAACACAAATGAAGATATTTTTGATGAAATCTGAGAGCGTTCTGACCCTGAGAGCAACTGACAAGTTCAAGGTCCAGGAAACTAGTAAGGACATCGATAAAATAGTCCATGTGACATCCGTGGTTCAACCGTAATTTTACGAAACTACGAAAATACTTTGCGCAAAGAAAACAAAAAATAATGACGTAGTGGTACTCTCATGAACACATGTCGAAGACTGACAGAAGAGAAGAAATTGTTGAATAAAGACGTTATAAGTTTTCTTGCACACAAAAAGTATTCTCGTAGCTTCATAACAGTACGGTTGAACCGCAAATGTCACATGGACTATTTTAACGATGTCTTACTACCCTTCTGGCCCGTTTGAACATGTCAGTTGCGTTGCTCTCTATGCAGGGTCAGAAAGCTTTTGGATTTCATCAAAAATATCCTAATTTGTGTACCGAAGATGAACGAAAGTCTTACAGGTTTAGAACGAATTTTCATTTTTGGGTGTACTATCCCTTTAAGTAGACTCTAGGGAGAGTGGAAGAAAACTAGAATGCTAGAAATTGGAATGTAATTACTAAATAGTTTAGATGTAAAAAATACCATGTGATTGGTATTAATGACATACAGTACTATATGTCACAGTGTCAAATTACCTGTCCTTTTCTCATCATCTGTTCACTCTTCCAGCAGGTAAGAAGCTGCCAGGTAGCTGTGCACTGACTAAGCCGGTTCTCTTTTAAAGCCTGAAACCAAGAAGTGTAGAATCAAATTACAGAAGCAGATAGATTATACATGCTGATACCAGTGGCAAAATGCCTGCTTGGTTAAATTTCCTTTTATGCCTCACCTCAGCTAAGGTGCTTGAGATGTGTTGGTCCATTTTCAAGGAATCTGTCAGATAGGACAGCAGCAGATCTTGTGGGTTCCCACCGGTTTTACCTAGGAAACGAAGGCCAATCTCAACAACATAAACTGCGTCGCACACATCGGTGAATGAACGTAGCATTGATCTCATGGAGCTGAGCACAGAGGCCTTGAGTGGTTCCTGTAAATCAGATAGGAAAAATGATGCTTTCTTAAGAAGAAAATGAGCACAGTCAATTGAATAAATGTATATTATATTACATTTCTACAGTATGTAAATACAGTACAGGTTTTTAGTAAACTGAACAATGTGCAAAGATACTGAGAAAATTACCTGAGGTATTTTGACTCTGACCTCATTGAGGACTTCTATAAAATTCTGATGGCGTCTTTTCATATATTTATCAGTGTCCTGCATGAAATTTTTAAATTATGAGTTCTCAGTGTTTATTAACCAATGAATCTGGTCATATATATTTAACACTAGTATGAAAATAGGTCTAAAAATGTGTAGACTCACTGTTAGAATACGTGGTTTGCCTGCAAAAAATCGTCTGCTGAGTTCTCTCTCAATAGCCTCATGATCGTAGGAGCTCAATGTTTGTTGACCCTTCTCTAGTGTGTAATGGCAGTTAGCTAACACCAGGGGGAGAAACTCCTTTTCTGGGTGGCACAGGGCAAGTTGGCTCTGGGACAGCGCCACCAATGGCACTTTATAGTCACTGTATGAAGAAATGTTGACAATCAATACAAGCACCAACAAAACTAAAAAAAAAATTAATCAAACTATTCATTCTAAAAAAAAATTTCACAGTTTTTACAAAAATATTATGCAGCGTCATTTTCAACTGTGGTAATACTAAGAAATATTACAGTAGATATTAGAATGAATCCTGAAGGATCATGTGACACTGACACTGGAGTAATGACTTCTGAAATTGAGCTTTGCCTTCGCAGCAATAAAATATACTACAAATACACACCTGTCTTCCTGGTGACACAGTTTTCTGGCTTCTCGCACAAGACTGTTGTGGGTCTCAGACAGGAGATCTACGAGTGTGTGGAGACATGAGCCTGATCCGTGACGACTCAGAGAGAGAAACTGCCCAGAGCTTTCTTTGGTTATGTCTTTTTCACAAAGTGTAGGATCCAAACCCAAAGAAGCTAAAATAATGAAACAATATCATTATAATGTTATAAGGTTATAAAGATGTGGCGGGGCAGCCGTGGTCTAATGGTTAGGGAGTTGGGCTTGTAACCAAAAGGTTGCGGGTTCGAGTCCCAGGTCCGGCAGGGATTGAAGGTGGTGGGAGTGAATAACCAGCACTCTCTCCACCCTCAATACCACGACTGAGGTGAGTCCCTTGAGCAAGGCACACACCGTGTTCACGGTGTGTGTGTGTGTGCGTGTTTGATCACTTCTCACTACTGTGTGTGTGCACTTGGATAGGTTAAATGCAGAGCACAAATTCCGAGTATGGGTCACCATACTTGGCCACATGTCACGTCCTTTCCTTTCCTTTAAAAGATGTCTAGACTCACTTATAGTATTTAAATGTTGATTTTAGGAGGGGTTTTTTTTATTTAAACAAAATAGTGTAGAATTTTTAATATTGCCCATTTAGTGGTTTACAACGATCACTTTAATAATTATCATGGGTTTCACTGACAGGAAACACATAATGATACATACTGAAACCTGTAACACATAAATTCCACATGTAAAGCTTTAACAGCTTACCGTTATTGGATATTTCCATTCTGAGTTGGTTCCACACCTTCATGAAGATCTCAACTCTTTCCGTCAATAATTTCTTCTGATGGCCTATTTTCAGTAAAACAATTTGAAGTACAGTAATATTACATATATACAAAAATCAATCAATAAATCAATCAACTAGATATCTCCACCAGTAAGTATAGTAAGTATGACAGACCAGCAGGAATGCATTGCAGCAGTGAATCGATGGTGTCGGTCTGGGTCTCAGAGCCTGGTGGAAGCACTTTCATAAGATCAGACAACAAAGCAGCAAGAGCCGGCAAATGGATCAGCTGTCTTATGCAGCGCACCTGATAAACACAGGTATAATTTTTCAACATGCTTAAAGAAAACATGAAACTGACTCAAGGACCTAGATAATTGTTTTATATGTCCTCAGTGAACAAACCTTATTGATAAAAAGGGTGAGAAGGGGTGCTTGACTCTGGTTTATTTGCTGTGAAAAGCTTTCCACTGTTAGGACAGGTGTGGGGCTCCAGAAGGCAGAGTGGTGGGTAGGGCAGTTAGAGGGGAGAGGAAGGGTTTTTTGAGGTTCTCCTCTCAGTACCTTCATCAGGGGACTGTTAGAAAGTCGGTTATCATCTGCAATCATATCCTGTGCTCTTTTCAACATCCTGTTCAAGTCCTGAAAACAGAGACTTGGTTTCTTGACTCAAGCAATTATATGCATTCAGTGTAGTTATATGACTGAATATATACTCTCTCTATTAATTTAGAAGGTTATTTTTGTTTTTCAAAGAAATTATTTAAATGTATTCCATTCTTTTCAAATGGTTCACACACTTCTGTTACTCAGCAGTATCAAGACTGACCTGTAAAACAGGACT
This sequence comes from Labeo catla, assembly GCA_012976165.1. Lineage (NCBI taxonomy): Eukaryota > Metazoa > Chordata > Actinopteri > Cypriniformes > Cyprinidae > Labeo > Labeo catla. Next base: position 50,948 of record VONZ01000388.1, read on the forward strand.
GATGACTGATTTACAGACTGTGGTCTCCCACTGCTCTCTGGACTTGCGTGTTGACAGATCCATATCGGCACCTGGCAGAGAGAAAAAAATTAACTTATTTTTTTCTTGGTTGCGCAGTTTGTTGTAGTGTTGTTACGGTTAACTAAAACTAAACTAAACACTTCACAATAAGGTGTCATTTGTCAACATTAGTTACCATATTAACTAACATGAATGAACAATGAGCAATACTGTTACCACGGCGGTCTCTGTGGCTCCCTCTAGTCGCCGTCAGCGGGAGCCATCCCCGGACTACTAACTACATTTCCCATCAGCCCGTGCCTGGGACCCGTTCTTCCGTTTCCGGGTCGCTCGGAGCACCCCCTCCGGCGGCCATTTATGGACCCGTTTCGCGGGCGTTTCCCCACGAAGTTTTGGCTAGAGTTTCTAACAATCCTGAGCGTTTTCCTTTACTTTTGTTGTCTTCCCGTTGCCGATCGGACTGTTTATTCTCTTACGATTCTTGCTGCCTGCCCATTGACCCCCCGCCTGGATTATCGTTGCTGTATTGGATTATCTGCTCTGTTCCCGATTGTTGTTGATTGACCTCTGCCTGTTTGACTTCGCCTGTAATAAAGTTATGTCGCACATGGATCCCCCGCCTACGTCTGATTCTATGGCCGGCTTACAGAAAACTTCGCCGTCGGCGGATCCAGCGACCGCTTCCGCCACGGATGCACCGCCAGCTGAAGCAGCCACCGTGCAACAACTCACTACGGAGTTATCCGCACAAGCATCGAGGCTCCTCGCTCATGAACAACAGTTGGATCGCCTCACGGACCTCACTGCTCAGCTGGTAAGAGCTCTGCAGAGCTTTCAGTCAGCGGCGCCGCCCGCTTCTCCCCCTCCGAGTGCCCAGCCCGTCACATCAGGACCACGCTTAGCTTTTCCTGAGAAGTTCGATGGTACTGCTACCAAATGTAAAGGCTTTCTTCTGCAATGTTCGCTGTTCGTCAATCAACAACCGCATCTGTACCCCACCGACGAGTGTAAGATCTCCTTCGTCACATCACTTCTCTCTGGACGGGCTCTGGAGTGGGCCACAGAGGTCTGGCGCCTGGATCGCCCCACTTTCCCCTCCTTCGCTATCTTCCTGCAAGAGTTTAAGAAGGTCTTCCAACCATGCACGGAGAGTGGAGACGCTGGGGAACAAATCATGGCGTTGAGACAGGGCAGGAGGACCGCCGCGGACTATGTGCTGAGCTTACAACCTGATTAGGATTCGAGCGGGGGACGAGTGGAAGACCGCGTTCTCGACCACCTCGGGGCACTACGAGTACCGGGTGATGCCCTTCGGACTGGCCAATAGTCCTTCCTGTTTCCAATCCTTTGTCAATGAGGTCTTCCGGGATATGCTCAATCGGTGGGTGATCGTCTACATTGATGACATCCTGGTCTACTCAAGATCCCTCTCCGAGCACATCAACCACGTCAGACTGGTACTACAACGCCTCATCAAGCATCAGCTTTACGCTAAGGAGGAGAAGTGCGAATTCCACCGAGACACGATCTCCTTTCTGGGTTACATCATCAGTGCGGAGGGGGTCGCTATGGATGAGAAAAAGGTGAATGCGGTCCTGAGGTGGCCGCGCCCCAGCACACTCAAAGAGCTCCAACGCTTCCTGGGCTTCGCTAATTTCTACCGACGATTCATACGCCACTTCAGCTCCGCCGCGGCTCCTCTCACGGCCATGGTCAGGAAGGGGGCTTCTCGCCTAGCCTGGTCCCAACCGGCCCTTCAGGCCTTCGACGACCTGCGTCAAAGGTTCACCACCGCGCCCATTCTCCACCACCCCGACCCGGATCGACCCTTCATAGTGGAGGTGGACGCGTCTAGCACCGGCGTTGGGGCCGTACTGTCCCAGCAACACGGCGAGCCGCCCAAGATGTTCCCCTGTGCCTACTTCTCGCACAAACTCAGTCCTGCTGAAAGGAATTATGACGTTGGCAACCGGGAACTGCTGGCTATCAAACTGGCGCTGGAGGAATTGCGACACTGGCTTGAGGGAGCGAAACACCCCTTCACGGTGCTCACCGACCACAGGAACCTGGAGTACTTACGATCGGCTAAGGTGCTCAACCATCGCCAGGCCAGGTGGTCTTTGTTTTTCACACGGTTCCAGTTCCAAGTTTCCTACCGACCAGGCACCCAGAACACCAAGGCCGACACTTTGTCTCGCATACACGAACCCGGTCAACCTGTCGCCTCCTCAGAACCTGTGTTGCCAACCACCCTGATACTCGCCCCGGTGACATGGGATCTTATGACCGAAATTGCCGAAGCCCAACTCCAGGACCCCACTCCCACGGAATGCCCTCCTAGCCTCACCTACGTTCCCCTGTGCTTACGTCCTAGAGTCCTCAGCCAGGTTCACACAGCACCAAGCTCGGGGCACCCAGGCATCGAGGCCACCTTGCACCTCCTCCACAATCGTTTCTGGTGGCCAACCCTCCGCCACGACACCACCAAGTTCGCGCAGAGCTGCGCCGTCTGCAACATCACCAAGACACCGCGGCGCCTGCCTGCTGGACTGCTTCAGCCTCTACCGGTGCCCCAGCGCCCTTGGTCCCATCTAGCCATAGATTTTGTTACGGACCTACCTCCCTCTAACGGGTTTACCACCATCCTGTCAGTGGTCGATCGCTTCTCCAAAGGCTGCCGGTTCATCCCACTCCCCAAACTCCCCACCGCCATGGAAACTGCGGAGCACCTGTGCAACTGGGTCTTCCGGCTCTATGGGCTGCCTGAGGACATTCTATCCGACCGAGGGCCCCAGTTCACCTCTCGACTCTGGGCCAGCTTCTTCAGTCTCCTGGGAGTCAACGTCAGCCTCACTTCGGGGTACCATCCACAGGCCAATGGCCAGGTCGAAAGGTTGAACCAAGAGCTAACCCGCTTCCTCCGCTCCTACTGCCTCGGCCATCAGGAGGATTGGAGCCGTTACCTGTTCTGGGCTGAATACGCCCAGAACTCTCTCCGTAAGCCTGCCACCAACCTCACCCCATTCCAGTGTACCCTAGGATTCCAACCACCCTTGTTCCCCTGGTCAGGGGAACCCTCCGACCTGCCAGCCGTTAATTCCTGGTTCCAGCGCAGCGAGGAGACCTGGGACCGTGCTCACGTCCACCTCCAGGGCGCCATCCGCCGCTATCAAGAACAAGCCGACCGCAGGCGTCGCCCCAGTCCCGCCTACGAACCCGGCCAGTGGGTCTGGCTGTCGACCCGGGACCTCCGCCTCCGTCTCCCTTGCAAGAAGCTCAGTCCCAGGTACGTGGGTCCCTTTAAGATCATAAAGCAAATCACTCCTGTATCATACCGTCTTGAATTGCCTGCCGAATACCGAATCTCACCCACCTTTCATGTCTCCCTGTTTAAGCCCGCTGACGATCCGGCCGGAGTGGAGAACCTAGAGGGGACCGCCTCCCAGGGACCCGCCCCCATAGTCGTCGACGGCGAGGAGGTTTACCGGGTGAACACCATCCTGGACTCCCGACGCCGGAGAGGTCAGTTGCAGTATTTGGTCGATTGGGAGGGCTTCGGCCCTGAGGAGAGATCATGGGTCGCCTCCGGGGACATCCTAGACCCCTCTCTTACTACGGACTTTCACACTCAACACCCAGATCGACCAGCCCCCCGAGGAAGGGGCAGACCCCGGCGTCGGGTGCCTCCTCGCGCCAGGAGTCGCTCGCAGGGGGAGGGCTCTGTTACCACGGCGGTCTCTGTGGCTCCCTCTAGTCGCCGTCAGCGGGAGCCATCCCCGGACTACTAACTACATTTCCCATCAGCCCGTGCCTGGGACCCGTTCTTCCGTTTCCGGGTCGCTCGGAGCACCCCCTCCGGCGGCCATTTATGGACCCGTTTCGCGGGCGTTTCCCCGCAAAGTTTTGGCTAGAGTTTCTAACAATCCTGAGCGTTTTCCTTTACTTTTGTTGTCTTCCCGTTGCCGATCGGACTGTTTATTCTCTTACGATTCTTGCTGCCTGCCCATTGACCCCCCGCCTGGATTATCGTTGCTGTATTGGATTATCTGCTCTGTTCCCGATTGTTGTTGATTGACCTCTGCCTGTTTGACTTCGCCTGTAATAAAGTTATGTCGCACATGGATCCCCCGCCTACGTCTGATTCTATGGCCGGCTTACAAATACATTTATTACACTATATATTAATCTTTATTAATGTTAGTTTATAAAAATACAGTCGTTCATGGTTTGTTCATGCTAGTTCACAGTGCATTAACTAATATTAAGATTAAGATTAATTAATTAACTAATATTAAGTTTAAGATTAATAAATGATGTACAAAGATTGTTAATTTGTTAAATGATGTAGTTAACTATGATGTGATGTTAACTAATGAACCTTATAAAAAATATAATAAAATATAAATATGCATACATAAAATATATGAAAAAAAAACTGAAAATATATAAATAAAAGATAATACGATTCAAAATCTTTATAAATACCACAAAGTATATGCATAATACTAAAATAAATACTAAAAAAAACAATCATTTTGTTCACATATGTGACCCTGGACCACAAAACCAGTCTTAAGTCGCTGGGGTATATTTGTAGCAATAGCCAAAAATACATTCTATGGGTCAAAATTATTGATTTTTCTTTTATGCCAAAAATCATTAGGAAATTAAGTAAAGATCATGTTCCATGAAGATATTTTGCAAAATTCCTACTGTAAATATATCAAAACTTAATTTATGATTAGTAATATGCATTATTAAGAACTTTATTTGGACAACTTTAAAGTCGATTTTCTTAGTATTTAGATTTTTTTTGCACCCTCAGATTCCAGATATTCAAATAGTTGTATATCGGCCAAATATTGTCCTATCCTAACAAACCATGCATCAATTAAAAGCTTATTTATTCAGCTTTGAATAAATCTCAATTTCGAAAAATTTACCCTTTTGACTGGTTTTGTGGTCCTGGGTCACATATTATGGTGTTCTTTGTTACTATTGTATAAGTAAAATGCATGCAACACTATGAAAAGTTCAAGCGGGTTTAATTTCAAGACTAAAGGATACCTGTGGTTGTCTGTAGAAACCTGTTAAAGATTAGATGAATTATAATGGCAGAGTCATCCAAGTTAAGATTTAAAGTCTTTCCAAGAACTTCCATGTCCTTCTCAAGATGTTGCCAGAGGAACTCATAGACATCATGAACATTTGAATGGATCATATTTCTGATGCCCTGTGAAGCACCAAAGAAAATGTTTTTGTTCTCCAATATTAGTAGCCCACTAACTGATTTTCAGTAGTTGGCATTATGTAGATAATTGTTCAAAAAAACAAAGGGAGCTGGCATGCAAGACAAAATTTATCAGCAGGTTTCAAGTGAACTTTCAAACTTTTTTACCTGTTGGTGGTGAATGGCTCCTTGCAACATGGCCAGGTGAAGACAAAGACGGAGGACACAGGAATATGCCAAAGTTACACTCCTGTTTGGGGCTTCAGACCGGTTTTCAGCATGTCCCAATATATGTCCAGGTCTTGTCATGTCAGCAATTCCACGAGCTTCAGTAAAACCTTCCACTGGTTTATGGTCCTCGCCCCCTATAGGGACTCCACAAGTGTCACAAATTGACAAAGCCATTGGTTTGCCACACTAAATAAGTGGAGAAAAATAAATAACCATAATCAATTTCCAACACAACAGTACCACTTCATTTAAATAAAAATGAAAAAACATCTCACCTCTCCCACAAAGCATGGATGGCCCTTAGAACACACTGTAAAGCAAGGAGGACAGACAAAATCTTTTAGTCAGGTTGCATTTAAGAAAATATTTTTATTGTCACTTCATGCACAAGTCTCACTCACAGTACATCTTTAGTTTTTTCTCTCCAGTGAGCCACTGCCGGGCCTCACTGATATGGTCATCAGGCATTGTGGGTAGGAAAGCTCCCTGAGGACAAGTAGAGAAAAAATCAGCACAATCCATTAAAAAATCCATTTGCATCTACGTGATGCAAAACATAGAGTGTTTGTATAAAATCAAATGCACTCCAAAAATGTGTAATATGAACTATGAAGCCCTTACTCTCATGTTCTGAGGTTGAGAGGCAATACTGAAGAGGGGACTCAGCAGCCTGTTACCACTGTAAAACACTGCGCTCGCATGCACCAGAAGCTCCAGTACAGGACGACGCTTAGCAAGTACACCTGTACTGAGCCTCAGGTAAGATCCTGGACCTCCAATCTCATTGGACAAGAGAGCGATGCAGAGCTCTCTGGCATGTCCTAAGATGTTCTTTCTAATAACCTCCTCTAAGAACCTGATCTCCTATTAACAGAGAGGAAAATGCAGGTGTTTAGGTCTGCCATAAAGTAAAGACATTTAGGCTCAAACACATACTATTACAGGTTGAATGAATAATACTTATGAATTAAATTAAATGGTGACAATTATGACAAACTATGCTGTCATCTTAATCTTTAGTCCTACATGGATTCTAGTTGAATCCTGGATGTTCACTTCTGAATAATTAAATCATAAACCTAACCAACACTTACCTGTGCTTGAGGATATATATCTCTTTCAGATGACATGAAGCGACAGGTGACCTGCCTAAACACAGCCAGAGTTAGCAGGACGTTTTTCAAAGGGCCTGAAACACCCATTGACTGGGGAAAAAATAAATAAATAAATTACATTTAGCATCGAAGTACAATATACACTTCTGTTAAGAAATACAGGGTCAATGAAATAAAAAAAAGTATTCTTTCACTAAACAAAGATGCATTAAATTGTCCAAACATTACAGTAACATCTTTATTTCAAATTGTCTGTCAAATGTGTTCTCAATCAAACCGGCAAATCACATTTTTAACAATTGGAGATTTGCTCACAAAATAATGTTTTTGTGTTTGTGTTGTTTATATAATACAGAAGTAGACTCTGACCCGTAGTGATTCTTTGAGTCCATCTGTTGTGCCTTCCTGCACTGCTTCTCCTACTCCATCTCTAAGAGTACGGTATGACTGACCACAACACAAGAAACGATCCACCTCTGCAGGAGTCAACCTCTGTAGAAGAGAAAACAAACAACAATGATCTTAGAACAGCTACTTTGTTATTAAAAAAAAAAAAATAACCTACAAACTCAATATCATTACAGTATTTTAAACACTCTAAACATAATATCATCTGAATGGCCGTACATGAAGCCGTAGTGTATCTGCAGGGAAGATCCATTCGTAATCAGTGCTGCTGATCAGTGCTTGCAGACAGTCCATGCCAGCATGCCTGTTGAGTGCTCGAAGCAGGTAAACTCTGTACCAGTCATTGTTACCGTATTCACACACAGCCTTGACCTGCTCCAAAAGCTTTAGCTCAACTTCTTCAAAATCATCTGAAAAGAACAAAACACACAGGAAGTTTGCAAAATAAAACATGTTATTGCACAAAGACATGTTATTCATTTAAGCATTGCAATATAACTGCCAAGAACTGGTCAGAGCAGAAGCCCCTCGTACCGGATCTTTTGGACAGGATACGAGCAGCAGAGTCCAGACACATTCTAAGGCGAGCCATAGACAGCAGAAACTCAGCTGGGTCTTTTTCTCTGGAAGGTGTCTGTTTTCGAGCCAGTCGGCTAAGGAAGTTTGAGTTCTCCTTCAGATGTCTATGACCTCCATTTAATCCAGAACAAAACAGGGAATCCTGCATAAACAACAAATCTGCTTTTAGAAACAAACATGCAGATTTTAAATAAAAATTATTGTGGCTGAAAATGGAATACATCTAATTGATTATACCTCATAAAAAATAAAAAATAAAGTTTTTTGGTGCATTTGCTAGGATAATTTGGATGGCTGCTAAGGTGTTGCTAGGTAGTTGCGTACTAGCCCAAAACAAAAGTTTTGCCATATGGTTTGGGTCAATGGGATTTTCTCACCAATTTCGCTGTCCAACCAGACAAAAATCGTAAGAATTATCACACTTGATGTATCATTCATGTCCATGGTACAAAATGGGTTTAGCGTTAAAACTGTGCAATAGTAAAAGTGATACTTGGCTTAGCAAGCACTATTAATGAGTGAATACATGGATGACACACCTGGAAACAGTTAACAAAGAGCCGGTAGAGTTCAGTTCTGTCCTCCTGGTCCAAAAGATTGTTCTCCAGGTTTTCTAAGTACGTTTGTATATGCTTCTTCACCTGTTTGAAGCTAAAGAGATTATATTAATGCAAAATATTCTTGATTAGAGTAAAGGCCAATTAACACTGCACTGACAGACACCGTCCAACGCAGAGAAACACCAGATTACAGAACGTCTCTTAATCAATCCAACAAAAAAAGAGTGTACAATCAGCGAAAACGAGTACTGACCAATACTGACCAATAGCAATAGACAGTGACTGATCTGACAAAACCTGACAAATTGTCTGTTGCCGTTGGTCTGCGTCTGTTGGTGCAGTGTGAATTATCTGCATATTTAAAGTAACAAATAAAAGGTTACATATGCCTGGATGTGTTAAGGTGTGTATGTATTGCAGCACCTGTATTGCAGGAGAAGTTTTGGCAGCACAGAGCGTACCACAGGGCTCTGGTCAACACACTCCAGGAATGGGGTTAGCTCTCTGGTCTTATAAACATCACCTGTAATGTACACAGAAAGGTAAACATAAACACAGAAAGCTTTAAAGCTTCAGGCCTCATTCATTGTAATTATTTGAAAACAACAATCAACAATATACAGAAATTTAATTTTTCAAAAAAAAATTCTGCAAGGAAATCCACGCACCTTGTGCTGAAATAAGAAGGGAGAAAAGCAGTTCCACCAGGTCCTCTGGGGGATCCTGATCATCAGTCAGACAGAAACGAGAAACCACCTCCAGGAAAAAGGTGTTACAGCATTTTCTTATTTCTTTATGCTGCTTCAGGGCTAAGCTGTAAAAGATAAAAATTTAGACATTACAGCCAAATAAATTAAACATATTAGGAGGCTAATTGTTCATTGTACACCCATTCATTCTAAATGGGTATGTGAGGTTACCAAGTACAAGAGAAGATATCATGAAAATCTGACTTTTTCCATGTTTAAGTGCTATAATCGGTTCCTCCGTGCATCTACCAACTCAGAAAATGTAAAAAAGGACAACCTAACAAATTGAGTTTGGTAAGCCTTTCTTTGCAAGCATGTGAAAAACGAGCCACTCAGATACTTATTATAATTACCGTGCCTTAATCTGCAAATTTCCACCCTTGGTGCTGCCATTTTGTTTTCACAAGTGACAACTGTGTACCAGTTTTAATGCCATGGCAAAAGTTAGAGCAAAGCATGCTAACTGTTCTGTCACTGGCTGCACAGACGAGCACAGAACATTATTTAGAGTCCCAGCCTCAGAGGAGACAAGAAAGTATTTATTTAGTGTATATTAATCTGCTGCCACACAGATCTAATATAAACATACAATTTCTTACCCAGATTCACAGACATAACTGACTTGTTTGTAACTCACGTTTTTAATATAGCTTCTGTGTATCTGACAGTTTAAGCGCAATAACACATGAAAGAGTTGTTTCTTAGTTTAGTACTCACATGCTGTGTGACAGCCGCTTTCTGTGCACATGCTTCAGATGTGTGCACTCAGAAAACAATGTATCAGAAGTTTAAACTGATATGGCGTTAAAACACATGATTTCAGCGTGATAGACATGATAATCAAAACCAAACAGAGAGCAGAGTATCTGTGGAATGAGCGACAAAGACACAGCTCTATTCTGGAAAAGGGGGCAGCAGTGAGCTGCAGCTCATTTGCATTTAAAGAGACATGCATAAAAACGGCATGTTTCTGGTTTCACTTTGAGCTGAATCTTCACAGACACATTCTGGTGACATGTGAGACTTATTTTACACATTGTAAAAAGGGGCACTTTAAACTTACACTATAGTTGTGGAGACAGCGGGCCGGTAGTTGTTCGACAGAGGTGCCCTGCACTTAGGACAGAAGTTTGCTCCATCTCTCTCTGTGGATCTTCTCAGACAGGACAGACAAAACACATGCTCACAAGGAAGCGCAGTGGGCTCTGACAGATCTGATAGACAGACAGAGCACTTCACACCAAATCTGTGAAGAAAAAGTACAGAAAATAAGTAAGTAATCAAAGGGTTTACTGTTGGAATAGCACAAGCTAAACAAAGAAATACAAAAATCTCTAACTAGTATTTGAATGTCAAAAGGTTTCATTTAGTTATTCTTAGTCAGTAAAAGCAGTTTTAAAAAATGTAAATTGTCAAATGGTTTGAAATGGAATCAATCATAATATTATACAGCTCAATTCAAGTGTACCGCAGTTCTCTGCTGATAGACTCCTCATGGTAATCATTGAGTATGCGGATGATTTGCTGAAGATTGTCTTTGCTCCTCAAATTAGGAGACCCTTCCATTAGCTGTAAGAGTGGAAATATAAGCAGCATATGTTATGAACTCATACCTGTTGCTTTGATGCAGCATCTATCCTGAGAAAACGTATTTTGCACGTATTTTACCATCATAATATAGTCTCAAGATGAAGTGAGGGGGCTACAAGGGATTTCAGTATACCAGTGTCTCCTACAAACAACCCTAGACTCACCCCATGTAACTGACTGCAGTGTTTCAGAGTCAGTGCTTTTATCCGTTCATCTCCCATTTTCATCCTGACGACCACCTTTTCAATAAAAGCAGCCACTAGCAGCATCCCCTGCCACACTGACCTAAGAAAATAAAACAAATTTTACAATTTTTGTAAGAAATTATGTGATATGACATTTTTGTTCAAATGAAATCATGTTTTCAAATGATTCTATTTTCTTTATAGCTCACTTTATATTTTCCAAATGTTTGAGACAACCAGGGCTGCAGAGGGCGCTGTAACTTGCACTAAGCACTCTCTCTAAACATGGTTGAAGTTGCTCAATTCTTCGCAAAAAGGTCTGGCATTCAGTTATGGATGTTACAGGTAGAAGCTTTGTTTCTTCAACACAGATACCAACAGCTAGAATGTCCTCACACTGTAATAAAACAGAACATGATAAATCTCTTTGAACCCATCTAAATTTTGTCTTGTTAGTATGCTACACTCCTGCTCCTCACCATATCAGGGCTTTCTCTCTTTAATCTTTCTTGTTGGATGATGCTGACCACATGAGGGTTGAGCTGAAGGGCATGGGATAATGTGTCCAGGCGTGGGCTGTAGATTTGAGCTGCTACAAGGATCCATGATGGAGAGAGCTCAGGAGTTACTGACATCTCCTTTTGCAGAGCAATCACACAGCCCAGCACTGCACTACGAAAGACCTGTAAGAAAATGCACACACACCCATATACACCATATTAGAATATTGAACATGAGATTGTGAACACAAATTTGTCACCAGACATGTTTCTCACCCCCTGCTCTTCCTCAAAGTGGATTTTGAATGACAGACAGACATAATCGGTCAAGTAGCGCTGACCCAACTCGACTTTCTCTCCCTCTGAGAGTTTCTGAATATAGCTGCCCAGTCCACTGCCTGATACGGCACTAACGAACTGCTGAATCCTCACTTTGATGTCTTGCTCAGTGCCTGAGAGAAAATGCAAAAACATGAAGTAGCTGCAGATGTTTTTTGTACAAGAAGGGTATATAGTATCTTGTAGCTAACTGGACAACTTGTCAGACGCAAAACAAAACACCTCACCTCGTACAAACTCTGATTCCTCCCACAAACTCTGGCAATATGCCTTCATCAGCCAGCTAAAAGGAGCAGCACAAGGCCGTTCTGCTTTTCCAATAAACAGGTTACACTGCACATTAATCTCCTGATCTTGAGCGCTAAAAGAAGAAATCCACCTCATCAGTTACAGCATATATTTAAAAGCATTTAAAGAAATAATTCACGCAAAAATGAAAATTCTGTCATTAATTACTCACACTCATATAGTTCCGAAACTGTAAGACCTTTGTTCATCTTCAGAACACAAATTAAGATATTTTTCATGAAATCTGAAGACTTTCTGACCCTGCATAGACAGCAACGCTACCACGATCAAGACCCAGAAAGGTAATAAGGACATCATTAAAATAGTCCAGTTACAGTTAAACTACTGATGTTACATAGACTATTTTATCAATGTCCTTACTACCTTTTTGGGCCTTGAATGTAGCATTACCACTGCTGTCTAGGCACGGTCAGAGAGCTCTCGGATTTCATCAAAAATATCTTGGGTTTGGAATAGGGCGACCACCTGGAAATAGAACTGCTGCGGGACATAGTTATGATTTTGCGGGACAATACGGGACACGTGTGAGGCAGATACATTTTTTTTTACTGTTATGCAGTGTAAATACTGATTACATCCGTTGTCATATGCGCTGATTTATGTTTCTGAGCGCCCACATGCAAGCGAGAGAAAGCACGTCTTTTTACAAGAGTAATGAGAATCCACCTGCGAGAGAAGAGATTTGTGTTCGCGTATTTTGATGCGCCCCCTTTGCGCAGAAACTATGCTGCAAAAAGAATAAATAAAAAGCTTTCTTAAAAAGGCAAAAGAACGCACGCGTGGACGTTTTCTTAATATGCTCATTAAAAACCAACAGACTGATGAAAATGCGGGACATTTTCTTAATATGCCACATGCGGGACAAGGGGTGAAAATGCTGTGCGGTACAATGCAAAGCAGGACAGGTGGTCACCCTAGTTTGGAACAGCATGAAGGTGAGTAATTAATGACAGAATTTTTATTTGTTGGGTGAATTATACCTTTAATCTTAAGCAGGTCTCATAAATTCAAAAATACCTTGGATTTTGTGAGACGGTTAGATCAAGGAGCTGTTGATCTTCAAAGATATCTAGCCAGAACTGGGCCAGACCTTCACTAAGCCCTTCTCCATAAAGTAGGTATAAGTTGCAGTCTCTGTCCAACACTTCTAGAACTCGGGCAAACACTGGAGTCAAAACACCCTGTAGGTTGCGCCACAGAGTGTGCCTGAACACAAATACAGAAATGTTAGCTGCTAGCTTGTTAGTTATCTTTAATCTACGGCTGATTACCTAGTGCAGGGGTGCCCAAACTCGGTCCTGGAAGGCCGCTGTCCTGAGTTTAGCTCCAACCCCAATTAGACACACTGAACCAGTTAATCAGGCTCTTACTAGGCATATTAAAAACTTCCCAGCAGGCAAGTTGGAAACAAACTCTGCAGGACATCGGCCCTCCAGGACCCATTTTGATTGCCGAGCATTGGCTGTTTTTTAAACATCTAAGATAGATAGACAATAGATTGTTAATGGTAGTTGCATTACAGTACTGCAGTACCGAAGTGTTCCACCTTCCTGCAAAGCTTCACGGTTTTTTGCCACTCTATAAACCCAGTCTTCTGCATTAGGAACCAGTTCTTCCTTCTGCATCAGTGCATATACCAGCCTCCTTAGCAACACTTCCTGGAACCGTACTGAAAATACATATGAACAAGCTATTATTGGTTTCTATTTTCAGTAGTACTTTACATATAGAGTAAAGGGACTTAATTGCAATAACAAAAGACATAAAATCAGCTGACCTCCTATTCGCCCAGGGTCACCTCCCAAAAGGCCAAGCAATATGTTCATGCGGCCCACACTTCTGGAGGTATTTTTGCCTGTATCTCTTAGCAATGAAACAGCTTTCTGGGTGCAGGATCTCAATAGGGACAAACTGTGTAGATGCACTGAATCTCGCTGACAAACAATTATACACAGTATTTCTGTCAGGAGGTATGAAATTCTTTCTGATATAGCACATCTTTGATGCAATGTTTGAAGCAATCTATTGCGAGCTTAAAGCATTTACCTTCTCGCTTTCTGGTCCACTTGTATCCATTTCCTCTGATTCGTTGACATCTATATGAAAAAAATGTGAAGAAAATGTGAGTTATGCTTGTGTGCTTATGGGATTGTTTAAATGCTCAAGTTGCTGGCAGTTTTTGGTCACTGCTACCTTACATACCTGACTTAACTTTCTGGGAGATGAGTTTACTTATAGGTATTCCACAAAAAGAATTAAGATTTAAGCTCATGTCACAGGAATCTCTGAGGTCATCAATATGTACAGATAGCCAAACTCCTTTAACAAAAAAAGACACTTGTTAAGAATATTTATTTGGCATTATCTAAACACACTGAAAATGTTTCACCTGCCAAAATAAATCAACTTACCTCCTTGAAAGCCAATATACTTGCTGCCACTTGTTCTACATTGCTCCCCAATGCGAGAGAGCTTTGTGATAAACACAGTATAGAAGTTGCACTCCTCTGACTTCAAGGACAAGATTTCATTCATGGTACAGTACCTAAGGTAAGAGCAGTGATAGATAAAATTTATTAAAAAAGACTGACTCCTGTTATATAGAATGTCAATAAATTTAAATCAAAGGACTTACTTTGCTGAAGCAATGAGTTCGTTTTTGCACGATGACTCTTCCAAGTCCATCTGAACCAAAAGAATGTGCAGAGCAAGTCCAGATTCTCTCAGGAAGGACCTGTGAATAAAGAGGTATAATGCTTTAGAAACTGGTGACCATTTGTTGGCAAGGTAAAAGATATTGAATAAATTCAACAAAAGTAATATAAATGTTACCGTATCTTGCTGCAAAAAGAAGCTTCTGTGTCAAACTGGTGTAAAGAGAGCAAAAGAAACCGCTCAATAGACAAGCCCAAGGCCGGGGCAAGATTTCTCAAATCAGCTCCAGTGAGAAGATTGGAAAACGTGGTAACCTGGTTACAGGAAACATATATGCATTGATTTTGCAAGGTAAACTGGTAGACATGTGACATAAAATCAAGTACACATTGCTTAAATGTCTTGATCAAGAATATGTGCAGAACTTCTGTAAAGTAAATATTACCTCCAAGAATCTGTTCTTGTCCTGATCATTTTTGTTTAGATGGTTGTCTAATAGGTCTCTGAGAGACTGATGGCTTTGCTGATGGAAATACATTCTTTGAAGATTGCCTTTCTCCTGATTTCCAAATTCAGAATACTTTAACCTAAGTACAGAGTCTGGTGAGGCACAATTCAAGAGAAAGCTTTTGGCAGTTTCATAGACTTGCTCTTCCTCATCAATGGTTTTGTTTGAGTCCATGCTGTCTCTGGCCTCAATGTCAACAGGATCTTCATCCATTTTCACAAGATCAGAAGCATCTGTAAGGGTCTCAGTGTCCTCATGAACTTCTGCATCCTTCTCAACTTCCATTGGGGCACCTTCTTCTTGTGCCTCATCAAGGAATTTGTTCAATTCCTCTTGAGACTCTGTCATATCTTCATCAACGTGAGCCTCACCTTCTACGTTCTCCATGTCCTTGACCACATTAATATTAGAGCCCTCTTTACTTGGTTCACTGGTTTCATTCTCAGTGCAATGAGGTTCCTCTTCTTGAGTAGCTTTATCATGGCTCTGTTTTTGTATTTTCTCTAAAGCCTGCAGGAGTGCACTGGCACAAGCATCCCCATGGAATCCAACAAAGGCATCTGATGAGCTGAAATTTGCTTCATTGGATTCAAATTGATGTACTTTTGAGAAGTCTTCTGCCCACTGTTTGAGTTTTTCCAAAACTCTACGCTGCCAGGGAGTCAAGTCTGTACTCCTATCAACTTTGTGTTTCTCCAGTCTGTTTTTAAGTGGAACAGGAAACTTTTTGTAGACCTTTTCCTGGTCCTCCACCACAACCAGTCTGAAGTTTTTGTGAACTCGACATTTTACTCTGTGTGATCCAAGTCCCAAGTCGACATAATTCTGTCCACTGAAGGTGACATAGTATTGATTCAAGGCATCATACAGGCTCTCATACAAATTGAGGAGATTTAAAAGGATGACAGTTCGACCTGTCTCCATGCATGCCTTTATTCTACTCACATTGCGACATATCTGGGCATACTCCTGGTCTTTGGGAAATCCTGATCCAAAGACAATTTCAGGGCATGTATATTTCTTTTTGGAGAAAATATGGTGTTGGATAATGCACAAGGCAGCATTGTTAGTTGTGAGCAAAAGAAGGTACCGGCATTCTTGGTCACTTTGGCAGTCAAGATTTTGTTCAATCATTTTCAGTGTACTTGGCCTTTGGACTTCAATGTTCTGGAAGATGTCCCGGAAGTTAACAAGTGGATCAAAATCATCTTTTTGTCCACTGAAGTTTCTCAACACAGCCTCTGCCAACTCACTGTCAGACGGCTCTTGATCTGAATTGCTGACTGTTGCAAAAATCATTTTCACCAAGCTATAATAATCTCGGAGTCCAAAGAACTGTTCACTGTCAGTTTTACAAATGTCTAGGTAGCCCTTTGCTAACTTTGGCAGGAGGTGCTTGATTTTGAGAAGAACGTTATTGGAAGATGAGCAGATTCCCTCGGCTGTCTCTACTAGGTCTTTCTCACTTGGGTCCCAACGGGACACAAAAATACCTCGGTTCATTTTTGCTGGATCGAGAGCCCAATTTGAGATTCCAACAAATCCAGCCTTCATATGTGGCTCTGGGTTATCACTGTCTATGCATCCATCCTCTAGAAGAGGATGCAATGTCTTCAGTGGCATCTGAGGAGAGTCCTCTGCGAGTCCTATTTCATCTAGAACAACTACTGACACATACTCATCCAAGTTCTTGTCTTTTTGGAAACGGGCACAGTTCCGAAAGGTTCCAATGATTCCTTCAGGGCTTGAGTGAGGGCTGCATTGAAAAGACACCATATGAACTTCCTTGAGCTTCTTGAATAAGTCACAGTGAGAGGCCTGGCGTTGCATTGCATCTGCTACAACAGTCTTAGCAAGAGATTTTGAGCTCCCAGGCTTGCCAACCAGGAAAAGTGGAATTCTCAACTCAATGCAGACCACCATGAGGAAGACATTTTCTTTCAAAGCGAGATTTTTGGCAATTGTATCTCTTGTTGGGATTTTCTCAAGTAAAAAGTCTTGGCATGAAGTTATCTCCTGCTCCAGTGACTCTTTGGAGTTGAAAGGATTAGGAAAGCATCTGCTCATAGCCTCTAGGTATGTCCCTTTGTCTTCAAGTGATGGGTAGTAGCAAACACCTATGGCAAGCACCAAGCATTTCAAGGTCATCAGGTCAATTACAGTCCAGTGGCAACCTGGAAAAAGATCATCTCTGTGGTTGTAAAACCAAATGAGGACACACATTGATCTCTCCACATCCCTAAGGCTTACAAAGCTGCATTCATCTGCTTGTCTTCGCATGTATCTTTGAGAGGCAGCCAAAACTTTTGTGATCACATTCTGGCATGCAAGAGGCAATCCATGATCTCTCATTTGTTTTCTCACAATTTGACGAATATAAGAGAGTTCGGTTGAATCACTTAACTGTCCAAAATCCCATACCAGGGGCACCATGCTTGGGGGTAGAGGGTGCACACGGTACACAAGCTGTCTCATGGGAATTTTACCAAGGCGATCTTCAGTTTCCTCAGCTTTCACTCTGTATCCTAACCCAGCACGCTCCAAGCGGTCAATCATTTTGGTTGTGTGTCTTCTGTATGGATTGCAGGCAGCAATAATTTTCAGACCAGAATTTTTTTTCAAAGGGTATCCCTGTACAGTTTTGTCACATAGCACTTCCTTAATGGCAAAGATTGCTTCGGTTGTGTTGGCTTCATCAAAAAACAAAACTGTGTCAAGTTCGTACTTTTGACGGTTCTGCAGAGCAAGTTTTTCTGCTTCCCGCACCTTCCTATAGATTACCTCAGAAGTAGTACCTCCATGAACTTTGACTAGTTTCATATTTTCAACAACTCTGCCTTCACGTTGCAGATCACAGAGAAAGCGTATAAGCCGTGTCTTCCCACAGCCAGTTTCTCCCATGATGATCACTGGAATCTCACATCTGAATCTCATATGAATAGCCAACATCTTCATGACATTGTCAGTAGTGAGTTCATACGTAGGGTCTGGATCAAATTTTCCTTTTTCCCAGCCTTTTTTGGCACCAACAACTAAGGAAATTTTTCGTATCTTGTCTTCTCTGGACAGGTCATCAAAGTTCTCAGAAAGGTTAATTCTTTGTCGCTCAATGTCTGAAAAGAGGCTTTCTGTCATCACATTTCCCATTAACACTTTGCCACTTCTTGGATCAACTGCATAAAGAATTGTCCCATTTTTCTGCACATAGAATCCTAAGAAAGACATGGTGCAATGGTCTGCATTGAAAAAGATGTATGGGTGAGGTTCATTTTCCCATCGTTTTCGAATAGATAGTTTGGCTAGGATATCTTCCTCATCTTCATTCTCAGAGAAAAAGGAGGGGCTCTCATCAGAGATGTCAATGGATGGAGACGCAAAGTCTCGAGCCATATGAATCATGAATTTTACTATGAAGTCCTTGAAGCCACTTAAATTGTCAGCAAGGAAGTCTGGATCACAGAACAAAGTATTCTCACAGTCTTTAAGCTGCAAGTTAAGAAACCAAGTAAAGTGCTTTAATTCTGCCCATGATGGGTCCTTCAAGCCATAGTTTGATAAAAGATGATGGAGACAGTCAACCGGATCACCTTCGACAGATTGAGCTTGATATTTGAAATGATCCAAGTTCTCATTCCTGTTGTATCTCTTCAAGTATTGGTAGGGTCTCTGAATGGCCTCACTTTTAAACTCTTTTTTATCCATCAGTGGATCTAAGGATGTGTACCCCCCTTTTTTTCTCCTGATCTCCAAAGCTTTGACCTCTTTAGGAGGTCTGCAGAAGATAGTAGGCAGTGTATGCAAAAACCCATGGGTTATCTGTATAAAAAAAAAAAACAGAAACACAGGTTAATGCCTGTAGCTCAACAACTGTTCAAAGAACAAAAAGTTAAAATAGAAGAAGTAGGTTTGCACCTCCATCTGGGTTTGACTCTTTTGAACTTGCTGAAGTGCTTCAATCGCCACCAAGTGAGCTTCATTTCTCCTCCATATAGTTCCTTTGCTGTCACTAAGACATCCTAGAATGAGTAATTTGAATAGGAATTCCTCCAAGCCGTGACGTACCTGTAGAGCAAAAAAAATCATTAAAAACCATCCAAAATGTAAAATGAAATGTAGTGAGACAAATTATAATATAATTAGTGACCCACAGTTAGTACTGTATAAAATAGTGCATGTTTTGATGAAGCAAAATAAATGACATTTAAAAAAAAAAAAAAACATACTGCAGCAGTATCAATGTGCAACAGCACAGGGTCCTGCTCTCTCAGTGGAGCCAGTCTTTCAGACAGGGTTTGGACAAATCCATCCATGTCAACGCAGGGCTCAATGAGTCTGATTGTTAGACAGGTGGCTGTTGGAAACTCTCTACTGAATTGCTCAAACAGACGCTTGACATATAGTGACTTTCCTGCACCAAGAATAGGAAAAATTCCAGAGTATCAGTGTAATGTTTGGTAACATTTTCAACATATTTAAAGACAACATAAAATGCAACCTATTTTACTTCCACAAAAAGACATATTCAATGACAAATTCATAGGACACATAAATGGTTGGAGGAAAGGAATTTAAAAATAAGAGGGATTCTTATACAAAAATATAATACATACCAACAGCTGGACGTTTGGATGAAATCATCCAGGCAGAGAGTTTCCCTGGATAGACTTTTGAGTGGGGAACAAGCTTAGATGGGATTTGGAAGTGATGGCGAAGATAGTCTTTAATTCTTTCTGCAGATATACTGAGACCTGTTTGTACTTTATAGTTGCTGAAGAAGGAAGGGACATATCTATCTTGGTTTACAGGACAGACCATCACTAGACGGTAATGAGGCCCAGCACTCTTTTCTAGCATCTCAAAGCATTCCACCAGGGCCACGCTCACATCATAAGTCAGTGAACCTGGATTGACCAAAGTGTAAATCTTCTGATGATTGCTTGCAGCGCCTTGTGGTCCTAGACATCGTCGGAGGAAGATCTCTACCTCCTCTTCAGTTGTCTCCTCCTGGCACATTAACACCTCATCAGTTGTTGGAAGAGGATGCTCTGGACTCTCTGAGTAAAAAGACAGAGTTGTACTAATCAATTCCGCAACAGGGCACTGGACAAGGTTTGGCCTTCCCTCTTGTAGAATATGAGGAATTTTGCGTTTGATGGGCTTTTGATTCATGGCAGACAGATTGGAAAGGAATCGTCCAAGAGTTTCAACATCCACGTGGTGGGTAAGGAATGTCGACATGTTCTCTTTAAATTGCTCCCACAGGTCCTCCAAGCATTCAGTACCAACATCTAGTAAACTGAAGCTCAAAGGCAGGTCAAAATCACTGTGTTCTGATTCCTCTGACATGTCATCTTGCACCATAGATTCTGTTTCTGTTGCTCTTTCAAAGGCCTCTCTGATGTCCACTAAGGTACAGTCTGGTTTAATAGGGGTCAGAAGATGCCACATTTGTTGTGGAACAGGTTTTCTTTTGATGCTCACGCTGTTGATCCATTCGCAAAGAAAGACCACTTGTTCTGAAGTGTAATGATTCAGTGCGTAGTACAGAGAGCGTATTTTAGTTAAGTGGTTACACCAGTCTTTATGTAAGTTCTCCAGAGAGCGACACAGTTTTTGAAGCTCCTCTTCAACGTCACCATGATATACAACACACTTGCTCAACAGGGAAAAGCTAACTTGTATGCAGGGTTGATTTTGGTGGTTGCATGTTATCTGTGCCCCCCAGTTTCGAAAGAGCATATTGCCCGATGTGCGCAACTGAAGGAGGATGCGGCCCATTCTCTGGACTCCTTCAAAAACCTACAAGATAAAAATAAAGGTAAGTCTTCACAAAACTAATAAAAAGATGCAAATATACAGATCTGGGCTGTGTTTCTTAAAAGCATTGTAAGCTAAGTTGATTACGGAGACCACTGGTAGCAATGGTTCTATGATCTACTTAGGGTTATGATGTTTTTGGGAAATGCAGCCATGGTCTTTTACTGGAACTATATGTTTTCAGACATCAGTACTTTATTACTTTATTTACTTTATTTACTTTATTTCTTGCAGTACCCACATGGAAAGAACCTATATGAGGATATATGCGCATATATGAAACCTATATGCAGTATATATGCACATATATGATAATATATATGCTGCATATATGCGTATATATGCCACATATAGGCAAAATTGAGGTGCATATATGTGCATATACAGGCCATATAGGTCTCCTGTATTGCTTCTTTATATCCACAAAAAAGCCCTATATGTACATACAAGATATGTCTCCTATATAGCTCATGGCAGGATCTGGTCATTTTAGCTTATATCTCACTTTGGCAACTGTCATACATGATGCCTAGCTCATATTTTCTATTATCAAGGCAATAACTAAGAACTAACTAAAAAAAAAAAAAATGCAAAAAACTTATGTGCGAACACGTGAAATTGGTATCACATGTAATTGGCATGTTATGGAATTTACCCACACAGAAATAACCTATATAAACATATATGTTTTAATATAGGTTTTGATATAGGTTTTTAATATATGTGACATATATAAAATTGGCCGTTTTCCTATATTATATGTACGTATAATATAGGAAAACAGCCAATTTTATATATGTCACATATATTAAAAACCTATATCAAAACCTATATTAAAACATATATGTTTATATAGGTTATTTCCGTGTGGGTAGGCTGGTGGACATTTGTGATTATGGACCTACTTGAGTAAACTTGTTGACTTGCTCCCTTCCATGCTCCCCTTTTGAAGACATCAGCATGAGCTTATTCTGTAGCTCTAAGAGTTCATTAAGATTGTATGTCTTTTCTTCTTCATTCTTTGTCACCTTTACGCAAAAGACATTGTCCAAACCTGTCTACAAACATATCACAACAAGACACTGTTACACAAACTTACCAGCATGTCTGCTTAATGGAATATTTTAACAGATTTAAAGAAACATTTTTGTGGAAATGTAAAAGTCTTTTAATACTAGCGTGTACTCACTTTCCCATTGAAATCTTCAGGCCAGCCCACATGATACACGCCTCCAGTGTTGATATCTGAGGCCATGGACAAAGATGATTGCTCAACAGAGCCATGAGTCTCCCTTAAACCTTTCAGCCAATCTAACCACCGCCTGGAGTCTACCTGTATACAAGATTGTATATCGCCAACACTACATTAAAAGCACTGCATTAAAAAGAAGCATAATTCAAGACCTATTATTTGGAATATTAGAAGTGTACAGAGCGTGTAAAGAATTATTGTGTACAGAATTATTGTATTAGTTAAGTGTTTGCAGAAACTAACCAATTTATCCACAAGTTTCTCATCTTTGTCAAGGGTGTCCCATACTTGCTTAGCACAGGCAATAAATTCTTCAAATCCTGCATTTTCTGGTAGTGTGTAAAGCAAAGGGCCGTAGCCCATCACAACAGTCTCGAAACTGGCTAGCCTATCAATGTCTGCATCATTCTCCCCAGCAGAAATTGAGGCCAGATCCATGAAGACTTTCAAGTCCCTTAAATCTAGATGATACATATTGAATATGAAGAATTTCTCCACAGACCAACAAAAACAGATAAATAAATTAAAAAAACTCACTTCGAATTTGCGTTTTGACCCATCTGATCAGAGTATCACTTTCCAAGAATGCCTTCAGACAGGCTGTGTGCTGGCGTTTGACATCTGACATTTTTTGACTGGCTCTGATGAGGCCATCACTCAGCGAACCCAGAGTGTTTTGTTTGAATGAGTCATCTCTCTATATATAGAAGAATGAAATGTTCACAAATCTAGACAGAAATACATATATGCTAAATAAAATGCAATCACAATAATGACTGGTCTCTTACCACTTGAATCAGGCTATGAATATGGCTGAAGTCTCCCTGTAATCCCAACCTATCTCTTATTTTCAGTATGACCTCAGCAGATTCTGCAGCATGGTAAAGGCGTCTGTATTCCTGAATCTGATTGAGCCGATGCTCCGGCCAGTTCTCATCCAGATATGAATGTTGGCTTTTCAGCAAAGTGGCCATCAAAGTAAGCTCTTTCTTTAAACGATCTCCTTCACCACTATCCCCACACCATTTCAAAGCTTGGTCCACTTCTTTGAAACATGTTTCTCCATTAGCAATCCGTAGACCACAGTTGAGGAAGTCATCGAGACAAGGTATCCAGATACTGTCATGGACTTCTATAAGGTCTAGTGACAAAAGCTGAGGACCAGGCATAAAACATGCGTTTGCCTTTTCTAGCCATAAAGATAGAAGAAGGTTGCTGGTCTTCACTTCATGCATCTTCCGTGCCATGTCTAGGACTTGCGGATCAGCACTGTAGAATAACACTCGCCTTGTGTTGTTTTTGCCAACATCTTCTTTGGAGAAATATGACTGCACTTCCACCAGTTTGTCCAGAGTTACCGTCTGCAGGTTGGCTTTGACCATGTCTTCAAGGGAAGAAAGCTCTGGAACTGAGGCAAAGAGATGTTTGTATTTAATGCAATTAGTGTAAATACATTTACTGATTTCATATTTGGAAATCATGACAACCATGATAGTTTTTTTATTCTATTTATAGCTTTCATTTTTGACATTAAGAAATAAAACATACCTGAATTTTTATTTTATGAAAAAAAAAAAAAAATTAAACTATATTTTATTTTCTTTGCACTGTCAACTTAAAGAACTTCACTTCCAGAACAACAATTTACAAATAATTTACTCACCCCCTTGTCATCCAAGATGTTCATGTCTTTCTTTCTTCAGTCGTACAGAAATTATGTTTTTCGAGGAAAACATTTCAGCATTTTTCTTCATATAATGGAGTGGTATGGTGCCCTGATTTTGAACTTCCAAAATGCAGTTTAAATGTGGCTTTAAACAATCCCAAAATGTGGTTGTAAACGGAAAAAGGGTTTTATCTAATGAAACAATTGTTTTTTTTTTTCATAAAAAAATACATTTTATATACTTTTTAATGCCAAACGCTCCTCTTGTCTTACTCTGCTTGGACTGTTTTCTTCCTGTTCATGACAGTTAGGGTATGTCGAAAAACTCCCATCTCATGTTCTCCCTCAAATTCGAAATCGTTCTACCTTTTTTGTTAAGAGTGTTTGATCTTCTTTGCATGTTCTCGTTGCAAAGACTGGGTCGGTACTTCTGCAGCAATGTAGGATGATTTTAAAATGATTTTTGAAGTTGAGGGAGAAAATTAGATTGGAGTTTTTCGACATACCCTAACTGTCTTGGATCAGAATACACAGAGTTCATGGAGAGAAAGGCAAGACGAGCGTTTGAGATTAAAAAGTATTTAATTGTATTTTTTTTTAATTTTTGAAAATTACTTATCGTTTCACTAGATAAGACCTTTCTTGCTGGGATCGTTTACAACCGCATTTGGGATCGTTTGAAGCCGCATTTAAACTGCTTTTTGGAAGTTAAAAATGGGGCACCATACCACTCCATTATATGGAGAAAAATGCTGAAATGTTTTCCTCAAAAAACATAGTTTCTTTACGACTGAAGAAAGAAAGACATGAACATCTTGGATGACAAGGGGGTGAGTACATTATATGTGAATCTTTGTTTTGGAAGTGGACTTCTACTTTAATACAAAGCAAATATTTCACAGAAAATATCTGAATAATTTACTTTGTTTCCAGGTAATGCAACAATACAAATGCCAATTATTTAGTTTTGAAAACAGCATGTTGTCTTTATAATATCACACTTATTATTTTTCAGACACAGTATGAATGGGCGTTTCATCTTTATAGTATAGGAAGGGGGTCCTAATATTTGGGGGTCCTTGGCATCAAAAAGTTTGAAAACCCCTGTCTTAAGGTAACTTCCTTACCATCTACAACATCTGTAATCTTCCCCAGCATATTAATAAGGTTGGTCATGTACTCCTTCTGTCGTTCAAAAGCTTTCAAGTCATCTTCTCTTTGACTGAGTAGCTCTGACACGTCGATTGAGATTTTCACTTCTTTGTTGTTCTTCTTATCTAATGTCAAAATAAATAAAATGATGAATTAGCTTGTGCCTAAAGAGACGCCTGTAAGCTATAATGATACTAAGTGCATTACTCTTACACTGTGTGTAAAGCTTCTGAAATTGACCCTTAGAATTTAGGATGGTCTTAAGGTGGCCCAGGGCTATACTTCCCTGGCAAAGAGTCTGAATTAGAGACCCCAAGAATGACTGACTGTCTGCTATTAAACGACTGGCATCATCTTCCAAGTTCCACTGATTCCATTTGTCTGTGAAAATTAAACATAACCCACAACGTTAATAAACAACTGCTGCCCATAATGTATTTATGTATATGCATGAAGGATGCTTAAATTGTGTCATAGTGTTCTTTTCTTATAAAATAGACTATTCAAAACCAATAAACATGTGAGACCCAGTCACTGCACCTTGAGACAAGAGGAAGTTGATTGCTGACTGTTGGTCCAGTAGACGATGTTCATGATCCTCTCCAAAACGAGCTGCTGACTCCACAATAATGGAGGACACAACAGGCCATGAAAGGGACTTGCTAAAATAATTGCGTAAAAGTTCTCCTTCCTTACTTGCCTGCAAGAAAAAAGCAAACAAATACAAAAAGGTACTAGAACAATATGTACAAATACTTACAATTTTTTTTTGTAAACAGAAAACAAGAGAGTGAATGAGTGATACATACACTACAACAATACTAAAAAATAATTAACAATATAATTCTTTTAGCATGAAAAGGTGACATTACCTTACACAGGTTCTTAACAGCAGCCTGACACATTTCTTTGAAACAAGACTGTAGGTTTGCATGACTACTCTCGATCGTCTTTGCTGATGTCTCCAGACAGCATACAACAACCTTGTCAGTGTCAGAGATCTGAAAAACGAAAGGAGGATGGTAACAAACATTATGTAAAATTTTTAACATGTATACTTCTAAAATGAAGTTTATATCTTACATGGAACAGTCTACATCTCAGGTCTTGGTCTAATAAACTCTTCCAGCTTTCAGAGATGCCTGGTATTGAACACTCAATCCCATACAAATCATTCCACAACTACAAAGAAGAATTAACAAAACCAAAAATTAGTATTTTATAGCTCCAGTTACCTACTAAGTTCTTTGACCTGAAAATCTGTATAGTACAAAGACATTTGACTGATAAAGAACATAATAGACCAAAAATTAACCTTTGGTAGAATTCAAAGAACAGTCTGAAGTAGTTTTCCATTCTTAAAGTCTATCATAACCTTTAAGTTGATCGGTTGATTACTGATTACTACACCTGTATTTCTTTAGGGTAAGTCAATATGGACTCCTTTATCAAAGGGTTGTGTAGAAGCCCATCTCTCCATTTACTGAATTCTCTTTGAACGTCAGTGAGTGTGGACAAGAGCTTATCTTGCTTTTGTTTCATTTCCTCTCCAGCCTGCAAAATAAAATAATTAGCTCAAAGACACAAAATACCACCCTTAAAACTGACAAGAATACCTCAATGATTCAGTACCTTTGAGAAATGATCATGAAGAATTTCCGCCATTTTAAGTAGGAGTCGGAACGAGAGCACTGTGACTCTGTATTGTTGGACAAGTCGAGCAATTTTGCATACACTCTTGTGAACATTTCTGCAACACTGAAGGATTAAGTCAGGTGACTCGGACTCCATGAATCTGTAATTAAAGAATCTCTGCATTAACACCTGCCTAATATCAAAGTTTTAAGAATAAGCTTACTAAGTTCAAAAACACCACACATTTATTAAACTTGTGTACCTTTCCTTGTCCTCCTCAATCCTCTTCAACAAGAAGTTAAGAACCTTTTCAGTTGCCTACAATTTAAAAAGCAAACATTTGTTGGTATGAAAATGTTCTCTCTGTGCCAAAAGCAAAACTTATAGAGCAAGGTATGTGCCGTTAATCAGGTACCTCCAGGTTTTTGTCTGTGCGGTTGAAATCAGTGTTTTGTTCAGTCTCCTTCATTCTGCTCATCAGGCTCTGGATCAGGAGTTTAGGAATAGTTCCTGTCAACTCAGCAAAGTCAGAGATGTCCTCAAAAGCCACCATGGAAAGCCAGCTTTTCAACAAGTAAGGATTTGCTTTGGTCATGGGTGAGTAATCTTTGATCAGCTGAAGGACCATCCTGCAAATTTGTATCATTTATATTTATGTTCATTTCATTATGAAATTTTGATAATAATAGTGCTCCTCTAAAAGTATTCAGACTGACCTCCTTTTGTCAGGGAAATCTCTAATTCTTTCCCTAAAATATGAATACTTTATGTCTTCAAGCCCTGCCCAACTCTGCTCATCCTTAACTGAGCCTGGATATGACTTTGCCCCTGGCTTTCTCAGCAAATGAAGGACTGGAACAAGTAACACCACTTCTGAGATCAGCTTCTTTGCACAGTGATTCATCAGTCCCACCACAGTGCTGCAAAGACACCAAAATCAAGATGATTACTGTGGTGTCTTTTAAGACATAACCATTCACTGTATTCACTATTCATTAAAACTATAGATTAGTAAAAACATTTTTAAAAATGTAAAAAATAAAAAACCTTACAAGTCAATTAAAGGTACAGCTTTTAGGGTAGTTTGCATTTCTCCAAGAGAAGCAGTCCTTTCAGAGACGATTTGACAGAGTTTGCCCCAGTCCTTTGTGCTGAGGTCCACATCACAGGCACAGCACACCTGGAACACTGAGAGAGCTACTTCCAATGATTTGATCCCAGTCAAACTCTCTGATTTCTTTACTTTTGAATCTTCTTTCAAAATTGCACTCAGTTTAGCAGAAATCAGATCTACGACCTAAAACAAAGATAAAACTGCTTACATTCATTTTACTCTGCTGTAGTATTCTTTAAAATGAATAAAACTATAAAAAGCTCACACATACTTTTATTGGATATGGTGCAAGGCCTTCAGGAAATTGCAACCAGCGTGACTGAAAACCTTTTTTGTAATCATTTAGTTGTTCTATAAATATCTTGTTCCTCTCAAGGTTAGATGGCTGCCATTTCTGAAAAACACTATCCAGTAACACACAAGCAGCGGTCTCCCAGCCTTTGCAAATGTCTTTTCTTTCAGACTGAAACCAACTCTTAACCCAATCTTGAACAGATCCTGGGTTTGAACAGCTTACATAGCCTTCATAAAGGTGAAATTCTAGAAAATGCAACAACAGATCAGGCATTATTATCACACCATGTACAGGAATTAGTCCAAAAAAAACTATTTTCAGATTTTGGTACCCTTCACAGTATTGTCAGCAGGGATCTCAACAGATCTCACTGCTATTTCCGTGGTCTGGTTTTGTCTCTGATGCACTGCATACATATATTGTATTGTGCGACCCCTCACATAACTTTCTGGAACTGAAAATGTTGCTTCAATCAAACAGCCATCCTGACGTAGGCCCCTAAGTAACAAGAAATAACATGAAAATAAAATATACAACACAAAGATCTTATGACTTAACATCAGTTACATGTTCTCGTGCATATTACATTGGCCAGTATACGTTACAGACAATAGTGTGTGTGTACTGTATATGCAAAATGAAATGAAAATGGAAATGAATGAGAAACTTACCTAAATTTTTTTATCTCTAGTTTCATAGATCCATTCCACTGAAGGAGAACGAAGAGGGTATCATTCAGTTTGTTAAATCTGAATCTTTTGTCCAGAACAGCGTAAATGTAAAAGGTGAGCATCTGTGATTCAGCTGGATACCTCACTGGGGAAGGTCTTCTAATAAAATAATAATAATAATAATAATAAAACTACTTAGGTCAAACATTTATTATGATAAGCACAAGACTACAAACCTCTGAGCTTTTTTGCTTTCCATTGTGCTGTCCTGATTCACTTCTGTTTGATTTCTTTTCTCCTTAGACTCTTTGGCCTTTCCTGCTGCAGCAGCTGCTGCGTACGATTTTGGTTCTTCTGTTCCTGACTTAAGGTTTGTGTCTTTCTGTGAATCTCCTCCTGAATGTTTTTCCTTTGTGCCTGCATCTTTCTGCTTATCTCCATCTTGTTCTTTGCCACCATCTGATAGTTCGGTCTTTTCTTTTGTCTCCTCTGTAGCTTCTCTTGTTTCACTCACTTTCCTTTTCTTCCTCTCAACACTTTCATCCTTTTCTCCAACACTTTCATTTCCTTTGGTCCTTGGCAGGCCAGTTTCCACCTCCATCTCAACATCTTCAGGACAGCGTTCTGTTGGCTGTGACACTTCTGTGGTCTCTGTGTTGGCATTGAGCTCTGTTTGTGTCTGCTGTGTTGCCTGACTGACAGTCTCCGTCTGAGTCTCCTTGTTTTCCAACGTACTTGAGCTTGTTTGAGTCTGAACATCTTTACTCGGTGGTTCAGGCTCTGCTGCGCTCGCGCTGTGCTGTCCATGCCCGCTGGATCTGGCTGGGCTTGGGTGACTAGCATTCTTGCCTTTTGTTTTGCTCTGTGAACGTGTTCTGGATGCAGATGTGCTACCGTCTCTTTTTTGAGCCCTCTTCCTTTGTGCACCTGCCTTTCCCTTCTCTCCACTTTTTCTCTTCCTTGTCATCTTCCTTGTTGTCTCACAGCTTGTGACTTCCTGGTTGTTGCAAAAGAGGTTCAAAGTCAAAGATTCTCAAAGACAAATATTTTATATGCATGTATGTAATATATATCAATATACATCACATTTTAATGCATTTTTAATTGAAAATTCATTTTGGTTGTACTATAGGTTTACTACTATTAATCAGCAGTAAGAGAGAGGTACTGCTGCAGTATTGTTATTAAAATGTGTTTAAGCTATGATTTTCTATATCACATGCCATAGATTGCTTTACAGAAACAATTGTCTAAACATGGTAAGCAGCCATCCATTATTATACCTGTTGTACTGTAAATATAGTCTTATGCGAAAACTACAGTTATGATACGGTTACTATACAACGACGATGGTACATTTACATTTTCATAAGGAATCACGGAATACTGCATCGCCTTAGCGACTGCAGCGACAGATCTTCTCAAATTCATTAGGAGGTTATATGTTTTCCACAGCTCGGAACTTAATCTCATGGCCATCGCTGCGCATCAATAACAACTTCCTCATAACTTCTCTTAGGTTTCCTTTATCAGGAATAATACTGCCTCACACATTTTCCGAAAAGAAATGTAAAAACTGTCAAAATACAGTTAAATGCACGTAAATTTGAGTGAAACACAGAACTAAAAACAACACATACTTGAAAAAAAAAACAGATTAATTACGAATCTGTGAGAATCGTTTGCAACAAAACGAGTGTCTATATTAATAACAAAAGCATTATGACATACCTGAATTAATCCTCGGCATTGTGAAAAGATGACAGCTACATGTTTTGGAGAGTCCGTCTCCCTGAATAGTCATCACTCCTGTCAACAAACCTAAGTATTCGCTGCAGTTCCTCTGCGTTCGGCTTCTTATTGCATTCGCTACACTTTCGGTTTCGTTTTACCAGCTGGTTTCTATACACTGGCCGTTCCCTACTTACAACTAACGAAAGCTAAACTCATGAATATTAATCTGATCCTTAAGATGACGTAGCATTATATAATTATATTATTACTATATTTGGGATCGTTTTTAAGGGAATATTTAACAATATTCGTTTATTTTTAATTTATTAAAATGCTAGATTTTTATGTGAAAAAAATGAATAATGGTCTTTTATTGACAAAATATTATACTTTATCTTGTGTAGTCTTTTTGACTAGATCAGATAACACTGAAGCTGGGTATAGTCATGTTAAAACGTGGCACACCTATGGGGCATGTTGTCACATTTCACTACAATTTAAAGCTAAATTAAGAAAGAAGTATACACTGTATTAAAGAAACAAGACAATATTTTGGTACCAGACATGTGCTAAATTAATATGCAAAAAAAAAAAAAAAACGATACCCACTGTTATTATTTTATTATTATTAATACTTATTGTTGTTGAACTGTATATTAAATAAACACATTCAAGACATTATATTAACCTAGTGTTACTGTGGTAATAATAATTTTTATCTACAACTGAATAAGAATTAAAAGGATCAAGATGGGGCTCAGTTCCTGGGTTATTTCCTGCTAAAAGGTAGATTAATATTTCATCCTCACATCCACAAAAAGTGCAAATGTTAACATAGAAAAACGTAGAGACCGGTCACTTCAGAAGAAAAAAATCCATTATGTGCCAATATTTCAGGCAAGGATGTGCAAAATCAAGTGGACCATTCAGCTATTTAATGCTGTTCATTAATTTATGAATATTTATGTATATTATTACATAGTCTTAAAATTACAGTAACGTGCACATGTAACATGTCCTCATGAGTTTACAGTAAAATAAAAACTGAGAGATTAAATGACACATTCACATTTTACATTTAATTTTCTAGTTTCGAGTTGTTTTATGTATTACGGTTTATGCTAAAATCATGTATTTTAAAAAATAAATCAACAAACTGGTGGGACAGCAGGAAGGGTAATCATTTTGAATGACTGTTCAGTTTACTTTAGATATAACTGATTTAAAGTCTATTTTCAATCACAAAAGCTTTCTTTTTCGGTGTGTTTAGGATCCGTGTCCTGCTTGGGTGTCTTCACACATGCCACTTTCCTGCAAGGGACAAGAAACAACCTTAGAAAACAAACTGCATTTCTTTTGCTGATCGGCTGATATATATTAATGACCACTAACATACTGATTCATGTCAGATCATACTATTGCCTGACAGTCAAACAGTTACGATTTAAAATCTTATTAAGAAAGAAACCCAACCATGTTAAAACTGAAAGCAAAAATCACCTTCTCCCTTTCTCCTCATCCTCTATTTTCTTCTTCTCAGCTTCCACAGTCTCAAAGAACTCTGTCTCTGTACAGGCCAGCAGTTCCTCCATGTCTTCCTTTCCCCCTTCATCCTCTTCGGAGCAGCTATGTTTCATTTGATGTCTCTCTCTGTACTGAGCTTCCAGAATCTTTTCTCTCTTGGTCTCACGCTCAAACATCTGCAAAGAAGCAACAATCCACTCCCACAGTTCAGTGTACATCAGATGGAAAGAATATATATATGTATATATTGTGTTTTAGAATCATCCCTCTCTTTAGTTTATGCAATAATAAAAATTGTCATAATTTACTAAAATCTAGTATAAATGTGTTTGCACATAAAGGGAACATGTGTTCATCTCTCACCTCTGAGACCAGGGCCTTCTCATTCTTCTGCAGTGTGCACAGGTCCGGTGACATCTTTAGCAGTCTGACGTTTCCTAGCTGAGACCCACAGCACACCAAAGAGTCTTTATCTCGTACACGGATGCTGTAAAGAGCTTCATCACAAACCTATGAAGAAAAAAAAACTCAGTATAAACAAAAATTTGATATTTAAATTGGAGACATTCTCAGTATGAGGAGATATTTAGGTCTGACTTTGAGACTGAGAGCAGGGTCCTTCTGTTTAAACAGTATGTCCCACACATCCAAAGTGCCATCCATCTTCACCGTAAAGAAGACAGAGGGTCTGACTGGACTCCAACAACCATCTAACAGACTAGTCATGTGATATCTGTAGAAATAGTTAAGAAATACTGGCTTCTGTTCAAGTAGATATATCAAACAACTACTTTAAGGGATAAAAAATCAAAAAATCACCCAAAAATCAAACTCTGTCATTAATTACTCACCCTTGGGTTGTTCCAAACCCATAAGACCTTTGTTTATGGTTTTTGCACACAAAAAGCATTCTTGTAGCTTAAAATTAAGGTTGAACCACTGATGTCACATGGACTATTTTAACAATGTCCTTTCCATACTACCTTTCTGGGCCTTCAATGTGGTAGTTGCACTGCTGTCAATGCAGGGTCAGAAAGCTCTCATATCTTACCTTGTGTTTCGAAGATGAACGGAGGTCTTACAGGTTTGGAACAAGATGAGGGTGAGTAATTAATGACAAAATTTTTATTTTGGGGGGAATTATCCCTTTAAAGCAACCTTTTTGACTCGAAGGTCCTCGGTTATCCAACACAATATTCAAGATAATTATGACAAAGTTGTATGTTTTCAAAAATTTAAATGTCATATTAAATTAATGTGGTTAATTAATGTAATACTGTAGATTAAATATATTAACCATGATTCATTTTGTGATTCCAGGAGTTCTCTGAACGTTCTTAAACAAAAGCAATAGTTATTGATGGAAATTTTTTGAAAAATTATAGTTTTTTGTGTGCTTTATTAGTCTTTTAGTTTAGAGTTAGATTGTTTTAATGTATTAATAATATTCTATTAATTTAAATACTTTTCAAAATCAATCTTGGAAGTTTGCTAAGGCCTCCTGGTTGAGAACCACTGACTTAAACTATAGCTGATGCAAATTTACATCATAAATGGTAAGATAAAACCCATCTGAGTGGTATAATTTCTGTTCTGTCAGTATTTCAGAACAACAATACAGAGTTTCTTACTTGGTTGAAATGAGGGAGGACTCTTTGATGTCCTCTGACCAGATGCGGGCGGTCCAATCAGCTACGGTCAAGAAGTTCTTTGGAAAAAAGGGGTTTCTCTGGATGGCGTAAATGGGGCCATGGTGTCCGCTGTATGTGCATACAATCGGATCATCTGTGGTCTCTAACTTGCGATTGCACGAGACCACAAGCCCCTGCTCTGTGCCCACCAGAAACTTGGCCTTTTGTAATCAAAAGCAAAAAACATGAATTTCCACAATGGAATGGGACGAACAAAATGAGAGTTGCTCTTACCATACTGTTTTCAAACTCCATTGAGACTGCACCGTAGGCATTTTCACGGTTTCCCTTTTTACTGGGATCCAACACAAGCCGCTTGGTGGGCTCATTCATCATACGAATGTCCCAGAACAGTACCTAGTGTCAGATAGATACTTCTTTGAGTTTACAGCATTTAATTACTAATTTGAAGTGTTTGTTACTATACCGAAATACTGGCTTAAACAAATGTTTGTGGACTGTTGTGTCACTGTACACAGACCTGACCATCTGTAGAAGCTGAGAAAGCTTCAGTCCCTATCTTTGTCTGCAGCCAGATGATCTTGTAAACAGGATCTTTATGGCTATGCTCAGTGGCAGACATCTGTACTGGCTGGCTGCCACTCCTTGTGTCCCAGTAGCCTAGAAATAGGCAAGCTCTCTGACTAGAGGACATTGTTCACAATCAATGGCACTTGAGCATCAAGTGTGTCTGATGGACTGAAACAACCACATCTGCCTTATATCTCTCATATGCCATTCACATTCATAATAAAAACTCACCGATCTGTCCGTTGTAGCTTCCACCAAATAGGATGTGAGTATCTCTGTGGTTGTACTCCAGACAAATAAGCGGAGATACAGGTTTCAGAATCATCTCAGGTTTATTGCAAATTTCTGTAGATGAAGGGAAAAAAATTATTTTTATATCCCATATATAGTGCCTTTCGAAAGTATTCATACCCCTACATTTTTTTTCTCCACGTTTTATTTTGTTAAACTGCTTTAAATTACTTTTATCCCCACAACACATCAAGTACATTGTATAAGTATTCATAACCTTAACTCAGTATTTAGATGAAGCACCTTAACAGCCAAAGTCTTTTTGGCAATGATGCGACAATATTTGCACATCAGCATTTGGCAATTATCTGCCCTTCTTCTCCTCACCTCTTCAGCTCTTAAGCTCTGTCAGGTTGGATGGGGGCAGATGCACATTTTCAGGTTTTTCCAGCAATATTTGATTGGATTCAAGCCCAGGCTCTGGCTGGGCCACTTCACAGAGTTGTCTATAAGCCTCTCTTGCTGTGTGCTTAGGGTAATTTTCCTGTTGGAAGGTGAACCTTCTGCCCAGTATGAGCTTCTGAATGCTCTGGACTGGTTTTTCATTAAGCCTGTATCTATATTTTGCTGTGTTGAGCTTTCCTTCTACTCTGACAAAGTCCCTCTGTCCCTGCTGCTGAAAAACAGCCCCACAGCATGAGGCTGCTAC
Source organism: Labeo catla (assembly GCA_012976165.1). Lineage (NCBI taxonomy): Eukaryota > Metazoa > Chordata > Actinopteri > Cypriniformes > Cyprinidae > Labeo > Labeo catla. The sequence goes on from VONZ01000388.1 coordinate 85,949, forward strand.
CACCACACTTTACTTTTGGGATGGTACTCTGCATTTGATGAGCATTGAATTTGCCACAGGTCAACTCCACTAGAAGTGTAGTAACATACTTATGCACTGGAATCATTTAAGTTTTGTTTTTTAATGAATTTGCAAAGATGTTAAAAACCTGTTTTTTGCTTTGACATTATGCTGTATGGACTGTAGACTGATGTGAAAAAAAAGTAACTTAAAGCAGTTTAACATAAGGCAGCAATGTAACAAAACATGAAAAAATGAAGGGGTATGAATACTTTTGCAAGAGACTGTATATACAATATATATCCTATCATCAGTGAAACAGTGCATAACATACCAATGTTCCATATGTAGGAGTCAAAGCTCATCTTTTTGGGCGCTCTCTGAAATTCCAGGCAAGAGTAGGCAACAGCTAGTTTATGATAATCGAGCGGGTGCCAGGACAAACTGGTGGCAGTCCGTTTTATTTTATTTGGGTCTCTAGAAAAAAAAAGATCAAACACTGCATCTATCTTTCTCTCTATTTGTTTATTTATACACCCATTCATCTGAGTCAAATCATCTCTACATAAATTGTCCTTTCTAATGTGCTCTAAGAAGTGTGTTCACCTCAACATATTGATGATTCTTGCTGATGGCTCGTACTCCATTTCCTCTACCACGCTGTCATCTTTTAAATCTGGGAAACAATTTTTTGATTCTTTCAACCTCAAGTAGTGTTCCATAACCTTCAGTTGACAAGAAGACAAGACTTTCATGAAGTAATTGTGTTTCTGAGGACATGTGAGATTTAATGAGCAGTTCTGACAAAGAAGAAGATAAAAGCTGAAACCAAAGTCAAATTCAATCCAATTATCTATTGTTATTTACTCCCATGTTGTTTCACATTCCAAACTTACATGATGTTCTTTTCTCCATTTTTTCCTTCCATTCAAAATTCACTTTCTTATGTTCTTTGCTTAAGAGGGGGGAAAAATCACCAAGTATATACTATAACTCAAGCACATTATTGCTCACTTTACAGTGCCTGATATACTGATAAAATGTTTATGGTGTGTTTACGGTGTTGGCACTCACACTAGCAAGCTCCATAACTATGTGCTGACAATGCTCATCCTTCAGACAGTTCTTCTTGTAGCGAGCAGTCACCTCCACGTCGTCTGCATTGATCTTTTTTGGCCATCCGCCTTCTACATGGTTTACTCCTTGTGACACTTTTTCAATTGAAGTCATTGTACTCACCTGAATAAGTCAAACAGACATTTTCATTTTTTACCCTGTCCTAGTATACTGGTTGAAATATTTTTTAAGAAGGATGGAAATTTTGAATAAGATTTTTTTTTCTCGCTATCTCATTGGCAAAGAAAGAAATGGGGAAATGAAGAAAAACATAGTCTCTGAAGTCTGAGAAACCATTAGCCAATAGATTATAGAGTACATATATCCTGTTTACAGGGAAACAAAACACAATGCTGATTAAGAGAATAATTTAGCATGTTATCCCAAAAAGTCATATTTGACCAAGTTCACTGCTGTTTTCACCTCAAGCATTAACACATCCTCGCTGAATTCTGTGTCTACATCAGATCCACAGATCTCTTGCAGAGCAGGATCAGACGGGACAGGATCCTCATGTTCCACAGTACTTTCTGTAAGGTTGGACGAATGATCCATCTCCATTTTGAAAGCTAAAAGAATAAAATGACATGTAGGGACATGTAGATATAATATTAAAGGAGGCACATGAAGAGGCACATCCCTTACGAAATTTAACCATGGTTTTATTATAGTAAAAGTGTAGTAACCATGTTTTTTTGGCGTATTTATTACCATTTGTAAAACCACAGTATTACTACAAATACCATGCTTAAACTATGGTTAGAATACCAAAACCATTGTAGTAACCATGTTTTTTTGGCTTTATTTGTAGTAAAACAATGGTTAATTTTCGTAAGGGATTGGAGGTACATTCTTTTTTTCTTCTTCTTCTTGTTTTAATTGTTAAAACATGAATAGCTTTTTCTTTCGTCCTTACTAACGTACATTTTCCATCCTAGTCGAGTCGTTTATTTCTTTAATGTCATCATCCTACAACATTATTTTTGACGCATTTCTCTCAGCATATTAAATGTAAATAAACAAATAATATAAAAATAAATAATATAATCTGATTTACTGGGGTAAAACAGTAAAAATAATCAAAATTTAGTTTGTTGACACCCTCACGTAAGTCAGTTTATATTCTCTCAATGAGTAATAACTTTATTGCTCTTTATTTCCACTAAGTTTAAAGGTGTGGCATATTAGGAATGACCCATAAAACAGACATTAATAGCAGGACGGTCTGCTTTATAAACCACACTTACAGAAACAAAAGTTCAGTTGCTCCTTCAAGCTTCAAATTGACTGCAGTTGAGGAAATACCGCCACTAGAGAGCGCTAAACAGTAAACATCTCAACGATGGTAAACATGACCGAATTAAAGCTAAAACTTTACGAAACTCGTCTTATTTTTAGTTTTTCTTAACAGATTTCTGTAACAGATGACATATGTCGAGATGTCAGTAAAACCTATAATTTTCTTTAAGATTAAAGTGTGAAAATCTGCTGTTGACTTACCTTGACGGAATGTGAAGGACTCAAAATATAACGGACAGTGATTACGTCATCCAAAAAACCACTCAAAACTATTACTATCTACTGTATAATACTAATAGTGTATTTAAGCTATTTTACAACGACTTTGAATACGTATGATCAAATAAATTACAGTATTTTTCAACTTCCAGTTCTTAAATAGAGAATAATTGTCTCATGAATATTAGACAATGCTGATATCTGGTAGGCCCACTGCGTTGTCACATGACCTATTTAATTAATATTCATGAGCTAATTCATTACCATAGAATAAAGGCTGTGGAGAATCTTTATGAAGCAAACAATGTAGTAGCAGTCGCGTTTTGCATTTTTTCTAGAACACCACCGACTACTGTACGAATATAAAAAATTAATAATGCTGAAAAATGTATTCACAACTTGAAAACATGGAAAAATTAACAAACAACAACAAAACACAGAAAATAATACAATTTGACTAGATCATACCAGAAGCTGACATTGTTCATCACATTATCTGATTACAGTGAATACAAATGAAAAAAGCAGCAAAGCTTGATCTTGACCCACTGTATATATAATATTTTATGGTGAAATGCTCCAAAAATCTTACATTTTTTCACCTGACATAAACATAAGACAATGATAGACATAAACTCTTGATTTTTTCTCTTTTAAGTCTAAATACTACATAATTAATGTACAATAAATCTTATGCATATGAAAGACACCTGAATCAGTCCTAAACTTGTGAATTATCAGGTTTCTTAACTCTTCGCACCACCACCCTGTTCCTGCGTCCCTGTCTTGTGCCAGGATCAGGTGGGTTTCCTTCTCCCTCAGGAAGTGGACGCTCTGCTCGAGGAGGTGAGTGACTCCTGCCACTTCGGGCTTCATCCACAAACAATTCTATTCCCTCAAACTTTGTGGTCAGCTCCGCTAGTCTCTCTTTCAAGGAATTAAATTCCTTGTACAGGTCATTTAGAGCTTCAGATAATGGCTGAATCCTAAAAAAAGATTACATGAGAGGGGGCAAGCACAAAACTATTAATTTTATATATATACATTACCAGCCAAAAGATTTTTAATTTTTTTTTTTTTAAAGAAATATCTTCTGCTCACCAAGCCTGCATTTATTTGATCCAAAGTACAGCAAAATTACAGCAAAAAAATTTCGAAATATTTTTACTATTTAAAATAACCGTTTTCTATTTGAATATACTTTACAATGTAATTTATTCTTGTGATTTCAAAGCTGATTTTTTAGCATCATTCCTCCAGCCACATGATCCTTCAGAAAACATTTATTATTATTATTGTTAAAAACAGCTAAGTAGATTTTTTTCAGGTTTCTTAAATGAACAGAAAGTTTAGAAGAACAGCATTTAGCTGAAATAGAAATCCTTTGTAACTTTATAAATGTCTTTATCATCACTTTTGATCAATTTAAAACATCTTTACTAAATACTGCTAAAGTATTCATTTCTATAATTTCACAAAAAATATATATATATATATATATTTTTTTTAAACATACCTTCCATAGTCGGGTAGCACTGTGCTGTGATCATTGAGAAGGAGGTCTTTGACTTGGGTCATGATGGCATATTTCCAGTTATCCAAGACTAAAGTAAGATTGGCACAGCCTCTTAAGTTCACTTTCTCACCTAACAAACAAAAAACAAAATATATAAAACATTCTTTATTATTATTATTATTATTTTCCACAAAAATTAATACATTTTTAGTTATTGTTTAAATATTTTTTAATGGTATCATTTTTACAATCTTACATTTGTAATAATTATATAACATTTCAAAAGCTTTTAGAGGAAAATATAATTTTTGTTATACATATGCAGTATTTCACCTTCAGTTTTGTAGTCCCACTCCACAGTCTGTCTTGTGCTCTTCTGAGCAGCTCCAAGTGCGAGCACAAAAAGTAACGCTAGTAGACAATTCATTCCTCTGCACAAACAAATACATTAAATCAGGATCTCAAATGAAATTAATCAGTGACTTAACTGATTATATGAAACAAAAATTTGGGAGATCAACATTTTATGACTATAAAGATGTGATTACCTGAGGTCAGTCTGATTATATATCTCAAAAACCAATGAAATAATAATAATCATGAAAGACGCACATTCAAAACTCATTAAATATGAACAGTATGTGTCTTTCTGGCTTTTATATTATCCTTTCCACATAGCCCCGCCCAGTGGTTAGGGCTGTGTCTGAAATTGGAGTCATATTTCAGTGTTTAACCCACCTTGTCACACTTTCTTTAAGAAGAAAAATAGCTTTTATAAATCAAGGATCCATCTGGTGTTTTTTCTCCTATGTATGTACATTTAATATACCTAAAAAACAACTCAATTAGACAGTCAAACAAGTAGGCAACTCTAAAGAAATCTAAACCGGGTCATTGCAAACTTACCAGGAGAGAAAATAATGATACTTGGCAAAGGGATAATATTTAACTGCAAAATTAAATTTTGATGTATAGGTCTTTCTACCTACCTATTTTAACTGACATGGATGTGTTCACACATGTCCACACCAGCTAAAACCATACTGACAGCGAAAACAACATGCCAGGAACCAAGTTCAAAGGTAAAAACAAAGTGGCAGTAGGATCTCTAAAGATCTACAACTGTCCCATATAACTGGTCATCACTTTAGTGGAGGTAGGTGTAAGGAGAGATAAAGTGTTAAGAAGGCTAGACCGAATCCAGATGTGTCTGAAGCTACAGATTTAACTTCTGAGAGCTTCAGGTAAGATATTTGATGTCAAGTTGACTCCTCCTCAGCATTCCAGCGACTCATCTGCCACACATATGAAGTCCTTCTTATTGTCGGAGGTGAAACGTCTGCGATCTTTTTCATTTCAAGACTCATATAAACAAAAACCGCCCTAGACGTTTTTAAAAAATGACCTGTAAAATCTTTCTCCTCAGGATACATTTATGCTAACAAGTAACTGGTTTGTGTAACACACCTTGAATAAGTCCATATGCTCAGTGTAGAGCCCTTGAAGTATATCTAAAGCAATACATCAAGCAGCACAGGACCCCATCTGGTCTATCCTACCATGAAAATGAATCATTAAAGGGGTCATCGGATGCCCATTTTCCACAAGTTCATAAGATTCTTTAGGGTCTTAATGAAAAGTCTATAATATACTTTGGTTAAAAATTCTCAATGGTTGTGTAAAACAACACCCTTTTTACCTTGCCAAAAATCATCTCATTCTGGTCAAGGCTGCTTTAAATGCAAATGAGCTCTGACGACCACTATGTTCATTATTACATCCAGCAACAGAACACCTCAATCGCCCAATCGGAGATATAACTTACATCCTCTTCTGGCATCGAAACAAAGAGGACGGACTGTGACAGCTGATCTGAGGTAGGACGCTCATGTCAATCAACTATCGTGGGAGCGGCCTCAGGCATCTGAGAATGGCTCGATTTGAAAAAGGGAATATTATTTTTACAGATTAATTAAAAAGCACTGCATTAATTATCATCATTATAGGGTAGATTTGTTCATACACTGCCAACACACATTAATGTTCAAACAACATGTAAAAGTGAACTTAGCATCCGATGACCCCTTCAGAGGGAAAAACAGCAAGCATTTTTAAAGGGTTACTGCACCCCAAAATGTTTGAATGCTAAACTAATACATTAGTTATATTAACCAAACGGTTTGAATGCTAAACTAATACATTAGTTATTTATAAACACAAAATTAGTAAATAAAAGACACACAACAGTATCCAAAGGAATCTGTTTATTGTTCAACTATCATTTTTGTATTTAAAACCCCAAAACCAATTGAAAGCATACAACTCAGGGCACCTGTGTTTTGTGACAATGAGGCCTAAGTACATCTATCTGCGCCTCAAAACTCTCAAAGCAAAAATCAGATTTCAAGAACAGTGATCAATGTGTGTCCATTTAAGTGAATCAATAGACTGCTGGAAATTATGGGTGAGTTTGAGGAAACTCTACAAAGTAGAACACAAATGTAAACATCTAGATCATTTCAGGGGGCTGAAATACTCCTGAATGCATATTTGAGATGTCTTTGGGCTGGTTACTAAAACATCAAGTCGTGGCCAAATGAAAACGGCTGTCAGAAGACAATATAACCCTGTGTACAGCCTCTTCAACTACACAGACCAGTATAGAAGATCTATGAGGCTGGTTTAAAAAAAAAAGTCCAAAGCAAAGATGTCAATCAAGAGGAATAAGTTTAGACTTTTGCTTTTATATTTGTAGCTCTGTTCTTCTCTGTCAATCAATCAATCTCTCTTGATCTCCACCACATGTGGAGCCAACAGGTGAGCGAGTGTGTTCAGAGACGGCCCTGACAGAACCCTTTGAAGGTGCAACGATACAGGCACCTCAAGGGCTGAACGGTGGAAAAAAGTTCCACAATTGAAATCTGGACAAGCGCCAGGGGGGATGGAAGGGGAAATTGCTAATGAAAAGGCGATGACAGTGAAATTGTGCAGAAATGGGTACCAGCACCAGTTGAGTGGCTACAGTTTTTGCAAAACAAACGTAAACCAATCCACATTCAAAGCATAGCTTCTTAAGCCTTCAGAAGTCAACGGCCAATTGCAATCTGGAGGAAAAAGAACCGGGACTTGCAGGCAAACCAACCCTTCGACTTCAATCTAATCAAGCATTCAGAACTGATGCTTAAGTCCATCAAAACAAGTGTTATCAAAATGAATGGAAGAAAAAAAGCAAGCATGCGCATTTGGTGAAGAAAGTGTTTTAAACTACCACCTAAGAAACTATGATGACGCAAAAAAATTAGTGCTGCGAACCACAAAGCTCCTTCAGCGGCATTTTTACTTCAAAATGGGCTTGAAAAAGTAATTTCCCCTTAACATATAAAATTTCTGAAATTAAATAACAGTATTATTCCTTCTCTGTTTATTATTTACACAACATCCTCAAATGAGAGTTGGGGAAAGACGTTTAATATCAGATGTTTCACCAATGGTGCTGAAAGGTTAGTTTGGACCACGACAAGAGATGAGCAGGGTGGAAGGAGCTTCGCCCAAGTGCTTTGTCTAAATAAAAGTCCCAGAATGCACTGGGCTCACAGAGAGTGCTACATGGGTACAACCCATCATCTTCGGCCATCAATCGTCGCATCATCATCAAAATGATGCAGCTCACAGCGGTGGATTGGGCGCATATTCGGGCACGCGGCTGGCATCGGCGTTTAGATGCGACACAGTCAGTGAGGGAGGGGAGGAGTTAAAGATTAGGCATACTAAAACGGCAGGAATACAGGGAAGCACGCCCACTCTCACTGCTGTTCCCGGTTGGATGTATGGTGCAGCCTGGATTCGTGGGGTTTTAGCTGCGGGGCAAACTGCACATCTCGCAATGCTCGGTGCCAGGTTGGTTCATGAAGGTGCAGTGGAGGCAGGACCACACAGCTGAAGAGGACTGGGGGAGAGTTGGGCCACCCATGGCGTAATCCAGAGATCCTGACTGCTGCCCTCCAACTGTGCCTGATATTTACAAAAGAAAAATGTTCTGCTATTTAGAAATCGTTTTTTTTTTTTTTTTAGAAAAGGTTTTGATCCACTTCAAATATTGAGTACTGAGTACTTAAGTATATATGTACCCATGTAGTAATAATAATAATAATAATAATAATAATAAAAAAAAAGCTAATTCAAAATATTAATATAAACATTAACATTAGATATAAAAATAAATAAATAAATAAATAAATAAATAAAATAACACTGTTCAGGACTACTCACTGCAGAGCTGCTCGATTGTGGCCCACTGCTCAGATTTCTTCCAGGTCTGAGCCAGTTCCTCATTGGATGTCTTCACTGCATCTAGCAGAAGCCCAATGCTGTCCTGTAGACATAAGAGAGGAGGAGATGAAGTTGTTGGGTAAAATGCATGTTCAGACTCTTTATAAGATGAAGTTATACTTTAAAAAACAAGATAAAAACCAAGCATGACAACCTGAAGAATCAAAAAAAAAAAAGAATTACAGGGTAAGAGAATATGATGTGTGCATATACAGATACAGTTAAAGTTAAGTTTACATACACCTTGCAGAGTCATAAAAATGTTACTTATTTAAAAAAAAAATAAGAGGGATCATACAAAATGCGTTACTTTTTAGTCGGTACTAACCTGAATAAGATATTTCACATAAAAGACATTTACATATGTCCACAAGGGAAAATAATAGTGTTGTTACCTGAATGATCCACAGCTGTTTTTTTTTCTTTAGTGATAGTTCATGAGTTGAAAATGCCCACTGTTCCTCAGAAAAATCCTTCAGGTCCCACAAATTCTTTGTTGACTAAGGACAACTGAGGGACTTGTATGTAACTATTACAGAAGGTTTGAATGCTCACTGATGCTCCAGAAAGAAAAACGATGCATTAAGAACAAGGGGTGTAAACTTTTGAACAGAATGAAGATGTGTACATTTTTCTTATTTTGCCTAAATTTCATATTTTTTTCATTTAGTACTGCCCTTCAGAAGCTACAGAATATAAAGAAGTTTCCCAGAAGACAAAATAAGTTTAATTTACCCTGATCTTCAAATTCTAAAAGCTTTCACCCCCTGGCTCTTAATGCATTGGGTTTCCCTCTGGAGCATCAGTGACCATTTGAACCTTCTGTAATAGTTGCATATGAGTCCCTCAATTGTCCTCAGTGTGAAAAAATGGATCTCAGAATCATACAGTCATTGTTGAAAAGGGTTCAAATACACAAAAATGCTGAAAAACCAAAGAATATGTGGGACCTGAAGGATTTTTCTGAAAAACAGCAGGCAGTTTAACTGTTCAGGACAAACAAGGGATTCATGAACAACTATCACTAAACAAAAATAAACACAGCTGTGGATCATTCAGGTAACAACAACAACAACGTATTAAGAATCAAGCATATGTAAACTTTTGAACCGGGTCATTTTTATAAATTCAACTATTATTTTCTATTGTGAACTACATGTAAACGTCTTTTATGTGAAATATCTTATTCAGGTCAAGAAAAAAATAACCTGCATTTTGGTCCCTCTTATGGTAAAATAATTAACATTTTGCAGATTCTGCAAGGTGTATGTAAACTTTTAACTTCAACTGTAAATACAATGAAAAACTCACCTGTAAGGGCATGACCTCATTGGTGACAAGAAAGAGAAGCAGATGGAAGTCTGAAACTATGTCCAGGAAGGAGGTAGAGGAAGAACACTGGGAAAGATACGTCGCTAAACTGTGGAAGTCCTGCACACACAAATCTTTAAGTCAATATTCAACAGAAATGTACATCTAGACTCATTTGACCACAGTAAATGATGTTAGAACAGAATCACAAAGTTTTATGCTCCTGTTTAACAAGAAAAGCTGTGAGGCATCTCGAGATATGACATAGATCTAAAACATCATTTCTAGATTAAAGAGACTTCTAACCCTAAATATATACCTGAGTCTCTCCCAGAGCTTCTCTGTTTTCAATGGGGAAGCGAAGAGTTGAGGAGAAAGTGAACACAGGGTCTTTTGGGAAAGTGGTGGTGATCTGAAAAACAATGGGTTAAATAACAATAAACAAAGGACAAACACAGCATTTTAACAATGCCCTTACTACATTTTTAGGCCTTGAACAATTCAGTTGTGGGTCAGAAAGCTCCTGGATTTTATCAAAAATCTCTTAATTTGTGTTTCGAAGATATGTGAAGATCTTGTAGCTTTGGAACGACATGAGAGTGAGAAATTAATGACAGAATTTTCTTTTTTGGGTGAACTAACTTAACTTATTTATAATATCATTAAATAAAGGCCAGCTCAAAGATTAAATTAGGAATGGGTTATTCATTTACAGCCAGTTTAATGCATGTACCACAATTTGGACGTGGTTCTCTATTGGGTCTTTAAGATGAGCTATGTCTTCACATCAAAAAGGACAAAAGGTTTAGAGGTTGAACGTCTAGATTTGACCAGTTTGAAAGTATGTGCTTGTAACATGACAACTACTCACGTCAATGATCAAGTACTCCACTGGCAGTGGTCGGGCTAAATGTGTGATGTCATTGCCGAATTTGTCTTTATCCTGGAGGTAAAGAAAAAAAAGAAGGAAAAAATGTGAACCTTTTCATGTCTCACTGACAACTAATCCCATGAATTCCTGTGGAAGAAGTGATACTGATAAGACTGTTTATGCCTAAAGCAAAAGATATATTAACTTTCATTCCTTGTTTTAAGAAATGTGACATGCTCAAGTAAAAAAGACGCTCAGACTGTTCAGAAACGCCAGTCAGACCCTGCAAGTGATATGATCGTGGTTACAGGTACATGCTGGAACAGAAATGAGAAAATATACACTTATGTTTAAGTTTGGGGTCAGTAAGATTTTAAGAAATTAATAGTTTTATTCAGCGTTAAAATGATCAAAAGTGACAGTAAAGACTAAAAATAATTTACAAAATAGAAAAAACATTATTTTAAATTGTAATGATATTACTGTTTTTACTGCATTTTTGATCAAATAAATGCAGACTTTGTGAGCATAAGACACAAACGCTTAAATGGTAGTGTGTGTGCATGCACCCTATGAATTTAGCATTTGCCTTTAGTTATGCGGTGTGATTGATCATCTGTAGTAATAGTGTTTTAGTCAAGTACCTTATAGAAGACATCAGGGACGTATTGCTCTGTGCTGGACTCTTTGGCATAGCCCAGTTCAGGGGCATCTCTGCAGGGCAGTAGACATTCATCCCTCACCAGAGCCATGCACTGATTGGACACTTGATAACCCTCAAAGTGTACCTGGTTATCGGGACCACCTGCCAGCACACACACAAAATACTAAATCATCCTAATCCATGGTCTATTTTTCAGGACGCTATATTTTCTTTTACCACTAAACCTGTTAAATTTCCCTAGGTACCAATAAAATGTTCTGTGCAAAAAATGTCATGTACTAAGACTGATTTATCAGCCTTGAACTAAATACCACACAGGCTTTTGACACAACCAAATGCCTTGATTCATCACCGCACTGTAAAACTGAACAGCAGCAGTAAATCAAGTACAAAGGAGGAAGCTGTGTACCTGTAGCCACCACTGTGACGAACTTGGATCCAAAATGGCCATCCGGGGAAAGCCGACACGCGTTGGCATGTTGGTTCTGGAAATGTCCAGCTGTGATGCACTCCTCTGCACTTAGGAAGTACGAATCCTAGACAGGTGACAAATCCACTGGTTAATAATGATGTTGGAACACACCACGTAGTTAGTCAAATGCTTCAAATCTTTCATTTGTCAACTGACCTTGTTTCTGGTGTAGCGGACGGTGCCTATCCTGGTGTCCTCTGACAGAAGATCTGTGAAAATCCACCCCACCTGAAAAACAAATAGCCGATAATACTAATCAAAAACAGCTTTACATTTTTTGTGGGACAGTTTGAAAGCTGTTCCACATGTAAAGGTCATGACTGATCAGCCCACTTCTATAATCCATCAGACAGTAATTTGAAAGTATCATATGGAAGCCATAGAGGTGTGAAGAGAGTGGAACGCTAAGAATCCCATCAGAGGGCCTCATGGGATAATCACATACACAAAATACTAAATCAGCCAAATCCATGGTCTATTTTTCAGTACACTATATTTTCTTTTAGCACCAAACCTGTTAAATTTCCCTAGGTACCAATAAAATGTTCTGTGCAAAAAAGTACATGGAATAAGCCTTGAACTAAATACCACACACTGACAGGATACAATAATACAAACATGATCAAAATGACTTTTATATTGAATAATGTTGCAACCCTTTTATTTGGGTTTTAGTTTTTATGTGTTTTACAGATGGCTACCCACCAGATTGAAGTAATTCAGATTGGTATTTATTGGTCTTTATGGGAGCCATCTGTGAATGTTGTGTGGAAATTCACTCCTTTGTCCTTTCTTTAAATCCCAAAAAACCTCAACAGTCTCAATTATTAAGCCATTTTGATTTTCTGAGCAGTATAACATCATACTTGCAGGTGTTTTGTAGTTGGATGTAAAAGTGAACATAAGAGTCTTCATTTTGTCCTGACATCAGAGCAATGAGGACGCAGTGGATTAGTTTTGTTTTTGATAGTAAGGCGTCAACAAAAAAAAAAAAAACAACTGAAGAGAGGGGTGGAGTGAGCAGTAGCTCATTATCATTTAAAGAGACATGCACCGAAACGGGATGCTGTGAACAGGGCTGTTTTGGACAAAGTAAAAATGATGTTGTTTTACACAACCATTGAGAAATTTTAACTTAAATATGTTGCAAGTTGAATACATTTCATGAAGACCCTAAAAAAATCATACCAACTTGTGGAAAATGGGCATCCGATGTCCGCTTTAAAGGGGGCCATTTTCCACAAGTTGATGTGATTCTTTAGGGTCTTAATGAAAAGTCTATAATATACTTTGGTTAAAAAATTCTCAATGGTTGTGTAAAACAACACCCTTTTTACCTTGCCAAAATCAGCTCTGCAAAAATCATCTCATTCTGGTAGAGGCTGCTTTACGCAAATGAGCTCTGCTCACCCCGCCCCTCTCTTCGCTCTGTGGATTGACGAGCTTGTTTACTTTAGCTGCGTTTAGCCGCTAAACTTGCTAACTAGCACTTTATTAGGAAAAGCGATCGCAAAGATTCATAAAAAAAACCCCTTATACTCACTTCTGCTGTAAGTGAAGCTGGATCAAATGATTCGCACGAACATAGACGGATATATGTAGATCGGGAGGCGCATTCCCTTCACAAACAAATGTAATCCACTGCATCTTCAGCGGCTCAGATGTCGGGAATAAATGACGACCACTACGTTCATTACATCCAGCAACACAACACCTCAATTGCTCAATCAGAGATATTCTTGTCTAACTTATATCCCTGCTCCGGCATCGAAACGAAGAGGGCGGACTGTTACAGCTTATCTGAGGTAAAACGCTTATGTCAATCAACTGTCGTGGGAGCAGCCTCTGTCGGTGTGACGCCACACCAACAGGCATCTGAGAACGGCTCGATTTGAAAAAGGGGATATTATTTTTACAGATTAATTAAAAACCACTGCATGGATTTTTATCATTATAGGGTAGATTTGTACATACACTGCCAACGCACATTAATGTTCAAACATCATGTAAAAGTGAACTTAGCATCCGATGACCCCTTTAAGGCAATCACGCTCTCCCCTCTCCCCCAAAGCAAACTTGTAACAACTTGGGTAAAATGTTAGTTCTTTCATAAACTTCCGTTTGCTTATCCTGGACAAGCCCCCAAATTTTAAGAGGCATGGAAAAAGACTTACCTTCCGCAGGCCCAGTTTTGCAGCAATCTCCTCAACTGCTTCTGCCTTGGGATCTTCAATCAACTCCAAGCTGTTCTGGGTTCCAATCTAAGTCAAAACACACAGATGGAAAGAAAGAAGACACAAATCAGTGAAAAACAATTTTTGACCTTTTTGAATCAAATAGTTCTATACATGCATGACTAAACTACAGCAATGCAATCTATACAAAATATTATTAATCGTTGGGAGGCAATTTGGACTAAATGGCAGACATTGTCAGTGAGTTCTAACATTCTATTCCTAATCAAATGTTATCATTGATTTAAATTAAATTCATTAATATGAATTAAAACTTTTGGAAGTATGGTATTCAATCACTTAAATTATTCATTATTATTTTATTAAATTATTTTACTATATTGCCATTCCTAGTTTCCTCCAAAAACAGTCTCAAAGCAAGCAGTTGTCACTTTAGAAATATATTCTCTGACAACACAGGGCCTTGGGGGGGGGGGGAAGGGGTTGAGAACCACTGCCTTAAATGTTAGTCTTTTATTGCCCTCTTGTGTTTATCTGGTACCAGCGCTTAAAGGGATAGTTCACCCAAAAATTACAATTCTGTCATTAATTACTCACCCTCATGTCGTTGCAAACCCATAAAACCTTCGTTCATCTTCAGAACACTTTTCACTTTTCTTTGTGCACAAAAAGCATTTTCATAGCTTCGTAACATTATGGTTGAACCACTGAGACCAAATGGACTATTTTATCAATGGTTCCCTTGCTGTCTAAGGGAGGGTCAGAAATCTCTCGGATTTCATCAAAAATATCTTAATTTGTGGATGGGCCACTGACTGCGTGTCTCTCACCTGAGGAGGTTCATAAATGGCGGCGACCTCTGCTCGAATGCCGAGAGGGATGTCTTTGTGCTCAGTGTAGCGTCCATACAGGTACCCCATCCGCTGGTTACCCGTCTTCCTCCAGAAGTCGAGGAAACGGTCCGCAATGGTGTGATTCTCAAACATGATATTGTCCACATGTCGATATTTCTGCAACATAAGATTTTTTGCAGTTTCATCAGATCAAAACATAGACAGAAATATGGCACAGGGAGCGCTCATTTACTTGCCCGAGCAGGAAATAGAGAAGCAGCGGGTTCGTTTTTAAAAGCAAGAAATTGATTAGTGTACAGTTGTCTGTATGTAATGTAAGAGTTAGATGAAAGTGAAGATGTTTATGATACAGACTGAGAGGAGCTGGTTACCTGTCTGTTGAGAGTGATGGCGCTGGGTTGGCACTTGGTACAGATGCCCTCGGGCCAGGGAGGATGGCCCTCACAGCCAGATTTAATCTTACAGCTGATATTCTCAAGCGCTACAAACTTCCCCCTGAGAGACAGGAAGGCTTCAATGAATCACTTTATTCCCACAAACTTATTTAATGGAGAGTAGATAGCTTTCAAAAGCACTAACTTGTCTGCTCCGCCGGTGAGTTTCCGGATGTAGGCGTGGAAAGACATGTGCTTGACTGGTGGGTCAAGGTGGTTCAGATAGTCTTCATCAAAAGGCTATTAAAAAAATAAAAAGATAAAATAGCAACTTTGTACTTTTGTGCCATGTGGATAAGCAATTCTACTCAAAAGCATTATTTTTTTTTTTTTTAAATTTCCATGACCTTTTAAGATTTTAATATTTTCCATGAATATTTTCACACTTTTAAAAAAATCCTCACATATCAAAGTTTTCATAGACTGTGTATAAATAAAAATGGCTATTTCGGCTTATTTTAAATCATTTTAAGTTTTGAGAGTTTGCTGAGGTGTCTTGGTGCCCATCAGTATAATTGTGTTCCAAGGGGAGGATCACAAGTTCTTACCTCTAAAGGTACGCAGTGCACACATTTCCCCATGGGACCATGCCGGCACCTGAGAAACAATGACAAAGAAAACTTTCAAAATCTAAAAATAAACATGTGTCTTGACTACTCTGTAGTTCTCATATTGCAATAAATTATTCAGTAGGTTACATGATGCAGAAACTCCAAAGTATGGCATGAAAATAACTACCGGGTTTTGGGAATATATGCTATAAAAAAAGAACTTATTCCAATGCAGTGCAGAAAGTGAGATAGACTTACAACTGGGGGTCTCTGTTTCTGTAGATCTTTCCCTCCTGTTTGGACAAATACTGGTCAATATCATCCTCCTGGATCTGTGGTGCTGAGTGTGAGCGGGATAAGGAAGATGACGATGAAGAGGATGAAGGGAAGGAAGGGTAGGAGGAAGAAGTGTGAGGCTGAGCTGTGTCCATGTTCTCGCTGGAGGGTCCAGCCGAGGATGGGAAAAGAAAAAGCATGTCGCCATGCCTGAGAGACAAAGAAAACTCAGTCATGTTTATGCATATAAATGCTCTTGCCAAGACATAAGCCCACATGTACATAACCGACTAAACCCAATCGCTCACAACGGCACGCTTACTTGATTTTCAGCAGGCTGAGGGTCTTGTTCTGTGACAGAATCTCTCCAGTCTTGTTCCGGTTCAGGTAGACAGAGAAACCATTTGAACTGAAGCCAAATTCTTTGGCAACCTGGCAAGAAGGTAGCAAAGAATGTCAGAAACAAGAAGCAAGAAGTCTTTCATTGTGCTTCTGGAAATGATGGATGCAACATTGCTGCAACTCCTTGCCCATTTGTCTCATCCCTGTCTTAGAGCCTCCACTAATAATCAATAAAATGTGAATATGTTAAATAATACAGACACTTAAAATGCATAACGGCAAACATGGTTGTTTGCCTTTCAGATATTGTGCAGGTGAGTGATGACTGCAGAATTGTGAGTCTCCAAAGCAAATATAATACTCTAATGAAGTTATGAGAGCAGAGTGCATGAGAGAAAGAGGAAAAGCATTTGAGATGATGATGCAAGAAAAAAGAAGATTCAATTCCTCTTTTGTTTTTTTAACAGTTTGTACATTTCAGACTAGTGCTGTCCAACCGATTAATCGTGATTAATCGCATCCAAAATAAATGTCTGTTTACATAATATATTTGTGTGTACTGTGTATATTTATATGTATACAGAAATATACACACATACATGTACATATTTAAGAAATCGTTTCACAGCACTTGTGTAAACTCATGCTGGGCAATGATTAACCACGATTAATCACATCCAAAATAAAAGTTTTTGTGTACACAATATATTTGTGTGTATATATAAATACACACACATGCATGTGTATATTTAATAAAAATATGTTTATATTTAATACATTTTTATATATAATTATTTGAATACAAATGTATACATGTAAATATTTTTAAAATATATACTGTATGTGTGAGTCCTTGTATATACATAATAAATATACACAGTACACACATATATATTACAAAAAGTTTTATTCTGGATGTGATTAATAGTCCAGCACTAATCTATCAATCAATCAATCAATCAATCAATCAATCAATCAATCTATCTATCTATCTATCTATCTATCTATCTATCTATCTATCTATATATATATATATATATATATATATAAATAAACACAGATGTATGTGTATATTTACATATACACAGTACACACACATTACGTAAACAAACTTTTATTTCGGATGCGATTAATCACGATTAATCATTTTGACAGCACTAATTCAGACGCATATAATGGAAAAATCAATTTATCAATTAATTAGACACGTTATGTAAACACAAACTTTTATTTCGGATGTGATTAATCACGATTTATTGATTTGACAGCACCAATTCAGACATATATAATAGAAAAGTCAATTAATCAATTAACAAGCTACTGAATCTGAACTCAAAATGCATAAATTCTGTGTATTTCTGTTAAAGACAGTTAGAGTACGTCAAAAAACTCCCATCATTTTCTTCTCCAACTTCAAAATCATCCTACACTGCTGCAGAAGTACCAACCCAGTGTTTACAAAGTGAACATGCAAAAAAAGATCCAATGCCCTTAACAAAAAAAAAAAAACGATAAAACAGGAATGTAGGATGATTTGGAAGTTGGAGATGAAGAAAATGAGATGAGTTTTTCAATCTACCCTAACTGTCTTTACACAGAGCTAGACAAGATGAGCAAGATTCTTCCTCAGCTGGGATTGTTCAGCTTTGAAGCTACATTAAAACTGCATTTTGGAAGTTCAAAATCAAAGGTACCATTAAACTTTTCCCCAAAAAACATAATTTCTTTACGACTGAAGAAAGACATGAACATCTTTGTTGACAATGGGGTGAGTACATTATCTGTAAATGTTCTGGAACTTTTCCTTTAAATTCTTCACCTAAAGCACTTATTACTCTCCTAGCTCATTTTGTAGTACACCTGTCCAAAGTGATCTCATTCATAGCTCAATGGGCTGTTCAGAATCCAAACTAGATACAATCCACTATTAGGTGGTTCTGGTAACAAGATAATGGAGAACAGCACTCTAAAAAAAAGTGCAATGTCAGAAACAAGCTGATCTATCATGTTCAAATGACTGTCCATTAGGCAACCGAAAACCCAGCAGAAGACCAATATCTTTACTAATCCAATCAGCAAAAGCTTTTACTGGTCACTCAGGGCACTGTGTCCTAAATGTAACTTTTAACTGTAATGTACCACCCTGGTAATAACATTCAGCACAGATGCTTTTTAAAAAAATTTACGGTGTGCTTTTCTTTTAATTTAAAGCACCAAAACACAAGACGAGCACATTTTTCAGAGCTAGACACCTCGATTTCTCGCTGTCTCTTTCCTGCCTTTTAATCCCAAAATCAAACGGTGAGAAAGTCTCAAATGATCGCCAGCTCACTCTCCATCCTCCTGCTGAGAGACATGAATCTTTAATGGGCCCTGCAGTGTCTACATCAGACAAACACAAACCCTCTACCCGTCTCAAAAGAGCCTGCAGATTCAACTATCAACACCCAAAATCCTCAATGACTTCTATTAGAATACAATCCTGTTGAACATTTAGAATTGAATACTGATTACCTACTACTACTTTTCTATTAAAAGTACAAGTAGTCAGACCTAGAAATAGAATTTTAAGAAATATATCAATTGTTAGATACCAAATAAAATATAAAAATGAACTATAAAGGCCCTACATGTTTTGGTCACTTTCAATGGCATTTTGGCCCCAAGCCCTTGTTTGTTCCTGACTCTGCTGCAAGCACACCGCCCATCAGGCTTTGCACCACAGCAGAAATCCGTGTCACTGCGGCCTACATCTGTGAGACTGCAGTGTATGGACATAGGTCTCCTTTTTCTGAGCTGCCTCATTAATAAGTCAACATTCAGCACTCAGCAGGAACAGGAGTCTGTGCTGCCACTATTTAATGACTCACAGGATCTGATGCTGTGCTTCTGTTGAAGTGTTATTCTCAGCTTCTCTTCAGACAGGCTATGACTGTAACCGTTGCATAAGAGCAGAGGCATGACAATTTATGCTATCTGGGGTGAATAGTAACACCTACTCTGCCATAACTACAGTGAAGGGTGACTAAATAAATTTGACAGTATATTTAATGCATTCTATGATTCTATATATTCTATGAGTTACATGATTTTGTTGCCTTCTTGCACAAAAGCTGTTTGATAAATGTTAAATTTGATTTTTGGAGCATATATTATAAGCTACTGTTTAAAAGTTTGAGGATGGTAAGATTTTAATTTATTTATTTACTTAATGTTTTTTTAAAGCAGTCTGCTCACTAAGGCTGTAACAAAGCAAGTAAAAACAGAAATACTGTGAAATTTAATGTTTTGTATTTTAAAAAGTTATTATAAATTTAAAAGCAAAGCCATGATCCTTCAGAAATCACTATAATATGCTGATTTGGTACTCAAGAAACATTTATTATTGTTTTCAATTGTTGAAAACAGTTGTGCTAGTTAATAATTTTGTAAAAACCATGATACTTTTTTTTCAGTATTCTTTGATGTAAGGAAAGTTAAAAAGCATAGCATTTATTTAAAATATAAATATTTTGTAATGCAATAAAGGTCTTTACTGTCACTTTTGAAAAATGCTTTCTTGCTGAATAAAAGATTTTTTTTTTTTTTTAATTAAAATAATATATTTTAGATTTTTTGCTATATTGCATCCTAGCCCTACTGTCATTAAAAGGTTTTAAAGGGGATACCTGTACAACTTTTATCTTTTTAACACATATGACAAAAATAATCCCTTAATAATACCTTCTTGAGGAAAGCTGCAGCTGTCTCACGCTTCGTTGAGGTGATTTTTTTCATTCCCTCTGGAGACTGAACACGGATGATCTGTCAATGAATAAACAGAAGGAAAGGGAAAGTAAGTTTACGGTTACTACAACACGCATGTTTGTTGTTTAATCATAGGCTAGCACAGAATTACTAATACAGAAAAGTTACATGTTGAAACGAGGTCAGAGCACAACTACTAAACAGCACAAAACAAGCCAGTATGAATAAGAGAAAACAGGTGGCTGGAGGGCAAACCATAGACATTTGATACTCAATAAACTGCCGCAGAGGGTATGCATGCCACACGAATTCATATCCAAACATCTTACTGAATGACATATTAGATTAGCGCATTTTTCTTAATACAAACACCAAAACATCATGTGTCATTCAAAGCACTTTGATAAGTTACTCAATGTCAGTTCCCTTCCCAGATAAAAAATTATTAGAAGCACGACAGCTAAACAATCATATTACCTTCTGTTTGAAAGAGTTTAATGTCTTCACATCTCAGCTATTTATTAGAATGGAATTTAGCATCTAGATTTTAATAAGCAGTTGGCATGAACTTGAAAACAAGATGTGTCACTGCATCAACCTGTGCCAAGCCGACCAAAAATCAACCACTGCAAAAATAATAAACCTCTGCTTTAAATCGAGTCAGATGAGTTGCAAACACAAGCATAAATGATGTTTTTAGTATTTAATTCGTTTCTGGACGATTCTAGCTGAGTCTGATCATTAGCATTATGCTAACAATTCTGCTGCCTCATCACTGGATGACAGACTTCACTCAAACTGCCAACATACACACGCAGACTGACACTTACTATGTTTTCCGCCATGTTGATGGGATGAACCGTCCCTTCTGGTGTCGCTGAAATGAGAGTTGATGTATTTTGATATCGCTGTTTATATGATCTCCTTAGACCTATGCAGCGATGCCAAACTCATAGAGCCGGTGCTACATCTAAATGAGTCCGAGCTATGACGGGATCCTGCTTAACGTCACCGGATAGAAACAAAGAGTTATGTGTTGTGTTCCTATAAATGTCAGTTTATTTTTAGGCATTGTATGTATAATACATATATAAATTAAAAATTACTATTTTTTATTATTGTTGTATATTATCATCTAGAGATTGCAGATGCGTCTTATTTACACGCTAATTTAACTTGTTTTTCGTTGTTGTTGTTGTTGTTGTTGTTGTTGTTGCTGTTTCATCATTTTAATGCTTGTGGTGGAACTAACTATCCAGAAATTATCCCGAGGCCTTAGGATAACATCTATAACGTATTTTGCTAATTTAATGTAGGCTATGTTTTGAATAGCCACAGTTTTACACTGCATCCAGTACCAAGTATAAATAAAAATAGAAAAAAACACTCTCTGAAAGAATAAAATAGCCTATTTTAGCACTCATTTTACATATGTTTTATACAAGTTTTATTCAACAGGTGGAAGTTGATTTTTTAAATATTAGCTTCATAAAAAGGTTCATTAGTTAAGTGCATTAGTTAACATGAAGTAAGAATGAACAACACTTCTACAGCAATTTCAGCAACTTTTACAGACAATGAATGATTGTATTTTTATTAACATTAACAAATATTAATAGTGTAAAGATAACCCTGGTGAAAAAACCAGCATATGCTGGTTAGGTAGGTTTTGATGCTGGTTTATGCTGGTCCTTTGCTGGTTCATGCTGGTCCTTGACCAGCAACATGATCAGCAAAAACCAGCAAAGGACCAGCTCAAACCAGCTAAGGACCAGCATAAGCCAGCAAAGGACCAGCTTAAACCAGCATCAAAACCTCCCTAACCAGCATTCCAGCATCAAAACATACCTACCAGCATATGCTGTTTTTTTCACCAGGGAAATTGTTACTGCTAATGCAATACATTTTTTTAAATCATCCTTGTAGTCTTAGCTGATTATATTCAATCATGTTATAATATTATTCAAAACAGTTTCAGCTCTGCTTTTTTAATTTCTCAGCTTACTGACTGCAATAATATCAAAAGCATGAAAAACAAGCATTTTTTTCTCTTTTTTTCAAGCTTTATTTTGATCTCATCCTGTAGAGAGAAATTTTCACTTTAGTCACTGATGTTGTCAACCCTCAAACATGCCTTCAAAACAGATACATGCTCAGCCTGAAACACTATCTGCAAAATACAGGCCTAAACAACTCAAAAGAACTTCACTCAGAACTTGAGGACACACAATCCTAACACATATAAAGGATCTGTGCAAAAATAACATATGTTCATGCTTGTGCAAACCACATCTTTTCAACTTTGGATTTATCATTTATATTTGGACACACAGGGATCTGTGCAGGAAGTGGGCTTTTTCTACTAAATGAAAACTTAGAATGTGACTAAACTAATGGATGAACAAATGAATGAATGAACATAAACAAAATAGTGAAAGATAGAGCATGCAATAAACATAGACATAGGGAAATAAACACATATGTGACACAATGCCAATGAAGTGAAAGAAAATCATAAATCTATGAAAGATACAGGACATTTAAATGAATAATATTATACAATCAAATATACAAATGGAAAGTAATGAATACATTAGATAGAAATTATACTAAAATGGGACACAATGATAAAGAGGGATGTGATGATGAAGATGACAGGCAATGAAATAACTACACAATTAATGATCACGAATGAAAGAAACACAAGACATGACAGCCCAACACTGTTCCCTACCAGTCACCTGAGAGACCTACTGAAACCGAGAATTAAAAATAAAATGTATGTATGCTAACAATATGAATGCATTGAATGAAGGGGGTTTGCAAAGCAAAGATAATATGATTTTAAAGAAATTAATGGTTCCTGAGGGTATCCTTACATGGAAAACACAAAAATGAAAAAGTAGAAAAGGTTGAAACTTTTAAAATCTGCATTTATTACCCAACTGGGTAGCTTGATGGGTAAATAGTGTGATGAAATAACATTTTTGGAATCTAACATCGGCCAGCAGGATGTTTCATCTCTACAGGACTTTGATCTTTTCTTATGAACTCGGCGAAGGTGGACAGAGGAGGCACCGAGGCACGTGAAACGAGAAGCCATTCATTTCACGGGTACGTGTCGCTTTTACTCACTCTGAGGCTGTCTTGCTTGCTTGTTTCATGTTCCAGAAGAAAACAGGGTGGGTAGAAAAAGAGAGCAAAGGAAAAGTGCTGCAGTTTTTCTAGGCAAACAGAACGCGATCTTACAGGATCGTATAGATTTTCTGTTCTATAGTTTGAGCAGAACGAGTTCTTGGACTGCAAGAAAGAAAAGAAACCGGAGGGATGGACAGTCAGGTAGATTTTTTTTTAGCTGATGTTGATTTTTCTTAGTTTTTCCATTTTTATAAATGTTGCTGTTTTATTCTGTTATAAAAGTTGGAATGGTCCACGTGGAGACGATGGCCAGGATGGAGGCAGGTGGTTTGGAGAACGTGACAGGAAGGGGTCTGAACTGCACAGAGGATGATGGGAAGGTAACAAGCTCAGATGATACCATACTGAGCCAGCTCGTGAAGCTCCAGATGGTTGAAGGCCTCCCAGGGGCAGATGACAGTGATGTCTGTAGGGTAGAAACACAGGAACGTAAGTTAACTTAAGCAGCTTGAAGGCTAGCTAACATTCAGGTCACAGTGATGTCATAAGGTGTCATATAGGATGTTTAATGGTGCTCAGTATGAGAGGCTTGTCTGATACACATGCAGACTAATCATTTCAGACAAGGACAGCTTAGAATAGATGCTAGGTGATGGCAAAACACGTGAGGAGGAATGCAGATTATATTTACCAGTGCCTAAACCTTCCATGCCAGGGATGTCATCTCCGAAACTATAAAATAAAATAAAATAACAAGAGATTTAATTAGATAAATTTTGTTAAATTCAATTAGACAACAGTTTTAAAATCCATTCTACTTTTAGAACAGTCATGTCACATAATTATTGAATATTATGCACAATTTTAATTATTCTGAACTTTTAGTATAAGTGTGGAATATCACAGATTTTACTTTGTGATATTAACTTACCCTTGGATACCCTTCTTTGGTGGTTTGCTCTTGAACTGGCGAGTCTGCCTCTGCTTGAACTTGGGCGGTCCTTTGCGTGGTGTGGCGGGACCACCGGTGACACGGGTGGCTGATTTGATCTCTGGTTTAGGTGGTTCAAGATTCATGGTTGATGGTTACTGTCGGTCGCTTCTCTTTGTATTCACTCCCCGTGATGTAGTGCTGATGTAAACACATCAGAAAGACTGGAGTAAGTTTATAGTATAGTTCACACCTAATGACATACACTGTAAAAAACAACACACTTTGTTGAGTCAACTTAAAATAATTTGTTACCCTGCTGCCTTAAAAATTTTAAGTTCAATCAACTCAAATAAGTTTAGTCAACTTGAAATGTTAAGTTATACTAAGTCAAAACTTAGATATCTGACTTGACTAAAACAATTTGGTTTGTTAAACTTAAAATTTTAAGTTGAATCAACTCAAATATATAAGTTGTCACTTAGTCCAACTTAACATTTGAACAAGTTGACTAAACTTTGTTGAGTTGACTGAACTTAAAATTTTGAAGGCAGTCAGGTAACAAATTATTTTAAGTTGACCCAACAAATAGTTTTTACAGTGTATTGATTTTTCTATAAAATGGATCTTAGCTTCATTCTTTACTGCGAAAGACTTTATGACACATAAAAACCAATTTTTAAATTAAACATCAGGGCAAAAAGCTTACAGTAATAGCAAGGTCAATCCGACACCTAATGAATATCTGTGGCAGCCACCCCAGACTGAGAAAACTATACCTGTAATCCTCTTACTGATGAGTAATACGCAAATCCAAATACATATTCCACTGTAATTGAATGTCTATCATGGCCCATGCTCCCAGAAATGAGCTCAGGGAATGTGTGATGGGTAGGGTGACCCATTTTGTGTAATCCAGAGCTTGGATTAATAAATGTCCCCCATCCCAAAGGTGGAAGGTGGCAATCTGCACTTGGGTTAATCTTATTAGAACAAGGATAACACCAAACGTGCTGAGCAAACAGAAAAGATAAGAGTCAAAATATGACCTTCAGGTATATTACTCAAAGACTCAAAGGCAATGATGCCTTTTTTAATTTTTATATATATACATATACATATATACATACACACACCCACACAGACTATAAAACAATGCTACTACTACTATCTTACATCATCATAATAATATTAATAATAGTATCTTAAACACATCTACGATGCATATAGACACTCTCCACTTAATGAGTGTTCATAAAAAAATAAACCATTAATCATGATTTAAAATATATTTCAGCTGAAAGTTTTGATATTTGACAGAGATATTGCGTTCATTAATACACAAGTTTCTGGAATATTCTGTATGCTCAATTTTGGCATTCTGTTGTTATTACAAATTATCACCAAACTGTATAAATGACTTGTCACTTGTATGTATTTTATATTAATTTACAATCAATTTCTTCTCACATAATAAAATTATTTAAACTCAAATCAACATTTCATACTATTTAATAAGCACCCATTTAATAAATGGGACAATGTACAATCAAAACCCCTTCAAAACCCATAATACCTTACAGTATTGTGACCTTCTGACACAGTATATTTTCAGCCACATAATATCATAACAGAACAACTCATTCCTTATTGCTAATTAAATATTTGAAGGTTGTACTCACCGGTTTGTTGATTGACAGGCTGTTGACTGGGTGCAGCTGCACCGTTTCTTAAGTATGTTTCTCCTGTGGAGGAGTGGATGTCAACGCTCGGCTTTCTTTGGGAGAGGTGCAGGGGTGACAGGTCTTTTATACTCTCTGGCCCCCTCCGAAGATTAGGAGAGGGACGCCTCCCGCCCCTGATCCCCTCGACTGCAGATGATCACAATATGGTTGTATGCGTTAATGTATTTGTGTAACATTGTGCTTTTAGCAACTTATATATGTGACCCTGGAGGACAAAACCAGTCATAAGGGTCAATTTTTGAAATTGAGATTATTCATTATCTGAAAGCTGAATACATAAGCTTTCCATTAATGTATGGTTTGTTAGGAGATTTTGGAAAACATGGAATCTGAGGATGCAAAAAAATAAAAATATTGAGCCTTTAAAGTTGTCCAAATGAAGTTCTTAGCAATGCATATTACTAATCAAAAATTCAGTTTTGATATATTTACGGTAGGAAATTTACAAAATATCTTCATGGAACATGATCTTCACTTAATATCCTAATGATTTTTTGGCATAAAAGAAAAATCAATCATTTTGACCCATACAATGTATTTTTGGCTATTGCTACAAATATACCCGTGCTATTCAAGACTGGTTTTGTGGTCCAGGGTCACATATTAGCTTCATATCCTACAGATACAACACAGGCCTATCCATGATACACTGCATAAACAGTGGCCTCAAACAGTATTTGGACACAAAAATATTATTTCATCTCATGACGCAACTTTTTTATAGACCTGGTTTTGTTAAAAATGTAATCTGACTTTTGGATCAACCAAAAGAGGTATGGAAGGTCCTCTAAGGTGTTCAGCTTGTTTAACAGAAACAAATTTTCTAAAAAAATATATGTTTCTGAGCATATTCTGCATTTAATTTACTTGATGTTAGAGGAGAGTAATTATGAATATATAGTGGCCACAAACAGGAATCTTTCCAGAAGCTTTTTAGAATAGGCTAATTCTGTTTGAGATGGGATTTGCTGATCGTATGAGACCGGATATTATAAAAGAAAAATCTAGAAACTCATGATAAGCAGTGTTTAGCATTCTTCTAGAGTTTCTTTGTTTTGCAACTTTCTATCATTGTTAGGCAACAGGCCCACATCCGTGGGGGTCTGTTACATTATCCAGTGCAGTTTGTTAGCAACTCATCCTGCAGCCAAGACATCAGTCCAAATCACTGTCTCACACATGCTATAGTTTGAGACCGTCTTCAGAACAGCACAAAAACAATTACTGCAAAGATGGTAGATTAAAGGTTGGAGGTTTAATTAGTTGATTACATGGTCTAGATCTGCGGTCAGGATTACTTAGCCTCATTATAGCATCTGGCCATCTGTATTGCTCTATTAATAATGAGAGTCTTTGTTATTGACAAGCTGCTGTCAGTTAAATAATATGAAATCTGTGAATTGGATTAACTAGCTCAAAAAGTCCTTTGTTCTATATTACTGTGGGTGAGTAAATCTAGTTAATTGTCATCTGCAGAATGTAACATTTTGCAAAACATCTCTCTAGATGTCTTCTGTCCTCTTTTAATAGAATGTAATATAATTATAAAAGATTAAAATTAAATGTGTTGAAGTGTTAAAAAAGGGATTTATGGGTCATTGGGTGCTTGTAGTTGTCTTTGGGTCAGAATTTGGCCCTACAATCTCAGTGCAAGGTCATGGGGTCGAATGTGCCCCTTGTTCTGTCTGTGGTTAATGAGATATGAAGACTTACTGAAGAGACAGAAAAGAGGAATCGATCAGTTGTACAAAGCCAGTGGGTTACTGGGGTTCATGTGCTTTAACAATTGATAACTAGCTTGTGAGATTACTGTGATGACCCAGCTCAAACAATACACACGTGATCCAACTCTTATCCCTCCTATTTAACTGAAACACTAAACAAGTCCCATAACCGATACTTTGATTTGATGATACATTTTTTTTAATCAGTTTTTTAACATAAGATTTGGAAATCTGGAATTTAAAACCTTAAAAAGTACATACAATAACTAATTTAATTAAACGTATTATATTATATATAAAATATACATTTCCGGTATTACAAATGTATTTTACAATTTTAGAGAAATCAAGAATTATACATACATTAGAAATTCATATAATGCTAGTAATACAATATTTAATAATGTGTATGTGTGCATATATATAGATATAATACATAATTATTTAATTTATATTGAATATATTTAATATTTATCATTTAATAGATAACTTATTTAATTAAATCTGTTATGTTATATTATATATAAAATATACATTTCTGGTATTAAAAATGTACATATTTACAATTGTATTTGTTTTTATCATAGAGAAATCTAGAATTATATATATATATATATATATATATATATATAAAGAAACAGACAGATACAGATATTTAAGAATGTATATATATACATATGTGTGTATTAAATACAAACACATACATATGTAAAACAGATACATTATACATAATAAATTTATATTCATAATAAATTTATTATATAAATATTATATTATAAATAATATATAATTAGTATTTGTTACAGTATTATTAGTTAAAATGAACTTGGAAAGCTCTGGAGTTTAAAACCAAAAAAACAACAAATATAATGTAATGTAATATAATATAATATAATATAATATAATTTGTGCTATCAAATCGATTAATCGCATCCAAAAGAAAAGTTTGTTTTTATATAATATATGTGTGTGTGCTGTGTATATTTATATTTATACACATATATTTACATAATTAAAAAATAAACATAATATATATTTATATATAATAAAAATCATATATAAATATGACTGCATTATATGTGTAAATATTTCTTAAATATATACATGTCATGTAGGTTTGTATATTTATATATACATATAAATATACACAGCACATGCACATATATTATGTAAACACAAACTTTTATTTTGGATGTGATTAATCGATTTGACAGAATTAAATATATTATAATAATACACACACATACTTCCATGCATACATACCTATTTTATTCGTATAACAGAGGAATTGTTTTGTATGTGTGCTCAGTTCTACTTAAGGTCAAAGAGGAAGAAAACATTTCAGACATCGTAGTCATTAATGACCTCCACGAATCAGTGTCACACAGTCTTCTGTACATCTTGTCCTCTGAATATCTAACCGCCACTATTCACGTCATTCATCACAAATCCTTCAAGCAGCTGGATCACAGCTCTGCTCTCAGGCCTCGGCCCGGCACGCGGCATCAAGCCCTCATATGCTGACTCACTGGTACTCAGATCAGGATGGCTGTCGTCAAAGAAACCACTCATACAAGTGCCGGCCAATGCCATGATCAATCTATGCTGCTAGGCAACCCTGACGACTATTCAGAGCCAGACAGTGTGGCTTCTAATGCCACAAAAGCTGATCAGATAGGGAAACATTATGACCCTTTGTCATTATAATCAGCATTTGGGTATAATTATTGGTATTGGAAGAATTTAGATTTGAACCTGTATACAGAGATTGACTCCTAAGTTTACCAAGTCATCATAAAAGCCTCAAGGTCTTGTAAGGTCTTAGATTTGGTTGCAAGTATATATATATATATATATATATATTAATTTATTTTATATATATATATATATAAAATATTTATATGTATAGAAATATATATATATATAAAGTTCAAAAGTTTGGGATCAGTACATTTTAATTTTTTTGTCTTTTTTTTGTCTTTTCTGCTCATAAATGCTGTTCATTTGATTAAAAATACAGAAAAAAACAGCAATATTGGGAAATATTATTGCAACTTAAAATACTGGGTTTCTATTTTAAAATACTTTAAAATATAATTTATTCCTCTGATGCAAAGCTGAATTTTCAGCATCATTACTCCAGTCTTCACTGTCACATGATTCTTCAAAAACCATTGTAATGTTGATGTATTATCAATGTTGGAAACAGTTGTGCTGCTTAATATTTTTTGGAAACTGTGATACTTTTTTCAGGAATCTTTGATGAATAAAATGGTAAAAAGGACAGCATTTATTAACAAATTAGAAATCTTTTGTAACAATATACACTACCGTTCAAAGTTTGGGGTGAGTAAAAGAAGTTCTAACAAAAATATAACTTTCCAACATTGTTTTGGCCTCATTTTATTGCAAACATATTCATTTTTCTCCAAAATAACTTAAAAGTTACACATCTCACATTAAATAAGTGATAAATAAACAATTGAAGACTCTTTTTTTAATGTAAAAAACGGTATAAATTACCTATAAATACATAACATCTTCAACATTTAATACTGTTTTCACTTTGAGAGTAAAAATATTAAAGAAAAAACATGTTTTAGATAAAGTCTTATCATGGGTGTAGTCTGACGTCTGTCAGTTCTATAAGCCAGTGATATTGAACACAGCCTTAAAAATTCACAACATTTTTATAAGTATATTTCCATCATAATAAACTGTACTGTATTCCGTTAAGAGTACTAAAAGAAAAAAAACGCCATAATCTTGTCAAATTGTTTTGAAAACTATGCTATAAAGACATTACAAACAAAAACCCTCAGAAGTAAAACATCTGCATGCATTACAATAATGAGGATTTTGGGGAAAAGTGCTAATTGTCATGAAGAAATGCAAAAAATATTTATGTTCCTACAATTAAGATTTACAGTCTTCGTGCAATATACATATGTATTTTTATTTATTTTTATGACTCACCCATTAAAAATAGTGCAGATAGTTGAGTTCAATCTGCTCTCAGTACATCTCCACCCAAGTTCACCCAATAGTCCACCCAATATCATCACGACTTCTTCAGTAATTTGATCTCCATTTTAAGATAAGCCTTCAGGTTGTCATCGAGAACATTCTCCTCAATGGCCGCCAGAGCTCTGTCTCCACCATCGCTGTAATATTTCAGCAGTTTTTCAGCATGTTCGAT
This sequence comes from Labeo catla, assembly GCA_012976165.1. Classification (NCBI taxonomy): domain Eukaryota; kingdom Metazoa; phylum Chordata; class Actinopteri; order Cypriniformes; family Cyprinidae; genus Labeo; species Labeo catla. Next base: position 116,882 of record VONZ01000388.1, read on the forward strand.
CCACACACAGTTATGGCAGCCGCTCATGCAGCAGTGGCTGGGGGGAGATGGAGGGCCCTCATCCACAGGTTCTGGCACAGTCTGGGTCTGGTTTACACTGCTGACGGTAGAAGAAGAGTCTGGGCTTGAACACTGCAGTTCACAGGCAGTGTAATGCAAAGCTCTGCTCAGAGAAAACACAGTCCAGGGATGGGGTCTGTTTTTGAAGAGAGCCATGTAGCAGGTGTGCAGCTGTAGAAAAGTGTAGAAAAGCTTTTTACAGTGATAGACAACATAAAATAAAGGATTGTATTATTTTTTAGGATTTAATTATTTAGATTATTTTTTTGCAAATGTGTTTGACTACATTACTAATGCTAGAACAATGAGATCTATCTATGCAAAAATATATGCAAAATGTAAATATATATTAACATTTTTTAAATTTTTAATATACAATTTGCATAAATATGTATATGTATGCAAAAATATATCCAATTATATAATATAATTTGTTAGATATATTTAAAATTCAAAGTGCATGTTAAAATATAATTTAAGAAAATGTTAGCTTAAAGAATGATCTTATTATAGTATCTTCCTCTGAGCTTTTTATAGTGATAAACAACATAAAATAAAGGAACAAATTATTTAGATTATTTATTTATTGCAAATGTGTGAGACTAAATGACTAATGCTAAAACAATAAGAAACAATCTACACAAAAAATGTTTATAAAATGTTAGTATATATTAACATTATCATTTTTTAATATATATTTTGCATAAATATGTATGTATGCAAAATTTTAATATAATTTATGCATGTTAAAATATAATTTAAGAAAATGTTAGCTTAAAGAATGAACTTACTGATATTTTTCACGAGTTTTTAAATTAAAATTCAAGGTACAGTTACCATATTTTGTACCATATGTGTATTTATCTTCTGATTTGTATTTTTATATCAAATTATTAAATTATACCTGAGATATATGGTTATATTTATATTTGAAACCTACCCTTTGCACACATGACATAGCATTGAATGAAGGCATCGCAGAAGTACATGACAGCTCACACAGTCTCTTCAGGAATCGCCATGCTTTCCGCAGAAATTAGAATATGTTCTCTTCAAAATAAATGAACATTCGTTTGAAACTCAAACAGCAGGTAGCGTTTCAGCTGGACGCGTCCATATTGGAATCATGTGTGACCTCTGTTGTGCGTAACAGCTAGGGCGAATCCTGTTAGCCAATCAGACTGAAGAATGAAAATTCTATGAGCCAATTAGAAGTGGAGAGAGCTCTTAGGAGGCGGGATTTATAGAGAACGCAAACAGACTGCACTAACATTTACATCCAGGAGATGTCAGTAATAGACCATAATCCTACATTTCTCATGGAAAAATTGTGATGGCACTATTACCACACATAAGATGTCTTTCAGTTGAGATAAGATACAAAATAACAGTTTTTTTTATTTTTTATTTGTATTAATGTAACGAATAACAAGCAAAACATTGTGACCTGCTGTTTTCTACACTGTTTTATTTCATTTTACTGTTTTTATCCACTCCTGACGGTCATTTTTACTTCTGACGGCCTCTACATTATTATTAATATTACATTGTAAACATGAAATTTTAATTCACATCTTATGACAGACCACACTGCATTTCATAGATAATGCCTTTTAAAGTATCTTTAAATATGTTTATACATTTTATAGTCAGCCAGATTGTAAAACATCAGTGATGCATGTAATTATCCAGCCATTCCCACAGGACTGTGTGTTTTAGAGGCACGTCCATAGAAACACAACACACAGCACCACTGAGACCCACATCAATTCTGCACGTATGAAAACTATTCATTTTAAGTACATATATGATGTTTAAACCCTTTAGTTCATAATAGGCAACAATAAAACAAAGCTGATACTCATATACTTGTGACTCAGAATCATTTAACAAGTGTTCCCATGAACAAAACCTGTTTTTCCTATTTGGAAAAAAAACAGGCTTGGCTTCGTGTGATTACGTCTAAAAAAAACAAGGCATGCCTTTCAAACGATTAACTGAGAATATCTGTACTTAAAAGGAAGGAATATTCCTATTCACAGAACAAGTTTATTCATGTTTTGTTAGGTGTGAACACAACTTGATATCAAAGTAATCATTAAACAGGCAACTGGCCTGACAAGTTAACCTTAAATTGTGCAATCAGTGCCATTACGTCATATTAACACACACCTGTCCTTAGTGATACTGTTATCATGTACCAGGCATGTAAACTGGGGTCTAAAAAAATCACAGGTAGATCTGAAGAACAATATTATCAGCAGAGATTGGTGTGGCCTGGATAGAGAATTTTTTAGAGATTGCATGAACAGGTGTGTCCATGCTGGATCATCTTATTATAGCAGTCTACAGTGAATGGATGCCGCCAGAAGAAGAGTTTAAGAGTTGCAGTTTCTGGCCCAGTGTTGCCAAGTCTGTGGTTTTCCCGTGGAATTGGGCTACTTTAACACTGTTAAACACCGGGGGTTGTTTTTCAAATCCGCGGGTTGAAGTGACCCCAATAATGTAATATTTAGCCTCTGGGATGCAAATTTTACCAGGGGAACCCTGCCAAAAATGTGTATTATATCCCATGGAATGTGATTTTTAATGGGGAACCCCCCCTCAAAAGTGATTGGGGTACATTTGGGCTAGTTTTGAGAAGCAGTTGAGCAGGTTTTGTTGGGAAAACCTGGCAACCCTGTTCTGGTTTCTATCCATAACATTGTTTTCTCCTGTTAAAAAGACGTCTCATCTGAGAGAAATATGCACAGATTAAGCACCATTTACAAGCGAAAACGGTTCTAAACAAATATGTTGCTGGATTTTCAAGTAAGAGTACAACTAGGAATGGACTTTTTCACTGTAGGAAGCATAATTATGGATTATGGACTTGTATTTTATCCAGAATCAGCAGTTTAAAAACAGTTAAAAACACCCAATGATTAAAAACACCCAATGTTAAAAACACCCAATGACGGATTTGTTTCTTACAAACACGTGGCCTTTCACTTCACAAGATATTAATTTATCTTCTGGAGTCATTGATTATCGTTATAATGCTAAAAAAAAACAAAAACTCATCTTGAAAGGCATATTAGGGTAAGTAGTACTAAAGTGCTGTCAAACGATTAATTGCGATTAATCGCATTTGTTTAGTTTTTGTTTACATATGTGTGTGTGTACTGTGTATATTTATAATGTAAATACTCACATATACATGTATATATTTAAAAAATATATGCATGTATGTATATACTTTAGGGCCGTCAAATGATTAATCGCAATTAATCGCATACAAAATAAAAGTTTGAGTTTGCGTAATATATGTGTGTGTACTGTGTAATTATTATGTATATATAAATACACAAAAATTAATAAGAGAAATGTTATTTATGTACAAAATATTTTTATTTATATATAAATAATAAATTCTATAAAAATGATGAGAAATACATATACTTATAAATATTTCTTAAATGTATACATGTATGTGTGTGTGTTTGTGTGTGTTTATATATACATAATAAATATACACAGTACACACATATGCAAACAAAAGCTTTTATTTTGGTTGGGATTAATCGTTTGCAAGCACTGGGTGAACATACAAAATTCAAATTAAGTAGATAAGTATAAACACAACGTTTCTGAGCAGAAATATACTTACGTATGACACTTATTCTTGCCTTGTTATTCATATAGACAGTGGACATCACTGAGTAAGGAAATAAAATATGTAAAACAGCAAAGCTAGTATGGAAACAGTGAGCTTATAATATGCATACGGACTCTGACTGTGTGAATCAGTAACTATGTTTGGCATTTGAGTTCGTCCACAGTTCCAGAAGAGGAAAGGTCCTTGAACACGCCTTCACACACACATAAGTAAGCGCACATACACGTGGAAACTTGGGCATGCGGATAAACGTAAACACACACACACACAGTTGCGGGATAATTCTTAAATGCGTTGCTATGACAGCGGTGGATTCTACCTTGGGCAAAACGGCTGGGCGCGTTTTAAACTCACGCCAATGTGAAAACAAGGCATTAGAAGTTTTACCTAACAGAGAGTCACACGCACTCATACATAAGCGTATCTTTCACTCATAACCAAATCAGACTGGGACATTTAAATACATTAATCCCAGCGACAGAAATGCTCTTTGCAGCACAATAAGCTCTGGCATGATTTCTGACAAGGTCTGCACATTCCTGAACCTCTAATGCCTTCCTGCTCTGCTACCAAACTGCCTGTGCTAGAAACAGCCATGAGAACAAAAATGATGCATTATTGTCTGGTATTTTATTGTGGTTGGTTCATGTATGCTATGTGTTATGGGACAAAAGATGGCAATATCCAAAATCCTTGTCCTTGTGGGGACATTTTTGGTCCCTATGAGGAAACAAGCTCATACTGTAAATACTTAAGTTTTTTGAAAATCTACAAATGCATAAAGTTTTCTATGAGGGCTAGGTGTTGGTGTAGGGTTAGGGTAGGGTAATAGAAAATATAGTTTGTACAGTATTAAAACCATTACGCCTATGGAATGTCTCCATAAAAACATGGAAACCCAAAATGTGTGTGTTATACATATATGTAACATTTCTCTTTTAGAACATGCTTTGCATACATTCAAACCTTCCCACATTCAAACATTTACCATGTTATTTCGTTTAGTATTATTGTGGTTTGTGCTAAATAAATAAATAATACAAAAATAAAAAATAAAATGGAAAAATGAAGCAATGTTATTGATGAGTTGATGAGACCTGTAAAAGTGTAACCATAACAAAATACAAAATTGAAGTACTTCTCTAAACCATGATACAAAATGATACAAAAAATTACATTTATGTGAATTGAAATATGTAGATACACAGTTAACACAGGTCAAAGGTTTACATACACCTTGCAGAATCTGCAAAATGTTAATTATTTTACCAAAACAAGAGGGATCATACAAAATTCATGTTTTTTTTTTATTTAGTACTGACCTGAATAAGATATTTCACATAAAGATGTTTAAATATAGTCCAGAAGAGAAAATAATAATTGAATTTATAAAAATGACCCTGTTCAAAAGTTTACATACGCTTGATTCTTAAAACTGTGTTGTTACCTGAATGATCCACAGCTGAGTGAGTGTTTTTTTTTTATATTTAGTGATAGCAGTTTATGAGTCCATTGTTTGTCCGGAACAGTTAAACTGCCCACTGTTCTTCAGAAAAATCCTTCAAGTCCCACAAATGATTTGGTTTTTCAGCATTTTTGTGTATTTGACACCTTTCCAACAAAGAAAAGTTTACACCCTTCGGCTCTTAATGCATTGTTTTTCCTTCTGAAGCATCAGTGAGTGTTTGAACCTTCTGTAATAGTTGCATATGAGTCCCTCAGTTGTCCTCAGTGTGAAAAGATGGATCTCAAAATCATACAGTCATTGTTGGAAAGGGTTTAAATACACAAAAATGCTGAAAAACCAAAGAATTTGTGGAACCTGAAGAAGTTTTTAGAAGAACAGCGAGCAGTTTTAACTGTTCAGGACAAACAAGGGACTCATGAGCAACTATCACTAAAAAAAAAACTGCTGTGGATCTTTCAGGTAACAACACAGTATTAAGAATCAAGCGAATGTAAACTTTTGAACAAGGTTATTTTTATAAATTCAACTATTATTTTCTCTTGTGAACTATATGTAAACATCTTTTATTTAAAATATCCTTTTAAGGTCAGTACTAAATAAAAATAACATGCATTTCGTATGATCCCTCTTATTTTGGTAAAATAATTAACATTTTGCAGATTCTGCAAGATTTGTGTAAACTTTTGACCTCAACTGTATATAGACCAGAAAATGTAAATACATCCAGATTTTTTTTTAATTACATTATAAGCAGATTTTTTTTTGTTCTTTAATTTTTTTAGTTCCATGTTATGAGAATGACTGGCAAATACTACCTAAAGCAACAAAACTACTAAGTTTAGCTCAGCATGTGTACAACATTCACATGTCTGTTTTTATTATAAAGTTCCATCCTCTAAGCTTTCAGGACTACACCTGCTTATGTCAACCAGCACATATACAAACACCTGGAACCCTCTGAGACTCTCATCCGTGTGCATGGCGTCCTGTTTGACTGCAAAGTCATTACGGTTTCTGCCACCCACACGCACACTTCTCCATGTGTCAACAGTTCTTTAGCAGTTCTTAGAAGTTGAAAATTGTCTGCACTGTGAGCGTGTTATTTATAGCCCTCCACACCCCACGTGAACGCACACTCGGGCCGTTATGGCACCCACCCATACTGAGATCTTTTCTTACAAACTGAATCACTCTATACTGCCTTCAAGCTGAAGTTTTTTAATTGGCTCAGACTGTGTGAACACTTGTTGTTTTACTGAGCGTTGCTGTTTTGTCCTGTCATGCGCTCTCACTCGAGGTGTTAGAGCGAGAGCAGAGTGCAGAGGTGGGTTTGGATAAGTGTGTGTGAGGGTCCTTCAGATGTCCTTGGCTTCCAGAAACATTAACCTGCTTTCAAACAGGTCCAGCTTTGTCCAGCTTGCACAAAGACCACACTGTTCTTCTCCTTTCCCAACAGGCAGGCTAAGACGGACACAGAATGACACCTTTGTGACAGGTTGTGCTGCTCTTCTATCTTGTCCGACAGTGGGATGAACTGAATATGGAAAATGTATTGCTCTCATATGCAAACATATTGAACTATACAAACAGACAGTGAAGACATGAGAAGTTTAGCATTTTTTTAATCTCATAGTTTGGTGTCCAGCATGTTTCAGAGTGTGAGCTAATGAAGTCGCTTCTAATGATTGTGCAACAGCTTCCTGTGTACATGAGGATGTTGTGTGTCAAGACAAATCACAAGGTACAACAAATTAAATCCCAGCAGGGGCAACCAGATAAACAAGGCCTAGGAGTCATGAGAACGATCCAATTAAGGCCAAATGAAGAGACAATCAGCTCTTGTGGGAATTTTGGTATTTCCTCTAAAATCAGTTTGAGGCACCTTACTTGAAGAAGACTCAGAGACAAATTACCAGATTTATGAATATGGGATGCAAAATGGCACATTATTCTTTTTTATTTTGTTCTTTGTTCCTTCTTTTTCAACAAATCAATAAAAGGAGGTGCTCAAAATTTAGAAATGTTGTTTGTATGCCTCAGAAGTTCACATTAATAATTAGTTTTAGGGATTCATTAAGTAAATATTTTATGTTTTCCCTTTAATTCTAATAGTTAATGATGTGTATGGTTGACAGCAATAAGACATGTTTATAATGGACCTGTTTTACAAACTGTTCTCACAGTTAACACTGTTAAAGTTTTTTATACTTTCATTTTTAAAAAATAAATGTGCATTGTAATACTATAATTGTGTTAATTTACCTTGCTATTAAATTTCAGAAACTAGTTAATGCTGTTGTTAGTGTTTCTAACACAACTGCTGATGGAGTGACAGCAAATTTGACAGAAAACAGAGTATTACAAAATGTAGCATAATTCTCAGAAAGTGTTTTAATGCTACAACATCCCAGTCTGTTTTATGATTAAAAGGTTTTAAGACGGATATTATTAAACTAGCGGAATATGGCAATAGGGTCGCTCTGAGCTTTAAAGTCCGTGTAAAGCAATATTAAATATGTGTTCTGACTTTGTCACACCACAGAAAAATTTATCAACCACTCAGACAATTTTAATGCTAAAAAAAACGGCAAGTAAATAAAATAAGTTATTAATATTTTGAAAAAATAAGCAGGAGTCTCTGCTCGCAAACGCTGGGCGTGTCCGCTGTCGGCGTTGAGACCACGCCCACTCGCGGGAAAGCACTACGCGTCGTCAATCAGCCATATTGGCGAAACGGAACGCGCAAATTATTGCTGCTGATACTAGTCAGTTATTGTCATGTCTTGGGCTGTCCAAATGGTCAACCGGGAAAACATTTGAAGTACTATAGACTGCTAAAAGTTATAACAAATCAAGGAGAAGAGTGCAAAAGACTGAGGAAAGGCGGTGTTTGTGGTTGGCCAAACTAAACGAGGATTTCCAGGGCAAGACTTGACAACATTCGTGTTTGTTCTTATTTCCTGTCAGGTAGGTGAAATATTGGGTTAATATCTTGATTAATACTGCTTGTACGTATCTTTACCACATATTAACTTTAGTTTGTCAAAGTATTGCCCCGTTTCCTGCTTACTAAGTCTTTGTCTATACGATTTAGCAGCTTCCACATATTTTTTCCATGGTTTAGACAGCATAAATTAGCAGTACAACGTACTCAGTAGAACATTAACCGTGCAATCAGTGCTGTTGTTTACATCCAAGTATCTCCAGCATGGCCGCGCATCCTGGTAACTGACCAAACCGTGACGTAGTGCAAACATGACAGACAGCTAGCTAGCAAACTGTAGGGTGCAGTAACTAACGGTAATGACTAATGAGCCGGCGAACCACTGATAACAGGGTTGCCAGGTTTTCAAAACAAAACAAAGAGGAAACTGACAACACGCCAACAGACTAGACAGAGCAGGTTAATTCTGGTATGAAACAAGGTCTCAGCTATAAAATTGTCTTTTCTTCTTTACTTAAACATGAAAAAAACATGAATGAACATCATAGTATTTTATTTCAACCACGGAAATACATCAATACACACAGTTTTTCAAGTTTAAGTCCACTGAATTAATCTACTCTCCTGTTTGATTTGTTTGTCGGACAGAATGGCAGATTCAGGGTTATGACTGGTCAGACCACCTGTCAATCAAGCTGTTTGCAAAGGGTCAGTTGGCACTCAAAACTGACCCATTCACTTTTCGAGGGGGTATACCCCTAAAAACACCTTAAATGTACATATTAGTACTTTAAAGAATACAGATATGGTGAATTTTCATTTCATGCCAACTTTGAGTGTGATTTTTAAAGCCACTAAATAAGTATCAGCCACCATACTTAACAGAGATGAATGTTAAAGTTTGAGTGCAACATATTTGTTCAGTCACCACATACATTTAACTAATGTTGACCGGAGACTAATTTAGCACTAGTTGCTGACATAAATATCACTTCAAAACACTTAAAAATACAGTGTAGAAGCTTCTATTCATCCAGGTTCTTTCAGCTTGAAGGCAGCATTTTAAATGAGTCCCTGGGCATGTAGTTTGATGACCTGTGAGGTGAACAAGAGTTTGTCGATGTATTCATTCTGGTTTACTGAGTTTGTATGTTTCACAACAACAGACGGCAAAGACACTTAGCAAACATGACATGCCCAGTGTGGTTAAATTTTACACCCCTGTTTTTTTTCCATATCGGGTGAACTTTATGCTACAAAGAGGAAAAGTGAGATAAGTAACCATGTACCACAAAAATAACAAAGGGCTAGTCTTTTAAAATTCTTTGGATAAGAATGGAGATCATATAATACTGAATATGGGAATTGTTTAATGGGTGAGTCAGTGTGAATAAGCACTGGGTGACTCCATAAACCAGATAACCAACTTTGTGGATCTCTTTTAAAGCCTCTCCCCACCTGGATGAGAACAGCTAGTTCTTTGTAAGCCTGTTCGGGAAAATAGATGAATGCCTTATGTAATGATGCAAATGTTTGTAAACACAGAGCCAGTTTCAGAGTTTAGTTCAGGTTTAATACAAAAATATTCCCTGAAGTAAGGATTTAAGCTACTTAAATATAGATATGAAAAAAACCCTGTGCCTATAATGTGAGACTTGTTTTGTTTTATTCTCAATTCAGTGTTTGCGTAGCATTGTGAAAATAAGAAAGGTAAAATGTACAGGCATATAAAATGCCACCCTTTTGAGGATAAACATTTGTATAAGAAATGTACACTGAGTTTATATGCATAAGAAAATTCAGATTGATATTCAGATGTGGTCATATTTTGATTACACTCTTAAAAATAAAGGTGCTTTAAAAAGTTCTTCACAGCGATGCCATAGAGGAACCATCTCTTTGTTACCTTTTTATAATATGAAGAACCTTCTTTCGCAACAAAGAACCTTTTGTGAAACAGAAAGGTTCTTCAGATGTTTAAGGGTCTTTATGGAACCATTTAGACAAAAAAGGTTCTTCTATGGCATCGTGAAGCACCTTTATTTTTAGAAGTGTAGGCTATCATATCATAATATTGATGTGATTGCCATAATCCAGTCAATATTTTGCCTTCTATTTTTATGTAGTGTTTATATATATATATATATATATATATATATATATATATGTATGTATGTATGTATTATATGTATGTATATACATACATACATGCATACATATAAATGAAATTAATATTTATTTATTATTAATATAATGTTTAGGTAATGCCATTTTTTCAAAATATCCTGGTTATCATTTATACATACCACACTGTAAAAAAAATCTTTTAAAAAGTTGAACTTAATCTAATTTGTTACTCCACTTAAAATTTTTAGTTTAGTCAACTTGAAATTTGAAGTTACTTAATGTTAATTTAAGTGACAACTGGAATATTAAGTGACTAAAAAGTTTAAGTCAGTGGGGTTTACAAATTATTTTAAGCTGAAACAACTATTTTTTTTTTACAGTGCAGTGTTATTTTTGATTTTTGTATCATTTATCTACAGTTATGGCTTTGCTGTTTTTAGATGTCACTGTATTTTTAGTTTAAGTTTTAGTAATTTTGTTAAGTGCTTTTGTCATTTTATTAGCTGTAAGTATAATTCAGGTTTATTTTTATTGCAGCTTTAGTTCAGTATAAGTTTTTATTTTCAGTTAGTAATTTTAGTGCTTCAACTTACTTCAGTTTCGTTTTCATTCACTTTACACTTATACACTTATTACACTTATATATATATATATATATATGTTTTATTATTATTTTTCTAATATTTTAATTTTAGTTTATTTTAGAGAACAAAAATGTTTTAATTGTGTTAGTTTTACTTTTAACAAACACACCTTAAAAAAAAATAGTTGTTTCAACTTAAAATAATTTGTTAGCTTGGGGTTACAAATTATATTTGGTTGAAACAACTTTTTGAAAAAAATTTTTTACAGTGCAGAAATAGCTCTAAAACATTCTGCTTTTTAGAACAGTCTTAACCAGAAAATAGATATTATTAGTAAATTCTATGCATGCAAACTTTGAGAATCTTGATGTTGTCTGACTCTGATAGGTGGCAATATCGATCAACTTGTGGTTTAAAGAGTTGTTAGAGTAAAGGTTTGTCTCCTGTTAAACCACACAGGCCGACAGATTGCAAAAAAGTACTGTAATTTACATAAGATCTGTTACATAATTCAGCCAAGTGGGTGGAAATGAGGAAATTGATACGTCCATAACACCTACTCATTCTTTTAATGTGCCAAATGCTGAAATAGAATAACAAACAGCTTTAAACATTAAACAACATTGTTGTAGAAAAGGATACTTGTGTCTCAAGGACAAGTTTTTATGTCTGCATTCTCCTTAAATACCCAGCACACAGTGTTCTCAATGAGAGGAGAAAATGCTTATCATATTACCTATAGATTCAGCATTGAGATTTTACCGGCAGCGCTTAACATTTGATACACGGTCAGGACGGGCTGCAGGGAAGACATCCAAGAAGGCAGCCTGGGTGAACTTGACAAGAGACAGTCTAGGAACTGCAGACACGTCCTAAATCAGGTTTCATACCATAAAACCAGAGGGTAGTTTGTGTTTCTATTGTGAATTTATCTTGGAAGGCTCCGGTTAGGGATGAAATCTAAGATAGATGCTATTGAGTTTGATGACCAGAATACTACAATCATAAGCAGAGAATGATTAGTTCGCCCAAAAATGACAACTTAATCATTCCAAACTTGTATATGTGACCCTGGACCACAAAACCAATCAAAAGCAGCAATAGCCAACAAAATGATTGATTTTTCTTTTATGCCAAAAATCATTAGGATATTAAGTAAAGATCATGTTCCATTAAGATATTTTGTGAATTTCCTACTATAAATATTTCAAAACTTAATTTTTGATTAGTAAAATGCATTGCTAAGAACTTCATGTGGACAACTTTAAAGGCGATTTTCTCAATATTTTGATTTTTATGCAACCTCAGATTTCCAGATTTTTAAATAGTTGTATCTTGTAATATTGTCCTATCCTAACAAACCACAAATGGAAAATGTATTTGTTCAGCTTTCTGATGTATAAATCTCAATTTTAAAAAAATTTACTCTTATAACGGTTTTGTGGTCAAGGGTCACATATTTGAATACAAGATGTTGTTTTCGAACACTGTTTGGGTCTAAATAACTGGACCTCATTGACTTTTATTGGGTAGACAAGAACACACACACTATGATATCTTTTGGTTTTCAGAGGCTAAGATGCATTGATAACTTTAACAATGCACAAATTAATTGGGTGGTACGGGAGAACATTTACTGGAAGAGAAAACCGCTGACAATGTGCTGTATGCAAAACTTATGCTATATACTGTTGTCTCTTGTAGCTGTGATTAAATGGAAAGAACATCCTTTGAAGCTTGATTTGCAAACTCATTCTATGAAAAGTCTGCACTGGACGAGTGAGTCACACAAAGGTACTCAATTGTTCAGCATGCTTTTCCCAATACAACCTGATATTTTCATTTTAATACACCTGGTCATCGTCTGTACTTTGTATTACTTATTTGCTCTGAGAGGTTTTTGATTTTGCCATGTATGTAAAAAAGTAATCTGGACTGACTGTAAAAAAAAATTATGCGATTAGGTATCACAACTGAAAATTCAACAACAGAATAAGTAATAATGTGTTATTTCAAGTGTTTGTGCTTGACTTAATATTATAACTTTATTTAGTTAAAGGGAGCGTTCACTCAAAAATTAATTTACTCACCCTCAAGCCATCCTAGGTGTATATGACCTTTTTCTTTCAGATGAATCCAGTAAGAGTTATATTAAAAAATGTCCTGGCTTTTCCAAGCTTTATAATGGCAGTGAATGGGTGTTGTGATTTTGAAGTCTGATGATGTGTGTCCATCCATCATAAAAAGTACTCCACATGGCTCCAGGTGGTTAATAAAGGCCTTCTGAAGTGAATCGATGCATTTGTGTAAGAAAAAAAATCTAAATTTAAAACTAACATATTCTCACCGGAGCTTATACGCTATGCCTACATCCTACATCATCTGCTGGAAAGCCACTCTAGTGAATGCACGTAGCGGAAGCTAAAGGTTATGGTTTCAAATATGGATATTTTTCATACACAAACAGATCAGTTTGCTTCAAAACGTCCCCTGCCTGGAGCTGTGTGGAGTGCTTTTTATGATGGATGGATGCACTTTTTTGCACTTCAAATTCTCAACACCCGTTCACTGCCATTGTAAATCTTGGAAGTGTCAGGACATTTTTTTAATATAACACTGATTGTATTCATCTGAAAGAAGAATGATATACACCTAGGATTTTTGGGTGAACTATCCCTTTAAGCTAGATATTTATGTCAACAAATTATAAATTGTTATATCTAATTTTATGGGGCAAGAGATTTTTAATTGCAGGTATATACCCCAAATATATAGTTTGGGGTCTGAGTAAGATTGCAGCAAAGCTGCATTTATTTGCTTAAAAATACAATAAAAGCAGTAATATTATTACAATTTAAAACAACTCAATCAACATGTCTTATTATTAAGAAATTTTAATATTTTTACAGAAACCTTAATACAGTTTTTCGGGATTCTTTGATAAATAGAAGTAGTTTAAAAGAACAGCATTTTTAAAAACAGAAATAGTTTGTAACATAATATTTGTCTTTACTGTGACATCTGATCAATTTAATGCATCCTTGCTGAATAAATATATTAATTACAAAAAAAAATTGTACTGACCCTTAACTTTTGGAAGATAGTGTGTATATATAAATAGGTACATAATATTGCTAATCCAGTTAAAATAATACAAAAAAAAAACAACCATGTGAACGATGTCCTCTGCTTTGGTCATGTGTTGACGCAATGGCTACCTTTAACAACCCTCCATCCGGAACCCTGTAGCTCAGGCTGACATACTGAGAAACTAATCAGCAGTATATCTATGTAAATGTCATCACTAGTTTTCCATTCGGGAAGTTATCCTGATGAGGTCCCTGTGACCAGGTCACACTCACAAACAGTGTCACATTACAGAATTCAAAATGGTGTTTTCATATGGAAAGCTGAACAAGATGAGTAAATAAATATCTATGAATTTCCCGTTCAGTCAAAGTTTAATATGTACATCAAAAATCAGAACATTTGCGTGTGGTTTGAAAAGTCTGTTCAGATGGAGTTTAATTCTACTTTACACTGACAATAAATACAAAGTTGGGAAAATAATAATGTAAGCAGTCTTGTTGCTGCATCAACATGATTGTGATTGCAATTTTATATATGTAATTTAAGGGTTATGCATATGTATGGTGTTGCTACACCTACATTTACAGTGGAAGAAGCAGCATTTCAGAACTCCTTATACAGGATGAGTGACAGAAAACCAGCATAATTTTATTTTACAGTCCTTTGCTGGTCTGTGTTTCTTAGGAAACACAGCTAGTAGCATTGCAGTAGTCTATACAATCACTGGTACAACTAATCTTTTTAATGTGTCCCATGCACAACCAAGCCATACTGTACAATATCTTCAGCGGTTCATTCAGGTTGAGATAACTCAACACATTCGCCTTCAGTGGAGCAAACCAACTAATTGCTGCTCAGTTAGTCTGAGTTCCCAAAAGTTGGTCTATATAGTCGACCACAGCGTTGGAAAGAAAAACAAAAATCACAAATCTTAACTTAGAAACACCAGAAAAAAAAAAAAAACAAGTCGGCGTGAGCTGATCACTGGGGTCTTCTGATGAAATTTCCCTACAGTGAGAAACAGAGGAAATATTAGATTACAACTGGATCATCTGGAAATATTATCTAAATACCTAAAAAAAAATGTAATCAGGGTTATTATAGTATGGAAGCCCATTTCTGCCAATGAATAAAATATTAAAAAACGGTTATTGCATTTTTTTTTTTTTTTATCTCACAATTCTGACTTTTTTCCTCATAATTGTGTGATATAAACTTGCAATTGTGAGTTATGAAGTCACAATTATGACTTTTTCCTCATAATTGTGTGATATAAACAACTGTGAAAAATAAAGTCAGAATTGCAAGACAAAAACTTGCAATTCTGACTCTTTTTTTCTCAGAATTGTGAAATATAAACTCACAATTGTGAGTTATAAAGTTTTAATTTTGAGGGGGAAAAAGACTCATGTTTTCAGAATTACAAGTTTATGTCTCACAATTCTTGCAAAAAAAACTTAACTTGCCAATTGTATGTTATAAAGTCAGAATTGCGAGATATAAACATGCAATTCTGACAAAAAGTCACAATTGCGACAAACTAGCAATTCTGAGAAAGAAAAGTCAGAATTGTGAGTTTATAATTCTCACTTTTTTTCTTAGAATTGTGAGATATAAACATAATTCCGACACAAAAAGTGAAAATTACAAGATGTAACCTCACAATAACAAGAAAACAAGTCAGAATTGTGAGATAAAAAGCTGCAATTATCATTTTTTATTTAGTGGCAGAAATGGGTTTCCATATAGTTAACTTAAATTGCACAAAAAATGCACAAAACTTATAAACTTAAACCGTTTACATAAATACATTTATTTATTCACATTTTTATTTAGTTAAACTTTATGCACTAAAAAACTAAAATAGAAAAAAAAAACCCATAAAAAATAATAATGAATAAAAAAGCCTTTATAGACATTTAAAAAAAATCCCTACATCCCTATATTAATAAAATGATCTCAATGGCATTATAATACTGTTTAAAATTAAAAATAAATATAAAATTAAAAGTAAATATAAATGTATTAAAGATAGAAATACCTTGAAAATATTACTTAAAATTACAATCAAACTAACTGCAAATAATCACATATAGAGATAATATATTTTTATATAAAATATAACAAATACATAATTAATAGATGTAACAATGTAATTTTGTAACAGCGACAGGAAGAACAAATAAGTAGCAATAAGGGGACAAATAGATGCTTTCTGTCACAGATGTAAGAAAAAACTAAATGATTTTTGAAATAAAAACAGAAAACATACAGTTTAGTATATTAGTTCCCACTTCGTCTTCCACCCCCTCATACCTTACAAAAACATGAAAATAAAATAATTAACACAAACACAGACAGACAGAAAAAGAAGTTCTAAAATGGCCTTTAAATTCCACCATCCCAGACAGAAGGTTAAAGTGTCACCAAGTGCATTCTAGGAATGAAAGCAGATCTTAAAAGAATGAATGCCAAGGCAAAAAGGGAGAAGAATTCCCCACGGACATGTAATCGAGAGAGACGATAAACTGAGACGCACCAGAAGACCCAGAAATTCAAGAAGAAAAGTTCAAGGACAGATTCTGTTTTCTTGATGATGTTTTGTGTGGGTGATTATGGCTTAATTTTCATAGTTTCATCTGAAAATCTGTAATATGCATGTTTATCTGTTGATTAAACAAATGGCCTTTAAAGGCCACCAAAACATCCCTATATATATCAATTATAATACAGCACCCCTACAAAACTGAAGGAAACTTTACAATCATTACAAAGACAAAAAATCTGCTTAAATGTAAGTAGGTCAGTATGCATGCATGTTGAAATAGAATAAAGGAAGCTAAAAATGAAAGGGCGATAGTCTGGAGAGACCCAAAGCAATCAAACCCAGCATCAATAATGCTCTCCACATACATTTGTATATATTTGTCTCATATCATCAAGGTGTGCGGAGGGGCTGGTGCGGTCGGTCTGGGGTTTGGGAGGAGTGCCTGCGGATGCTCGTGGAATTACATTGTCATACGATTCCATCTGTTGCTATAGCCGAAAACAGTCCAAATAGACATGGCAGGTGAGCACACAAATGCACAGAAACATTTGTTGGGTCAACAACATACATACTCTATATGAAGAGTTCAGATGCAAAACCAGCTAAAAGCCATCTCGGTCAAAAATGAGATAATGATAGTGAGTAAATGCTCCTGACACATTATACGTCCATCAAATACTTTTACTTCAAACTCGCTAAATTCCAGCCTCAGCGCAATCAGAAGCACCAGTACTTACATAGAAACCTATACAAAGTAGCCAGAAAGAAATGCTCATTTTAAAGAAATACATCAGATGGATATAGAGGCTTTTGCATCTGAACTCTTCATATGTACATGTATGTTTTTTGTGAACTTGATGTGTGATGTGTAGCTCTCTTGTATTTTTGTTTGTGTACAGTGACCAAAAGACTGGTTGTACGCATAATCAAATCAGTAGTAAAATATGTGCACTCACATTGCCCACTCCTTTAGTGATGATGGCCAGTTCTGTCGGCTGGTAAACGCAACTTCGGAGTTGGCCGTTATAGCCGCTGTATGGGGACACGGGCTTATTACCTGAGAAAACAATGTTAAAACAAAAATGTTAGCTGTTTGGACTTAAATACATCTTTGTGTGTGACACACAACACTCCTTATATACATACTTCAGGAAAAAAGAAAAATGGAAAGCTATTATACGTGAAAAATGCAAACAGATAACCTGTTTTCCCTATGATAATACTTCAAAATGCATGCCAGATTTGTTATTATGTATGTTGAAATCAAACGCTTTATATAGTTAACTGAAAGTAAAACCATAAAAAAGTTTTGTTACTTGAAAATAAAATGTAACCAAAAATATATATGTAAAATAAACAAATTATTATATAGAATTTTAGCTATTCTAATTCCTTTCATTTAACCTGATAATAAAATAAATATATAAATAAATATATTTTATAAACTCTATATATATATATATATATATATATATATTATAATATATAATTATTATAATTATTATATATTATATTATTTATTTATATATTTATTTTATTATCAGGTTACATGTAATAAATTATAATATATTATATATATATATATATATATATATATATATACATACGTAAACAAATCAGCTATTCTACTTAATTTGGTTTAACTTGATGTGCTAATAATAATAATAATAAAAAAAAAATTAAATTTATAAAATGGGATCTTAATGATATTTAAATAACATTGTTTAACTTAAATAAATATTAATATAACTAAATGTAAGTGTAAGCGAAAAAAGAATATAAATATAATTAAGGCTGTAAATATCCTTGAAAATGTTATTTAAAATGCACAGATTAAATCAAAACAAATATTCACAATAAATGCAATAAACACTGTTGACTCTGCTCATTAAATTATCCTCAAAAAATGTACCATGATGAAAAATATTAAGCAGCACAACTGCTTAACAATTATTCTAAAAAAAGTTTCTTAAGAACCAATTCAGCATATGACTGGAAAAAAGGCTGGAGAAAATTCAGTTTTACATCACAGGAATAAATAATTATATATAATAAATACATATTTTATACATATTTTTAACAATATTAACAATTTACAAAAAAATTAAAATATTAAAACTTGAAAAGACAAAAAATTCGTATCTACCTATATCTATATATATCTATATATTTTTTCTTTTATATTTATCAATATATTTGCTATAGAAAATATCAATCACTTTCTGAATGACAAAAGCAACAATAAAACAATGTTATGTTTCCAAGAAGCTAAATATACGCCTTTCTTTTATCACGGTCACTTAGCAAATATCTCCCGTTATCTTAACCACCACATTACGTGCGTTTAGAAGGCGCATGACACAGTGTGGCTTGATAAGCCTAGAATGATGCAGTGGGGCAGAAACGTCTTCTCGCTCTGCGAAATACCTAACAGTGATGATACTGTTGCCACACCTCAGTCTCCGTGGAGACATGCTAATGTAAACACTCGCTTCAGGGTCTCAACAGAGAGTCAGATAGGAGTAACGTGTGCTCCTATTGACTCACGTCAGGGTGGGAAAGGTCCTCTATTTTGCACCGGGTGTTCATTTACTAGTGAGATATGATTCCTGAACTTTCCAGCACTCTCTGTTCAAAACGAACCGAAGCATTCCTTTTACATCACTAAACCACAGCTGCTATGCAAATATTGAAGATGAGGAAATGTTATACGAATAGTACGCTATGGACAGATGATTGAATATATGTGACTGTACTGGTTGAGCAAACACAGTTGGTTATTGTTAATTCACAATAGAAAAGTTTGACCCATAGCTCTGAATGTACAAATGGATAGACACTCTCAGCTATATTGGTTCAAGTTCATGGACATCAAAAGGCAGCAAAGACATTTGCATGTTTGGCTAAAGGAAACAAGCAGGTGCAGAAACAAAGAGAGAACGAGACAGGCAGGGACAGACAGATAGGGAGGCGACAGGGAGAGAGAGGTCGGATGAACAGCGTGTTTGGTGCGGTACGATCAGATATTAGACTGAGTGGATTCAAACATCAGCATATCAAATTCAAGGGTGTAAGCAGGAGTTATCGGTGAAATTCAGCCCTGTTTCCAGCATGTTCTGCAGCTTTGTCCTCTCTCAAAGTCACACGCTCCCTCTTCTTTCAGTGCATGTTAACACACACAGGACATACTGGGTTTCTGGATTATATCATTTTGAATTAAGCTAATCTTTCCAATCACTGCATGGAGCTTTTGATACAGCACAAATCAAAGGTGCGAGGTTACGTCTGGGCTAGTGATGTCCGTACACAATCTCTAAGATGTTTCAGATCCATAAATAGTAATTAGAGTTGGGAATTTAAAATGCATTAATTGAAATACTTGAACGGAATGATTTTCATGATGTTCCAAAGCTTTCTCACAACCAATTCATATGTATTTTATGAGGTGGCTAATTTGTACGACTTCACTCATATGATTTTGTACGATTTGTCTAAACCCCATACAAATTGTGCAACTTGTAAAATGTACGATTTGGCAAAAATCCTATGAATTTGTACGAGCGAAGTCGTACGAATTCGTATGAATTAGCCACGTTGTAAAATATGTATGAATTGCTGTGAAATCAGGCTGTATGTTCAGGTCATTTGCACCTAGCAGTAGAGCCACTTTTGGCCTTTAATACTGATATGAAACGTGACAACAGACATTTATACATTGTTTTGTTATAGTGCTGTCACAATTCCTTGATTAAATTCAAGTACCCGATTTTAAATAATCCTCGATTGCATTTTGCCCATGTTGAGTAACTGGCAAAATATCGGAAATGACGCATTTCACAGACAAAAATCCATTAAATGCATATTTACAACATTTTTCAAGGCTGCATGATATATTAAACCCATTTAAAAATTCACAAACACCACAATTCAATTTAATAAATGTATGTGCTTTTAATTACTACATGCGTGTAGGTTATGCACGTGCGTGTCAGAGAGGCTCCGTTCACAGTAAATGCTGCTCCGCACAAACTGTTATCATTTACATGTGTGGAGCGTCTCAAACTCCATCTCTGCATATTGCTGAAAGTTCGGGTTTATTATAGCCTAACGTTAATCTGGAAACGCAATGTGCACCATTTCATCAGATTTGTAAGGTAAATCATTTATAAACCTACGTAAACACAGGAGAATACGTCAATATTATCTCAGTATGCTAAATGTTCATCACAATATTAAAATAAAAGTGTAATACATTTTGATGTTCACATATTTAAGAAGTTACAGTGGCTGTAGCATTTCTGTCATAAAAAAATAGACAAAAATTGTTTTACCTGATTAAAAAAAAAAAAATCTGAATAGATTTATAAATGTACAGTTTAGAAGCACTTATCCTTATCTGGTTCAAATCAGCCTAATGAGACTGAAGCTCATTAAAACACACTTACTTTCTGATAACGATATGTGCACTGATATATTATGGATCACCAATAAAAACTAGCTGTAAAGTTAGATAATTTGATAGCAAATATGATAAAATTTAGAAAAACACAAAGTAAAAACTCAAAAGCTTGCATTTACCTGCATTGGGCTCATCCATAGAGAAGGCCTTATTCTCCATGTAGATGCTCTGTGAACTTTGCTCCTTCAGAATGTTCTCGTACCCTCTGCTGGGGTACAGATTTTCCTCAACAACTGTCTCTTCATCATCCTCACTCAGGCTACACACCGCCGGCACCGTGTGGAATAGCAGAAACACCCAGGCGTTTGAAACCAATGCTATAGCCAACGTGGGATCGTCCCATGTCAGCCCATTGTGCTTTGCATTCCCGTACAGATACATGACGATCCACGCCACCCAGATGCCCACTGAAAGCAGTCCTGTGATCAGGATGAAGACTCCGTCCTTACGCCAACGCTTGTGTTTACCTGCCAATATGGGTATGGATGCTACCACGACCGCCAATAGTAGATTTAGAACATAAATGAGCGCCATGACAAAATCCTTGTTTTCGATATTACAGGGAACAGCAGTAGCAGGAGTCAGAATTCTGGTGTCGTTAGTTGGGTATCGTACAATAGTAATAATTAGCCATTCTGTGTTAATAACAACTTCTACCAACCAGAGTCCCAGAGCCCCCAAGCACCAAACCCAACCTCTAGGTGCCGAGTTTCTCCTGGCCAGTATGTTCAACCTCACAGCTTGCATAAGAAGGCAAGAGAAGCAGCCAGCGAACAGCACACCGAACAAAAAGCGGCGTGACGCGCAAGTAGCAAAGTTCTTTCCAACTATAAAGGCGAATGTGAGGGCGAACAGTCCAAACGTGAAGATGAGGAACCCTGCGTGAAGCCCTAATGAACTGCGCCACTTCCTGTCAGTGACGAAGGGAAGGCTGGCTAGCAGCACGATCAGAAGAATCAAAGAGCCCACCAAACCAGCAGCTGCAAATGCTTCAACTACAACACCCCAGGCTGTAGCCAGGTCACAGAGGTTGAAATACAAGGAGTTCACATTATCTCCACAGCCCCTGGGGACCGAAGTCTGGGCTAGTGATCCAGGAAAGACACACAGAGCGATGAAAAACAGAAGATGGAAATGTTGGGATTTGGAAGTGAGGTGATCCATGTTTTCCGGCACCTGAGAGAGAAAAACAAGAATGAGTTACAAGAGCTACAAGATACTGAGTGATATTTGCTCAAAATCCTGTCCTTAAACACCCAGTGAGGGAGTGACAACGTCAAGATTGCAACAATATCAACAGCCTTTAAAATGACACACGTTTCACAAGGTTGGCCCACCCTGGCTATTAAGTTGGCCCTCTAAAGGTGTGGACTCTCTAGACTTTGAGCATGGAAAATTACTTTGGACAACACAATAATTATGGCCAACAGGATTACATAACTGTCATGATTTAAGTTATACAACTATTCAAAGTCAGTAAGAAATGCCTCTTGGGCACCAAATCAGCATATTGGAATGATTTCTGAAGGATCATGTGACACTGAAACTGGAGTAATGATGCTGAAAATTCAGCTTTGCCATTTTAAAAATATAATAAAACAGAAAACAGCTTAAAATCATCATATTTCACTATATTAGTATTTTTACTGCATTTTTAAACAAATAAATCAGTTGAACTTAAATATGCCTTACAATTTTTTTTTTTTTAAATAATATCTTATTGTTTTCTTTAATTGTTATATATTTTTGTGAATATCTATCAATGACGTATTGTGATGTGAACAAACAGGAAGTAAACACACTGATTTAAATCACACAAACCTAAAGTGTACATCATTTTAAGGTTCCTGGTTCACTTTGAATCGGACATGCCCAAAAAAAAATGAATCATTTATAATGAGGAAGTCAGTTATAAACTCAGTTGTAGCTTTAAAATGATTCACTGCCTGAATGGATCTGATTCATCTGGTGTGACCACACCTTAAGAGAAGACATTTCTAAACTGGGAGCTTATCCAGATTTGTCTGTTAATCATTAATTAGACTTTTAAAGAGTATTGATTTTCTTATGGCCACTTTCAAAACTTTGAAGAGAGTAAATCAGGTTGTGAAAAATTGTATTACTATTTAACAGTCTAAAATGAGACCTTAAAGGGATAGTTTATCCAAAAATGAAATTCTGTCATTAATTACTCACCCTCATGTCATTCCAAACCTGTAAGACCTTTGTTCATCTTCGGAGCACAAATTAAGATATTTTTGATGAAATCCAAGAGCTTTCTGACCCAAAGGCAACTACCATGTTCAAGGCACAGAAAACTAGTAAGGACATTGTTAAAATAGTCCATGTGACATTAGTGGTTCAACCGTAAATGTTATGAAGCTACGAGAATACTTTTTGTTTGCACAGAAAGCAAAAATAACGACTTTATTGAACAATTCTTCTCTTCCCCATCAGCCACTATTCACGCCATGGCAGTTCCCTTGCTGAATATGCAGGGTCAGAAAGCTCTCGAATTTCACCAAAAATATCTTAATTTGTGTTCTGAAGTTTAATGAAGGTCTTACGGGTTTGGAAAAACATGAGGGCAAGTAATTAATGACAGAATTTTCATTTTTGGGTGACTATCCCTTTAAATGTTTTGTCTGAAGAAGATGATGAAAAAAAGAATAAGAATAATGAAGTCTACAATAAAAATCTAATTCAATCAGGAAACTCGATGTACAAATCACATGAATCTTAGTATTTATAGCCTAATTTATAACTGCAGTGAATTGAGTTTCACTGAATTGTAAACAAAATCTCATTACACATTAGAAGTAAGACCGTTACCGATTAATGAGCCCACTTATTGTTAACAGATTGTGTCTGTTTGATCACATTATACTGATTTCATTACTTAATACTTTCCCTTACATATCAGAGTACTCTTGCAGGAACTGCTACAGTACAGTTTGTGCTTTACTGAAGCCACTCGCTTTAATATGATAGATAAAGACTACTTATATTAGTACATAAACTTTGTTTGACTCTTGCACTGAAAGAACTCTCTCTGAAAATCACAACATTAGCACAGGCATAAAAGGTGAACTGATGAACACCAGGATCTTAAAAATAAACATAACATGAACTCGAGGTCTGTGAGTTGTTCACCTGCTGGGTGGCTGAAACTCTCTGTTCTCTGATATTCAGGTTGTAGCCAAGCTCCAGCAAAAGATTACAGTTTTGGAGTATTACGTAACTTTCTACCATAAATATGTCAATGCACGAAACATTCAACAAGCATTCTGTTATTTTAAGTTCAACACTAGAAAAAAAATCAAATAAATTAACTCAAAGTCAAATGGCTTGTGTGGTTTTCTTGTGGTTCACAGTTCCAGTCAGGAGTATTCATAGCCAATGTATTCCATGTAGCTCTGTAATATGAAAGTATATGCTTGTACTTAATTTACATACTGTCCTCTGTCTTTCTTTAAAAAAAATAAATAAAAAGCTTTAACATATGTGACCATGGACAACAAAACTAGTCATAAGTAGCATGGGTATATTTGTAGCAATAGCCAAAAATACATTGTATGGGTCAAAATGATAGATTTTTCTTTTATGCCAAAATTATTAGGATGTTAAGTAAAGATCATATTCCATGAAGATATTTTGTAAATTTCCTACTGTAAATATATCAAAATTTTATTTATGATTAGTAATATGCATTGATGATAACTTCATTTGGACAACTTTAAAGATGATTTTCTCAATATTTTGATTTATTTTTTTTCCATCCTCAGATTTTCAAATAGCCTAGTTGTATCTCAGCCAAATATTGTCCTATCTTAACAAACCATACATAGATGGAAAGCATATTTATTCAGATTTCAGTCTCAATCTCAACTTCAAAGTTTTGTGGCTCAGGGTCACATATAGCCTAGTAGTCAACATTTCAAGTGGATCAAAACCTTTAATCAAAGTTGTCCTAAAACCAAACCAAAACCTGTTCTTGTCTTAGGACAACTCTGATTAACTTTTTTTATCCACTTCAAATGTATACTACTGTATATTAGAATATTCAATACATACACTCAAGTATACAGTGCTAACAGACATATAAAATGGTGTTTTAATAAAATATGACGTTTTCAGCAATATCATAAAACATTTTACAAGTTTTAGAAGGTTTAAATGCATTTGGTCTTTTTCAGCGTTTTCCTCCAAATCCAACTAATTTTGACATACGGCCGTTTGAGCCAATCACATAATTGAATCCGTTACAACGCACCAATCAGAGCGCAGCACAGGCAGGCATTCGTTTTTGTGACTGGCTGGGCGTCTCACCTGAGCAGGTGAACAAAGATTCTCTTCATTCCTTAAATATAACGGAATACTTTGACAGATGAAGCAGAATTTAAGTTGATGAATATTATTAATAAGAGTAATAACACCGCAGTAAAACATTTAAAACCATACCTCAAACAAAACATGTTACGTCTGAATTAATCGTGGTATAAACAAACCGGAGTAATATTACCGTAACTGCACAAAACGTATGTTAACGCCCAAAGGATATACACTTAATATTAATAAGCCACAAGAAACACAGTAAAATTAAGCAGAAAACACAAACATATTGCAAAAGTGCAAATCTGTTTACGAAATCACGGACATGCACAAAAAAAAACAACAAAACAAACTCACCTTTTGCAGTCAGACGTAGATACCGTGTCGTTTCTCTGTCACTCTTTGGTATATGAGCACAATTTACCTGTTCCAGCAAGTGCATGAAAATAAATAAGACATCGCGACGCCAAAATGTGCCAGAGAGCTGAGGTAAGGTATTAAACCCTGAAGAAGAATAAAAAAAAACAATGTTCCCTTTGTATTCCAGGCAAACAAACCTTCAAAAAGCTTCAAGGATAGTCGAGGGCAAACACTTGGCGAGTTTTGATAGCATTCAGCCGCTAGTGATGTGACTCAAACTCTCAGTTTCTCTTGTGCGCGCGCACAAACTCGCACGTCCCTCTAGAACTCGTTTGCTCTCGCTGTCATTGTCGGGAGCGCGCCTGCTTTCACTACCTGGAAAAAACAAACAAACTGAGAAGGAAAAAAGTACCTTAGTGAGCTATTTATGGTGTAGAGTAAGTATTTTGTCAGCTTCGGCTTAATCTATCTATCTATCTATCCACACAGAACATTACAAAAGTCATTGCTAACGTAGACTCTGGTAATTTGAGGCCTCAATGCGTCGCTTTGCTCAACCCCAGCACCAGCCTACACAGGTAAAAGCGACAGTGGCATTTGTTTCTTTTTCTGTGCTTTCCTGTGGGACTGAACGGAGATGAAAAGACAATCTAAAGTTTAAAAAGAATCTAAAACAAAAACACAAATCGTCCCTTGCGAATGCTGCCCATTTAAAATATGCTAAAACTATTATTAAATGCTCAAAACACATTAGTTTTTTGACCCTGTAATGCTACAAACCTGTATTGGTATTACAAATCTATATTCATGTTATCTGCGTTTCACATTTGTAAACAAAAAAGTTACAGCTTCAAAACTTAATCCTTTGGGAAGTATATTTCTAAAAGTGTGTGTATATTGCCACCTAGTGGAAAATCATTACATAATGTTACCTATCATCTCGTGCTACTTGCTCACATTTTCTGCACATTAATCTAGTTTATTTTATATTTTTTTTCCATATGAAGAGTTGAGATGCAAAACCAGCTAAAAGCCACCTCGGTCAAAAATGAGATAATGATGCTGAATGCTTTTGACACATAGTATATGTCCATCAAATACTTTGACTTCAAACTCACTAAATCCCAGCCTCAGCTCAATTAGAAGTGCCGGTACTTACATAGAAACCTATTCATAGAAGCCTGATAAAAATGCTTATTTTAAAGAAAAATGTCAGATGGATTTAGAGGCTTTTGCATCTGAACTCTTCATATGTACTGCAACGTTTTTTCTTCTGCAATTCCTGTTTTTTTTTATTCCAGCAGTGACAATGTGAGCAAACTGGGATCAGATGTCTTACTCAAGGTTGTATCTTCATCCTCTTTCACTCTTCTTTTACAGCCTTAAATATGTATTTATCTGAATACAGCTGAATATGCTGTCTTACTACCAGTTTTCAAAAGTTTTTGAACAGTAAGATTTTTAATGTTTTTTAAAGAAGTCTCTTCTGCTCACCAAGCCAAAACTGATACAGCAAAAACTGTTAAAATTTGAAATATTTTTACTATTTAAAATAACTGTTTACTATTTGAATATATTTAAAAATGTAATTTATTCCTGTGATTTCAATGCTGAATTTTTAGCATCATCACTCCAGTTCTAACATTGTGATTTGCTGCTCAAAAACATTTATTATTATGATGTTAACACGTTAACATGTTAAACAGCTAAGTAGAATGTTTTTCAGGTTTTGGTGAATAGAAAGTTCAAAAGAACAACATTTATCTGAAACAGATAAAGATTTTTGTAACGTTATGAATATCTTTATCATCACTTTTGATCAATTTTAAGCATCCTTGCTAAATAAAAGAATTAATATGTGTCTAGTTGTATTGTGTAGTATACTATATAGAGTTAATTTCTTTTACGATTGTGATATATAGAGAGCTAGGAGACTCATTGTTTGTTTTCCTGTCTGGTGTGCTGTTGGAGTGTGAGGTGTAAATGTGTTCTGCTCACATAACAGGATACTGTAGTTATTGCACAGTGTGTTTTCTTTCCCTTTTTTGACAGCAAGAAGGAAGGGAAGAAAAAAGCCAAAGAAATCTCAGCACATATCAAAACTGATTTTATAGGCTTGAATTCTGAATGTTTCCATCACTGAAATGCAACAGAGCTTCCAGATAGAGTGCTTTTATTTTATTTAGGAACTCCAGACACATACTCTTCCAGTCAAAAGTTTTTGAACATTTTTAATGTTTTTTTTTTTTTAAAAGTCTCTTCTGCTCACCAAGCCTGCATTTATTTGATCCAAAATACAGCAAAAACAGTAAGATTTTTGAAATATTTCCATGGTTAAAAACCGTATTGTTGCATCCCTACTGAAAATAGTAGGCCTAAATGTTTACAACATTTTTCAAAGTACAGGGTTGTGAATTTCATTTCATATTGACTACTGGCAAAACAGATACATAGCGAGGAAAATACTATGTTTTGCAGCTGCATAAGGCTAAGCAAATCTAAAGCTGACCTCAAACAGAGCAGGTTATTTATTGTCTCAAATATTCAGACTCTTTCTTGTGCTGTCAGCCGTCTGCGCGTATTAAAGCTTTAACGATAGATGTGCTTTCTTCTCAGGCATCTGTGTTTGTGATGCAGCGGGGGACTTTTTTCAAAGAGACAACATCTGATAACATCTGCAGAGCCAGAGGCTCCCTCTCATGTCTGAAAAGGAAGAGAGAGAGCAAGAAAAAAAAAAGGAGAGACGCAGGATGCAGCACTGGGTGCTGAGAAACACAAGTGCACTAAAAGGACAAGAGAAGAGTTCATAACCAAATCTCCAGATAATAAGTGAGTTCGTTTTTTTTTTTTTTTTTTTTTCCAGATCAAAAGGTTAAAAACGTTCCTCTCTAATTCAAAACAATTAAATCAAAGCTTTCAATGTACATTTTAGGCAAAATTATGCTTCATTATATCATTAGTCATTAAAAGGCATTCTAAACACATCGTTTAGTAAAGTCAAGGATTGATATAATTGACTCCTGCGGTCTCTCTTCCATCAGATTTATTCAGATTAAACTTAATGGGAAAATCAACACACAGGCTTTTAAA
Source organism: Labeo catla (assembly GCA_012976165.1). Classification (NCBI taxonomy): domain Eukaryota; kingdom Metazoa; phylum Chordata; class Actinopteri; order Cypriniformes; family Cyprinidae; genus Labeo; species Labeo catla. The sequence goes on from VONZ01000388.1 coordinate 145,602, forward strand.
GTGAAAATACATTTTATATACAGTTATATAAGACTTTGGTCATTGTTTCACATTTTTCATTGCAATTAGATCAGAATCTGTTCTCATTAAGTACAAACTGGCAAGTACTGCACCATATCTGATGAAATAACAAATTACAGAGTAATTTAATTGACCCCAGCACGTCTTTGGTGATCTTGGTGAATTCTAACAAATGGAAATTTTTGCTGTTGCTGCATGGGTGCACAGAAGCTTAAGGCTGGCTTTGTTCAGCAGAGCTGGAGAGCTCTTCGGAAGGGTCTGTTTGTACAGCGGTGTCTTCACTCGTTGTGTTCCCATGTCAAAGCCCCTTTTAAAGCCTCATCCAGTTGCCATGTACTGAAAATAAACAGCTAAGCCAGCGACTGCAGTTTGCACACTGGGGTTAAAAAGGTCAACCATCTTGCTCTGCTTCACTGGATGGGCTCTGAAAGGGTTTAATTTAGTCATGCAACATAACCTACAGCTGCAAGAAAGACCTTGATCAAAACATTATAAGCAATTATTATGAACATTATGGAATCGTGTCTTAAGTTTGATCAGAAAATGAAATGCTGATTACACTAGAGTCAAAAGTTTTTGAACAGTAAGGTTTTCTTTTACATAACTCTCTTCTGCCAAGCCTGCATTTATTTGATCCGAAATACAGCAGTAATATTGTGAAATATTTTTACTATTTAAAATAACTGCTTTCTATTTGAATATATTTTAAAATGTAATTTATTCCTGTGATCAAAGCTACATTTTTAGCATCATTACTCCAGTCTTCAGTGTCACATGATCGTTCAGAAATCATTCTAATATGCTGATTTGCTGTTCAACAAAAACATTTTTTTTATTATTATTATTATGATCAATATTTAAAACAGGTGAGTACATGTTTTTCAGGACTGTTTGATGATTCTACTCAGCTGTTTTGAATATAATAATAAATGTTTTTTGAGAAGTAAATCAGAATATTATAATGATTTCTAATGGATCATATGACTTGAGTAATGATGCTAAAAAAATCACAGGAATAAATTACATTTTAGAATATAAGATAGAAAACTGTTATTTTAAATAGTAAAAATATTTCTGTTTTTCTGTACTTTGAATCAAATAAATGCAGGCTTGGTGAGCAGAACATACTTGTTTTAAAACATTACAAATCTTACTGTTCAAAAACTTTTGATTGAAAGTGTACATTCAAATTAAAATATCTTCAGCAGATTTAAGATGACTTCAAGTTGACCGCTAAACATATTTTATAGTATGGAATGATGGATCATATATTAATGAGACAAGACTGTTAATGAAACATTATTGTATGTGTTTAAAGAACATTAATCTGTAAAGTAAGCAACATTTATAAAAACACTAAAAACATGACATGTTTTTACAATATCAAAATACAACATTTAAGTGGAATAGTTCACTCAAAAAAAAAATCTGCCATCATTTAATCATCCTTATGTAATTCCAAAACTGTATCACTTTTAAAGCCACCTTATATGGCTTTAAAACGCTTTGATTATCTGGTATGTGTCATATGAAACAGTTTTATGATACCGTTATGCTGCTTTATTATTGTCACTCTGGTGCTTGATTTCAAATGACACAAAGGTGAATAAATGATGACAGAATATTCATATTTCAACCTATTCCTTAAAAGGATATCCATTTATGGCAAATGACAAGACATAAATGCTCATTTGATGAGCCAAATATCTTTGTTTCATAAATACTGTAGTATGCTTTCTTATCCCCGCAGAGGACAGGACAATAAATAACACAGATATGCAGATCAGTGCAAAACACACTAATTTCTCAAACGGTAATGTCTTGATGTCCATGATATCCTACAAAGCTTTCTTGGCTTATTAGAAAGACAAAGTTAACATTATTGGGCTTTTGTTTAATGACCGTAAACAGTGATCTCTCGGATCACTAACCAGAGGTCAGATAAGACCGCAGATTAACAGTACCGGTGGTTCACATTAGCGTGAATGGATGCTAGACTGTTCATTATGAGTTTTATTATGTGGGAAACATGTCAGTAATTTTTTTTTCTATTCTGTTAGGGATGCCAAATCATGCAAAATTACACAGTACAGGCACATTTACAGTTCCTCAGTGAAATTTTGCAGGCAAAATCCAGTGATTGCAATTGAAATTTGTGCTTTTTAAAACTGGTCAAAAAGAAAGCTGCTGGTTTCAAAGTGAACCGCTACACTATTGACAAAAAACAATAGACCTTTTTTGCATGCAACATTTCGCTAATGTGACCGCGACTTTAACTTTTAAATCCATAAAAGCCACTAATTTGAATTCTTTTCAACTTAATTCTAAGAACAAGACCATGCTTTTGTTGGGGCTTAAAGGGATAGTTCACCTAAAAATGAAAATTCTGTTACATTCCAAAGCTGTTTGACTTTCTTTCTTCTTTAGAACTCAAAAGGAGCTAATCCAAAGAATGTTTCAGAATTTTTTGTCAAAATAAAAGTATTTTATGGGATCCAAAGCCATACTGTACCCTACAGACTTTCACTGTATGAAAAAAAAAAAAAAAAAGAAAACTAAGGCCATGTCCACACTAATGTTTTCATTTTTTTTTTTTTTTTTAACAGGGACAATACAGAATAACATTACAGATGCTCTACATACAGGCTTCTAGCCTATGGCTAATTTGCAGCCCCAGTCCCTGGTTAGGCTTTTAAAATACAATAAAAAAAAAAAACAAGTACACATTCAATAAACATAACAAAAATCTAAGACTGTGTAACACTAATGTTCACAAACCTGTTTTTGTTTGAACCATTTTTTGATGTTTTTCAGAAAAATGTTAAACTCTGTTTGCATTTTTCAGTTCAAGTTGGAGAGCAGTGTCCCTTTAACTGAAAACGTGGATTGAGCAAATTTGAAAACGCATATTTTTCTCTCTGTTTTGCCCTTGCCGAGAGCTTTCTGACCCTGCATGGACAGCGACACAACTGACAGGTTTAAGGCCCAGAAAGGTAGTAAGGACATCATTAAAATAGTCCATGTGACATCAGTGGTTCAACTGTAATTTTATGAGGCTACAAGAATACTTTCTGTGCCCAAAGAAAACAAAAATAATGACTTTATTCAACAATTTCTTCTCTTCTATTGTATTTTAATGATGTCCTTACTACCTTTCTGTGCCTTGAACATAGTAGTTGCATTGCTGTCAATGCAGGATCAGAAAGCTTTCCGATTTAATTAAAAATTACGCAATTCGTACGTTTTTGGCTAAATCATACATATTTTACGAGTTCACAATTCGTACGAATGCCCTACACCTAACCCTGCCCCTAAACCTGCCCATCACTGGGGTCTTGGCAAATCATACAAAATCTCGTACGAATTTGAACGAATTAGCCACCTCTTAAAATGCGTACGAACTGCCTTGAGATAGCGTTGAAATAACTTCATTTGTGTTCGAAAGATAAACAAAGATCTTACAGGTTTGGAATGACATGACGGTGAGTAATTAATGACAAAAATTTCATTTATGGCTGAACCATCCCTTTAAGTGAACTATCCCTTTAAGAAGAACTATGTCTTGACTTGTGCCCTTTTGGGAGAGAGAGGAGTAATCTCTCGCTGGGAACGTTTAGAGCTGGAAATAGAGGAGGTGGAGGCATTAGCAGCAGTGCGCTGATGACGCAGGGGGCGGCGTGGGTGCAATGGGCCACCGCGGAACAACAGGACGTCCCTCACTGCCGCTCTAAAGGGTTTGCTGACAAAACAGTACAGAAAGAAATTCACAGCAGTGTTCAGCATGGCTAACATGTTAGCCAAGTCGTATGCTAGATGTACCCGCCAATTGTTGTGCACCGATGACACGTAGAGATGGTAGAGCACCACTCCGGTACGAGGCGCCCACAGGACAGCAAACACAGAAGTCACTGCCAGGAGCATAGCTGTGGTTTTACCCAGCTTGCCTGGCACTGCCAGCTGCTGCCCGCTCTCGTCTTGGCACATCTGCTGCCGCTGTCTCTTCCGGAGCCTTAGGATGATCAAAGAGTTCAGCACCAAAAAGATGCAGCACGGAAGAAAGTAAATAATAGTCACGTGGGTCCAAATCAAAGCGGTATCCAAGCTGTTAGGCGCACGGCTGACCCTCCACATGTCTGACCACCAAAAGAACGGCACGCCGGATGCCAGCGCCAATGTGAGCACCACTGCGATGATCCGCCGGGCCCGTGCCGGGTAACTAATCTGCCGGTGGAGTAGCGGATGGCACAAAGCCACATAGCGGTCCACCGTGAGGGGTACGGTAGCCCAGATGGATGCATGATTGGCGGAAAACTCCATCATACTGACCGACCGCAGCAGCATCACAGGGACGTCTCGATGAAACACAGCCGTTTCCAACAGGAAGCCCACGAAGATGATGAACAGCTGGCTGAGGATGTCCGAGCCGGTTAGCGCAAGAAGATACACGTACAGGGCCTTCTGAGTACGAACAGCCAGCCGGTAAAGAGCCACCAGTGTAAGGATGTTCACTAGAAAAAGAAGACAACGGAATTAGAAAAAAGGATTGAGGGAGAGGAGGATGGACAAGGCATAAACGATTAAGGAATGAGGCCAGAAAAGGGAGAAGCAGAAGCTGAAGATAGAAATCGAGGGCATGTAGGGAGTTGACACAGCAGGATTGATGGGAAGTAAAAGATTAGGGGGTTATATTTACAGAACATGCCGGCCCACAGGAACCTTTGCCCTGGTTTTCCACAAAGAAAAGATTAAACTCAAGTGAGTTTGTGCTGTTTTTGCTGGTTGACACAACAGGAGATAAGTGTATTTTAAGTGTTTTTAAAGACTTGCATAATAAAGCTATTTATAGAAAAGACATGTCTCAACTACTTAACAGACAGCAGAATGAAATTGGATAACACTATGGAGAGTTTAATTCAAATGAATCAAATAAAAAGCTTTTAAAGGAGAAGTTCACTTCCAGAACAAAATGTACAGATAATTTACTTACCCCATGTCATCCAAGATGTACAGCTGTCATGTCTTTCTTTCTTCAGTCGAAAAGAAATTAATGTTTTTGAGGAAAACATTTTAGAAATTATCTCCATATAGTGGACTTCTATGGTGCCCCCCAAGTTTGAACTTCCAAAATGCAGTTTAAATGCAGATTCAAATTACTCTAAATGATCCCAGCCGAGGAAGAAGGGTCTTATCAATTTCGAAACAAATTGATCATTTATATACTTTTTAACCTCAAATGCTCATCTTGTTTATGTCTGTGTGAAGGGTAGGGTGGGGAGGGTATGTTGAAAAACTCCCATCTCATTTTCTTACCCAACTTCAAAATCGTCTACATCGCTGCAGAAGTACCGACCCAGTGTTTACAAAGTGAACATGCAGGAAGATCAAACGCCCTTTACAAAAAAAAAGGTAAAACGGCAAAGTAGGATGATTTTGAAGTTGGAGAAGAAAATGAGATGGGAGTTTTTCGACATACCCTAATACTGTATTGACCAGGATTACACAGAGTAAGCATGTGCATCGCAGATGAGACAAGATGAGCATTTGAGGTTAAAAAGTATATAAATTGTTAATATGTTTAGAAAATGACCAATTGTGTCTCTAGATAAGACCTTTCTTCCTTGTCTGGGATCGTTTAGAGCCATTTGAAGCTGCATTTAAACTCCATTTTGGAGGTTTAAACTTCAGGGCACCATTGAAGTCCACTATATGGAAATAATTTCTGAAATGTTTTCCTCAAAAACGTTAATTTCTTTTCGACTGAAGAAAGAAAGACATGAACATCTTGGATGACAAAGGGGTGAGTAAATTATCTGTAAATTTTTGTTCTGGAAGTGAACTTCTCCATTTAAAGGGACAGTTCATTCAATAAAGAAAATTCTCTCATCATTTGCTCACCCTTATGTTGTTCCAAACCGATATCAACATAAAATAATATATTTTGATATTCTGATGTCTGTGTTTTTGATGTTTTGGACCTCACTGACTTTCATTCTATGGACAAAAACATTTGAAACATATTCAAAATGTCTTATTTTGCATTCTGCAGAAGTCATGTAGGTTTTGAATGACATGAGGGTAAGTAATTATGACAGAATTTTCATTTCTGGGTGAACTAGAGAGATCTCATAATAGACAACTAGTAAACTGATTTGAATTGGCTGTTGTCAACACCAAGCATCTGTCTGTGACCCTGATCTGATTTATAGTAGCAGTTTATAGGTGGTTTTCAAATGAGTCCTAATTAATTGTTATTTGTATTGATTGGTTTATTGATCTCCTTTCTGTCCTCAAGCAGCTGTCAGTCTCTCCTAGGATTGGTGCAGTAAAATGTTTGTGGATACTTAATGATTTCTTGTCTGGTCTGATGTGTGTCTCATTAAATGAATCTACCATGACCTTCCTCCATAAAAAAACTCAAGGTGAAGAAGATTAGTTTACCATGTGCCAAAACTGTATATGTGACCCTGGACCACAAAACCAGTCTTAAGTAGCATGGGTATATTTGTAACAATAGCCAAAAATACACTGTATGGGTCAAAATTATCGACTTTTATGCCAAAAATCATTAGGATATAGAGTAAGATCATGTTCCATGAAGATATTTTGTAAATTTCCTACCGTAAATATATCAAAACGTAATTTTTGATTAGTAATATACATTGCTAAGAACTTCATTCAAACAACTTTAAAGGCGATTTTCTCAATATTTAGATTTTTTTTGCACCTTTAGATTCCAGATTTTCAAACAGTTGTAATATGCATTCTCAATTCAGTTCCCAATGGCACAGGACCCTGATCTTAAAGGATTATTTCGCTTTTGCTATAAAAAATTCCTGGTAATTTACTTACCCCATGTCATCCAAGATATTCACGTCTTTCTTTCTTCAGTCAAAAAATTAAGTTTTTTGAGGAAAACATTTCAGAATTTTTCTCCAGTAGTGGCCAACAGTTTAAAGGTCCAAATTACAGCTTCAAAGAGCTGTACACCATTCCAACTGAGGAATAAGGGTCTTATCTAGTGAAATGATCTGTCATTTTCTAAAAAAATAATAAAAAGTGATATACTTTTATTAACCACAAATGCTCATCTTGCACTAGTTCTGCGATTCGCATGCGCGTCTACACTCATTACGTAATCACACTGGAAAGGTCACACGTGGTTAGTTCTTCGTCTGTGTACTTTGGTTTGAAAATGGAGTTTGTTCTCCCTACCCTACATCTCATTTTCTCCTCCAACTTCAAAATCAACCAACATTGTTGTTTTACCTTTTTTTTCATTTGAGGTCATTTGACTTTCTTCGCACATTCGCTTTGTAAACACTGGGTCAGTACTTATGCAGACATCACACTAGTGCAAAGTGAGCATTTGTGGTTAAAAAAAAGTACATGCATTTAATTTTTGTTTAGAAAATTAGTGATTGTTTCGTTAGATAAGACCCTTATTCTTTGGCTGGGAATGTAGAGCCCTTAGAAGCTGTACTGAAACTGCAGTTTGGACCTTCAACCCATTGGGCACCATTGAAGTCCACTATATGGAGAAAATTCCTGGAATGTTTTCCTATAAACCCTTAATTTCTTTTCAACTGAAGAAAGAAAGAATGAACATCTTGGATGACACGGGGGTTAGTAAATCATCAGGAAATTTTTATTCTAGAACTGAACTAATCCTCTAACTGACCCATGTTTATAGGTATTAAAATGCACATCGCATACCTGGCACTCCAACACACAACAGAGTACTGTAGTAGACGACAGGGATGTAAGCCAGCACACACTCTGACCTCTCCTGAGCGCTGCTCTCATCCTCCTGCTGGCCGGGCGTTGTGGCATTGCGCCAGTCAATCATGTTCCTCCTGTGAAAGGAAAGAGAACAGGAAGGAAACCTTAAAACTCCACTATCAGAATATGACCTCAAAGCGTTGCCCAACAACTGAAATCAATGTGAAATTAACCTTATTGTGTTTATATCACATGGAAGAATAGGTAATGCATTTCAGCATGGGATTTTACTATGCTCTGGTGCCCTCTTATCAGGTCACTGTGTTAATGACAGAAACAGCTTGCCCTCATAGGTTAAAAACAGTCAATTAGAGACAGATGGAACGAGTGCACAACACTCCCGCTCATTTACTTGTCTTATCTTTCCACTTTCTACCTTTCCTTCTGTGTTTAACTTTGATTATTCCCATAACTGCTCCCTCCTGAGAGGATGAGCTGATCAGTTCTGTGCCAAACATGTTTATTTGCTTTCAAACCCAGTGCAGAGAGCGGAAATGATTGCTTTGCTCTGTATATTTCCGTTTACCTTATGACATCATTGGGTTTTACGAACAACATCTCTACTAATGTGCTTTGGTGCTTTTCTTAATTGTGCATCTTGCATTTGCAGCTTGCAGTTTTTGTGTTGTCATTATTGAACTGAGGTATATTCAAAAGCCATTCATTTGTTCCTTCTTGTAAAAAGACAATATGACAGAGGGTTTATGTTGTGGAACATGATTGCCTGCTATGATCGGGCAGCTTCATCAACTGTCCTGCTTAGGTGCGCAAATTCACGCTGTGGGTGAGAATTGGACAAGGCAGGAATGATTGGTCTTCTGTCACCATATAATTACTTCATCTGTCTTTGCCTTACTAGGGATTAATGTGGGGACCACAGAGTCTTTGTCACTGCTTTAACAATTCAGACTGGTGCTGTTCTTCCTGCATTTGCAATTCTTGTGCATTTATAATCAATTTTATATAGGAAAAGCAGTAAAATATGTTGTGCTTCTACGGCAGAATTTTGTTACTCTGCTATGGGAAAACATTTAATACCCTTAAAAGTTACAAAACTGGTATAAACCATTAATAAACACATAATTGACGTAAATTTCAATGAATATAAGAAAAATGGTTAAAAAAAATTATATATATAAATATTTTTGAAAAGAAAAAATATTAACAAGTTGAATCCTTGAGTTTGACAAATGCAGACATTAAAGGAGAAGTCCACTTCCAAAACAAAGATTCACATATAATGTACTCACCCCCTTGTCATCCAAGATGTTCATGTCTTTCTTTCTTCGTAAAGAAATTATGTTTTTGGGGGAAAACAATTCAGCATTTTTAGTCCATAATGGACTGATATGGTGCCCCGATTTTGAACTTCCAAAATGCAGTTTAAATGCGGCTTCAAACGATCCCAAATGCGGTTGTAAACGATCCCAGCCGAAAAAGAAGGGTCTTATCTAGCATAACGATCGGTTATTTTAATAAAAATAATACAATATATATATACTTATTAATGCCAAATGCACATCTTGTCTTATTCTGCCTGGACTGTTTTTTTTCCAGTTCATGACAGTTAGGGTATGTTGAAAAACTCCCATCTCATGTTCTCCCTCAATTTCGAAATTGTCCTATATCACTGTTTTACCTTTTTTGTTAAGATTTTGTTTGATCTTCATTGCATGTTCACTTTGCAAAGACTGGATTGGTACTTCTGCAGCGATGCAGGATGATTTTGAAATGATTTTTGAAGTTGAGGGAGAAAATATGATTGGAGTTTTCCGATATACCCTAACTGTCTTGAGTTAGAATACACAGAGTTCAGGCAAGACGAGTGCTTGAGATTAAAATGTATTTAAATTGTATTTTTTTTAATGAAAATAACTGACCGTTTCGCTAGATAAGACCCTTCTTTCTCAGCTGGGATCGTTTACAAGCGCATTTGGGATCGTTTGAAGCCGCATTTAAACTGCATTTTGGAAGTTCAAACTCAGGGCACCATATCAGTGCATTATATGGAGAGAAATGCAGAAATGTTTTCCTCAAAAAACTATTTCTTTAAGACTGAAGAAAGAAAGACATGAACAATTTTGGATGACAAGGGGGTGAGTAAATTATATGTGAATGTTTGTTTTGGAAGTGGACTTCTCCTTTAAATGTGCAAAAATTAGAGAAAAATGCTCCACAAATATGTTTTAAAAAAGTTGATTTGTATTGTATCAATGGTAAAATTAAAAAAACATCTTATCATACACAGTGACGTCATATGTTGCAATGATATTTTATGGCTCTTTGTGACTGTAGTTGTTTTGATACAGAAGCTGATAAATGATAAATCTTTAACTACAGCTGAGCTTGTGCTAGGATACAGAGGAGAGGGTTTTCCCTGAAAGGCTTTAAGTACTTCACTACTGATGTGGTTCTCCCTTCTGAAAACATCTCTACAAACAAATCATTGCTCATTTATGAGATTCACAATGAATGAAAGTAGTGTGTATGTGTGTGTGTTTATATAATATGCTGCTTGCTCTGTGAACTCTATTTAGCTAAAAGCAGCACCAAATACTCATTATTCAAATATAAATAAATATATATATATATATATATATATATATATATATATTTTATTATTATTATTATTTTTTTTTTAATGAAAGCATGTATATAAGGAACGATTAACTGAGTTAACTGGACAGTAGTTGATAAATCCCAAGTGATTATGATCACAAAGTAGTTGCTTATTGCCTCTCTCCTCAATATGAAGGGATGATTTTGGATTCAAGAGTGTGATTAAAATCTGATCAATATGCGTATCACACATTAGAAATGACGTGGAAACATTTTCTCACAAGCTTTAGATTTTATGGAGAGGAAACTTGTTCTCATGCATTAGCCATGCCTGTTAGAGAAAGACTTTAATATACTCACATTTCCTAAGGGAAATCTTTGGATAATATCCCATTTCTCATTGCCAATCATTTTTTAATAGTTTTTATTGGTTGGCTGGCTGATTTAACTAGAAACATATCTCAGTGTATTTTATCATTATGGTGATATAATGTGTATTTCGATATTTATACTTTTTTCAGTCACAGGAACCATAATTTCAGCCAAACAACCACTGAAATTTTTCTCACTTGTCCTGATATGAATGGTATTGTTAATAATTTTCATTTGAATGCACTAATATCACTTTACATGATAAACAACTAGCAGTCTTAATTTTTTTTATTTCAATCTTAATTTAATATACAAAAAACTGAGGGCCATGAACATATGTGACCCTGGACCACAAAACCAGTCATAAGGGTCAATTCAAATCTGAAAGATGAATAAACAAGCTTTCCATTATGTATGGTTTGTTAGGATACTACAATATTTGGCTGAGATACAGCTATTTGAAAATCTGGAATCTGATGGTGCAAAAAAAAAAATCTAAACATTGAGAAAATTGCCTTTAAGGTTGTCCAAATGAAGTTCTTAGCAATGCATATTACTAATCAAAAATTACGTTTTGGTATATTTACATTAGGAAATTTACAAAATATCTTCATGGAACATGATCTTTACTTAATATCCTAATGATTTTTGGCATAAAAGAAAAATCGATTATTCTGACCCATACAGTGTATTTTTGGCTATTGCTACAAATATACACATGCTGCTTATGACTGGTTTTGTGGTCCAGGTTCACATTTTTGATGATGCAAATGAAATGTTTAGTAAATGAGTTTAAATCATATCCACTATTAAAACATCTCTGTCTAAATTTAACATCAAATTAATCATACTCACTAAAAACTTAATGGCCAAATAAAATATTATTTAAAATAATTCTGATATTCACAATTTAAGTCTTAAAGCAAAAGTCTTAACTGGCTTCAACTGTTTCCTCATATGCAACAAGAGCTTAATTCAGTTACCAGGGACGTCCAAAGTTTCCATCTAGAGTCTACCATCTAGAAATAGGGTCTCAAAAGATTCATATGAAATAACTCATACAAGCTGTTTAAGCTGAAAGCCTGACATTGCAGCTTATAGCACAGCTCAAAATACATGAGTGCCAAACAACGTCTTCCATTACTGCAATAGTTCTGCCTCAGGGCAACTACCCATGCAAGCATCTATATCTGTTCAAACAGTAGACAATAATCAAAAAATCTGTTTTCACCAAATAATAAACTACAGCTCTGTCTACACAGTCTCAAGGGTAATCACCTCATTTCGTAGAAGCATAAATGGCCATTTTGGGACGTACAGGGAGTCAATGTGTAAGGTTTCAGATCTCTCTCCATGGACTTTTTGCTCTAATGAACACGCTCAATTATTCATATTCGGCTGGTACACCTGAGACAATAGTTATGAGCTCAAGGACGACGGTATGGCAATACCATCCATATCAGTACACGCAGGGAAAAGACTTTATGTTTCATTGTTTTCTAAAAAGGAAGAGAGAAGATGAAAGGGACACAGAAACGGAGGTCTTGAAATTCATAGTCTCTTGATTACATAAGATGCTCGCAAACAATGCCACACATTTTTAAAGCGATCTTTATGACTTCCAGGGCTGACCTCTGGATATCCTGTAGTTCTTGGAGAAAATATTAAGATGACAAAACACAGAGGACACAACATGCCAAATAACTGGTTTATGTTCAGAACAAACTGGTTAAGACTCGTTTTTAAAAAGCTGTTTGATAAGAGGATGTATAACAGTGGGAAGTGCATGTTGTACCAACATAAATTAAATATTATTGTTTTCTTTGAGTATATGGATGATTTGAAGTCTTATTATTTTTTTATATACTTTAATACTTTTTATAAACTTTTTTTATAAATATAAATTAAATTAGTAAATAAAATATCAAGTTAATATATATGAAAACCTCAAATTTTATATATATATGTGTATATATATATATATATATATATATCCATAAAACCCTTGAGACTGTGATATGTGAATATGTTAATATTATTTAAAAATATTTAAAAGTATTTAAAATATGTAGAAATGGTATAAATTGTAATATGATTTTATTGATTATTTTATTTTATTATGTGTGTATTATGTGTTATGTATTGATTTTTTTTTATTGTATATACAGACACTGCATAAATGTATGCAGTCTCAAAGGTTTTATGGAATAAATATTATTTAAATAAATAAATATATATATATATATATATATATATATATATATGTGTTTTATAGTATTTATATACTTTTAAATACTTTTTATAAAACTGCCATAGTTTTAAAATATGATTGCAAATCGTTAGCTCATGACACATTCATATAACCAGAAATATATATCTCAATATATTTTAGCATTGTGGCGACATGTAATGTGTACTTCACATTTATGCATTTTCCTTTTCTTTTTTCAGAATTTCAACCAAACAACCGTTAAAACATAATTTCTCATGGTACTGATATGGATGGTATTGTTAATAATTTCTATTTAAATGCCCCAACATCACAATACATAATAAACAACTTTAATCTTAATTTCCTTAATTATTTATATATATATATATATATATATATATATAATTACATATTTTCAATACTATGTATATATATATATATATATATATATATATATGTATATAGTATTGAAAATATGTAAAAATAGTATAACACACACATTTATGCAATCTCAAGAGTTTTATGAATTAAATACTACATATACATTACATTACATTATTTAGGTTTATATTATATTATTTGTTTTATTGTATTTATATACTTTCAATGCTTAGCTCTTAACACATTTAAACCATTTTAAATAGCTAAAAAATATCAGTTTAAAACTACAATATAAAGAGATATTCTATTAAATTTGTGCCCCACATTACTTATATTCACCTCTATTTAATCAAACAACAACATAGTAACAATAACTATAACTGCAACTGATGCTCAATTAAAAAAGTCACTTAATTCTCTTGAATAAAAAAATTTTAATATATGATCCATCATATAACGACTGACAGCTAATGACAAAGAGGTTTTCTTACCCTCACAAATCTCTGCAGGTCCCCATCCGTGGACTCTGGAGCAGGAGTCCTAACCACCGATGCCCAGCCAGGCAGCCCTTGAGGAGGACGAGGAGGGAGGACAGGGGTCTCTGAATAACAGACACATCACTGCAACCACAGAGCGAGTTTGGGAGGAGGTTATGGAAGGACCTAGAGAGAGATAGAGAGGGGGAGAGAGAGACAGGGAGGGAGGGGTTAAGCAGGAAGGATTTTGGTAAACGGATGAAGCATTGACACTGAAGGTGAATCAGATATACAGAGGTCTGTCTTGCACAGAGAGGTCAATACAGCGCAGACACATGAGGAGAAGGTGTATAGTTTCACACAGCGATGCCTTTAGACCCATGGGAGCTCTTATCTGTCGTGTGCTCATCTTAGGGCCCTTTATAGGATTCCTCTAGCTGTGATGTGAATGTAAATTTAGCATAAACCTAAGTATAGCTTGAATCAATAACTAGATGTGTATATTTACTGATGATAATGTGAATGGTGTTTGCCTGTGCAAAACACATCACCATGCAAGGGTGATTCTGGGGTCTTCAGGTTGGTTGCCAGGGTATTGTGGTTGCTAATGTGTTCTGAGTGGTCTTTAGCACTTTTTTATGCGGTCACCGGGTGGTTGCAGGGTTGCTGTGGTGTGCTGAATGGCAGCTTACAGGGAAAGTCAAAAGAATCAGCATCCATTTAAAGTTCACTTCCAGAACAAAAATGTACAGATAATTTACTCACCCCTTTGTCATCCAAAATGTTTGTGTCTTTCTTTCTTCAGTCGTAAAGAAATTATGTTTCTTGGGGAAAACATTTCTGGAGTTATCTCCATATAGAGGACTTCAGAGGACTTTTAGAGGACTTTGGTGCCCCCAAGTTTAAACCACCAAAATGTAGTTTAAATGCAGCTTCAAAGGGCTCTAAATGATCCCAGCCGACGAAGAAGGGTCTTATCTAGTGAAACAATTGGTCATTTTTTTCTACAATTAAAAATCTGTATACTTTATAAGCACAAAAGTTTGTGTAGCACAGGCTCTGGGATGCACGTTCACGATGCTACGAATTAGTAATGGGTCGTTCTTGAACGATTCGTTCATTTTGAATGAATCTTTGATGCGACTCGGAAGAACGAGTCATCTCGGGGAGCGATTGGTCTTATTTGTAGTGTAATCAACGTTTGTGTAAGCAGTAGATGTGTTAGGGAAGTAACACGTAATATTTTAATTATATTTTGCTAAAATGAACGAAATGAAAGAAATGATTTAAAAAAAGATTCATTCATTTTGCTGAACGAGACTCAAAGGTCAGAGTCGGTAAAAGGTCAGAGTTTAGAGCCCTTCGAAGCTGCATTTAAACTACATTTTGGAAGTTCAAAATCGGGGCACCAGTGAAGTCCATTATATGCAGAAAAATCCTGAAATGTTTTCCTCAAAAACCATAATTTCTTTACGACTGAAGACAGAAAGACATGAACATCTTGAATGACAAGGGGGTGAGTAAATTATTTGTAAATTGTTGTTCTGGAAGTGGACTTCTCCTTTAAATTTATTTTATATGCCTTAGTTGTCAAGTCAGCATTTCATATTTTCTTCAGTGTTATCTAATATTTGTATTTTATTTTCTAATAAACAAAAATGTTTTTTAATTATTTGTTTTAGTTAACATTAACAACACTGCTCAAAATGTTGTGCAATATATCAAGCGGGGCGTTTTTAAATTTGAATTTAAAAATGTTACTTTTTTTTGGACATGTACTGTGCTAGAACTATGGTATTCTTTTTGGCATAGCAAAATAAAGTTGTAAGTTTGGCATAGCATGTAAATACCAGTGAAAGATATCAAAAGTAATATCAAATCTAAAGTAATATCAATATCAAAGTACCATGGTATTACTATCAGACACAGTCAATGTACGCTAGTACTTTTACATTACATTTTGTTTATTTGAAGCTAAGAATGTGCTATAAGGTTCAAGGTGTACAATTTCCAGCCAAACCAATAAAGGTAATACATGTTTTCTAGAAGATTCAACTTCCCTCACAGCCAGAAACATCCTGTCTCCAGATGGATGGAACAAAAAGTACATGTACAGCACCATCTGGACATAAGATGAGAGAAAGTGACTATCAGAATGCATGGATGCTCTCTCTCTCTCTCTACTCAATGCTCATCACTGAGTGTGCGTTTTGATGAATAGTCTGTGAACTGGCCTTGTACTGCAGCAGAGGACTGGCCAGGCAGAAAATGAGCTGTGTAAACTCTCTGTCATTGGTCGTGGTTACAGTATAGGCTTGTGCGATTGTAAATATATTCATGTCATGTAGGCGTGATAATAGGAGACAAACTTAGCTATAAATATCTATATCTCTCAATACAGATAAGGTAGATCACCAATGACTGTCTAATTGAGCTACCCTGATAACATACATACACTTCTGCAAAAAAAGAGCCTTTTTTTATATTTCCAGAGAGAAGTATGGAAGGAATTTAAAGGATTAGTTCACTTGCAGAATAAAACTTTCTTGATAATTTACTCACCCCATGTCATCCAAGAGTTTCACGTCTTTCTTTTTTAAGTCGAAAAGAAGTTAAGGTTTTTTAGGAAAACATTCCAGGATTTTTCTCCATATAGTGGACTTCAGCGGGAACCAGTGGGTTAAAGGTCCAAATTGCAGTTTCAATGCAGCTTTCAAAAGATCTACACGATCCCAGCTGAGGAATAAGGGTCTTATCTAGTGAAACAATTGGTCATTTTCTAAAAAAAAAAAAAAATACTGAATTATATACTTTTAACCACAAATGCTCTTCTTGCACCAGCTCTTCGTCTACAGCAATCTCAACTTCCATACCATAATGTGTAGGAGTACTGCATTATCCTACACAGCCCTATAAATCCCGCCATTGCATTTTTTGTCATTGAATATGTTGTGCCACTTCACTAAAGAGCCATTAAACACTACTGTGATGCAGAAAGCGGTTATGTCCACTTTGTCCACTCTTGTTCTCTTTGCTTTTATCTACTCTTTGTAGAGTGAAGAAGAAAAACTGCCAACACAAACTCACAGTTGAAGCACTTAAAGTGAAGGATCCTTTTGTTCCATCTAAGCACATTAATTCATAATATGATCGCTGTGAGCGGGGTTCAAGGAGGCTAACATTATTAATGTGAATTTAATTACCTGTAATTTCTGAGGCATGTGGGGGAGATGAAGGGAGAGAAACAAGATAAAAGGAACAACAGATGAATAAGTGGCGAAAACTAAAGCAAATTATAATAAATGCACAGAGATAAATCCAGAGGCTCTTTCTTTTTCTCTATAGTTTAACAATGCAAATGTATGTGTAATCGTTGCTGAAGTATTTCGCTTGTGACAATACTGCCCTCTTGTGGCAACATGTATTCAGGTTTAGTTAAATACATCACTGACAACATAACGTTAAACCAAAGTAATTAAATAAATTCGAAGGAAATTAATAATTAAACAAATTTATTTATGACACACAAGACAGTACAGCACAATATACAGCTGAAAGGCAGTAGAGCAGTAGACACTGTAAATTGAGTTGCCAAGTGGGTCAAAAATGGAGTCCTATTATGAGAGAGAGAGAAATCGAATTAGGCTTGCTGGGTCACTGTATCACCGATTTCGACACTCTCATCAATCAATACAAATAGAGGCTAACCAGACTGGCTTTCTCTTCACTGAGTGGTATCAGTACTGGAGTAAGAATTATTAGTTCAAAAATAAAGAAACCAAGAGCTCTATGGTCATATTTAAATGGTGCTGTCAATTGTCATTGCTCTAAACATGTAAATCTAAAAAATTAGAGATTAAAAAGTAAACATTCATCATATTCACAATGTGAATTATTTTTCAAAGATTACTGAAGTACAAAATACTGTTTCAATCTTTCTACTTCAAAACTGAATGTTTAATTCAACGTGTTACTTGCTGTTTTATTTGTGAAATTTACTAGCAATTTCTGAGTGTTTGAATGTAAATCCTACACCAGATTTTTTTCATTGTCAACTTGATAATGATAATTTGGCCTAACGTACATGCTTGTTAAAGGATTAGTTCATTTCCAAAAAATTACAGATCATTTTTACTCACCCCTTCGTCATCCCAGATGTTCATGTCTTTCTTTAGTGGTAAAGAAATGTTTCTTGAGGGAAACATCTATATCGCTGTTTCTTGAGGGAAATTTCAGGAATTATCTCCATATAATGAACTTCTTTGGTGCTTTTGAGTTTGGATTTACAAAATGCAGTTTAAATGCAGCATCAAATGGCTCTAAACGATCCCACTCGAGGAATAACGGTATTATCTAGCTAAACGATCTGTCATTTTCGAAAGAAATTGACAATTTATATACTTTTTTAATCTCAAATGTTCGTTTCATCTCTGCTATACGCGTGCGTAGTCTGTGTAATCCAAGGGCAAGTTAGGGTATGTCGAAAAACTCCCATCTCGTTTTCTTCTTCAACTTCAAAATCCTATATCGTTTTAACGTTTTATCTTTTTTTTTTGTTTGGTTTTTTTTTTTGTAAAGGGCTTTTGAAATTCTTTGCATGTTCACTTTGTAAACACCGGGTCGGTACTTCTGCAGCGATGTAGACGATTTTAAAGTTTGGGAAGAAAACGAGATGCAACTTTTTCGACGTACCCTCCCCACCCTACTCTTCACGCTAATAGAGAAGATGAGCGTTTGAGGTTAAAAAGTATATAAACTGTTAATTTGTTTTAAAAAATGGGATCGTTTATAGCCCTTCGAAGCTTCATTTAAACTGCATTTTGGAAATTCAAATTTGGGGCACCACTGAAGTCCACTCACTATATGGAGAAAAATCCTGGGATGTTTTTCTCAAGAAACACCATTTCCTATCCACTGAAGAAAGAAAGATAATACATCTTAGATGACAAGGGGGTGAGTAAATTATCTGTAAAGTTTTTCTTTGGAAGTGAACTACTCCTTTAATGACCGCTGTTCTTTTCCCTGAATATGAAAGCTTACTGCTTTATTACACTGTCTGTGAATCACTGCATCACTCATCATAGTTACTGTTCTAACACTCTACAATAATATTGACCGTTCCTAGGACAGGTCACCAATGGAACAATACAAACATTAAGTAAGGCATAATCAGCTGGTCATTGTCAGCTGACGGTACATTATTCTGCATTATGTAGCTTTGGTGTACCATTTAAATAAATAAATGGCATGAAATATTAATTTAAAGTGAGATTATTACAATATGTCAGAAGAAATGTAGAATCCAGCACAGCTCTGAATAAACTGGTTGCAAGGGACAACAGTCAATTATACAGTTTAGCTGACATATTTTATCAGATGTGAGATATATATATATTTTAAATTAATACTTTTATTTAGCAAGGCTTCATTAAATTGGTCAAAAATGACAAAACATCTGTTAAATACAGCTATAAAATAAATACAGCTATTCATCAAAGAATCCTGAAAAAACAACTGATAATAATAAGAATATTTCAACACTGATAATAATAAGAATGTTTTTGAACACCAAATCAGCATATTAAAATTATTTCTGAAAGACCATGTGACATTGAAGACTTGAGTAATGATGTTGAAAATTCAGCTTTGCGATCACAGGACTATATTACATTTTTTAAAATATAAAAATATATTAAAAATGAAAACAGTTGTTTTATTACAATGAGATTTCACTATATTACTGTTTTACTTAAAAGCAGCCTTTTTATTAGGTCTGTTAAACTCTAACTGTGTTCTGTCCCAATCAAAATCAATTTTCATATTCACTCTGATGTAGCCTTAAGAGGAATCCATTCATCGCTACCAGTCTAGATCAGGGTCACAATCGGCCTGATAGTAGCTTCAGGGTTTCTCCTAAGTAAATGATTTACCCATATTTTACTCGGAAGTTCGTCTCACACGCACACCACACACTCCCGTACACTTACACAAACACACGCGTATCTGTTCTCCCTCTGTTGCCTTGTCACACAGCCAAGGTTCAGGCTCTCTCAGCACATTTCCACCGCTCCTTTGACTGGCAGTAAACAAGTGACATAACCTCTAACTAGAGGACTCTGCAGCAGGGGTGGATGTCCTTACATACAGAGAGAGAAATAGACTCCAATCCTTCTTTTGATCCTGAGTGTGGACAGCATGTAATAAGATCCACATGTTCAGTCTGGCTGAGTGACCGGCTCAGTGCTAAAGAAAAAAATACTATGTACAGAGCTCTCAAATACTTCTGGGTGCCATGTTTAGACAGTCCTGTTACTACTTCTCATACTTTGAACAAACCCCTAACTCTAAGAATTAAGCTTTTGTGATATGGTTATGATATCTCAAACTGAGCAGGTTGTTGTGCTAAATCAAGTTATGCGATTTTAAAGAGACAGCTCATCAAAAATGACTTCACTCACCCTTATGTCGTTCCAAACTAGAGATGAAATTAAAATGTCTTATGATTATAGTGACCAAAATGATCATGGTTATCAGTATTATCACGGTATTGTTTAAATGTGCTGGAAATGTTCAAAAGGGACACATACATCGTTTCACCACATTTTATATTTAAAGTTTTCTATTAAAATAATAGTACACAGAGGCTGGATGTAAATGTAATTCTCTGTGAATCCACTCTCTGACACTAGGTGGCGCTTACGGAACAGCACAACTACAGCTGTTTTCCTGTAACCTCCTTGGACAAACCAGCATTGCGATTAAGAACTTTACTATATGGAGCGAAGATGAAAACAAAATGCTATCGAATCTTTCTGCAGACAGTCAGAGCTTTTAGAGGTACATTCATATAATTAATTAATTCATATGCGTAAAATTCATTTGTATAGTTCTCTCTTTTAAAACCTCTGAGCTTTCCGCCATGTTTTTTTTTTTAACAAAACGAAACTACTCTATGTTCACATTAGAGTTACTCAAACTTTGCTTTATGCTGGGCAGTTATTTATCCTGAGCTGTTAAAATTGTGGTAATCAAATCCGATTTTAATACTAATTAAAATATGAAACTGTAATACTAACCGTTAATGTACTACTGAATATGTTGTTCTGCTAATTTATGCTGTCTAAACCACAAAAAACGTGTGGAAGCAGCTACTTAGAAAGCAGGAAAGAGCACAATATTTTGACAAACTAAAGTTAATAGGTGGTAAAGAACCATACAATAAGTATTAAGATATTAGCCTAGTATTTCACCTACCTGACTGGAAATGATAAGAACAAACCTGAATGTTGTAATGATTCTTGCTCTGGAAATCCTGGTTCAGTTCAGCCAACCGCAAACGCCTTTTGTTCCTCAGACAGTTTTTTGCACGTATCTCCTTGATTTGTTATAACTTTTGGCAGTCTATAGTACTCCGAATGTTTTTCCCAGTCTGACCGATTAGTGCAGCCCAAAACATGACAATAATTGACGATTTTCAGCAGCAATAATCAGCAAAATATGCACGTTTTGTTCGCTTCAGTGGCATTGTTTACGTTCAGTACCGGCGATTGATGACGCATCATGAAATAACTCTGTTCCAAAACTGTTTCAGTTTCTTTCATATGCAAAATACAACAGAATATATTTAAAAAATGTGTCTGGTTTTATCCGTACGATTAGTCTTTTGTTGTACTGCAAATAATCTCCACATTTTACAAAATATGATCTTTTGTGTTCTGCAAGAAGAAAAAAATACATATGAGAAGGACACAAAAGTGGGTAAATAATGTCCAAATTCTGGGGCAAACTTTTTTTAACTTGATTTTTTTTTGTCTCCCTTAATGAATACAACAGACCAAAAAATCTCAGATTTACACTGAAGAAAGGATTTAAGACATATCTACATTGTAAACAATTTTTTAAATACAACTATTATTAAAACATGTTTGACAAGAAAATACCATTCACATTTAATTAATGTGTAAATTGCTAATTCTGTTATAATGTGTGATATTTTACTGAGTAAAAATTGTTTCTACACCATTTTTTCCACTGTAGGAACTAGAATATCACATTTTCACTTGGGCTGATTTTCAACCAGCTTTGTATTGTTACAATATTAGTAGTATATCATGTGCACCCAAATATCCCTGTTTATTTGTCAGCAAAATGCTCATGGAAAATTGTGTTTGGTTTTTTTTGTTATGTTTTGTTTTTTGATGAAGTTAACACTTCAGATCGAACTTCTGCGTTTTTGTATCCCTGCCTGTGGACAGTCAGATTGACAGTTGGGTGGCACCAAAATCAAAAGTGCATTATGGATGCTGAAGTTTATTTTTTAGTTTTTTTTTAGTTAAGGCTGCTCTGTGCCTGCTCAAAATTCTGTGTAAAGACACAATGCTGGATAAAAGCCAGCCCTTAGTCCCTATTATGAAAGTTTACAATTGAAGGGAATTGCAGTACCTCTGAGCAGTATTAAATAGTCTGTGCAAAGACTAGTATTTCTGTGCCATCTTTGCAGTGTAAATTTAGTTATGCAGCACAAATATATATACTGCGACCACCAAGTTTTATTAAAGCCCATCTTTTCAGCAGTTACACCTGAAAGCAGTGATTCAGCAACTCTCTGATAACCTCCACAACACCCTTGCAACATAATGGTAAGTTTTTTACAAGCATGTTCATTTTACTTTTTTAAATGTAAAAATGCAGTTGCTATGCTAAGAAATGCATGTATTAATTTATGCATGCAGATACATTTGCATAAACACACCTGCAGTTCTCCATTACAGTGATTAGAATTCCACGCTTGCTCTTACCGAACAGCTGAGGCCTCCTCTGGATGTATGTCATACAACATTAAAAAAGGGAAAAGTCAAAATCAAAGCCGTTGTCATGGCAACTGCCGTTCCTGCCCACCAAAACGAACTCCCCACCCCCCACAGGTTCCACTGATCGATAGGATATTGTGAGGGTGGAACTAACCCAAAACAACCAGTAACCTACATACTAGTTATGCACCATAGCCTATATGGCACATAAAGAGAAAGGGGTCGACAGACTATCCATCATCCGCTGAAAAGGAGGAGGAGGAGGAAACAGAAGAAAGACAATTCAATTAAGGAAGAGTAAAGGGTTGAAAAGAAAGAAAAGAGACGAAACATAGTATATGAACATAGGAAGACCAAATCTACTATCGGACAAATAAAAGATGGCTTGTTTGTTGGGGAATGCGCTGCTTGCCCACATTTACCTGCTCTTCTTGTTGTTGGACGCCGGGTCTCATGTGCAACCCGTCCATGGAGGTAAGATGACTTTTTTGTGTTTTCTTCCAGATGATAGATGCTTTATTTGGACATTGTTTCAAAAGTATTGGTTTTGTAGATGTAGTTTGAAGTGTGCACTTTGCAAAGTTGCATGCTAACGGATCAGTGAATTTTCACATATCAGTACTTCAATTCATTAATATGAAAAGCATGTTTTAGAATATTTTATAAACATTGTCTGTCAGAGACAATCATGTCTAGTTTTAAAAAACAGTTATGTTGTTTTAATTTGATGACAAACAATGTATCATCAGCCATTAAGCCTTTTCTTTCATTTCTATTATTATGTTGTATTTGATTATGGATCTGTTTTATGATTCGTAACGGTTTGTACTTTATGTGGTAACAAGTAATAGAAAACCAGGGCACTATGAGTGGTATGTTCACACACACACCAACGCAAACAAAAGCACACACACAAGCAGCTCATGGCATTTCCCAGAACTCTGCAATGACACCTATCCCAGTGTTCAAGGAAATGTACAACAGAGGTTGAATGATGATGAGCGTGTCCATTATGAAAACACATTCTGTTTAAAAATACTTGTTCCCTTCTGAGCAAACATGAGGGTTAAGACAGTTCTACCAAATAGTTTTAACAATGGATTGGGAAGGTTACTTTGGAAATCTAATAGGTTACAGATTATAAGTTACCCTATTTAAAATGTAATATGTAGTGTAACTATTTCAATTACATTCATATTCATAGATTTTTTTTCTTTCCTATATACAGTTGAGGTCAAAAGTTTACATACACCTTGGAGAATCTGCAAAATGTTAATTATTTTACCAAAATAAGAGGAAGCATAAAAAATGCATGCTATTTTTTATTTAGTACTGGCCTGAATAAGATATTTCACATAAAAGATGTTTACATAAAGTCCACAACAATTAAATATATAAACATTAACGTGTTCAAAGGTTTGCATACACTTGATTCTTAATACTGTGTTGTTACCTGAATGATCCACAGCTGTGGATGTTTTTTTTAGAAATAGTTTTTCATGAGTGCCTTGTTTGTCCTGATATGCAACTATTACAGAAGTTTCAAACGCTCACTGATGCTCCAGAAGGAAAAACGATGCATTAAGCCTGATGCATTAAGGGGGTGAAAACTTTTGAATTCGAAGATCAGGGTAAATTTAATTTATTTTGTCTTCTCGAAAACATGTAAGTATCTTCTGGAGCTTCGGAGGGGCAGTACTAAATGTGAAAAAATTTAGGCAAAATAAGAAAAATTTACACGTCTTCATTCTGTTCAAAAGTTTTCACCCCCCAGCTCTTAATGCATCGTTTTTCCTTCTGGAGCATCAGTGAGCATTTAAACCTTCCTTAATAGCTGCATATGAGTCCCTCAGTTGTCCTCAGTTTGAAAAGATGGATCTGAAGATCATACAGTCATTGTTGGAAAGGGTTCAAATACACATAAATGCCAAAAAACCAAGAATTTGTGAGACCTGAAGATTTTTTCTGAAGAACAGTGGACAGTTCAGGACAAACAAGGAACTCATGAACAACTATCACCAAACAAAACAAAACAAAACAAAACAAAAAAACAGCTGTGGATCATTCAGGTAACAACAGAGTATTAAGAATTAAGCGTATGTAAACTTTTGAACTGGGTCATTTTTATAAATTCAACTATTGTTTTCTCTGGTGAACTTGTGTGTTCTGGTGAAAAATGTCTGTTTCTAGAAGCTAGTTCCAGGCAGTGACAAGCACTCAGAAGCATTTTATTTTTAACAAATCAGACTCAATGCAGTCACTGGACATTAATAATTACATTTCTTCCCCCTTGCTTTGCAGGTTTGAGAGCAGAGGGACTGATTGAAGGCACTACAGAAGTAATCAGTCACTCACAGGGACTGGTGGCACGGCTGGAGGGCCTTCTGGTGCTGGGGAATAACAGTGACATTTCCCTACGTGTGGAAACAGTGGATGCGGATGAGGTCAAGGTTATTCAAGCCCACACGCTAGTGCTTTCACTGCAGAGCCTAGTGTTTGAGGAGATGCTGAGGAACCGCAATAGTAGCACGCTAGTACTGCGAGAAACAGCAGAATGCACTGCCGTGTTCGAGAAATTCATAAGGTGAGAATCATTCAGTTTGTAAAACTCAGTTTTTTTTTTTTTTTTATATATTTTTAATTTTATACATATATATATATATATATATATATATATTTATATATAATATATTTTATGCTATTTAACAGTGGAACACATAAGGTTAAATTCAAATAAAAGAACCAACCAGGTATTTTTATTATTTAGGTCAACTAAACTAGTCTAAACTAGAATTGAAAAGCATCAGAAACATTTTCCTTACAAGAGAATGTGAGGTGGAGGACTGAGGTGGAGGCTGATGCTCTTTACCTTTCCAAGCACTACAAAACGTACATTTTTGGAAAAAAACCTGCAGTGCTCTATCATCCCAACATGTTAGCCTAAAACATGTTGGAACATGACTAATTATGAGCGCATTCCCATCCTACACATGTCCAAGACTCTCTCTAATGGCCAACACTGGAACTGCAACTTTTCTGCTGTCACCAGCTCAGACCTAAAAGGTGATAACATCTGTGAAACACAACAGCAATATTTAAAAATGAACTTTCTGCTCTTTAAGCAGCTTTATATAATGATATTACCTGAATAGGGTGACGTTACAATAGTGATGTGTGGCTAGCGTGAGAAGATGTTTTGGTTACAAGATCACACGCCGCCTACTCATTTATTTTGAATGAGCTGAAGTTTTTGTTTGGGGTTTTATTTCCTTTATAGCGATCCAGAGGATAAGACGGCAAAGATACAATCAAAAAAAAAAACGCAAACAAGGCAGTGACAGCATTAAATTACAATGGTAAACAACACAACAAGATGCATTATTATAAAAAGAAATTTTTATTTTTATAAGAATAAAAATGCATCAGTTTTTTTATTTGGTAACAATCCAGTTTGGCTTGGCTTGGTTTGGCATCCAGTCATTGGATGCAATGTCTGAGACAGCCTGTTAAATACATACCAGGGTAGCAGAAGATTTTGGCACTCTTTCAGTTCATGAGCTGAAGTATGAATTGAATTTGACACACCCAACAGGAAACTTAATTGGAATTCAAATCAGACTGACAGGAAGCCGAAATGCAACTCATCCAACACAAGTTTAGAGATAAGCATGAGTAATTACATCATTATTTTTGAATAATCATGCATATTTATTTCCTGGAATGTAGAACATCCCATATTTACATCCTATTTTTAACCAGTTATAGTTAATAAAAAAATGTTAATACAGCCAAATGTTCACCATAATGTTGTCTGCTAACTTTATAAAGTTAATTTAATAAATATACATTTATTGAATATTTTGCTGTGAATATCTCTTTTTGTTTTCCAAGACGAAAAGGGAATAAAAAACATTTAGGCCAAAACAAAACAGCCAAAT
The DNA here is from genome assembly GCA_012976165.1 of Labeo catla. Classification (NCBI taxonomy): domain Eukaryota; kingdom Metazoa; phylum Chordata; class Actinopteri; order Cypriniformes; family Cyprinidae; genus Labeo; species Labeo catla. Next base: position 172,150 of record VONZ01000388.1, read on the forward strand.
GTGCACCACAGTTTTGTCAGCTTTTTAAAAAAATAAATAAAGTTAATCAAGTTAATTTAATATAACTTGTTAATTTATTAATTATTATTAAAAGTATCATTAATTTATTATTTATAAATAAAACTCATTTATTAATTATTATTTTATTTAATATTTTGCTATGAATATCTCCTTTTGTGTTATATGAGAAAAAAGGAAATAAAATTGTTTGTAAATAATGACAAAACTTGCCACAAAATAAAAATACTGCCAAAATGTTTAGCACAATGGTGTCAGCTAACTTTATAAAAAACATTATTTATTAAATGTGAAATTTTGGGTATGTGTTTACAAAATTACCAGGGCGGTCAAATCAGTTAATCTGGATTAATGGTATCCAAAATAAAGGTTTGCGTTTACATAATTACTATTGCGGTCAAATTGATTAATCAGGATTAATCGCATTCCAAAATAAAGGTTTGTGTTTACGTAATTACTAGTGCGGTCAAATTGATTAATAGCGATTAATTGCATCTAAAATAAAGGTTTGTGTTTACATAATTACTATTGCGGTCAAATCGATTAATCAGGATTAATGCATCAAAATAAAAGGTTTGTGTTTACATAATTACTAGTGTGGTCACATCGATTAATCGCGATTAACTGCATCCGAATCAAAGGTTTGTGTTTACATAATTACTAGTGTGGTCAAAACAATTAATCTCGATTAACTGCATCCAAAACAAAGGCTTGTGTTTACACAATTACTGGTCGATCAAATCGATTTAATTAATCGCATCCCAAACAAAGGTTTGTGTTTACATAATTACTAGTGCGGTCAAATTGATTGATCGCGATTAACTGCATCCGAAACAAAGGCTTGCATTTACACAATTACTAGTGCGGTGAAATCGATTAATCACGATTAATCGCATCCAAAGCAAAGGTTTGTGTTTACATAATTACTAGTGAGGTCAAAACGATAAATATAAATTAAAAGCATCAAAAAAAAAGATTTGTGTTTACAAATTACTGGCGATCAAATCGATTAATCGCAATTAATCGCATCCCAAACAAAGGTTTGTGTTTACATAATTACTAGTGTGGTCAAATCGATCAATCGCGGGATTAACTGCATCCAAAACAAAGGCTTTTGGTAACACAATTACTAGTGCGGTCAAAACGATTAATCGCAATTAATCGCATCCCCCCAAAAAAGGTTTGTGTTTACATAATTACTAGTGCGGTCAAAACAATTAATCGTGATTAACTGCATCCCAAACAAAGGTTTGTGTTTACATAATTACTAGTGAGGTCAAATCGATCAATTGCAATTAATCGCATCTTAAATAAACATTTGTGTTTAATTAATCGATGTGACAACACTACTAATTACACATTAGTACAATGATGTACATTTAAATAATAGAATGGACTAAAATAACATTAAAAATTAGAGTTATGACTCTGTTTATTGCTTGCTACCTTTAAACTCAGGCACTAAACTGACATTTAAAATTTGTGTAAGATACAATGAATGTGCTTTAATTAACCTATTTTCTTCTGTTTTGCAGATATCTGTATTGTGGTGAACTCACATTGCAGTTAGACCAGGCCACTCCACTGCACAGATTGGCTACCAAGTACGGCATCTCCAGCCTCCAGCAAGGACTAACCCAGTACATGAGCCAGAACCTGGCCAGCGATTCTCTGGGCGGTCACGTGGTAGGCTGGTACCAGTACGCTGTGTCGGTTGGTGACACGGTGCTGAGAGACAACTGCCTTCAGTTTTTATCGTGGAATCTGTCATCGGTGCTTCAGAGTGCAGAATGGCCATCGGTCAGTGTCGAATTGCTAATGACCCTCCTGCAGCGCTCCGATTTAGTATTGAAGAACGAGCTGGAATTGTTTGAGGCGCTTGAAATCTGGCTCACCCAAAACGACCCAGATACCCTGACAGCAGAGAATGCCCTCCGACTGGTGCGCTACGCCATGATCCCTCCACGTGAACTCTTTCGCTTGCACCGACAGTCGCCCATCATGACGCGCTACCACGAATCAGTGCGTGATCTTCTTTACATGTCGTACCAGTTCCATTCAGCTTCACCCCTTCAGCTGGCTAAGTTCTTCGACGTGAACTGCAGCCTCTTCGTGCCCCGCAACTATCTCTCACCCATGTGGGGATCTCAGTGGATCATAAACAACCCGGCACGGGACGACCGCAGTACTAGTTTCCAAACCCAGTTGGGTCCGAGCGGTTTTGACTCCAGTAAGCGGGTGACATGGAACGCCCTGTTCTCGCCCCGCTGGCTCCCTCTCAGCATGCGGCCCATGTACACCGAGCAGGGCGCCATGCAGCCTCCAAGGCCCGATGGAGGAAGTGGCATCGCCCGGCCTCGTATCATCATCACACCTGCTACTTCCAGTGCAGATTTTGCAGGTGTCAGCTTCCAGAAAACTGTGCTCATCTTGACAAAGCAAAAGAACAAGCTTGTGGTGCGGCATATCTTCAGTTTCCACCAAAGCACAGAGGAGGTGGGTGACTTCCTGGCTGGCGTGGACCTGCAATATCGCACATCCGAGTACCTGGTGGATGGATCGCTGTACTTGCACATCATTGTAAAGCCTATTTACCAGACTCTTATAGCAACCAAGAAATAATGTAAGAAGCACATTGAAGTAGGATATGTTTTAGATTTAGATTTTTTTTTGATGCATGGAAATGTATGAAAATGTTTAGGTCTGATATGATTAACACTAATAAAGTGCATCTCCACTGTCCTTATAATTTACTTTTAAGTTTTACTCTGGAAAATGTGTCAAAAAATGAAATACGCTAATCCACATGTAAAAAATTTAAGGGATAGCTAAAATTCTGTCATCATTTACTCACCCTTGTGTCATTCCAAACCTGTATGACTTTCTTTCTTCAATGGAACACAAAAGGAAATGTTTTGAGGAATGTTAACGCTGTTCTAATTATATATATATATATAGTGAAAGTGAATGGAGAACCGGACCAGTCAAGCTCTAAAAAGCACAAAAACACTATAAATCCATATTAAAAGTATTCATATGAGGCATTACATTGAATTGTGTACCATTTACTGGCATTGTATGGAGAAGAACAGCTTTGAAAATCTGCTACGAATATCTCCTTTTGTGTTCCATAAAGGAAAGGAAATAAAAGTTATGTAAATTATAACACAATTTTAATTTTTGAACAATTATTGCTTTATTATAGGCTGTGACATACACTTAGTGTCCAAGATATTCTCATATCATAGGCATTATTCAACTTGATTAGGCAGAAGCCCTTACCTTTTTAGGAAAACCAATTTGAAAACCAATGTGTAATCACCACAACATCCTTTGTCCACACTGAACTCAATGGACAAAGAAAGAGAAAGTGTGCAGAATCTAAACCAGAGTGTTAAATTTAACATAATAATGTATATTGAAAAAAATAAATACAGTTTTGCCACATTATTCTTAACAATTAAAGTATTTCAAGGTGCTATTGTAAATTTAATGAGAAATATCACATCTCTTTCATACCTGTAATGTCTTGAAATATCACACCGTTGTGCTGGTTATCTAGGCCAATGTTATAATTCATAGTTATTTTTTTGTATTATCCTATTGTTGTGCCCTGGCTAAATCTTTTTATGAAATTTCCTTGCATGTTGGGATCATGTATGTTTAGTATTCACTCCCCTGTGCAGACCACACAATAAAAAGCATGATGCTTACACAAAGTTTTAATCAGTTATTGAGTATGAGGGTGAGAGAAACAAGACACATGGTCATAATGGTCTTCATTTCTTTAACATAACTGCTGAAAAGTCACATTTTATTGAGTGCACTTATCTGCAGGCCTGGAGCGTAAAAAGTAGGCCCTACCTGCGACCCCTTAAGTCATATTTACGAACAAAACACTCTTTTCGCTAAATCAGTAACGTTGTGGTCCGATTCACGAAAGTGATTCTAATGAGTCGGTTCTTTTAAATGAATCAACAACATGCAGCGCGACTATTGGAGTCGGATTCCAGATCGAATGACCTTATGAGTCGGTTCTTTCAAGTGACTCGGAAACACTTCTGAATCAGTTGGAGCGGTTATAAATTAATCTGTTTGAACGTCATGTCCGACTCAAAACGAACAAACAGCTTGTGTTAAATCTCGTGAATTTTATGTAGCAAATTTAATCAGGTTTAGTTAGTGGATGTTTGTATTTTTGTTTTGCTGTAATCAGTGATATTTTAGCGAATTAATAATTATGTTATCACATATATGCAAAAAGTCGGTGTAAACTTTACATACTTTTTTGAAAGAACTGAGAGAATTGATTTCTAATTCGTAACATATGATATACCTTCACATGAATCGTTGGTGGAACTGAAATAGTTAAGAAAAATCAAAACAGGAACAAGAACTGATGATAATTTCCTATTAAGAAAACATTTCCATCATCAAATATTCAGTTTCAGAACTGCTTGTTGGACTACAAATTCAAGCAATGACGTTTGCATAATGAAGTACACTTCCTGAAGTGTTTCACACCCTGCTTATCAGTCTGAAATACACAGTGTGTTAGCCTGAAAGAGTCACATTAGCGTTAGGCCTGCTCCTCCTTTTTCCCCGGCGCACAGCAATTACGTGCAAACTACCAGTCCCATGATCCCCGGCGTCGTCAGGCAGGAAGAACGTGTGTTAGCAGGGGCTCACACTGATCCAAGTTAGGAGCTCTCAGCTGCTGGCCTTGGCCCATCATGTAAGTGCCTGCCGAGGTTTCTTTGCAGAGCGGTTGCAGAAAACCCCCCGTTTTCGTTGCGTGCAATTGAAAGGCCATCCTTTGCACGGAGAACAAGTTACCCGACGCCCAAAGGCTCCGAGTGCATGAAGATCGCGGCTTGTATTTTGCACCTTTGTTGCAAGCAAGCCCGCTTGAAGCCTCACTGCGAGGGATAGATGGAAGGAGGGAGCGACAAGGAAAGCAAAGTCTTTTGTGCTTCCCCTTCCCCCAACCCAAAAGAGGAGATGTCCGTGCCAAAAGGAGGTAGGTACTTTTTTTTTACTCAGCCGATCCGTGCAAAACCTCGGAAATGCAGCCAGCGTTGCATGGCTTGCAAAGTGCACGGCTGCAGCTTCATCGTGGCCAATGCATTAAAAGTTTGATGGCTCGCGAGGGTCAGTTGCAATGCCTGTTTTAACGATCTGCCCTTTTGCAGAGTTTCTGGTAAGGCGATGCTCTCCTTAGACACTCGCACAGGCGCTATTTGCATTCTTGTTGTGCCACGATTATTAAAAGAAACGCCTTCTTTCCGCGTTGAGGAACTGCCTAGCCAGCAATGCAAAAGTGATTGTGCAATGGCAACGCCGTCCGCACCCGACTTATTCACGCGCACGAGGCGATTTTCTCTCGAACAATGTTCGATTGTTACGTCACGACGGCCTCGGCTTCGTTCTGCACATTTACATTACTTCGTACAACTTCTGCCGTTCATGCATGCGAGGTGCATTAGATAACACGAAACTTTGGCCGACGGGTGAGTGTGCAAGTGCAATGGGGAAACAGGGACCTGACAGCCTGCTTGCATGCCATGTTGAGCATGCAACAATTTTTATTAGTTGCGCGTAATGGAAAATTATTCGGACGCTCTGTCATGCAAGCTTTGTTCCAAGCAGTAATGCATAGGTAGAGGCTGCAAAAATAAGAAGCTAAATATAGTTTTGTTGCTGCAAACAGTTTAAGGAACAGCCTTCAGATGTGCTACACAAGTCTCCATGCAAAAATATCCACAAACTCTCAAGCCAAAACCTGCAGAAAAACACCCTTTCATATTCCATAGGTGCAAGACTGCTGTAAACTTGCGTGCTACTTGATTAATTGTGCATATTTTCAAATACTGCCATTTGTTCACCAGTTCATGCACAATCATTATGCTGATTTGTTGCATGCATTTTCATTTTTTCCACTTATACTGCCACACTGCATGAAGCTTTGCATGCTAAAGACTTGTCCCACTAAATTATGCCGTTTTCACCATATAGTCAATGGTGTGGAAAAGTCAATTTGACCAATTTTTAGTGTCAATATAGAAAGGAATTGCTGAAGTTTTAGTAAATTAGGACACGTCTTAAATTATTTATTTGCCTTGCACAGCCTAGTTTGCAGAAGGATTCATGAATGTATATTAAAAACCTGCAGTGCATAGCGCTCTTTAGTACCAGTGCACATTTTAAGCTTTTCCACCATTTTAAATTTTGGAATGCATGCTCCGAAAGCAGTATAATAATAACAATTCCCGACAAAAACACAGGGTTCCCGGCACTGCATGCTTAGACCCCTTAATTACACTCCATGGAGCCTTTGCAACATATCTAATGTCCCTGCGCTTTCATGGAAGTACTGTATAGAGCCCGTGTGTGAGGTTTCTCACACCTTGGCCTGAATTGACGTACATGCACAAGCCCAAATTAAAGCTATGGCCAGCAGCTGTTATACCGGGTCCGTTCCTATCCAAGCGCTGATGATCACAGTCAAGAGGCGGATCGCAGCGCAGGAGTATTTAAATTTTAAGGACAGAACAATCATGGATCATATATTAATAGGCGTGGTTGAAGAATGTGTGATTCTGACGCCCTAATGAGGTGATTTTGCATCGTTGAAAGAGCAGTAATTGTGTTGTTGTGTAACAGTGACACACCTGAGGAACATTTGAGGAACTAAATCCTTATGAACCAAGCCTCCGTCATGCAAACAAACACAGCTTTACCTTTGCACGATGAGCAAGTCGTGGATCACGAAGGGCAATGTTTAAGGGCTGCTTGATATTGCAACTAGTTTGAACTTAAGTGTATCCTTAAAGGGACAGTTCACCCATTGTTGAGGTTTTTACTCACCCTCATGTACTTCCAAACCTGTATGCATTTCTTTCTTGTTTGGAAAAAAATGTTTTGAAAAGTTGTTTTGCTGTTGCTTGATCTGTGCATATTTCTCTCCTGATCCAGACGATAAGATACTCATATTTTCGCTGAAGCAACAGTTTGAAGTTATTAATGGTGGATTTGTTTATTACAAACATCCAGCTTTTAACTTTACAAGCTGTGTTATAGATTTTGGTGTTTTTATCTCTCATTCTGATGGCACCCATGGGCGAACAAGTAATGCAGTACTACATTTCACCAACTCTTTTACGTCTTAGTTGATCTAAGAGAGAGCAAAACTTTAATTTTTGTTTTCAAACTATTCATTTAAGAACTTAATTTGCTTAATTTTCTTCCATGCACATGCATGCTTGTTGTTATGATGCATACTTGCATGCTAAATATGCAGTCTGAACATAACTCAGAATATAAACTGAAAGTCAGATTGCAAAACTGATTGGAAACAATCACTTAAGACGATGCATGTACACTGTTAAAAGTTGGCAACTATTTTCCTGGTTGGAAGTGATTTCTTGGAAGAGCACTCCTACTTATGTTAGTGGGGGTCTATATTGTGCTTGTTGGCCCCTGGTTCATTGAGTTTGCACTGGCCCCAGCGGTGCACACAGCGTGTTGATGTCCCCGCCATGCAACCGTGCAGCCTATTGCCGCCATGCGCAATTGTTACGTTTGTCATGCTAATAGACCACAGAGATACTAAATCCCCTATTTGCGACAGCTCAATTGTTGGTGACCGTCCAGCCTTGCTGTGGTGTTTTGATGCAATAGCATGAGGATTGTTTTAAGCATTGTGCAGCTGATCCCCCCCAGACCTTTCACTTTTCATCTGAGTGCGTGATGAGCACAACCCTGCCCGTTCCATCTCTCCAGCATGCTTTTTTGCATGCTGCAATTCAGGGCACGGAATCTCCACAGGATACTTGCATGCAAATCACAGTTTGCACGTCTCTATATCAACGCAAGCAATACATTGCATGCCTTTTTTAAGCAGCTAAGCTGTTTTTAATGGGGTAATGTCAGGCCTGGGAGTGTCCTCCTGCTGAATCGCTTGGGAGTGACCAGTGTGATGACTCTATTGGCTCTCTGGGAGGCCCTGTCTGGAGGCCCCTCTCTGTCTGTCTTTGTTTTTTGTTTTTTTTTTCTTTCATTTTCTCTCCATCTCTCTCTCTCTCCTGTGGGCCGTGAGCTATGCTGGGTCGCAGGAACTGCATTCTGACATTGATCCATCTTATTGCAGACTTCTGAATAATTGACAACTTTTAGGGTTTTCTCTTGAAGGCCGCCATGGTGTCTCTTACCGTAGCATTACTAACAGTATTGCTTTCCAAGAAAGGACTGCCTTTAGCTCATTGCAGTCAGGGTGTGAAATACATGTGTAGAAAGGGTGGAGATGACTTCCTCAGATGCCTCATATTGGGGGAACAGTAGATGTTTTTTAAAAGCAATCCAATTTTATTATGCAAATAATGCATTTCTTGCTTTGAATCCATTTATCTGAAGTATATAATGCATATTATTGTCTTCCTTTGCATTTTTTCCCCAGGAAGACATGATGCAGTTAGATATAAGATGCTTTTAAATTCCTTTTTTTAAAGGAATTAATATTTTTGATCAAACTTGGCATTAAGACATTTTATAATATTTCTAAAGATTTCAAATAATTGCTTTTGAACTTTTTTTTTTTTTTTTTAATCCTCAAAAATTGTTCTGGTGCCAAAAATATTGAGCAGCACAACCTTTTTAACATTGATATTAAAAATGTTTCTTAAATACCAGACCAGCATATTAGAATGATTTCTGAAGGATCATGTGACACTGAAGACCAACTAATGGCTGCTGAAAATTCAGCTTTGCATCACAGGAATAACTTACATTTTGAAGTATATTGAAATAGCAAACAGTTATTTTAAATAGAAATAATATTTCACAATTTTACTTTATGATCAAATTATTAATGCAGCCTTGGTTTGCATTTGTCAAAAACAAAATCTTACTGACCCCAAACTTTTGAACAGAGATGTGCGTGTTATTAAAAAGTGATTTCTGTTTGTATTTTTGCATTTAGTCGTGCAGACAAAACAAGTCATTTAAAATGTATTTTTAATTAAATGAATGATTTCTAATCTATATTTTCTAGAGAATGCGTGCAGATTTTCACTATGAATGATGCACCAAAATTAAGGTTCTTTTGATTATGCTATTGAAAGAGAAATTACGTCATGCATCCTTATTTAAAAAAGATTTTGTATTTATAGCACCCGAGGGAGGCCCCATTTCTGCAGGGGGCAGTAAACAGCTTTCTGTTGTCAACCAATGAAGCCAAAATGTGTTAGATATTAAGGCAGCCTTTACTTGGCCCCACATGCACAGTTGTGCAAAAACCATCTCACATGCAGGAAATAATATCTATCCACAAATGACAAAACAAATTCATTCTGCGGTGCAAAATTCTCCTTATGCAGGTCTCTGTTCAGATTGCCTTATGAAATTTATGGTTTTGTTAAACCCTTACAGATTTCATAATAACATTCAGTATTTTGTGGAATGATTTTGCACAAGCCTGCATCTTGCATGTTGAATTTAAAATAGTGAGATGTACATCTTATATAGCTGCCGTGCTGCTTTCCAGTGCCCGCATTTACTCTTAACACTTTTGTTTGGTTTTCAAAATGGCGTATGTCACAACCAATTACGCTAAGTGCCAAATAAAAGATTTTGCGTCACATACAAACCACTTAGTCTGACTGCAGCTGTGTTTCATGCAAGATGTCAGGGCTGAGATTGAGTATCAACAGGTTGAGGACTCCACCCTCTGGTAGCACATTGCCTTGCTCTAGTTTTGCCAACCAGATCATGCATGGTGGAACTGGGACACCTCCTGGTATCCTCCCATGCTTGGAGGAGAATATCAGGAGACGGCATCATGGTTAATGGATCATGGATTCTAGAGTTTGCTGTCTGAATATGCATGCAAAATTGTTAGATAGTAGGTTACACTGAGGTCACCAAATCTAGCTGTCCCTAATCACAAGCTGAGTAAAATGGGAGCATGTAATATATGCATGCAAAAATTGTTAGATTGCAATTAAAGGTAATTTTTTTTTGTGGTATTAAAATCAACAAATGTAAGTGTTTTCAAACAATTTGGTTTGAGGCAGTGTTGTTCTTTTGGGTTGGTCTCCCATTCCAAGCTGCATTCATCTAAAATGGTGGCATGCAAAAATATGCGTGCACAAATTATTAGATTGCACTTAAAGTTAAATTTATGTGCTGCTAATGTCACCCAATGCACTTGAGCCAGTGTTGCTCTTTTGGCCTGGTCTTCTATCCCAAACTGGTTGACGCATATGCACACTTTGGTCATGCAGTAGTGTACAGATGTAATGGCGACATGCTTGCTGGTAGAAGAAACTGTTTTGTTAAATGGAATTACCTATTTGAAGCTGAATTTATAACATCTGCAGTTACTGTAATATATTAGTATGATGTTATACACTGTGGAAAACCTCTCTCAAACAAGCAGTCTGTCAGAGCTCACATGGCTAACCACACAAAGCTTGTATGATCTACCTTAAAGCGTTTAGTAAGAAGTGCTCCCAATTTAGCTTCTGAGCTTTCCGTTCCAGCTCCCTCTGTGGTCCCTGCCATTCAGATGCATATTTTACATAAAAATGAATTTTTGTAAAAACACATTTCTTGTTTTCAGTACTGCAGCACACATCCAAAAAAACGTAAAATGTTTTCTTTTTTTTTCTAGTTTAGTTAAATTATTAGGGCTGCTTTTAATTGGTCAGAATTACATAAACTTTACAAAAAATTAAAATATTGGTTTAAAGTAAATTTCCTATTTTATTATACATTTTAAAATGTAATTTGTTCTTGTGAAGGTAAGTCTGAATTTATAGCAGCCATTACTCCAGTCTTAAGTGTCACAGGTTCTTCAGAAATCATTCTAATATGCTCATTGTATGATATATGTTAACCATTTCTTTTTGTAAATGTTGAAAATAGTTGCCCTGCTTAATATATTTGTGGAAACCATGAACATTTTTTTTATTTCAGGATTTTTTGATGAATAGGAAGTAAGAAAATATATACACTACCAGTCAAACGTTTTTGAACAGTAAGATAATATATAGATAATATAATATATATATATATATATTTTTTATTTTTTATTTTTAATAGAAGTCTTCTCACCAAGCCTGCATTGTACAGCCAAGTACAGCAAAAACGGTACAATTTTGATATATTTTTGCTATTTAAAAGAACTATTTTCTATTGAATATATCTTAAAATGCTATTTATTCCTGTTATTTCAAAGCTAAATTTTTTTCAGTCACGTGATCCTTCAGAAATCATTCTAATATTCTAATTTGCTGCGGAAAACATTTATTATTATTATTATTATTATTATTATTATTATTATTATTATACTGAAAACAGCTGAGCAGAATTTTGTTCAGGCTTCTTTGGTGAATAGAAAGTTCACAAGAACAGCATTTATCTGAAATAGTAATCTTTTGTAATATTATAAATGTTTTTTTCATCACTTTTTAAATTTAAAGCATCCCTGCTAAATAAAAGTATTAATTTCTATACTTTCTTTCCCAAAAAGAAATTATACTGACTGTTTTTGCTTTGGAATGATATAGTGTATGATGTCACAAAAGCTTTTTATTTTAGATAAATGCTGATCTTTGGATCTTTCTATTCATCAAAGAATTCTAAAGAAATGTACTCAACTGTTTCTTCAACAGCAAATCAGCATATTAGAATGATTTCTGAAGGATCATGTGACACTAAAGACTGGAGTAATGATGCTGAAAATTTAGTTTTGATCACAGGAATAAATTAAATTTAAAATGTATGAATCTACATTCAAAGAGAAAGCAGTTATTTTAAATATTTAAAAAAAATTCACAACATTACTAATTGTTTTGTATTTTGGATCAAATAAATGCAGGCTTGGTGAGCAGAAGAGAATAAAAACATTAAAATCTTACTGTTCAAAGACTTTTAATTGGCAGTGTAGACTCCAAACCTTTGAAACGGCAGCCTGTGTCTAATTTTTTAGTATACAGTTGCAATCAAAATTATTCAGCCCCCCAGAGACTGCAGTACTTTACAAATACAAGCTTTTCTGAAGATCCAGGACTTTATAAAAATTGCATCTACAACAGTTTAATAGCATATTAAAAGTTATAATGTCAATATAGAATGTAATGTTTTTGAGTTATAGGATTTTTTAATATCACACCTGTGTCATAATTATTCAACCCCTGTTCAACATTGCCATTTTAAGTCACTTATTTTTTTATGGTAGGGAACAAAATTGTCTTAAAACACAATTAAGCCTTTATAAACTTTATTAAAAAAACAGAATTAGCTTGGGGTGTGACACATACATACGGTTAGCCCATGCATGTGCTGAAGTTGAGTCGCTAATATGACACAGTCAACAGAGCTCTCACAAAAACTATAGAGAAGAAATTGTCTTATTTTATTACAAAGTCTAAGGCTACATTAAGATTTCCAAGACATTAAAAGCTCCTAAAGACGCATCTGGCAGTCTTATTCCTTAGTTTGAAGTGTGTTGTACCAGAAAACCTTTGAGGGAGTTGAACAAAAAAAGCACAATATCATAAAATGTTTGATCAGAGCAACTGAGAAAAACCTGCAATGTACAGCCAAACACTTGATATGACCCGATGAAACGAGGAAAAACATTTCAAAGCAGTGTATGAAAAGAACACTAGACAAGTATGGCCTTCATGTTAGGGCATCTTGCCGAATACCACTCTTGACCAAAAAGAACAAAAAGGCCGACCTGAACATGCTAAAATTAATTTGGATAGACCTGTGGAGTTCTGGAATGGAATAAAAGAATGTTTCATGGAGTGATGTGACCAAACTAGAACTATTTTGACCTGTGGATCAGCGGCATGTCTGGAGCAAAAAAAGACAAAACTTATTAGCAGAAGAACACCATCTCCATCGTCAAACATGGAGGTGGATCAGTCCTGTTATGGGGTTGTTTTACTGTAGCAGGAAGTGGAAAACATGACTGTATGAAGGATATCATGTATTCTTTGAAGTATCAGGTCATTTTGGCAAGAATTGTGATGCTTTTGGTGCAATGACTGAAGCTGATGATCAATGGACTTTCCTGCAGGACAATCTTCCCGAAGTATACATCCAAATCTACTTAAGCTTGGTTCAGGGATCAGTCATAGAATGTTTTTGAGTGGCCTGTTCAGTCTCCAGATTTAATTCTCATTGAAAATATTTGGTTGAATTTGATTAAAGCAGTGGCAATGTGAAAACCAAAGATTATCAGTGATCTGAAAGCTTTTTCAGGCAAGGAATGGGCCAAGATTGCAGTAGAGAGGAGACAGAAGCTTCCAAGCACTTTCAAGCAGCGATTATTGGTGGTTTTAAAGAATAAAAGATTCTGCACCAAATTTTACTTTTGGGGGTTGAATAATTTTGAAGATGAACGTTTAGAGCCAATTTGATTTTTTTTTTTTTTCTTACATTACTTACTTACTTACGTTCTCAGAATTATTCAAATGTGTAATGACAAACTTTCTCCAATAGTGTACTGACGCCTTTGTTGAATTGTTTTCACAAAATTTTGTTCTCTGGATCAAAATGTCTTGCAGGTCAAGGGGGTTGAATAATTTTGATTGCAACTGTATATATTTCTTATTTTTTGCAATTTTAACCAAGCACATTTAAGCTACAGGCTTTTATCTGTCTCTGAGGATGACATGTCATTCCTGGACTGTCTCTGTCAGTGGAAAGCAGTAGAGGATGCACAGTGAGAAACAGTGACGACATTGGTTCTAAAGCAGAGTCCCCAGCTGCTGTAACCCAATGGGTCTGCCATCTTTGGAAGTATAGTGTGTCTTAAAAACTGCCAGTGCGGTCAGAGGGGCCAAACAGCCGGCAGCCCAAGAGAAGTTATTTTCATCTCTCTCTCTCTCTCTTTCTAATTCACCGGCCCTCCTCCGGGTCCCTGAAATTCCATTGAAAACTCTAGGGATTGTTGGAATTCTGTGTGCGAGTGGGATAGTGAAGAACTAGAATTGGTAGACTTGGGTTTTGTGGACGGCAGACATGGTCCCGGGCAGACGTCCACAAGTCAAGCTAGGGGGTCTCGGGGGTCAGAAAGTTCATGTTACAACGTAGCGCGAAACACGACTGCAATTGTGCCTGATTCGCATTGCTAACGGTCACCTGGGGCCAGCCGCTAAAGGACGAGCCAGACATTAGCAATGACTGTTCTGTGCCAGTTCCCCTGTGTTGCGAGTGAAGCAATGAATTAGGCATCTGATTAATTCAAACATGTTTTGAAGGTTTTGCGAGCGTGTCTGACATACCTGGACACCTTGTGCTTTTCATTACGAAATGAGAATTGGTCTGTGTGCTTGCTTTTCCCTTCAACATAACGTTGAGTCAACATTAGTAGGCTTATTCAAACGATATAAAAATATAAGTGTTGTAAAACTAGGTGTGCGAACATTGTGGACTTAATTTGCTTTCTGTTCTTGTTGAACAATACCTTTGTTTCCTGCCAATACTGCACGATTATATAATCTATTGATCTTTTTTTTTTTTTGCCTCTTCTCACTATCTTGTTCTCCCTATGCAAGCACTTTTACATGTACTGATATCGTGTGCTTTGGGTCCTGTGTGTGCATGCATGTTGTTGTTTTTTTCTTCTTGTTTACTGCTATGGGAACAGTGGTGTTTAGGCCAACCGTGGGTTTGGATGGGCATAAAAAAATGAAACTAATTTTGTTACTGTTGAAATTAAGGCTGGGCGATAAATCAATAACGATAATTATCGCGCGATATGAATTCCCTTGATAAACGTTAACAAGAGTTCGATATAATGTGTATGCGGCAAAGGCGGAACAAAAGAGCGCCAGTTAAAGTGCGCCACTCGGACCGTTTATCCGCTCGGATCAAAGTTCAAACGGCGAAAATTCTAGAGCAGATGCCTTCACTCGCTGATGAATCTCGGTCACTAAACGGCACCAGTGTGAAGCGCTTGAATTCAGTGGAGGACACAAATGACTCGGTTTACAGCCAGATGAAACAGTGCTGACAAACAGGAGAAACACTGTGCGCAATTTTTTTTGGTTAAGCTATAGCGTTTATGCATTTGTACTAAATTTTTATAGACTAAAGTTTTTAATACAAATACCTAGGAACCGTATTAAATTGTTTTACCATGGTTTTGAGATGATATATTTGTGGTTTTAACTGTATTATCATTATCTATGGATGATACTATGGGAGAGCAATGGTTAATTTAAAAACAAAAATAAATAAGTAAAACCTCAAACAGTCAGAATAATTAGATTTCTCCATATAAATATAAATTTGCTACAATTTTTACAGGTATTACTGATTTTGATAATGAACGTAAATCTACATCTGCATCCTAATTTAAGCTACTATCAAATGTGTTGTTCTAGAGACAAAAAATGTTATATTATTATGAAGAATATTGTCAGGTAATACAAACCTGTTTCTTGATTTATTTATTTTTTTTTTCCTATTAAGGTACTTATTTTGGTAAGGAAAAATTAATTTAAAAAACATTAAGTGAAAATGAAAAAGAAAAGTTTAAAGCCACATTTAACCGTCTGGTTTTTACAACTTTCACATTGTAGCAAAAATCTGCCTTTAAACTTGAAAGAAATAAAAATTTGTCATTCATTGTGATATTTATTTATATATATATATATATATATATATATATATATATATATTTATATATATATATATTTATATATTTATATATATATTTATATTTTGAGCAGCAAGTCAGAATATTAGAATTATTTCTGAAGGATCACGTGACTAGAATAATAATGCTAAAAATTCAGCTTTGAAATCACAGGAATAAATTACATTTTAAAATATATTCATATAGAAAAAAGTTATTTTAAATAGTAACTTTTTTTTAAATTGTCCTGTTTTTGCTGTACTTTGGATGAAATAAATGCAGGCTTAGTGAGCAGAAGAGACTGTCGTTAAACAACATTAAAAATCTTACTGTTCAAAAACTTTTGACTGGTAGTGTATTCTGACTAGTCAGTGTGTCGCCCAGCCCTGGTTTGAACTTCACATGGTCTTTTAGTTGTGCTCTTTGTACAGTGCTGAATAAGAAAGCTTATTTATCTCGGTTATGCAAGCAATAATTGCCAACCACTTCAAGAGCAGAATTTATTTACAAACAGAGTTCGTTTACGTGACCAAAATAAATACAATATGTGTTTATCTGCATGCATGTGTTTAGTTCTAGATGCGGCTGGTAATTTTCACGGTGGCTTCAGCATGGATGAAAGCGCTGCAGAACACGCCAGAACATGTTCCCACAGATAGAGCCGCCTCTGCATCTCCCTTTACGTTTTGTCTGTACATTGACACTTTAAATTGCTGTAGGCTGTGGATGTGCTGCAGTCCCGGACTGTTTACCGTCTTCCTCGGCTCAACTTTGTCACATCGCCAACGTTCGCTCATGCTGGCTTATTAATTGCCAAGTCCTGATAAAACCAAATGACTTCCGGTCGCTTTATGGCTGTAATTGCAGTAGTCGATACCAATACCAGGAACTTTTCTTGTGACATATAAGGGCACTTGTTATATTTAAAGCATCTGAAGTGGCTGTTTTTAATGCTTATGCATCCGTTTTCACAAAGTTAGCAAGTCACGCGTAGGTCCAGTAACTGAGATCAGCCTTTTCCCTACATCACTGATGCCATCAGCCTGAAGAAAGCTATCGGGTTTCGGCCTGTAATGTGTCAGCATATGTGATTTTAAGGATTAGGGCTTTCAACGCAGAACATTGCTTGAGTCGGTTGCTAGGGAGTGATTTCCAGTTGGGGCATAGTTATTTTGGCAGTTGCGATCAGCGATGTGCTTTCTGCAGGAGGCGTGCGACCATTTTGTGGTTTTTGTACCCTCGCTTTAAAAGGGATTGGAGTCCTTGGTGAGTTTTGTGTGTCAGCTTTCTGTTGCTATTGTTGTGCATGTAAAGGCAGGTGGGAGAGGTTCGGAACTTTTTTTGCCGGTAACAATAGTGTAATGGACATACAACAGGACTGTGGGTGAAGGTTGACAATGCACAACTCCCTTCTCACGCTGCCGTGGCAAATAGCTGCTCGTATTTTGTGTAGAATTGTGACATTATGGGAAGTGTCTCTGCATTTGTTTCCTGTCTGTGGGCTCATGGTGTGGTCAGGACTTTTCTGAAGCCACACCTTTTGCAGGGTTTCTTTCTTGGGTAGTCATCTGTGCAGCCTTTGAATGTTTGTTGAAAATTATATGGATATTTTTTTTTTTTTTTGCTAATATACTTTCTCTTAATTCGTATTAATAAGACCAACTGTAATTAGGCCATTTTTGTGTTGATTATCCTGACAACTTTAAACACTGTGGCTTTTATGTTTGTTGATCAGCTTTTCTCTGTTTGTTGATCAGCCCTAAATGAGTTTGATCTGTTTTTTTGGAAACTTTTTTTTTCATGTTTTGTTTTTTTTGTTTTGTTTTTATAATTTTATTTTATTTTATTTTATTATTTTATTTTATTTTAATTTTGCAGTGCAGGATTAAAAGTGCTCCCTCCATCTGTTTAAATCTAGGCTAAAGACACTTTATTTTATTTTGTTTTTTTTGTTTTGTACTGTATTTTATTTTATTTTATTTTATTTTATTTTATTTTGTCTTATTTTTGCAATGCAGCATTAAAAGTGCTGCTTCCATCTCTGTATTTAAATCTAGGCTGAAGATATTTTTTTTTTTTTTAACTTTATTTTCAAATAATTTCATTCATTTTATTTTATTATTTTCATTAGTGAATAAAAGTGCTCCTTCCATCTCTGTTTTTAAATCTAGGCTTTTTTTCTTATTTTATTTCATTTCATTTCATTTCATTTCATTTTATTTTATTGCCATTAGAGATTAAAAGTGCTCCTTCCATATCTGTTTTTAAATCTAGGCTAAAGACATATTTTGGCCTTCTCTGCCTATTTTCTTGTGATCAAAACATTATTTTGTTTGCTTGAGCAGCCAAAAACTACAAGTTTGGCTCATCTATGTGTTTATCTATTATTTTATTATTTTTATTATCGATTACTTTTGGTGTTAGTAGCACAGAAATTGCACGTAATACAATTTTAAGAAGATTGTCATATCACCGACATTTCAGTAAATGTGAAAATTCAATAAACACAAAATAAAAATGTTAAAAGATAAAAATCAGGAAACATGCATGACCATTTAAAAGCAGATGCCTATGAGTCACATAGCATTTAGATACCAGATTGGGAGCTGCTGACGCTACACAGAGACCGATATGGTTTAATTTAAAAAAATTTTCTAGCCTTTACTGTTACAGAAGTACAGCATTTGACATCCCTGTCCAGTCACAACTGTTGATAAGCATTGCAGTATCACATTCAATGCACATTTATACCTATTCTTTGCATTTAGCAGACTGGAATGAGTCAGGTGGGTGTGTTCGTGTGCATCAGGTATGTGGATTGCCCCACTCCGGTGTCACTCACGATGACGGGTCACGCCCGTGTCAGTAGCGCCTCCGATCTGTTTGCAGAAATAGAGAACGTACCTGGCCCTACCGTCTCGCCTCCCTCTTTCACACTTGCACTCTCTCTCCTCGCACTCTCTCGCTCTTTCGCATTTACTCAGCCAGGATCTGGAGCCGCTTGCGCTGTCTGACCGTAAGTGCTCATCCGATAGGGAATCTCGGAATTCCATGGGGAGCAGAAATAAAGGAAAGGGCTCTATATCCCTCGGGACGCTTTCAGAATGCCTCTTTTGTTTAGACAGGCCTTTTGAGCTTTTTATCTCACATAAAGCTTTTGTTGCAAGATATTTTTTCCCCTCTCTCTCCTAAAAGGATCTTTTTACAAACAAATGCAAAAGTTCTTGACTGACTTGAGCATAATAATGATGATTTTATCTTTTCTTCCCTCTGCAGGTAAAAAGAAGCTACCACTCAAGCTTCCAAAAGAGGCGTTTGAGAAACCCCAACCTGCTCCCACGTAAGATTTTATGCATTTTTAATGCACTGATGAAGTTTTAGTTGTTCTTGATGTTCCAGCGAACACATTTATATTCATAAACGGTGCTAAAAACTACCTTTCTATGTGAGTGTGTGAGAGTGAATAGATTTTATAATTAAGGCTGGCTTTTTAGTCTTTTACCTTGTCAGACAAGGATACTCAATGGGATTTCTTTGTTGCACAGACCCCCGAGAGACCTGGACTCCAAAGCCTGCGTTACTATTGGAGATAAGGTGCGTTTCATTAATTAAGAAGGGGAATCTTGTGCATCTTGTGTATCTTCTAAACTCTGTTTGTCTCCTGTTGTTTTTTTAGTTATTAAAAATAAATCTGCATCAATCTGTTCATGGCAATAAAAAAAAAAATCTAGCCTCTCTGGGAAATATTTCATGCTGCAGGGTTTCACTTCACCTGCATCTCTTCCTTATCTGTAATCAAAAGCAATATGAGAGGAACTGTCCTTGGGTCACCTGTATGCAAAGCGTCGTTGTAATTTGCATTCCCGTGCTAAGGCGATGCACATATCTTTTCAAATGTCATATTTTACATTACTTTTTATGGTGATGTAACTCCTGTGCCGGGCTTGATACAAAAGCTTGGCTTGGTGAGAGACCGGCGGGTTGTAAAGAATGGCCCAGTGCACATTACAGCCCTTTTGAATACGTCTGATTGTAGGCAGCCTGGAATGTACTTTACTGCCTCTCAGGCTGTAAAAATATTTATTTTAAACTCATCAAATAAGTGGAATTTTCCATTGGCAAAGATTAAGGCTTTTTGTCTTACAACCAAACCCGATGAGTAAGTAACTTACTAGTTTTTTTTTTGATAAACTCAGGTTGGCAGGTATGAGCTTTTGTGAGGAGCTGGGTTTGCTGCCTTCAGGTTTAAGGCGTTTGTTGTAATTGCTAGTGATGGCGAGCTGAAACACGGATAGGAAAATGTGCGTGCTTCCATTATTCATACTTCATAGGAAACAATCATCTTATGCTCATTTTGTGCCATTATTTTCTTTTTAGATGTCTTTCAGATTGTCTGTTTGGTTTGGAATGCAGGCTTCATTTTGTTTCCCGTATGTCCATCCTTTGTTTTTTTTTTTTGTTTTTTTCTAGGTGTCCTTTTATTGGCCATTGTGTATGCATCAATTTTACCATTCATATGTAGCCCTGGATCACAAAACTTAAGTAGCACGGTATATTTGTGTATTAAAACCAAAAAATATTAGACTGTTAGGTAAAGATCATGTTCCATGAAGATATTTTGTAAATTTCCTACCATAAATGTATCCAAAGGTAGTTTTTGATTAGTGATGTGCATTTCTAAGAACTGCATTTGGACAACTTTAAAGGCGATTTTTCTCAATATTTATTTATTATTATTTTTTTGCACACTCAAATTCTAGATTTTCAAATAGTATCTCGGTCAAATACAAATAGTACTATCCTAACAAACCATAAATCAATGAAAAGCTTATTTATTCAGCTGTCAGATGATGTATGTGTCTCAATTTAAAAAAATTAACCCTTATGACTGGTTTTGTGGTCCAGGGTCACATATAATACCTTTTTTTTTAATGTGTGTATTTTTTTTGTTGTGAACAGAACTTTGTGGTGAAGGCAGATGATTTGGAGCAGATCGGAGAGTTGGGCCGAGGGGCATATGGAGTGGTGGACAAGATGAGACACGTCCCAAGTGGCGTAATAATGGCAGTAAAGGTGAGTTCGTACAGGCCTATTTTAGCCAGGCTCATGTGGGGAATACTGCTGAAATTAAATGTCTCAACTATAAACAAAGTTTATAAAAGGAGACCTATTATGCCCAGTTTTACAATATTTAATAAATCTCAGGTCTCAGCTCTGTGAAGTTTCAGCTCAAAATACCTCACAGATCATTTATTATATAACTTTGACAATGCCTGTTTTGAGTGGAAGCAGAAACACGCTGTTTTTCTGTGCATGTCTCTTTAAATGCAAATGAGCTGCTGCTCCCCACCCCCTTTTTTAAAGACAGAGTGCCTTTAGGCCACGCCCACATCGAGGGATCCACTGCTCTCCAATCCACTTTGTATTGCAGGAAGCTGCCTCCTTGTCATTTTCTGACTTGTACAAGGTGTACAGTTAACAAGCTAAAAAAAAAAACAGAAATATGTTTTTATAAACTGTCGACCCAAAAACAAGTGTTTAAGGACACAGATAGTTGTAGATGTCAGAATATTTCATGTTGGGCCATTCAGTTGGATCATTTCTCCAACAAAAGGAAGGTAAGGAACTGACATAGACCAATTAAAATTTAGCTTCTCAATATATCTCCCCTCAGGTTCACATGGGGTGGTGAAATAATCCTTTAAAGGGGGCATCCTCAATAATCCCCAAGTTGATATGATTCTTTAATTAAAAATTTGATTAAAAATTCTCAATGGTAGTGTAAAACAACACGCTTTTTACTTTGTCAAAATCAGCTCTGCGAAAATCATCCTGTTCTGGTCGAGGTTGCTTTAAATGTTAATGAGCTCTGCTTGCCCCGCCCCTCTCTTCTCTCTGTGGAGTGACAAGCCTGTTTACTTTAGCTGCATTTAGTCACTAAACTTGCTAACTAGCACGTTATTAGGAAAGGCGATTGCAAAGATTCACAAAAACAAAACCTTTATACTCACTTCTGCTGTAAGTGAAGCTGGATCACGAATGATTCGTGCAAACAAAGTAGTGTATATGTGTATATATGTATGTATATGTGAACAAAAACGTTTATTTTGGATGCAATTAATAGCTTGACAGTAATTGTTAAACGTTTTAATTAACCGTTTGACAGAACTAAGGTTAAATTAAGTTCATTCTTAATATTTTATTAAAACATTATTAAGCAACTCAGAAGATATAAACTCCTGTTCAGGAGTTTGGTGTTGGTAAGAATTTGTTTTAAATGGTTTTTCTTATCTTTTATGTTCATCAAGGTGGCGTTTATTTAATTTAAAAAATGAGTAAAATATTAATATTGTGAAATGTTATTATAAATTAAAATAGCTGTATTAAAATTTTTTATTTATTCCTGTGATAACAGAGCTGAATTTTCAGCAGCCATTACTCCAGTTTTCAGTGTCAGAAATCATTAATAATTATTTCTTATCAATATTCAAAAACAAATCTGCTGCTTAATATTTTTATTTAATCTGTAATCATATTTGTGTAATTTTCTTTTGCAACATTGAATATTTTCGCTGTCATTTTGATCAAATAAAGGCGTCCTTGCTAAGTAAAAGTATAAATCTTTATTTATAAAAACCTTTGCTGACCTTGATCCCAAAAGTGAAACACTTTAAGTTAACCTTTTTGATTTTATTTGTGTCCTTAATTTTTATTCAAACATTATTCAAGTCAAGTTGAGTTAAGTGTCCTTCTGCTAAAAAATACATTCTGTGACATTACATTAATAGATAAAGCTGCAACTAATGTATTCAACAATGATTTTACAACATTATTGCTCATTTTCCTGACCCATTTTATTCCACAGCGAATCCGGGCCACAGTAAACACACAGGAGCAGAAACGGCTGCTCATGGATCTGGACATCTCAATGAGAACAGTCGACTGCTTTTATACTGTTACCTTCTATGGAGCCCTGTTCAGAGAGGTACATCCAGCAAATTCACTGAGCAGTCATCTCATTTACCTGATAGCATTTGTAGTTGTTTTAATACTAGAGTACAGAGTGGTAATTGTAGAGACTAAAGGGCTGAGCAAGCCCAGTTATCTGAATCAGTTTCCTTATGTCTCCACTATTGTACTTTGATCTGAAAGAAAAGTTCCACAGGAAGTGCTACAATGGGAATGTGTTTAGTCATTTCCTGCTGTCTCATTTTTATGTCAGGTTGTTGTTATGTCTGAAATACCAGCTTTAACCTGATTGGCCTGTTGTGTTGTCAGGGTGACGTGTGGATCTGCATGGAGCTGATGGACACTTCTCTGGATAAGTTCTATAAGCAGGTGCATGAGAAGGGTATGACCATCCCAGAGGACATCCTGGGCAAGATCACCGTTTCCGTAAGTACCACCTCCTTTCCTCATATTGAGCTGAAACTTGACATGAAATGTCTTTTATACTGATTTAATGCTTAATATGTTTCTTTTTTTTATTGCATCCCCACTTCCTGAGCATTTACGATCATTTTAATGCTGTGTAACTCTGAGCTCCTGCAGATCTGTAATGAGCCTGCTGTTTTATATTCCCACTGCAGATTGTGAAAGCATTGGAGCATCTCCACAGCAACCTGTCAGTGATACACAGAGGTGAGCCGCGCCTCAAATACAGCATCATATGCTTGCGTTTTAATGATGCCAGCAACTGATTTTCATGTTTTCTATCTTCCTCCAGATGTGAAACCCTCTAACGTCCTGATAAACATGCAGGGTCAGGTGAAAATGTGTGATTTTGGCATCAGTGGGTACCTCGTGGATTCAGTGGCGAAGACAATGGACGCCGGCTGCAAGCCATACATGGCGGTAAGCAAGAAGGAGGAAGAGTTGCATATTTAATTTTCTTATGCTGGAATTTCTGTTTTTCTTTTTCCATGTACATCTTCACAGTCAGGTAACTACAATATACACATTTCTAAATGAATCTGAATATTTAGGTTTGGAATATTAATTATTTTGTGTGTTGTTTGTGTGCATAGGTTAATAAAATAAAAACTAAAAAGATATAAGATAAAAGTATATTTGTTAATGTAGAGACAGAATCACGGAAATCCAATTATGAAAATGGAATTTTCTTCACAGCAACACGTCAAAATAAGTTATTTTTAAATTGAAGAAACTGACAGAAATATATTGCTTAATGTAATGATAGCACTACTAAAAAATTAAGAAAGTTTTACTAGAAGAAAGTATTTACCAGGAAAAAAAAAAAAACAGTATTTCTGAAAATAAATAAATAAATAAATATTTTTATAAAATAAATTAATTAGAGGTGCTTTTGATTAAAATTTAATGAAACCATTAAAATGGAATTAAAAAATATATCTCAGAATTTGGTAAAAATAAAACTAAATTTGAGAAAAAAATACTATGTATTTCATAGGGCCTTAATGTTTTTTTTTTTTTTTAACTTTTAATAAATTGCTGTTAAATTGTGTAAGTTTCTTGGTTTCAATTAATTATGCATGCTTTTTGATTAGTATTTTAAATGTTTTATTACTTTTTTATTTAACCATTAAAACTAGAAAAATTTAAACTGAAAAAAAAATAATTTTAGAAAAAATAACATGGATTTTATAGGGCCCTAGTTAATATTTTCATATAGTATTTGTGAAGTAATAAAGATAGTTAAATGGTCAGTTTTTATTTGATGTCTTTTTAATACTGTAAACATTTAGGGTCAGTGAAGCTGCAGAATATTTAAGTGTTCACAATTGATGCAAAATATTTCTAAATGCATCTAAATAATAAGGGTTACAAAATGCGTTTTTCTTATTTTGCATATGTTGTCAATGTGTGTGTGGTATGTGTAATACAAGCTAACAAAATAGAATATTATACATTGAGACATTGCTCTATCGAGTTCTTCACACACCTTAGACTTCAACTCGCTAAGCCAGTGTCCATGTAGCTCTGTTATATAGCTTTTAATGTTTACATCTAAATGAGAGACTTGTGTCATAAAGCGGAGAATATAGTAAGAGCAATAATAAAAGCAAAAGTGACATATTTTATGACACTTTCTCAGGCTTGCTTATCTCTCTAGCCTACTTATCAAACCACACTTCCTCTTTTGCCCACAATCATTTTAATCAGTCATATTTCTCTCTCATTCACAGCCTGAGAGAATCAACCCAGAGACCAATCAGAAAGGCTACAACGTCAAGTCTGATATCTGGAGTTTAGGAATCACAATGGTACGTCAGATCGATTTTGGATACTTGTTTACATGCATTTTTTTATTTATGAATATCTTAGATACATTTACATGTATATGAATTTATAAATGATCTATAAAATGGCTCTTTCTCTTTTTAGTGCTTGTTTTTTTTTAAAAAATAATCAGTGCTGCTTCCTCTGTTGCATGGCACATGATGGTTATGTTGTGACGTGTGTTTGTTTTTCGTCTTGTCAGATCGAGCTGGCCATTCTGCGGTTTCCCTATGACTCATGGGGAACGCCATTTCAGCAGCTCAAGCAGGTGGTGGAAGAGCCGTCGCCCCAGCTGCCTGCCGACCGCTTCTCACCCGAGTTTGTGGACTTCACGTCACAATGGTGGGCGAGCTGTTACACAAATTGCACACTGAGCAGAGCACAGCACAAAAATGATTTTTAACTTTCACTGGTTGTACCACAAATAAAAAAGTGTGAACTGCTATACTTTCGATCTGAAAGAAAAGATCCGCTTTCTCAAAACTGAAATATCAGTTCAGTTTTGAGGTATTTTTTATGATCAAAAGTGACAGTATATAATCCATCCTGAAAAAAGTATCACTTATTTTTCTCTCCAGGATGCTTTAGTGTTTGTAATAGAAATACAATATGATTACACTGACTGAATGAATCACTAAACTCTGTTAGATCTGTAATGCACACTTGTGATTTCATCATCTAAGGTGGATATTAATATGCAAATGAGGCCTATATGTAGACACAGGATGTTTTGCTTGTGAATCGTGTATGTGGGATGATCATGACTCCAGATTCAGTAGAATTGCATTTCTCTGAAACGATGCTGACACCACATAGTTTCGTAAAAGTGAAAACGCACTCATTTAAATGCAGCGTAGAGCCACACACACACTCTATATGTACCTTGACTCTGCATTGTGTAGTAGGAAAGTGAACAGGATGTAGAAACCCTGATTGCATCCTCTCTTTCACATTGTGAGGGGAAGTACTCAAGGCCACAGTTTGCTGCATTGAGGTTTTTGCGTGTTCCTGCATTTCTAACATGTATGTTTTGCTTTCTCTGGTTGTGTTGCAGCTTAAGGAAGAATTCCAAAGAGCGGCCAACTTACACGGAACTAATGGTGAGTTTGCTGAAATGACTTTTTTTAAAACATACACTTCCCTGGATTGGCCTTTAGGTGTCAGACTTGTGCTTTCGATGCAAACTTGAACCTTCTCTGTATTTATACCAATGAAGTAGCCATCTGATGCTGAACAATTTGACTTGCTCTATATATAAGGTCAAAAGTCTGCAAAATGTTAATTATTATACCAAATTAAGAGGGATTATGCAAAATGCATGTTTTTTTTATTTAGTACTGACCTGGAGATATTTCACATAAAAGATGTTTACATATAGTCCTCAAGAGAAAATAGTTGAATTTATAAAAATGCTGTTTAAAAGTTTACATGCTTGATTCTTAATATTATGTTGTGACCTGAATGATTCACAGCTGTTTTTTTTAAGTGATAGTTGTTCATGAGTCCTTTGTTTGTCCTGAACAGTTACACTGCCCGCTGTTCTTTAGAAAAATCCTTCAGGTCCCACAAATTCTGTTTTTTTCAGCATTTTTGGGTATTTGAACCCTTTCCAGCAATGACTGTATGATTTTGAGATCCATCTTTTCACACTGAGGACAACTATTACAGAAGGTTCAAACGGTCACTGATGCTTCAGAAGGGAAAAAAACATGCATTAAGAGCTAGGGAAATTTGAAGATCCGGGTACATTTAAATTTTGTCTTCTGGGAAACATGTAAGTATTTTCTGTAGCTTCTGAAGGGCAGTACTAAATGGAAAAAAAAATATGATATTTAGACAAAAGAAAAATTTACACATCTTCATTCTGAAAAAAATCTTCAAAAGTTTTCACCCCCGGCTCTTAATGCATTGTTCTGTTCATTGTGGATCTCAAAATCATACATTCATTGTTGGAAAGGGTTTAAATACACAAAAATCCTGCTATCACTAAACAAAAACACACAGCTGTGGATCATTCAGGTAACAACACCAGTATTAAGAATCAAGTGTATGAAAACTTTTGAACGGGGTCAACTATTATTTTCTCTTGTGGACTATATGTAGACGTCTTTTATATGAAATATCTTATTCAGGTCAGTACTAAATAAAAAATAACGTGGTTTGTATGATCCCTCTTATTTTGGTAAAATAATATTACTTTTGACTTCACCTGAATGAATGAATTTAAAAAAAAGAATATATATATATATATATATATATATATATATATATATATATATATATATATATATATATTTTTTTTTTTTTTTTTAATATATTTGTACATTTTATTGACTTATTGACATTTTAAAATCTTTTCCACACCCAGCAACATCCCTTTTTCACCCTCCATGACTCCAAAGACACCGACGTCGCTAGCTTTGTCAAGAGCATCCTTGGGGACTGAGAGCGTCCCTCTCGGCAAAACTGATGTGTTGCCGCGGGGGGAGACAGGACTATTTCAGAAAAAGCACCAATAGCAAGACTAACACCTGTAAAACACGCCCACCTCAGCAGCCAACAGTGTACATGCACTCAGGAGGGTCTGGGGGAAAGAACACCAAAACTGAGGGTGGGTGGGGCGTTTCCTAGCAACACACGGAGTAGGGCATGGGACGGGAATCTCGGCGCGTGTGTGCACGTATGTGTGGGTGCTTGTGCGAACGAAGCGCATTTATTTGAGCGCATTTATTTGAATGTGTGAGTGAATTCTTTGCCTGCCTGTATGTGCATACATGTGCATTAAAAGGTTTTACAGTCCCAAGCCAAACTTCATCTATTGTTCAATCCCAGTCCTCCTCCAGCTTTACCTCTCAATCCAAAAAGCAGTTTTAGCATCAGGTGAGTCTGTTATAGATGTCTGTTGAGTTTCCCCAGTGGCACTTCAATGTAATTCTTAAAGTATTCAAGAAATGTTACCCACCCCCACAACGTCTGGTTCTTCAAAAAATATACAAAATAAAAAAAGAGAAAAAAAAAAAGAGAGAGTGGTATAGATATATTTATCTATTATCTAGATATGTATATATACTCAAAAAATATTTCTTGAATTTGTTAAATGAGTACATGAGGACAATATTCTGTGTTGGCTGTAAGGATGGTTATTAAAGTGGATGAATGGAGCATCTTTCTTTTCTTTTTTTTTTTTTTTTTTTTCTTTTTTTCCTGAATTTGCAAAGACTGATTGGTGCGTTTGTGTCACTGAAGGCTAATCTTGGATCAGTTTATAAATGCTGTCGTAATAGTGAGGGTCTATGCCTGCAAAGCTGTCCCTGAATCAGACGTTAACGGCCAGAAGTGAAAAGGGGTTTTTTTACGTACCCTCCATGAACTGTGTGTGTGAGTTAATGGGTGTAAACGCTTGTGTGCTTTATATGCTATTCGTCTAAACCAAGGTAATTTGGGGCAAAAGGTATCTGTTGGCTACATCTAGACCTCTCTGTTCTGAGCCAATCATAAAATTCTCACTCTTTTCAATTGCAATCCAACTGGAAATTATTATAATTATCATTATTATTATTTTATTATTATTATACACAGTGCATATGTATTAACAGTAATGAGGTGTTCTGCAGTTTCTGTATGTGTTGTAACTGCTGTTTTTCTCATTGGAAACTTGACAATTTCTTTTTAATTTTAAGGTGGTGTGCAGGTATGAGCGTGTGGTCATTTGTGAGAGCGTGTGCGTGTGTGTGTGTGTGTGTGTACGTGTGTGCATGTGAGCGTTATATAAAAGTCTGAACACACGTAGCTGACACTTCTTTCAAAGCCTCACTGTGACTCGGAAGCCTGATTTTGTGCCTCTCTATCGAAAAAAGAAAAGGCGAAAAAAAAAAACAAAAAAAAACACCTACATTAAAAACAAACTACAAAACCCACGCTGCTTTGTCAAAAGACATGCTTTGCTTTCCACAGGCTTCAGATAGTAGTGGCGGCGGCGCGGCTGGGGGTGGTTCTGTTGCTTTGCTTCTGGGCTTCTGGTTTTATTCTTGTATCATTTTTGCAAAGTGGAGATGATGAATGTGTATGGAGTGTATGTGTGTGTGGGTTTTTTTTGGTTTTGTCTTGTGACCACTGTATACAGAATGGATAACACTGCTGATTTGCCTGTAATCGTTATATTGTTTGATTCAAACATAAAAGTTCTCTTATATCTTCGCTGTTTCTTTTTGATATGCTACATTTAAAATGGTCAGGATTTCTTTTTTTCTTTTTTTTTTGAAATCAGAGATTATCATCAGAGATATGCATAATATTTGTATAATGTACAATTAAATTGTCAAAACTTAAAAAATAGTTTATTATTTGGGTAAAACTTGTCAAGGTTGTGTCTGCCTGCCCACAGCCACCAACCTCCTCCCATTGTGGCATTTTCATTATTTTTACATTTGTTGGATGACAAAAAGCTATTTCAGCAGTGTGAATGAAGTGACACTTAAATAGTAAAAATGTAAAGAGACAAAAAAAAAAAGCGTCATACTATGTTGTATTCTCTTAAATTAAATGCTAACAATTGTTTTGCAGCATTTTAGTGTAACACTGCTAAAATTATGGATACCGTAACGAAAATAATCAAGAACGTGAATGTAAAGCAATGTAAATTGTTAAAAGAAAAGAAAAAAAAATTAAGTGTAAAAATCAAAAATGACCTTCAATTGTTTGACTTTTGTTGAGTTGAAAAAAAAAAAATATTCTTTTGAAGTAAAATGTGACCTGGACATGTAAAAATGCAAAAACAAGCATGTTAAAGGGTTACTTCACCCCAAAATGAAAATTTTGTCATTAATCACTTACCCCCATGTCGTTCCAACCCCGTAAAAGCTTCGTTCGTCTTCAGAACACACTTTAAGATATTTTGGATGAAAACCGGGAGTAAATACCACTGGCAAGGCCCAAAAAAAGTATGAAAGACGTCGTCAAAATAGTCCATCTGCCGTCAGTGGTTCAAGCGTAATTTTACGAAGCTACGAGAATATTTTTTTATGCAAAGAAAACAAAAATAACGACTTATTTCAACAATCTGTTTCCTCCGTGTCACCGTAGCGCCATTTTGGAGAGTATCCGCTGGACGCAAACAGCATACGCTGTTCTGTCAGTCGAACCACACGGATACATTTTTTACGTTTATTTATTCTTTAATTCGAACGAAGACAGCGTATCTGCGTGACGCAGCTGACATAGAACGGCGTACGCAGTTTTGCGCCCAGCAGGACGCAAAATGGCGCTACGGTGACGCGGAGGAGATGAATTGTTGAATAAAGTCGTTATTTTTGTTTTCTTTCCGCATAAAAAAGTATTCTCGTAGCTTTGTAAACTTATGCTTGAGCCACTGATGGCAGATGGACTATTTTGACGATGTCTTTCATACTTTTCTAGGCCTTGACAGTGGTATTTACTCGGCAGTCAATGGGACAGTCACAAACCTCCCGGTTTTCATCTAAAATATTTTAAATTGTGTTCTGAAGACGAATGAAGCTTTTACGGGTTTGGAACGATATGGGGGTAAATGATTAATGACAATTTTCGGTTTCGGGTGGAGTAACCCTTTAATGTGAAAACTGACTTTACATTTTTCTAGTTTTGGAAGTTTCTGTCTTCAAGTGTCCTCCTTCAAAAAGATGACTGTTGGATGCCACCCAAATTTCTCCACTTCGTCTGCTTCATTCATCCGAATGAATGTTCCCAGCCATTGCATGTTATAACCGTAGACATTAGAAAGTGGACATGACCACATGATGACAAGTAAAAACATTCAGCATAAGCACTTAGAAAATACAATTTTTCATACAGTTTTCATAAGAGACGTCTTTCGTCCACACTATTCTCTTTTATTTCACATCTGCCCTAATTTCTTGTTACTCTCAAATGGTGTTTTATCAGTTTATTGTCACTTCATGATCATCTTTATTTAACTGAGGAGGGTCATTCTATAAAGCGGGTACCATTAGTGTTCTTTTTATGCATGTGGTATAAAAAAAAACAATGTGTTTAATGTGTTAATATAGACTCTTTTAATGCATCAACAAAAATTAAATTTCAAGGTTTAGTTACACTACCATTCAACTTTGGAGTCGCTAAGATTTTTAAAATTTGTTTTTGACAGAAGTCTCATGCTCAAGTTTGCTCTTTATTTGATCAAAAATAAAGTAAAACAGTATTAAGTGTTATTACGAATTATAATATCTTTAATATTATATAATAATCAAAGATGTTATCTATAATATCTTTAATGTTTTTGAACAGTAAGATTTTTTTTGTTTTTAAAGAAGTGTGTTTTGCTCACAGAGCCTGCATTTATTTGATCCAAAATATGGCAAAAACAGATATAAAATTCAGATATAAAAAACAAATAAAATTCTGAAATATTTGTACTATTTAAAATAACGGTTTTCTATTTGAATATATTTTAAAATGTAATATATTCCTGTGATTTCAAAGCTGAATTTTTAGCTGAAAGTTTAGGAGAACAGCATCTGAAAAAGATCTTTTGTAACATCATAAATGTCTTTATCATCACTTTTGATCGATTTAAAGCATCCTTGCTAAATAAAAGTATTAATTTGTATAATTTCCCCTAATTTAACCGACTCTTTTGTAACTATAATGTTACAAAAACTTTTTTTATTTTAGATAAAATGCTAATGCTAATCTTTGGATATTTCTATTCATGAAAGAATCATGGAAAAAAAAACTTAATTGCTTTAAATATTGATTATAATAATAATAAATGTTTCTCGAATAGCAGATCAGCATATTACATTTCTGAAGAATCATGTGACATTACCGGTGTAATGATGCTGTAAATTTAGCTTTGATCCCAAGAATGCATTTTAAAATATATGCAAATATATAAAATGAACTATATTTAATTGTATTTCAAAACGTTACTGTTTTTGCTGTGCTTTGGATCAAATAAATGCTGCTCGGTGATGCATACGTTTTTTTAACAACAAAGGCACCAGTTTCATATAATGATAATGAGAGAAAAAATTGGCTCTTTTTCTCTCACCATCTCTACCCCACACAGGAAAAACAAATTGCTGAGCTTTGTGGTCTTATGACTTGCCATTCCAGAATGCCCTCTGTGGTCACACCAATAACTTTTCCATTAATTTAGCCAATGTGACAAGAAGCTGGACTGAGAACCCAACTCATGATCAGTTCAACATCTCACTCTCTCTCAGGCAATTCTCATACTCACAGGTTGTCCAAAAGTCAGCCAAGTATTTTTAGAGGTGGGGCATGCAAAATAAACGCAGTTTGAGATTTGTTTCAGCTGCCAACACACCCTCCAAAGCCATGTCTGCAAACGTGAAAAAGCAGAATGACTGACAGACTGAAGTATTCTGATTAACTGGTTTTATCTGTAATATAGTAGGGATGTTTTACATTAAAAAAATATGCAGACTTATAATGTAAACTTCATACAGAACAATGGTACATAATAGATTTCACACTAATAGATTACATTAAAAATTATTCCAGATTTGTGCCAGAAAATGCACTGTTTCTTTGTAGCGGTTCGTTATATGCTTTTCTTCGCATAAACGTTCATTCTTTAGCTTATTTGCAAAAGCCAGTTGTATATATCCTTTATGAATCAATTCAACATCAAAAGAGAAGCAGAAAAGAGTTCTTTGATCAGAAATCCACAGGAGGTTATCATATAATTATTATGCTTTGTGTTTGCTGTGGTTTGTCTATTCTTTGTCTCCTCTGGTCTCTGACAGGAAAATGGCGAGCCACCCTGTAGGTGTCAAAAATTGTGTCTCAAGGAGGTGTGTATTTGTCTGATTGTTAATTAAAGGGTTTCAGCCTTCCATGTGAGTATGTCTCTGTGTGCCAGCTCTGTGATACCCACATGCTGACTAAACTCAGGTTTTATGGATATGTCACCTGTACAATACAATGAAAAACGTGCTTTGAGAATCATCGGTGACATTTTGTTCAGCTAGTGATCTCAGAAAGAATGAATCAGATGAGTTCATCTCCTCTTATTAGAATATGAGAATATGGCTTTAATTAATCTCAAAGCTCCATCTGCACGTTGATGTGACTGATCCAATGAATCTCCACAGATAAAGAATTCAAGGAAATGTGAGGACATGTCTG
Organism: Labeo catla; assembly: GCA_012976165.1. Classification (NCBI taxonomy): domain Eukaryota; kingdom Metazoa; phylum Chordata; class Actinopteri; order Cypriniformes; family Cyprinidae; genus Labeo; species Labeo catla. The sequence continues at coordinate 205,235 of VONZ01000388.1, forward strand.
TTCCTGTTCCGATGCCGTAAAAACTCGATGGGGAAAGCACATTGGAGGGGGTGCAGAGCGTCATGTAGGTTTTTGTTTTATCCAAATATGAAAAGCCTTCAGGCATTTGAAGTTCACAAAAATGTAGTTAAATCTGTCTTAACTGTCATAGTGCACTGGGAAGCCCCTTTGACAGAGCTTCCCAAGGTATAAGCTGCTCTTAATTTAAAATAGTTAAATTACAGTCAAGCAATCCAGTGTGTAAAAAAGCAACTGCTTTTTAAATATTAATTAGATGAGCTAATTTATATATACACTAAGAGTCAAACGTTTTTTAACAGTAAGTTTTAATGTTTTTTTTTTTTTAAGAATTGTCTTCTGCTCACCAAGCCTGCATTTATTTGATTCAAAATTCAGCCAAAGCAGTAATATTATGAAATATTTTTACTGTTTAAAATAACTACTTTCTATTTGAATATATTTTAAAATGTAATTTCTTCCTGTGATCAAAGCTACATTTTCAGCATCATTACTCCAGTCTTCAGTGTCACATGATCCTTCTGAAATCATTCTAATATGCCGATTTGCTGTTCAAGAAACATTTTTTATTAGTATTATCAATATTTTAAACAGTTGAGTGCATTTTTCAGGATTCTTTAATTAGAAAGACCCAAAGATCAGCATTTATCTGAAATAATAAGCTTTTGTAACATCATACACAAGCTGGGGTCAGTATATTATATTTATAGAAATTAATACATTTTTATTTAGCAAGGATGCTTTAAAATGTTCAAAAGTGATGATAAAGACATTTATAATGTTACAGAAGATTTCTGTTTCAGATAAATGCTGTTCCTCTGAACTTTCTATTCATCAAAGAAACCTAAAAAGAATCTACTGTTTTCAACATAATAAAAGTTTTTTGAGTAGCAAATCAATATTAGAATGATTTCTGAAGGATGTGACTGGAGTAATGATGCTAAAAATTCAGCTATGAAATCACAGGAATAAATTAAGTTTTAAAATATATTCTAATAGAAAACAGTGTTTTTTTAAATAGTAAAAATATTTCAGAATTTTACTGTTTTGGCTGTACTTTTGGATCAAATAAATGCAGGCTTGGTGAGCAGAAGTAACTTCTTTAAAAAGCAGAACAATCTTACTGTTAAAAAACGTTTGACTGGTATTGTAATTTATTGATATAACTCGAATTTATTTTCATCTTCCACAAAAAATGAACATCTCAATTAGGTTTCTATAGCATTAAACTTAAACAGGATTTCTGTTTGTATTTCTGTTCTCATCATTTTTTTTTCAATTTCAGCTTTATTTCAATTAACATAATTTCAGTTATAGTTTTTCTTAACACTGTTCTATGTAGGGCCGGAATCTGTACATTTGCATGGTTTACATACATGAACCAAATAAACCAATTCACTAAAATCGGACTTTTGAAGTTCAATGTATAGAAAATTCTGTCATCATTTACTCACCTTCATTAACTTTTTTTTAAGTAGATCATGGAAAATTGATTTTTATTTTATTTTATTTTATTATTTTATTATTTTATTTTAATCACATGATGAAAGTTAGTGGGGTTCAGTGTTGACTGGACATCGTTCTTTAACATATCTTATTTTGTGTTCTGCAGACAGAAAGTCAAACAGGTTTAGAACAAGCTGAGGATAAATAATATGTGACCCTGGACCACAAAACCAGTCTTAAGTCGCTGGGGTATATTTGTAGCAATAGCCAAAAATACATTGTATGGGTCAAAATTATAGATTTTTCTTTTATGCCAAAAATCATCAGGAAATTTAGTAAAGATCATGTTCCATGAAGATATTTTGTACATTTCCTACTGTAAATATATCAAAACTTAAATTTTGATTAGTAATATGCATTGCAAAGAACTTAATTTGGACAACTTTAAAGGCGATTTTCTCAATATTTTGATTTTTTTGCACCCTCAGATTCCATATACTGAAATAGTTGTATCTCGGCCAAATATTGTCCTATCTTAACAAACCATACATCGATGGAATGCTTATTTATTAAGCTTTCAGATGATGTATAAAGCTCAATTTTGAAAAATTGACACTTATGACTGGTTTTGTGGTCCAGGGTCACATATATAAAAAAATAATATTTTTATTTTTGGGTGATCTTCCTTTTAAATTGAAGTTAATATTGTTACTGCTCTTAGTTATTTACAGCACACTGCTCTTCAAATCTACTAGTGTGTAGAAAATGTTATTGTGTGTATTGAACTTGGCAATAAATGCACAGCAAGTTTATTTTTTAACTGCCTTTTTTTGGTAAAAAGAGTAAAGTGAGTTTTTTGCTTGAGGACTTCGGGGCCTTTTTGCCTTTTTGTCAGTCCTTATTTTATCCATGCTCATTTATTTATTTCTTTTGCAATGCCTCTGTGCAGCTAAGGACAGTTCCCATTCATTCAGCAGGTTCAGAGGATGAAATGGAAGCTTTGACTTAATTTTCCCCATGAATAAAACTGCAGCAATGAGAAATAAGGCAGACGGCATAACCTTTGAAGGTTTTTCTTCCTCTCTGTAGAACTAGTGTTGAGAGAATGGATGTACAGACATGTATTTTTGCACAGCTGAATAGATTTTTGTGCATATTTTAGATAACAGTTGACTGATTTTGTGACCCTAATGAAAGAGGCTCAATAAAAATGGATTTTATACTTTAGAAATGCCTGTTCTTGGCCTCATCCTATAATGAAAAAGACTTTGAGAGACATGGGCTTCAATAGAGGACATTTGACACATGGCTGGTCTCCAGCGTTTAATCAAAAGCTTGGGCTTTGACAGACTTTTTTTTAGCAGAATGGGGTTTAGGCTGCAGTCACGTAGCATTGTGAGCGAGTGTATACGGTAAGGCGGCCACATGAACTCATTGAACTTGTTGAGCGTATTACACATAATATAGACAGCCAAAAACAGCAGAGACGACAGACAAAACATGCCAAAATTAAAGCCAGTCTGTCCAAAAAACCCGATGGGAAGAGAGGGGAGTGAGAGAAGATGAACTCTTGTGGCCCCTGTGTGTGCGGCATGATATAACGGGGCCCTATTTACGGACACCTGCTTTGATGCGTTGTGTGTTTTTGACGCACATCCCTCCCCCCCATGTTCTTGAGCTAAATAATGTCCCGTTTGGATAGAGGAGGTATTTATAGCATACTTCAAGGCCTCTGTTTCAAGATCTTAACAGATACTTCTTCACACACAAGTCCAGCTAAAGGGCAAGAGGATCCGTTCACAAATGGAGACCGTCACCTCTGTTTAAGTATAAACAAACATGGAGTATGTTTTGTGTTTAAAAATGTTACTTTTTATTACATTTTCAGGTCATACTAGGACATCAGGGCCCGGTTACACAGACAGGGCTTAGACTAAGCCAGGATTAGGCCATAGTTCAATTAGGACATTTAAGTAATTTTTTATAAACTGATATATTTTAAGACCAGTCAGTGCAAGTTTCTTTCAGCTGAAACAGCTTAGACTTACATCTTAGTCTAGGCTTAAGCCTTGTCTGTGAAACTGGGGGTAGGAGGTTTATTTGAGATATCTTGATGTTGATTCAGCCTTCCATGTTGTCTGTAGCCTATAATGCTATTAAATTTTGTCAGTAGAATTTTGTTTAAAAGTAAGAAATGAACAAAGCTGAGAGGTTCTTTAAGTTTCAAGATCATGAGAAACAAATTCAGTCAAGTGTGAGGGGTTTTTTTTTTGTTTACCCACTTGGCACTGGAACTTCAACTTGTTTCCTCTTACTTATGAGAATTCACGGATTGAGGGGTCATAAACAAGACGTCCAGAGGAAGTGTTAAAATATGCTCTGCACGCCAGCTCTTTTGTAGAAAGGTGACATTTGCACATACGCTTGCAGAAGTATGGAAACTGTGAACAGCTTTCTTTTTCTCGACTTGTATCTCAGCATTACAGATCAAATAATTTCTGGCTGTAATTATTAATTTGCCTGTTGTGTTTGAGTAGAGTGCAACAGTTGGTTCTGAAATTAAAAATCACATTAATTTTTGTTGAAGTCAGGTTGATAATGGATGGCATATATTTTGTTTAAGCCATCAGCCCTGCATTTTTCAAAAATAATTTAAAAAACAAAATCATGTTTAACAGCACAATTGAAAAACTACTGTAAAAAAAAAAAAAAGAAATGCAGCAATGTAAAATATATTTCTATACACCATCTTATTCTTTAACACAGAAATAAGTCTATGGGCAAGACTTCTGGTTCATTAGGCGTTATCCACCTTATTTTTGCCATTTGTAAATTTTATGGGTCTGCCTCATCCGCGTCCAGCTATTTTTAGCCATACAAAATAGCTGGTTTTGCTGCTTAATATTGCAAATTGGCATGTCTTACTGTATTATTTCAATGTATTATCTTAATTATGAACACACTGGTTTGTAGTGCAAATTTTTACCGTTTACAGCACGTTAGTATACTTCTCGTTATCTCCCTATGGCGGCGAATGAACCGGAAGTCTCGTCCATTGCCTTACTTCCGCGTTGAAGAAGGTGGATAGGGAAATAACAAGAATAGCAAAGTGCAGTAAACGGTAAAACTGTTTGCACTACCAGTAACTTGTAACAACCAGTGTGTTCATAATTTAAATAATACATTAACATAATATGGTAAAACACACCAATTTGCAAAATCCCAATTATGGCTAAATATAGCTGGACGCGGAGGAGACCGGAAGCTAGACCCTAAAAAATAAAAAAAAATGGCCGGCTCTTACGGGAAAAATAAGGTGGATACATCAATTTAAATCAGCATTTTTACAGTGCTCAGTTTACCGTCTTGTAGCTTTATCCTTTATGCGAATTTCAAACACTTTTTGCTTTAGATCAAAATCTGTCAAGTGGTGATTCACCTCATAGCTAGATTGGTTAATGGTTTAATACTGTTTAATGAAGACTTTTAAAAAAATCCTTATGGGCAAAGCAGGTCACTTCCGGAACCAAGACTACTGAAAAGGTAGGTTGTGACACGCTATTATTTGTTTATCTATGGCGATAGAAGAGTACAGGTAAAAAACGAACAATTTGGCACAGTGTGAAGTATGTGGTATGGTGGTATGACGATATACAACGTACTAACTTTATGAATATGGTATATTTTTGACAGAATTTGTATGTGTCTGTGTCCGTGTCCGTGTCCGTAGTTCCCCATTTAACAATGCTGAGACGCATTTCGGAAAGCACCAACGCTTGTACTTGTGTAACGTTAGCATGAGTGTCGAGCTTTGTTTTGACGCGACGCGTTATGTTACTCATTTTGTCATATTAAATATACCGCAAATATTGTGCATATATGCTATTTCGATTCTTATCTGGTCATATTTAATTTCCTTTATTGTTTTGTGCTCTATAATGTGATATGTTTTTGCACTAATATGAGACTTTAATTTATTTGTTTTGATTAATACCTACCTTTTGGTTTATGTCTGTAAAATTCCAAATTTGGGGAAAAAAAGATGTATTTTTAAGTCACCAAAGTGTGGGAATACAGATAGTACACTACATGGTTATGTAACCTACGGTAAATAACATTTTGTTGTATAATTGCCTGTAAAAATAGCTTTATTTTTCGGTATACTGTTATTATGACTGGAGATTTTGGTCATACCGCCTCCATAATGTATGTGAAGACCTGTGAGTGGCCTTGTTTGAATTTTCATAACTATTAATGTCATTTCATGGCTTTGTGCATGCACTCACACCTTTACACGCATGTGTAACATTCATCATTGTGAGTGTGTTTCTCAGTGGGACTTCTTGTTGCGTGAGGGGGCCGGTTTCCTCTCTGTGCCCTGGTTTGAGTTTCACAATATAAAGGACCGGCTTCCCATACTGACAGCTGATGATGTCATGGAAACTGTTATGATTGCACTTAAAAACGGGAGAATGATTTGTAATGAAGTGCAGCTCTCTCACTCGCCTTTTTCTCCCCTGGTTTTTTTGAGGAAATGGGGGGAGGTGGTCATCTTTAAGCCTTTGCGTTCATTAAAGCCATCTACCTGAGCTGAACTTGTACTTTTTTGGATATTTATGCATTTACGTAAGTGCTTTGTGGGACCCTGTTCATGCTGAATTTGAAATTAGATTTTTTAAAAAAGTAGGGCCTCCAGTAAAAGATGGTTTTAATGCACATTTTACATCCGTTGCTGCTTTTCAGGCTAGACACTGTAAATTGATTGCAGTACAAAAGACCCGTCGACCTGAGACACAAGGTCTCTGCAGACCTTTATATCAAACTGTCCTTTTCTCATGCCAGACCGCTCAAACAGAAAAGCATGTTGAGAGAGACCAGGGGGCTTATGAGACTTATGCTTATAGGACATTGTTAAAAAAAAAAAAAAACCTCAGTGGCTATTCTTAATATTCGCACAAAGGATATGTGACATAAGGACCTTACATAAGGTAACAAACATGACTAATTTACATATCAGAAAATACGTAACAGCATGCATTACCAAACAAAGTGCAACAGTGGGATCCTGGAAGTAAAAAGCCCATTCGAGAAATTTATTTCTAGCATTAATAGACCTATCAGGAACTTTGAGATTAATTAAAATATGCTTTTCTTTCTTTCTTTTTTTCTTTCTTTCTTTCTTTCTTTCTTTCTTTTTATTTTTATTTTATTTATTTTTTAGTTTTTTTTTGGACCGCTCACTCTCTTGAAGCATTTAGAATTATAAGTCAAGGCAATATTCAGTATCTAAATAATAAAATCAATGATTGTAATTTTTTTTTTTTAATTCCATTATGTCATTTGCAGTGCTTTATGGGATAAATAGTTCATTGTAAAATAATTTAAGTACACCCTTGTTCTTTTTGTATTATGTTTTTCTTTTATTTAAATCAAAATTTGAAATTGGATTTGTCTTACAAGTCTTTCAATTTTTAAAAATTGGAATAGTGTTATTGTTGTTATAGTAATTTTGAATTTATTTATTTATTTCTGTTTATTTCTGTTCGGTTTAATTTTTTTGTTTGTTTCCTGGCACAGTTTAGTGCTATGGTGGTACCAGAAAAAGCTATTTTAATTTTTCGCACGAGTAGATTACACACAAAGTCATTGCAAAGACGCCAGTAGATGCAAATTCGCGCCTGGTGAAGCGATTGCCGCAAATGAGCGAAATACGCCTCAGTCAAATTTCAAGTGTAACAAAAAATTTGTGTGACGCATTGTCGTGCAAGCCAATCAGTGAAGTGCGTGTTGACAGAAAATCTAGTTTCATTTTTTTGTTTAACCTTTGTTCTGTGCTGGGAATATTTTCCAAATAGACCAATTTGAAGTAGATGTCACTGTTATGCCACTTGTAGCTGCATGTGCATTGTGGTGGCAGAAAAACACTGGTAACAAATGGAGGGAAACAGGTAAAATCCATGGAATAAGATAAAAAAATTTATTGTTGTGCTTTGGATGTCAATCCAAATGCAAATCATTTTTAGAAAATACTGTCATCAAAGATGCCATTTGAAGCTAAACACCGATATTTAAACACCGATATTTAAACACCAGATAGGCTCCGCCCACAAAACATTCTCAACACCGAACTGGTCTATTTGGTGTTCCAAGTTAAAAATGACCGGCCTTTCATAAATTGCTTCTAAATTTCTAATTACGCATTAAGCATACATTCTCTCTAAATTCAGTCTTTTGTCAACTCGTTATCTTTCAGTACAATTTTTTGTATTTCTTTTTGGAACTGATAAGTTATAGGCCTCATTGATCTAAGCTTGTGCACCTCAGTTTTTGAATGATAAATAATTGGTAATAATACAGCAAGCTGGTTTAGTCCAAGAAGACCACAGGGTGATTAAAAAAAATTAAAAATTATTTTTGGGAACTGGATATTCCCTGTGCAAGCAAAGTCAGTAAGTTTTATTCCAATGCAATAACTGGCAATTTTGGTTAAAAAAGAAAATCCTCTCTGGGTTAAAATGACCGGAACACAACATGAAGGTTAACGCAGACAAGTTGTAAAAGTTTACAATTGCATTTCAGTTAATTTTTTTAAATATTTTTTCCATTACTGATAATAACTGGGAAAGAATGGGAATAATACTTCAAGAATCAAGGCCATCCACGCGTAGTCACTGTCACGCCCGCATAAAGGCCTTGTGTACAGATTTGGTGTGAGTTTGTGCTAGAAATAGCAGAAGATGTATGTGTTTTGTAGATAAAGAGCGTTCACATGGCGGAGCGAGATGAGTTCGGAAGATGGAAAAAAGGAGGGGGGGACAGACCGGTGGGGTGATCACCACGTTGCACCTGCAGTGTCGTTGCTCGTTGGGAAAAGGGAAAAAACAGGATATAGAGCTCAAACAACATCCTGTTACAGCCCCCCCCTCCTCCTCAGGCTGTTTGTGTGTGTATGTGTGCGTTTGGTTATTCATTCCTCCTGAGCGAAAAGTGGGAATGAACTGAATAAGGATACGGTGGGGAGGATGGTGAAAGGAAAGTGGGTGGTCTTGTCTTTTTAGATTGGGTTTCATTGATTCTCTCATTCACCTCTTATTTCATTCATCTTACCTTAGGGGAAAGACAATGAATAGAGTGTGTGTTTGTGTGTATGAGAGAGGGAAAGAGAAAAAAAGTCATCAGAGAGATAAATAGTGAGTGTGTGTGTGTGCGCATATCCTTCGCTCTTAATGACAGTCTGAGTAAGTGGCCTTGTTACTGGAATCAAAGCCCTTCCTTTTGTGGAAAAATCGCTTCATGCCGTAACTCTGCTGTCTAAAACTGGCATAAAGGTGAAAGAATAGCACCATCATTTCCTCGTGGCGATAAAGTGAGGCATTACCGCACGTTTAGACGGACTTCCTACTAGGTTCTCATTACAAGAGACTTCCTTCTGTCTGTGTTCAAAGAGAAAGGGGGATGTAGCATCAGTCATCACAACAGTACGTGGCGATGTTATAGTTTACAGCTGACCTTTCTGTCTGTCTGTGTTTGCGTTCTATTTTTAACGAATCGACTAGTTAAGTGATTCAGGACCTGAACCACTAGAGTTTGGGCTAATTATGTCAACACGCATGGTGGCTTTTCCCGCGAATGGCTTTTTTCTGCAAAGGAAAGGCCCGTGTGAAGGGAAGTGTGCGTGGTGGTTGTGTTTGGCTACGGGAAGGCAAAGTGTTAAAGTTATTTGCTGAGAGGGAGTGTGGTGTTTAGGGGGCATCCTGTTCACAAAAAGTGCTTCCTGTCTCAGCTTAGCATGCCATAAACAACAACGTGAGGGCAAGAGGTGCAAAATGATGTGTTTGAGAGACATAACAGGTTCACAAATGACAACTCGGTGAATAATTTAAAAAAAGACTGTGGGTCCGTGGGACTTTTGATCCAGTCACATGAGCCGTTCATGTTGCTATCGTCTTTGTTTCTTTTCTTTTCCTTCTTTATATATATACACTGTCATTCAAAAGTTTGGGATCAGTAAGATTTTTAATGTTTTTTAAACAAGTCTTTTTTGCCCATAAAGGCTGCGTTTATTTGATTAAAAATACAGAAAAAAACAGTTATATTTTGAAACATTATCGCAATATAAAATGGTGTTTTTCTATTTTAATATACTTTAAAAATAGAATTTATTCCTGTGATGCAAAGCTGAATTTTCAGCATCATTACTCCAGTCTTCAGTGTCACATGATCCTTCAGAAATCATTCTAATATGCTGATTTATTATTAGTGTTGGAAACAGCTGTGCTGCTTAATTTTTTAAAAATACTTTTTTCAGGATTCTTTGAAGATGATGTTAAAAAGAACTGCATTTTTTACAAATAGAAATCTTTTCTAACAATATACATTACCGTTCAAAGTTTGGGGTCAGTACATTTTTTTTTTTTTTTTTTCTCTCTTTATTTATTTGAAAGAAATTAATACTTTTATTCAGCAAGGATGTGTTAAATTGATAAAAAGTGATAGTAAAGACTTATATTGTTAGAAAACATTCCCATTTTGAATAAATGCTTTTCTTTTTAACTTTTTATTCTTTAAAGAATCCTGAAAAAACAATCACAGGTTCCAAAACAAATTTCCAGCAACACAGCGGTTTCCAACATTGATAATAAATCAGCATATTTAACAAATCAGCAGATTTCTGAAGGATCATGTGACACTGAAGACTGGAGTAATGGCTGATGAAAATTTAGATTTGCATCACAAGAACAAATTATGTTTTAAAGTAAAATAAAATAGAAAACTGTTATTTTAAATTACAATAAATTAAATGTCTTACTGATCCCAAACTTTTGAACAGCAGTTTATTTATTTATTTATTTATTTATTTATTTTAATGATTCATATGTATCTTTTTTATCTTGAAATGTCCAATAATCAGTTTTTAATTTTAATTTAATTTCTTCTTTTTAACACACTAATAGGTGTGGTAAATAATCATTATATTTTACTAATAATTATGATTACTATTGTCGTTTTTATGCTGATGTGTTCTAGTTGTTTTGTGATTTAAATAGTCGCAAATTCTTATATTGTATTATATTAAATTTACACTGAAAGGTTCTTATTTTTAGGTTCTTATTTTTATTATATTTGTCAAAACTTGCAACATCTGTGGGATTGTGCTGTTTGATAAAACTGCACATTTTAGAGTGGCCTTTTATTGTGGCCAGCCTAAGGCACACCTGTTTAATAATCATGCTGTCTAATCAGAATCTTGATATGCCACACCTGTGAGGTGGATGGATTATTTTGGCAAAGGAGAACACCGATTTGTGAACAATATTTGAGAGAAATAGGTATTTTGTGTACATAGAAAAAGTCTAGATCTTTGAATTCAGCTCATGAAAAATGGGGGCAAAACCAAAAGTTTTTGCGTTTATAATTAGGGTCAGTATGTGTGTGTGTGTATATGTGTGTGTGTGTATATGTGTATATATATATATATATATATATATATATATATATATATATATATATATAATATATATATATATATATAAATAATTGTGTGCATAAGAACACGGATCTCTTCCAGCAGCTGCTAAGGCACTTGCGCTCGCTGCTGCTGCCGGCGGAGACCCCAGATATTGCCACGGCAGAATAATTGTTGCAGAAACACTGTATTTTATGCTTGTTATAGATTGTGTGACGTCATGTGCAGTACTGCTGGTGGCAACTGACCACCACGGTCACAGCCCTACCCCTACTCCAGCGTCGAAATCATGGCGGTCGACTGTTTACAGCTCACTCAGGGCGGGTCTAATGTAAAATGGTCGTGTCAGTCAATCCTTGGTGGGTATGACATTACACAGATAAGACGCTGAGAATGTGGGATATTACTTATAAAGATTACAAAATACCACTCGGTAGATTTTTAGCATAATAGGGTGGTTGTTGGTTGTGCACACACTGCCAACACACATTTATGTTCAAACAACATGTAAAAGTAAGTTTTGCATCCAATGACCCCTTTAACAACAATTGTAGTTAATGCGAATTACCAGCAGGGGTTAATTGGACCATGTTAACCAGCCAAACCTTAATCTGTTCTAGACTCTATTCTTCTAGTCTCCACTCTTTCTGCTGTAGTCTGGATGAACAGGACTCGTATCTATTGACCAGCAGATTTTCTAGCAGCAGCTGCAGCAGGTGCATGGCTGAAACACACACACACAGATTTATGAATTTTTTTGGCTCTCTCACTCCGTCAAACCACAAGACTTGATCCTCGTCATTTTGACCAGCTTGGCCAAACTCGTAAGACATGTGATATCATTACACAATTATTAGCTGAAATAAGCCAGATGATGTAACAGACCGAAATGAAAGCTTGTTCTTGGATCACCCCCAAACCGTTTCCTTTGGGAGCTTCCAATGTGCCCTACTGCTCTTCTTGATGAAAGGATTGATCCGTAATTGGGATAATGAAGGAAATAAGCCTTGGGACCATCAAGGCCCTAGTTAGGCCTTGACGTCTATCCATGCCAGCTCTTTCCCTCCCTTCCCTTCTCTTTCTGCAATGCCCTCATGTTGACTTCGGACACCACTGATAGAAATTTTCTGGCACAGAGGTTGGTATATATACCCATCAGATTCTGTTGTCTAACCTTGGCATATGCCCTGTTTTCTGTCTCTCTTTCATAAGAGTATCCGTAAGGTGTACGTGATGATGCATGTGTGCCAAATCACCATGCCATTCAAGGCTTGTGTATGCCGTCCTGGCAGTGCAGCTGTCCACGTCCGTCTGAATACACACCCCTTCTAGGGGACGAACTGGACTGGCACAAAAAATGTGTCATGGGCCATGCACAGCGAACAGACACAATTACGCACATTCCGTAGTAAGGGACTGCACAAATATGCAGGGGATCTTTACGTGATCCCTCACTAAAAGCTTGTGCAATGCATAGTCCATCAGTGCAGTGGGGCAGATGATGGTGTGGGGCAGATGATGGTTTGGGGCAGCCTGATGACGGGAGAGCTTTGTGGCTTTGTGCGCCTCTGCAGAGGATTGTGCATTACAGCGTTATTAATATGACAAGTTATTTTCTGTTTGTCATGTTTAGCTGTCTGACTCTCTGATTGAAGGGTTGGGTTATATTGAAACGCATTTTCATTCCTAGAAAGTGTGCATTTGACATGAAATGTGATGTATTTCAGGATATTCAATGAGAAAACATATTAAATTGGAGTAATTTTTCCCTGAAAATCCTTCTGACATTCATTTTTTACATTTTATTTAGTTTGATTATTTTATTGTTTTTTAATTAATTCATTTGCTCACTTACATATTTATTTATTCAGTCACGTGGATTGCTTTTATGATATTTGGTGCTTTTCTGATAATTTTTTATGTTATTTTATTTTATTCTATTTATATTTTATTATTCTATTTTATGTTTTATCATTTTATTTTATCTTAATTAATTCATTTGCTTACGCATTTATTTATTTATTTATTAAGTCAAATTGATCGCTTTCTTGATATTTGGTGCTATTTTATTTTATTATTTAATTTATGATTTATTTTATATCTATTTTGTAGATTAATTAATTTGTTTAAATAATTAATGAATTTATTTATTTTCACAGGGATTGCTTTTTTGACATTTAGTGCTTTTCTGGTGTTTGAAAGCATTTAATATGCATGGAACAACATGAATAAATTATATATTTTTCTGATCTATTTCTTTAAAATATAATCTTTCTACAATGTAAAAATGATTTTTGAAGTTGCAAATAAAACAAATTAATTTTTTGTAAAATATAATAACAATTTCTGACCGTTTTTTTTTTTTTTTTTTTTTGTCAGTGTATGTTGTACAACAGGCCTAAATTTTATGTCTATATGGTTAAACCATGCATTTGTTCTAAATGTGTACAGATGCATCATCCCAAAATTTCTAGCTAGTGCCTATTAAAACATTTGTTTGTTTAAAAGGAGAAGTCAAGATGAGGTTTCATGAGGAGTGCAAAAGGTGACAAGGCAAGGATCCAGAAGTCTTGGATATTCTGTCTGCTGTTAACTCCCTTCTTGATGCAGTATCACGTAACAGGTTTCTCCGATCACGAAGCTGAGATTTTCTAACCATCCTGGTTGATTTAAAGCCCACAAGGCATGAATCCAAATCCAAATGTGTTGTTGTATTTCCTCAACCCATTACGGAGTATCTGGAAGCTTTATGAATCTATCAGTTGTGCTGTGGTTGTTAACTGTTTTGGCTTTCAGGGAATGGCTCTTATTACAGAGATGCTTCCAAACGGCAACACTAGCCTGTGACAATGATTTCTAATCTACTACCCAAAACAACAACTTGTTCTTAATGTTATCATGTCTATTCTTTTCTTATACAAAAAGCCTCAAATAGGTCAGAAGTCTTGACACCAACACAACAATAGCGCTTTATCAGAAAGTAAGTAAACAAAAAGGCCAACCTAGAACAGCGGAACTACAAGTTGTTATTACGATATATAGACAAAGGTGGACGGGGTGTGGGAAGGATATGTATTTAATAACATAATAAGGGAGGGAATTTAGAGTGAGAGTCACCAAGAACCTAATGAGTGACCTAGTGGTCAAAAACAGGGCAGGAGGTGATGTGGAGCGTGAAAGGAAAATGAATCAGATCCGATATGAACATTAATGATTTTTATCAGTCTAGTACAGAACATGAATAATAATCGAGAGCGTACTCTTCTAAGCATTATTCCTCGTCAAGTGTGTGCATGCTGGAAAAGGTTATGACAAAGTTTATTCAGTATTTTTGTACATACATGTAAACAATATTTATATTTGTATGCTATCGATCGATCGATCGATCGATCTATCGTTTTATATTTTATGTAATTTGTACATATCTGTATTTTATTATTTTTATATAAGTCTGGGTGTGTGTGACTTTATATTGTGTAATAAGATTTATATTCTGTTACATTTAATATAATATTATATTTAATTAATATATTTATTGAATGTGTTAATTTATATTTATTATACATATTATATATTTATTATATAAATATTATATAATATTTAATAAATGTTAATTTATATTTAGTAATTTATTTTGTGTGTGTGTGTGTATATATATATATATATATATATATATATATATATATATATATTTTTTTTTTAATATGTATAATTAATTCTATATTCTAATTGTTATATATAAAATATGACTATTTTTAATATTTTGTAATAAGATTTAAATTGTGATATTACATTTAATATAATTATAATAAATATTAATAATGTACATGTATGTGTATGTATAATGTGTGTTTGTGTATGTGTATATATAATTAAGTTTAATTATTAAAATATGTATAATTAATTATATATATATATATATATATATAATTATATAGTATATGTATAAAACATGACTTTATTATATTTTTAAGATTTATATTCCAATATTACGTTTAATATGATTAATGTACATTTCTATATATATATATATATATATATATATATATATTAAATACAATTCAAGTTTGATATGAATATATTTTGATAAAAATTTGAAAAAGAAAAAAAAAATATAATTTTACATACAATTAAATTTTGATATAAATATATAGTTTTGAAATTAAAATTACTTAAACTAAAACATTTCTATGTTATTAATTGTTATTAAAAGCTTATTTTTTACTACAATTAATTGAATATCGATTCAATAGATTACCACATAATGATTATGATTTTGATTGCTGCATAGATTTGAGAAGGTCAAGAGGTTGTACAGACCAAATTTACCATTTTATGACAAGGTACAGACATTTGATAGGTTTAAAAGTACGAGATTAATACTAGGTTAGGTAATCATTGTATGTCTTTCCAATCTAATATTTTTTTACAATAAACAGTATGCGACTTGTGGTCTAATGCTTAAAATAGCTCAAAATGAACGCGACCACTACTTGTACCCTACTGATGGAAAAAGCCTTATAATGTTTCAATGAGATGTTCTTTATGTGTGTGCGCGGGGGCATGAATGAATGAAATGTTTACAAAAGTGTGTGTGTGGAGAGGAAAAAAGAGAGAGGATTTCATTTTATTGACTGGACGCGGTTAGGCCCCTGTATGGAGGGAAAAGGAGAGGAATTTCCCATGCGGTCTGCGGTACTTTTAGGAAGCAAAAAGCTTTTAAAAAAAGACCTCAGCGGAAACTGGAAGAGGTGGGGGGAAGTCAGAAACGTCAGGCCAGGAGTTGGTGTGAAATTATTCCTGCCCTGAGAATTCCACAGACACCGGATAAGAAATTTCTTTACGTCTTTAGTCAGTACAGCTCACGGGTGCACTGGCATGATCGCAAGACTTCTTTCCGAGCCGCTCTTTTGTATCAAATGTCTTCATCTCGTATTCTTTCCGTTGACTTGTGCTCCGTGTAACTCAAGACAACGCAACACAATTTGCTGAGGCATGTGCTAAAACCCAAGCTGTACAGTCAAGAGATAGAAGAGAGGCCTAGTTTGAAATGGAGAGTAATGAGCGTCAGTAATGCTCTTATGAGATCATGTTCATTTCCATTTGTTTGTGTCTTTGTAGTTTCCATTTTGTGGGCCAAGGCGATCGTATTCCGTCAATGTGTCCCATTTAGGCGAACGCTCATGAAGTGCTCTGTTCGCGTCACTTGCATTTGGGTTTTCACTGGGTTCCACCACTAAGTTACAATACGATCACAATACATTATGGTTACACTTTATTGTAAAGTTCCCTTGTTACAGTGTAATTATACAAATAAGCACTGACTGATATTATAACAACAACATGTGCTTGCTATATAATTAGGGTTAGGGTTTGGTTTAGGCTTGTTGCTTGTAATTATGCGCAAGTTACTGTTATCACTATAGTACATGTAAGTTGTGTAACAAGGATACTGGAAAAAAAAAGAGTTACACTTGTGTCCTTGTTACAGTGTAATTATGCATTTAAGTACTGAGTAAGATTAATTAACTACATTAACCTACTATATGGTTAGGGTTAGGATTAGGGTTACTTGCATGTAATTATGCATAATTAATTGTTAGTGTAATAGTAAGTACATGTAACAGGTGTAACAAGGACACTTTAAAATAAAGGGTTACAAAAAAGTCCATTATTTTTTTTTTTTTTTTTTTTTTTTGGATAAACAGCTTAATAATAATTTAATAATTAAGTTAAATTCATTAAAATTAGATAATGCAATATCATGAATTGGGATTATCAGCCTGGCTGATAATCAGCACCAATATTAAGCATTATATAGTTCATTTATTAGTCATTTTTAAAACCAATTTTTGCCAATTAAAAAATTTCAAAGCATTTCAAGAAAGCTTTTGTCAGAGGCCTTGTTATTATTAATTTTGACATTAATTTTTTGGCAAAAAAAAAAAAAACGTGCTTGCCGATATTAGGCATTTTTATGGTTATCGGAATCTCGATTTGCTGATAAAATAATTTAAAAACATTTAAAAGAGTTTTTGTCAGAGCCCTTCTTATTCCTAATTTTAAAATTAATTTTTACACCAGAGATGTATATATCGGTTCAAAATATCGGTTATCAATCCACTTGATCTGTAATAATCCGTATCTGCATTGGCCCTAAAAAACACATATTGGTCGACCCGTCATCATGAACTAAAAATAAACAATTTTGCAGCATTAATTTATTTGTGAATTTATAAATATACTATTGTTTATTGTTAATTTTTGTGTTCATAATGTATTAACTAATATTATTTTGATATATTATTACTTGAAATGTTAAATTTGTCAGTAATATTTGTATAAATATTTTTTTATGGTTCAGCAAGGACACATTAAATTGATCAAAATTGACAGTAAATACCTTTATAATGTTACAAAAAAAAATTCAAATCATTGCTGAATTTTCTGCTCCAAATCAATGTATTAGAATAATTTCTGAACGATCATGTGACACAGAATAATGATGTTTATAATTCCAGTCAACATTGGGGGTCAACATTTTATCAGCCTGGCCAATTATCGGCACCGATATTAATATTTTTAATATATTTTTATGGTTATCTGTCATTTTCAAGACAGATTTGCTGATTAAATAATTTAAAAGCATTTAAAGGGATTTTTTTGTCAGAGTCCTTGTTATTCATAATTTTGACATTAATTTCCATTTTTACACCAGACATTTATCGGTTTAAAATATTGGTTACCAGTATACTTGGTCTGTAATAATTGCCACTGGCATCGACCTTGAAAAACACATATCGGATGACCCAACGCACGAATAAATTACATTTTAAAATATATTTCAATAGAAATTTACATTTAAAAATGACGTTTTAAAATATATTTCAGTGAGCTCAAGAGACTTTTAAAAAACATTAAGAACACTAACTGGTCTTAGTACTGAATGTTGGTTAGTGTGAAAATTAATATTAACCAAGACTATTAAGTGCTCTAAAAAATTGTTCATCTTTAGTTCATGATATCTAATGTAACATAACATTTTTTTTTTCAATTACATACTATATAGTTTGTTGGAGACCAACAGCATTGACTCTTCCGAGTTTGGGTTGGTGCTCTCTGTTTGGGCAGCGAGAGGTCGTATTTAGAAAACCTGCTTGAACGCAGTCATTATTTATGCATATCCATGAGTAGAAATTACACACTTCGTCTTTAACTAGAGCAATTGAACTGTAAGCATAAAGTTGCCAGCATGTGTTGGCTTGTTTTGGTTGACACTGTAAATGCATTCCGTGTGCAAACCATTGAAAGTAATATTCCCAAATCACAATAGTTCCCAGCACTAATACAGTTATGAGGTCATAATCTGTTACCCTGAGTGACACGGATGGCAACATGTTTGATTTATAGCCTCCTGAAAGCTCTGAACTTCTCATTCAGTCTACCATTGACAGATCTGGGATGAGGGGGATACATCTGATACTGCTGTAAACACAATTGCCATTAAGTCTGTCTTGATAGACAGCCATTGACCTTTGCTGAAACTGCAGGGCAAGAGGGCTTCGAATATTTCATTGTTCATTTAATGGTCCTATGGGTTTAATGATGGGGTTGAGCCTCCATGGGAGGTAATGAGACCCCCGGCATGCACATACAGAGCTCTTTATCTATGAGCCAAGTAGTTTTTGACTATTTTTGCAATAGAGGGCGAAACGTGATCTGTACCTGAGAAAAGAAGCTAAAGAGGTATGGACAGCTGCATAGATGCAGCTTGTGGAAGAAAGTGAGGGTTAACAAGTGAGAAATTAGCAGTTGGTACTTTGTTTAGAAGTGTGTCACGCAAAGAACGTACTGTGTACGTGTTTATTTATGTGCTTGTTGCGTGTTTTCCCATGTGTACCGACATCTTTCCATAAGCCTGTCCCAACAGCGCATGCTTAAATTATATACCAGAGATACACACCCTGCTGAAAAGCTTAGATCAGCTTAGATCAGCTTAGATCAGCATTTCCACCCTGGCCCAAGTTCTGGTCTGGTGCTGGTCTAGCTAGAGGAGAAGCAGCGTAGCCACTTTATTTTTATGCTTTTTATTTTTTTCTGAAATACGTATCATATGCTCACCAAGGCTGCATTTATTTGATTAATATTAGTAATAAAATTACATTTATTTCTGTGATGGCAAAGCTGCCATTCAGCAGCCATTCCTCCATTCTTCAGAAATTATTCTAATATGCAGATTTGTAAACCTTTTTTATTATAATACATTTTTATTGATTAAATATTTTTGTAGAAACTGATACGTTTGAGATGTGTGACTGTTTATATATACATATATAAATAAAACAATATGTGTGTGTGTGTGTATATATATATATATATATATATATATATATATATATATATATTATTAGGGATGCACCGAAATGAAAATTCTTGGCCGAAACCGAAAACCAAAAAAGAGGAAACCAAAGCCGAAACACCGAAAGAAATTATGCCAATTATTAGCACCATTGCATTTGTGGCTATGACTGTGTACTAACCTTACTAAAATCAAGGCATTGCAATTGCATAAATTAATATTAAAGTTTCAAAGAATAAATCGTTGAGGTTGAGCTTGTCGTCTGCCTGACATTTGAGAAAGATTTGAGAGAGTGTATTTAAATAGGGCCAGTGCATAAATTAAAATTTGTCAAATTTAAAAAATATCTAGCAGAAATATGGCTACAATCTGATAGTCACATATATAGTAGCCTAAGGGGCCGTTTACATATCGTGTCTTTTGCGCGCTCAAGTTCATTATTTCAAATGTAGACGCGCGGCAGCCGCGCTCATAACGGAAGCGACGCGGTTGCGACGCGCTCGTTTCTTCAGGCGCGTCCGCGCCGCATCGAGATGATCTCGGAATGCTGCAAGCGCACCGCGGGTCACGTGACAAGATTCAACCAATTAGCTTAATCCTTTCCCATAACAACATTGAAAGCTCGGCCAAGATGGAGAAACAGCTGATCATAGCTGTACATTTTTAAATAAATTTAGTAGCAGAGCTACAGCAAGTGATTTTTAGTGCTGGAAATTGTCCTTTGATGAAACTTCCGCGTCTTCATTGAGAGTGCGGGTCATGGTTGCTTAGCAACGGCAGACGCCACGGGAGCGCAAGCTACAGAGCGCTTTGGAAAGGCGGAGAAATCGGCGCCTATCGTTTTCCACGCGTTTTTAGGCGCGATATGTAAACGGCCCCTAGAGTGTACTTTTCATTGTTTTCACTCCGTAGTCCGTCT
This sequence comes from Labeo catla, assembly GCA_012976165.1. Taxonomy (NCBI): domain Eukaryota; kingdom Metazoa; phylum Chordata; class Actinopteri; order Cypriniformes; family Cyprinidae; genus Labeo; species Labeo catla. The sequence goes on from VONZ01000388.1 coordinate 225,443, forward strand.
CAACCTCACACTGCAGACAAGCACGTGCAGGTTGCGGTTTCTGTTTGCGTCATCACAACATACTGTTTCGGCCGTGTTGTTTCGGTGATAAAAATCTATGCCCAAAAGTGCATTTTCGGCCGAAAATTTTCGGTGGCCGAATATTCGGTGCATCCCTATTTTTTATTATTGAAATAATACACACATTGTTTTATTTATATATGTGTATATATATAAACAGTCACACATCTCAAACGTGTGTATTATTTCAAATAATATATATATATATATATATATATATATATATTAATTACTGAATTAATTTCTTAATTATGTGTGTATGTGTGTATATGTGTGTATATATATATATATATATATATATATATATATATATATATATATATATATGTATGTATGTATATACAGTTTACGAATTCCCAATTACGAAATAAATTAAATAATTTTTAAATATCTAATTTAAAAATTAAAATAAAAAAATTTAACATTTATTTATTCAAATTAAAATGATAAAATTACATATTTTTAATTAAAAAATTGTTAAATATTTAAAAATTATTTTATTGATTTCATATTAATAATAATAAAAAATGATACACAAAAAAATCTATTAAAATAATTAAATATATATAATTGAATTTAACAATCTACATATCTACATAAAGGAACTATAAATATATATAAATATATTATTTAAATTATAATTTTACATATTTTATAATTGAAAAATACAATTATATATTTCTAAATTATTGATTTCTTATTATTAGTAATGAAAAATTATTTATATATATATATATATATATATATATATATGGTCCTATGGGTATATATATATATATATATATATATATTTATTTATATATACATATATATCACACAAATGAGTAAATGAGATATTAAATTAAAAAGTTATTTTTAAGTAAACTGCTTCTTTAATACACCACACTGAGATTTCTGTGCGCAAATTAGATTGTAAATGTTGCTTCCAGTATGAAACGGTATATGACCTCAACAATCCTTCCTTGTTTTGTATTTATAGTTGCCATAGCAGCATAAATGGCATTTCATTGGAAGCCGTGGCAGTGGATCTGATGTATTGAGATTAATGGTTTGTGAGAGGGGAAGGTGATGTCTCTCCAGGTCATATGGGGGACAACCCAAGAGAGATGTCACACGGTCGGCAGTGACGCTTTCTCCCTCTGTCTAGAACAATACACGGAACCAGCTGCTGCTGTGAGAGTCACTACAAAACCAAGGACCCGACTGAGAACCTGTTTACCCGTGTATCATCCAACCGTGCCCAGGCCGGACATACACACACACGGGTTCCGTCACTAGTTTATCAAGCATCCTCTTCGGTGTGTGCAGCCCGTCTGCTGCTGTCATTGTCAACACAACTTCTCACCTCCCCTTTGTCTACAGTAACAACAAAGCAGTCGGAATTTTTTTTGAACGGCTGAACAAAGAGATCTGAATTATTTTTCTTTGTTGTTGTTGCTGTTATTTTTTTGTGGTTGCACGTTCACTAACCGTCTGATTCACACTGTCCACAAATTAGACAAGCGCTATCAAAAAACTGTTGAATGAAATGCTTTTAGCAGGTTGTACAGTTTCCTCCATTAATATTGGCACCCTTGAGCAAATGTGGCTGTGAAAATCAATCTGCATTGTTTATCCTTTTGATCTTTCATTAAAACAATTCACAAAATTCTAACCTTTTAATTGAAGTAAAACTATTGAAAGTGAGGGGAAAATCTCATTATGAAATAAATGTGTTTCTCAAGTTCATGTTGGCCACAATTATTGGCACCGAATTATTGTCCTTTTCCCAAGATAACAGCTCTGAGTTTTCTTCTATAATCCCTGATGAGTTTGGAGAACACCTGACAAGAGATCAGAGACCATTCCTTCTTACAAATTCACTCCAGATCCTTCAGATTCCCACCTCCATGTTGGTGCTTCTTCTCTTCTTCTTCTTGTGGGGAAAAACTCACATCAAATGAATGGTTTTCTCATATGCATGTTGGCCACAGTAACTGGCACCCCTAGAAATTCTTATGAGTTAAATATCTCCCATTCATATTTACATTTTTTTTTTTTTTTTAAATTGCATAAAATAGTCCAGTCACGACTTCCTGTGCCACAGGATTATAAATATGGGGAAGACAAAGAGGAAAGAGGGCGTGTGTCTATATTGTCCTAATGTACCGTGAGGAGAGTTTGAGTGGCCAAGGACTCCAAAGATCACAGATTAGTTGAGTTTTGGGGTCAGAAAGCCTAAAAAAAAAAAAAATAAATCAAACAGCCCCTACATCACCTCGTGTTGCTCGGGAGGGTTTCAAGGTAAATCCTCCTCGCTCATCCAAAAACAAACTCCAGCATATTCAGTTGTCAGAAGGGACTGGCTTCTATGGTCAGATGAAACTAAAAAAAGCTTTTGGCAGCAAACCCACCAGGTTTGGTGCAAACAGGGATAAAAAGTACCCCATTCCCACTGAATCTTTAATGTTGTGGGCCTATTTTTCTGCCGAAAGTCCTGGACATCTTGTTCAGATGCATAGCATCATAGATTCTATCAAATACCAACAGATAAAAAATCTAAACCTGACTGCCTCTGTAGGAAATCTTATAATGGGCCATCCCAGTTCCCAGACCTGAATCCTAGAAAATGAGTGGGGTGAACTGAAGAGAAGCACCACTAGGGCTGGGCGATATGGCTGAAAACTGTATCACGATATCAGCGTTTCATATCGGTCGATATCGATAATTATTGATATTTTTATGACCCATTTAAAATAAGGAACAGGAGAAAAATATATTACATTTCAACATTTTTATTTTAAATTTAACCTTCCTTTGATCATAATCCCCTCAGTTATTAAGACAGAAATGTCAACAACCATGGAAAACTCAAATAATTAAAATGTAAACATAATTCTAAAGTCACAATGAACACTTAACATTTAAGGTGCAAAATGAAAGAAAATGTAAGAAATGCTTAATAAAGTGTAATAAAATAGTGCAAAGTGTTAAATATAAACAGAGAAATATGCCACTGCCTCCGTTATATCTTTGTACCATTTAGATTCTTTGTCATAAGGCACTGATGCAGAGTACCTCTCCATGGTGGTCTGCTGCTTGTTTTCAGGGATCGAAATTAACTTTTTTACTTGCTATCACTGGTGTTCCCAAATTCAAATAGTTAGGAGCACCAAAAATACATTTAGGAGCACTAAATGAATATTAAGGTTGCATTAAATACAACTACACAACCTATAGCCTACAGCCTAGATATGTTATGTAGTCTAATTTGCGCACATTGGGGAGTCGCTCTCTAAACGTGGGGTATTAAAATTGCTTTTGAAGGCGCGCGCGCGTTTTACTTTCGGTTTCGTTTTAACGATGGCGCGAAACTCTCGGCGGTGCTGAGCGTCCATTCTACAATACAAGACATTAATTTAACAAACCAATTTGAAAGTGGGGGAGTTTTGAAAAGTGTGTCCCCAGTGGAAATTACGCCCCTGCCTGAGTGAAACTCTGAAGCCGAGTTATCATTGGATGTGAATGTATGCCGCGTTGTACAGTATATTGAGACTGAGGCCCCAGAATTGCGTCTGACAGAATGTGCGCTGTAGCACGAAATATTTCTTCAAAAGCAAATTGTGGAGACATTTTAATTGTCCACAATCAAAAATCGTCATATCACACACCCCTAATTGCAATGTAGTCTGTACAAATCAGAAACAGAGATTGGTTGAGAGAGAGAAAAAAACGGCCGGTTCCGAGTTTCAGCGGAGCGCATTGTCAGTGACAGGGAGTGATTGACGGCTAATATCTAAAATCTGCATTAAAGTTAAGAATGTACAGATCGAGTTAAATTAGTTGTGTAATGTTGGAGAAAACGGCGAAACGGTCACTGTATCAGCTCACAGCAGTCTGGGCAGTAGTTAAGCTAGCGAAAGTTTTGTAAAGAAATTAAAACATGTCGCACCACAACAATTTCTCTCACTCGCACAAATGCTCCCAAATATATTTTGAGGTCGCGCAGAATAAATTTTGGCCACCAAAACGGCCGCAATTTCGAGCCCTGCGGCCGTGCTCCAAAGGGTGAGCGCGGCTAAGGTGGTACATCAAGTTCGTGGTATTACCAGTCTTGGCGGGGACGACGGTGTTGCATAATTTGCAGACGACATTGACCTGACTACGGTCAGACTTATAATATCCAAAAAACTGCCATACTGGCGAGCTGACTTTTCCTCTTTTATTTACAATTTCCTCGCTCACTGCGGCACTCATTTTCTGCTTATGAAGAGGAATCCAGCAGACCAGCACGAGACAACGATATGGCGCAACCAAAACGATACTGTTACAAACTTGATACTGGCTGTTAGCGTGTCACTCCCTACGTTGATAGGTTACCACAGAGCGAGTGCCTTTGTTAATGCAACCAAACTTGTTTCGCAACCTCTGTTTTCTTCCGACGAAGAATAAAAAATATCGAACGTTTTATCGAACACATTTTTTATTGATATCGATCACGTGTCTATCGCGATACATATCGTTATCGTTTTATCGCCCAGCCCTATAGAGCTGAAGCAATGAAGGAATAGTCAGGTGTTGTCCAAACTCATTAGACATTATAGGAAAAAACTCAAAGCTGTTATCTTGGAATAAAGGACATTGCAATATTTGGGTGCCAATAATTGTGGCCAGCAAGAACTAGAGAAAAACTCACTTCATAATGAGATTTTTCCCCTCACTTTCCATTTTCACTTTCAATGACAGGTTAGAATTTTGTGAATTTTTTTGAATGAAAGATCAAAAGCATAAACAATCACAGGCACTTTTGCTCATATTCACCAAGGGTGCCAATACTAGTGAAGGGCACTGTATATGTAGATGCACAGAAGTGCATTTCTGATTCTCAGTGAAGAGAGAAGCCAATTAGAGATTGATTCCTGTGGTACGGTTATGTTTTAATTAGTTGCAGCTGTACTCTTTAGTACGGTATGGGTTTTGTACATGGTATAGGGTTTTTATGAAGTGCTTGGGCTGAGTTAATATGTTAAAGGGGTCATCAGATGCCCATTTTCCACAAGTTGATATGATTCTTTAGGGTCTTAATGAAAAGTCTATAATATACTTTGCTTAAAAATTCTCAATGGTAGTGTAAAACAACACCCTTTTTACCTTGCCAAAATCAACTCTGCAAATTTCATTCTGTTCTGGTTGAGATTGCTTTAAATGTTAATGAACTCTGCTCGATCGGGAGGCGCATTCCCTTCACAAACAAACGTAATCCACTGCATCTTCAGCGGCTCAGATGTCGGGATGATGACCACTGTGTTCATTATTATCACATCCAGCAACACAACACCTCAATCGCTCAATCGGAGATATTCTTGTCTTACTTACGTCCCATCTCCGGCATCAAAACAATGGAGGTCGGACTGTTTCTGCTGATTTAAGGCGGGTCTGAGGTAAGACGCTCATGTCAAGCAACTATCGTGGGAGTGGCATCTGTCGGTGTGACAGTGTGAGAATGGCTTGATTTGAAAAAGGGGATATTATTTTTACAGATTAATTAAAAACCACTGCATGGATTTTTTCATTAGGGTCGATGTGTACATACACTGCCAACACACATTAATGTTCAAACAACATGTAAAAGTTAACTTTGCATCCGAAGACACCTTTAAAAGGTCAAAAAAATATTATTTTTAATAATATATTATTTTGACAATTTCATCTCTTCTGAGTTCACGCGACGCAAGTTCACGAGAATACCACAATGCATGCATGTGGCGCTACTGACGCAGGAGCCAACGGAAAAAAAGAAATTGTTGAATGAAGTCATTATTTTTGTTTTCTTTGCACAAAAAGTATTCTTATAGCTTAAAAAAATTGTTGAACCTCTGATGTCACGTGGACTATTTTAACAATGTCCTTACTACCTTTCTAGGGCTTTAATGTGGTAGTTGCGTTTGCTCTCTATGCAGGGTCAGAAAGCTCTCGAATTTCATCAAAAATATCTTAATTTGTTTTTCAAACCACATGAGGGTGAATAATGAATGAATTTTCATTTTTGGGTAAACTATCCCTTTAATACTTCACCTTTAATACTGGAAGATGTTTAAATAATTGTATAAAGTGTATCAGATTTCTTAGTAAAAACCCCTGTAAATATTTTCCACGCCATGGTCTATAAGGAATCTGGCAGCTGTTTTGAGAGACTTTCATAGTCAGCTGTACTGTAGTTTGTTCTTATGACAGCTGTCATATCAGAATTTAAAAGCAGTTATACAGTACTGTAGGTTATTTTTTGCTAACTGTATTAAATGAAATAATTACATTATATGCTGATTAATTAATTTAATTTAATATAACAAATTAAATATAAATGCATATGTAAGTATTTTATGTCTGTCTGTGTGTGTGTGTGTGTGTGTGTATATATATATATATATATATATATATATATATATATATATATATATATATATATATAATATTTGTTGCATTTGAAGCCTCATCTATAGTGTTTTTTTAATAATGCTAAAATAAAATGTTAAAATAATTATTTACATTTTTTATGTATATAATTGTAATAAATAAACGCATTAAATTGACAGCCCTACTTAAAAAAATCGTGTGGTTTCCCACAGACATGGCCGTTGTGATACTGTGCAAGCTAATGGCTTCTACACTACAGGAAACCGACTGGAGGGAATCAAGAAACGTGTACACAAACACACTCCCTCTCTCTCTGTTTCCTGAAGGTAGGATGTGGCCCTTTATATTTAGATCACAGCTGTTCAACGTAATAAAAATATTCAAGGCCCCCTGTGGCCAATGAGAGGTAAGGCAGACCTTACCAACGCAATTTCTTCAAAAGTCTTTAACGCTAATATTGTTCTAGTGTGGGTGTAATATTGATGTGATTCATCCGTTAATACGCCCTTTATTACGCTGGCCGTACAGGGACAATTAACAATTAGTTGCTCATTACTGAATCAGCACAAGAAATTGGTTGTCAGGGAAAACAATCAAATATACAGCTCAGTGGTCATTATATGGTAACATGTGATGAGTGAAGTGTATAAACCTGTTTTTACATTGAAAAATAGAGTTCAAAAGACGTCAGTAAGCTTGATCTGCGATCCGGCGGCATCTGTTAATCATCTAAGCGGTGCGGGCGAGCGAAAGAGTAGGAAGTCTATGGACATGCGGACATGTGTCTTTGCTTTCACGAGGGCCAGTGGTGTCTGTCCCACCATGGGATTTCCCATTTTAGTGTCTCTGTGTGTGTAAGAGGAAAACACCATGTTGACCTTAGCTAAGTGTGTGTCAGTTCAGACAGCTGCTCACTGCAATGTTGGACAGCTGTTAGGAGAGAGAGGGAGAGTATTGGACTGTGTGTGGGTTTGAAAGGGACAATAACTGTTTGAGAGCCGCTTGCTGTTTTTAAACGCGGTGTGTCCCGTTTGCAGTGCGGTTCCGAGTTTCCATGCTGGTCAGATAGGGAAGTATTTTAACCAGCTGAGCGGGAAAGCGGAGACAGCTGGGGTGAAATCTGAAACAGCATCAGACAAGCTTTTAAAAATAAAACTTTCATCCCTTTAGAAGAGCTGTTTTTATCATGTAAAGGTCATTCAGGGGGAAAGTGTGGTTTTCCTTTAATTGTCTTAATAATACGCCTTTTCCATAGTGGTGAATATACTCAGTGACCTGCCTGCTGTTATCTCTCATATTCCGTGCAAAATTAATATGGATATTAGTTATTATTAGGGATTCGAATCTTTAGAGATTTGACACTGTTGGCAGGTGAGAGGACATGTAGTTCGCCAAAAATATGAAAAACACTTTGATGGTGTTCTAAACATGGTTCTGTATCTGTAGGACAAACACGATTTGAGTATTCTGTATTCATGATTTTTAAGAATATTTTGATATTTTAAAGAATCTAAAGCTCTCAAAATCACAAAAAACAGTTAAAAGTTTTTGGACAGTAAGATTTTTAATGTTTTTAAAGAAGTCTCTTCTGTTCACCAAGCCTGCATTTATTTACAGTTAAAGCAGTAATATTGTGAAATATTTTTACTATTTAAAATAACATGCTTTCCATTTGAATATATTTTAAAATGTAATTTATTCCTGTGATAAAAGCTACATTTTCAGCATCATTACATTATGATTTGCTGTTCAAGAAACATTTTATTATTATTATTTATTATTGTTGTTATTATTGTTATTATTATTATCAATATTTAAAACAGTTGTGTACTTTTTTCAGGATTCTTTGAATAGAAAGATCAAAAGATTAATTAGAAATTAATACTTTTAGCAAGGATGCTTTAAATTGGTCAAAAGTGATGATAAAGACATTTATAATGTTACAAAAGAACATTTATGTTCTATTTTAGATAAATGTTGTTCTTTTGAACTTTCTGTTCATCAAAGAAACCTGAAAAAAATTCTACTCAGTTGTTGTCAACACAATAATAATAAATGTTTATATATATATATATATATATATATATATACATATATATATACAATATATACATATATATATATATATATATATATATATATATACATATACATATACATATATATATATATATATATATATATGTATATATATACATATATATATATACATATATATATATATATATATATATATATATATATATATATATATATATATATATATATATATATATACAGGGTGGGCCATTTATATGGATACATCACACATCAAACTTATTGGGAATTTCACAAGAAAAACAATGGTGTGCTTGGTTTTAACTTAACTTTATTCTTTCATGAGTTATTTACAAGTTTCTGACCGCTTATAATGTGCCACAAACAGGACGTTAATATCGCCAACCATTCCCATTTTATTAAGGTGTATCCATATAAATGGCCCACCCTGTGTATATATATATATATATATATATACCCGTTCTTGTCTTAGGATAACTTTGATGAACTTTGAATGTTCACTACTGTATATATCATTCATTCATTCCTAACAACCATTGAGAATGTTTACAGGTTATTTATTTCTTTGTAGCGTAACATTTTAATTAATTGAAATTCATATAATAGAATTTATTCAATGATTCACTTAACACTAAACCCACAAAATAAAACATTTAAAGGGTTAATACTGGCATTCCAGGAGTTATTTGGAAAATAACTATAATATATCTGAAAGTAAAAGTTATAAAGCAAACTGACATCTCCAAATTGTCGTCTTGTTTTCCCACATGGTATTTGTGTTCCACAAAAACTCCCTGCTCTTAACTAGATGACATCTGTCTTCTTATGTTCTTGATTACCGTGGATTTGCTCTTTTCAGTGTCCAGAAACCTCAGAGGACCTATTTGGGTATAGTGAAGAGGGGTGTCTTTGTCTTTCACATTAAAGAGTTTCCGTCCAGTGAAGTTCTCCAAACCAAGTGTCCAAAGAGAGCATTGTTTCATAATTACAGCTAGAATCACCCTTGAAAAAAGATCGATCTGGAGGACAGGGTTGAATGGCAGTCTGAAGCACGTCCTTGGATTCCTTTGGGAGTATCAGACCTTTGTCCTGGGACCATTTAGCTTTGAAAAACTCCCCAAGTGGCTGAAATCCGATTCTTGCTAAAGACACTCTATCAGCCAACAAGTAACCATCAATTCTGGTCAAGCACTGGTCAAACTGAACTCTGCACTTAGACTGAACAATGAAGGAGGTTAACATCTGTTATGCATCTAACATAACATCCTAGTGCACTATTTGTGCAATAACCTTGCTGTTGTACCACTAAAGATATAATTAGGATATAGACTGAAAATTCAAGGGCACATGTTTTCACAGACCTGTTTTCGAATATTTTTACTCAGTAAATAGGCCTTGAATATGGTTACAGTAAACTGAACCTGTTAGAAAGCCCATTTTAATTTTGAAGGTGGTCAGTATCATTAAATACAAAATTCAAAGCAGTTCCAGAAATATTTAAGATGATGTGAACATAAAAATATTGCCATTTGATTTATTGCAGAAGTGACTGGTGGTCAAGAGCTAATTTTAATATTATTAAGTAAATAATTATTTTTAAAAAAATTAGTTAAGTGAAGTTTAAATTATTTTTTACTTAAAAATTTTAAGGCAACGGGTTTCCTCAATTTTAAGTTATGTCAACTTATCGCTTCTTACAGTGTAAAACTAGACTAAAATTCTAAACTAAAACTTGACTAAACAAAAACAGGACAAGGTTGACTAAATATGATAACTAAAAAGTACAACTGACACAGGACTAAGACTAAGACTAATTTAAAAGACTAAGACCAAAATAAAAAATGGCTGACAAAATGAACACTTACTGGACTGAAGAAACTAGCCTAATTATATTTTTTGCTCAGTTTGGACCTTGTTTTTTTCTCCTCAAGTATGAGCTCCATATTTTCATATGTCATATATGAGCCCTAAAACCTGATGTATCAAATATGATATGTATGCAACTATATATATATATATACATTTGTCAAAGTGAAACTTTGGGAATGATGGTCTTTTGAAATTCTGTATAAATTTCCTTGCGGGCATTATTAATTTGGCCTAACATACTGTAATGTAACTGCAACATCATTAAACAAAATTTAAGGCCCTCATATATTAATATGCATGATGGGAATTGTGCTTTATAGAAAGTTTTGTCAAAAACAATTAAGCTGTTGTGATTTAATTTTTAAAAACAGCACATTAAAAGAAATTTTCTGCTGGTTTTCTAGCAGACCCTTTGCACTGCCTCCGTCATGACTACACGGAAGCTTACTGTCAGCTTATTTGAATGTCTCATTAACTTTCATTAGGTGGACACTCTAACAGCACGTTAGCACTGCCATTGTCATGGAGACGGCTGTGAGAGCACCTCTCAGCTCTTGTGTGGGCACACCGCTTAATGTGATGCTCTCCAGAACTATGCTGCTCTTGTTTTTCTTCCTTGTGGAGAATGTAAGGAGATTGCTTACTAAGCTATGTGATTCCCTGTCAGACCTTAGTGCCACTGGAAAAGAAAGTACAGAATAATAGCAGACAGTGACTGCAAAGTAGGTGAATAAAAACTCTACTGGTTTTAGCAGAAGTGAATGGCATTCTCGGAAATTGAGGAGCAAGAAAAATTAATTTAGAATGAAAAAGAATAGCAGCTAGAAAATTAGAATTAATGTTTGACGTTATCAGTGGTCAAAGACTATTGTTTTAAATTGAGAGATGGGAAGAAGCTGAGATGTCTTTTATATATTTTGAATGTCGGTGTCTCAGATTTATATATATATATATATATATATTTGGGGCTTGAACAGAACATCCTATGCAAGTCATCCTAGCTTGCTAATGTAAGGCTGCGTGAACATTTAATTTGGACTGAATGTGATGAAACTGTGTCCTCTCTCAATTTCCCTTTCACGTCAGCATTTGAATCCTATACCCTCGTAACACACACACGCTTGCTCATGTATTGTAGGGTCCCAGGAAGCTGTTCCGCCTGAACGCACAAGTAGGGGACTCGATAGTGTGTTTCAAGCGAGAAAGACGGACACACACGCTAACGCAGGGAAGCTCCGTGTTCTTTGGCCTCTCCTGTTACCTGCCTGCTGATTAGATGTGGAAAACCAACCTTTATAGCATCTCGAGCACTGCTCTTATCTAATGGGATTCTCTATACACAGTCTGGGCCAATGAGGTTTACATTACATTTACAGATTACATTAACTTAGTGGGTGTGTGTTGGTCTGTTCTGCATGGAAAAGCACTTTCATTTATCAACAGAGGCTTGTGTAAATAAGACGGATCTCATCGGGTGTTTGCCGAGTTGGTGTATGTATGTGTTTCAGTGCAATATATGTGTTATCCTTATTTACTGTACTTTCTGGAGCCACCCATTTTCAAAAGCACATTTTCATTCACTGGGTGTGATTGTCTCTACTGAAACATGATCTACTGCTGTCATTCACCGTGGTGTCGGGTATCAATAAATTCAATCCATTTGCCGCACTTCTCACAATGACCAGCAGTGCAAACATTTGCTTAAGGTTTTTATTATTCTCCTTTTCTAATGGTACTCCACAGGAAATTAATATAGCGTACTGTGATATCAATTGATGGAAAATTCAAGTGAGCTCTTAATATCAGCAGAATTGCCTTGTCATTTGACAAATGATTAATTACAATGGAGCTTATTCCAGTACAGGTGCTCGAATCGCTTACGATCTCACGTGTAACAGGTTCCAAAAGTCAGAGGAACAGATGAAGAATCTTTTTACATCCAAACAATAGAAAAAAAAGTATTGTGTAATTAATTAAATTAAGGTAATTAATTAATCAAATTAATCGCATACTAATCGCATTTGGCTGAGAAATTACCAACAAAAGATCATTTAAACTCCACCATCTGCATATTGTGTATGGACGTAGTGTCCGTGACGTCACCCGTAGGTTTCTGAAGAGCATTTTTGAAGCTCTTAGTGGGCGAGAGTCGGCCGTCGCCATCTTGGAATCACGTCACTGCACGTCACTCCCGGATAATCGAAAAGTGCCAAAGAGGCGGGACGTGGGTGGAGCTGGTTGCTGAAACCACGCCTGCCTAGCGCGACGGTGGTGACAGCAGCGGCAATCCACCTGTCACTCAAGCGGCCACGCCCTAAATTATGCAGAACTTTAAGGCTTAATATAATTTAAACGGATGAGTTGTAAAAAAATTCATCCCCCTCACAGTTGACATGAAGGGCAAAATTAGCTATATAGACCAAAACCACTTTTTGTACCTGGCTGTAAACACATTTTTTTTCTGCTGTGAAGTTGGGCATTTTAACATGAGTCTATAGGATTGACTCCCTTTTGCAGCCAATCTCTAGCGGCCAGTCGATGAATTGCAGTTTTAGTCACTTCCGTGTTGGCTTCAAGAGGGAGACCGGGAGGTTGCCGCTTGGCAGTAAAGCGTAAAAACAACTGTTAGGCCATTGCCGCCCTCTGCAGTCATTTGTTATAATGAATAATGTACGTTAGCTCTATTGTTTATAATACATTAGAGATTTTAACAGCTTTGTTTAATAAAATCATGTCATTACTTGCTTTTAGTAATTTATTTAAATTAGTTATTATTACCTCATTGCTATTATATATGCATTTGAAGTAATTCTAAAGGCTATTGTTCACTTAGGTCTATTTTTATTACTACAAAAAAAAAAAAAAAGATTAATCATCAGAATTACCAAAATAGTCGGTAGTGACAACCCTACTTAGAAGTCTGTCAAAAATAAGACGTTTCACCAAAAAATGTCATCTGAGCTAGTAAGTAACATGTCTGCTAGTTTTGTTCTGACCAATTAAAAAAAAAAAAAGTACAATAAATCACGCTACAAATGGTGATTAAATCTAATGACTGCAAAATTAGCTCAGATTATGGATTACGGAAATTACGGTTATTGTTATACTTTGTTCTCAAAGTATATTTTGGTCATCCCATTAAAAATAACATTCAAATTGGAGAGCTTTAAATTGCTGGAAATAGTTGTGTGAAAAGCTTGAAAGTCATTGAAAAGTGCTTGAATTTCTCTCTCAAAAAGTTGTACAAATGAATAACGTAATAATATTTGACTGTTTCTGCCACAACACCATGGTATAGTTATCGTTACTACTTTTGGTTTTCTGACATACGTCAGCGCTGTTCATAACAGAGAATTCTATGGGGAATTTGAATGCATCTCACTAGATCTTGCAGCACTGTGTGGTAATGGTGTATGCTAATGCTATTCTGAGCTCGGACAAGTTTGTTAGCGTTGCGGTCTGAGCTGATAAGCGGTTTGTGCTGCACATCTCAAACGAGCAGCTGGGTTTTGTTTAGTTTTGTTTACCGTTTGATGTATCTCATATGAAACAGAAATGGCAGCGCTTATGAGTTTATTAACATGGTGGTCACGCAAGTGCGACCGCTCACAAAATGTAGTTGCACTGGCAGAAAAAATAGTTGTAAAATGAAACCATTTGGTCAGAGTCTGGAGCCCTGCTAATGGGTGTGTAGTTACAGCTATTTTCATGATTTTTTTTTTCCTGCTATACCGATACCAAATTTGACCAAAAGACTGAGCTCATTCATATGTGTTCTGAGCTTCGTAAAAATATCTCAATCCATTCAAGAGTTAGCCATGTTAGTAAAAGTGGCATCGCCTACTCCGACCATTTTGGCATCCTGTTGCAAGCGTAAATCACTGATTGAAATTCTTTTGACAACTTTTTGCCATGAGGATATCTAGATGATGCATGTCAAGTTTCAAGTAAATCGGACAAGTTCAAAAAAGGCGGGAAAATTTCAATGACAGAATTGAAATTGGTTAGCCATGTTTTGTTTGTCTTGAGCCGAGGATGACATAAGATACTTGAGTCTACAACAAACGGTCCAAGAGTTATGAGCGATTTCTCATTTTGGATTTCTTTAGTGCCACCTATAGGCAAATTAGGGTGAGTCTTTGCCAGTGTCTCCCCAAATTGAGCTCTAACATCTGGCCAAGTTTCAAGTCTGTAGGACTCATGGTTTGTTCTGAATGATCAGTTTTACAGCATCTCATGAGGATATCTAGATGACACGTCAAATTTCGAGTGAATTGGTCAAATGGCCTATGAGGAGTTCAAAAAAGGCGGGAAAAATTTAATGACAGAAATAAAATCGGATAGCCTTGTTTTGTTTGTCTTGAGCCAAGGATGATATAAGACACTTGAGTCTATGACAAACGGTCTAGGAGTTGTGAGCAATTTCACATTTTCGATTGCTGTAGCGCCACCTATAGGCCAATTGGGCCTTGAGTCTTTGCCAGTGTCTCCCCAAATTGAGCTCTACCATCTGGCCAAGTTTCAAGTCTCTAGGACACATGGTTTGTTCTGCACGATCAGTTTCATGGCAGAAAATGATTTGCTCAGTAATTGATTTTCAGTCATTTTTAACCAAAAAAAAAAGTGTGAATGACCAATCGAAATTCTTTTGACAACTGTTTATCATGAGGGTATCTAGATGACAAGTCAAGTTTTGAGTGAATTGGACAAATGGCCTGTGAGGAGTTCAAAAAATGCGGGAACAATTTAATGACGAAAATGAAGTCAGATAGAAATGTTTTGTTTGTGTTGAGCCAAGGATGATATAAGACACTTGAGTCTATGACAAATGGTCTAGGAGTTATGAGCTATTTCACATTTTCGATTGCTGTAGCACCACCTATAGGCCAATTGGGGTGAGTCTTTGCCAGTGTCTCCCCAAATTGAGCTCTACCATCTGGCCAAGTTTTAAGACTCTAGGACTCATGGTTTGTTCTGCATAATCAGTTTTACGGCAGAAAATGTTTTGTTCAATAATTGATTTTCGATCATTTTTAACCAAAAAAAAAGTTAAGTAATGCAGTTTTAGTAAGCTTCCCCTTGCATTTCTATTTCTGAAAAAAGCTGCAATACACCTCAGACATGATTATCATGCACTGCATTTGCTTTTTTTATTTTATAAAAGTTAACTGCCAGTAAATGCATGAATTTCTCATCCCTTTAGCAGGCATCAAAAGTATACAGGTCACATACTAGCATTCAGGCTGATGGTTATAATGACTCGTCTGAAAAGTGGCATTATGCATTATGTAAGCCATTAAAGCACTTTCACTGGCCCGCCTCTTTCTTGACTTTTCTTCAGTTTCGGTCTCTCTCTCTTTCTCTCTCTCTCCAGAGGGCTGGTGAGTGCAGTGTTTACCTGACCTCCCTTGCGACTGGTTGCTATGGCTGTGTGTTTGTGTGTGTGTGTGTGTGTGTTGATATTATTGTGTGTGGTGGTTGATGGAAGGGTGATTCAGCTGATGGTGAGAACAGCAGTGGAAGGTCAGTGATGGGAGCAAACACTCACCAAACCATTAGTGCTTAAAACCGCTTGACATGTCGCCATTAATCTACCTCAGACCTGTAAAGTAGGGACACTTTACCAAAAGTGTACAAGATGCTCCTGTCCTCCTCTGCCAAACACGAGTGTGTGTTTGCATGGGCGAATATATCCGTGTAACTCTGTTTATTGCAAGCTTTGTGCGTCAGAATAATTTTGCTTCACATATAATCCAGCGATGTCAGTCAAGTTAAGCAAAGTCTGAATGTGCGTCATTCTATTCGAATATGTCCTTTAATATATCAGCATCATGTGTGAATTCTTATTGTTATTATGCTTACCTCACCTTGTTCTTACCCTCCCACTCTTCAACCCTCACCGTGGCAGACTGTGTGTTGCCGTGGCGCTGTCTGTGCTATTATTGGATGGCTAATTGGTTGAAGAGTATGGAGGAGGCCTTGGTTCATTCGGTGGGGCTTTTGCACGGAGCCAATGACGACAAGTTCAGATGATGATTCACTGACATCTGAGAGGTGGTCCAGAGGTGGCCTGTGTCTCGCATTTACACCTACACAATGGTCTCATACACACAGCTGAAGAATAGAAAGAATTTTTTTTTTTTTGCTGAATGGCCTGTATCATGAGGTTCAAATGGTCAGCAAATGTGTTAGAAGACAACATGAAATACATGAGATGTTATTTGATATCTTGTATTAAAGTGATATTTAATTTAATTGTATTTTATTTTAAATATTGTATTTTCACATTGATACACATTTGAATAGGTAAAATTATTCAGAAAACATATATTATTATATCAAATAAGTAATGATAGTAGTAATTTTAACAAGATTAATGTTCAGTGAATGTCAAGTGTATCATTTAATAATAATAATAATAATAATAATAATAATATTTTTACTTTATCATACACACACATATCATAAAATCATTATTGTCATTCTGCATGCTTTATTTTTTCTAAATTAGGAAAAATTCCATAAACAAATTCAATATTCAATAAGACTTTTAGAATAGAATAGATATGAAAAAGTGACTTATAGAAATATAGATCATATAAAAAATGTGAATATTGTATTATATTATTAAAATATTAATAACATTTTGACCTTTAGGTCTTCATTATTATTATCAATATTATAAATGTAATGCTATAATATTCATATATTCATACACAACTTTATTTAGGTAAAAAAAAAAAGTTGCAATTGTTCAGTGAAACATTAGATCATTAACATCAGTGTGCAGATAGGCTATATTTTCCTATTATGAAAATAAGTTCAATATTAATTGAAAGAATTTCAGAAAAGAATTAATACAAAAAAGTGGCTTGTAATAAATATAGATAGTCAAAAATGTGACTGTAATGTGCAGTTTATGCTTATATATTATATTATTTTATAATGTATTATTATTATAATTATTATTGATAATAATAGCATTTGGACCTTTATGTCTCCCATATTATTATTATTATTATTATTATTATTATTGTAATGCTATAATATTTTTATTATTTAAATATAATTTTATTCAGGTAAAAAAGTTGCAGTTGTTCAGTAAAATATTAGATCATCAACATGTTATAATGAAAATATTTTAATATTAATTGAAAGAATTTCAGAATAGAATTGTTATGAAAAAATTGACTTGAAATAAATATAGATCATATCAAAAATGTGAATATAATGTGTACAGTATATACATATATATATATATATATATATATATATATATATATATATATATATATATATACATATATACATAGCATAGTAATGTATTGTATTATATTATATTATTATTTTTAATATTCATGTATAATTTTATTCAGGTAAAAAAGGTGCAGTTTTTCAGTGAAATGTTAGATTATTAACATCAGTGTGCAGATGGTTTATATTTTTCCTAAATTATAAAAAAAAAAAAAAAATATTAAAAGACTTTCAGAATAGAATGGGTATGAAAAAGTGACCAGTAATATATATAGATGATATCAAAGAAGTGAATAAAACATGCACGAACCTGTTCTCATGCTCGTATGTAATTACAAACCTCAGGCTTTACTCGGGGCTTATCAGATATTTAAAGATGGCCTATTCTTTTATTCATGTATTTATTATCCGGATGCCTTTGTCACCTCTTCATACAGCAGCCCAAACCTTTTCATCATTCTCTATTATTTTTCTCTCTTTCTATATTGTAGATCTGTGAATGTACCTCTAGCATCTTTCTCTTTGTCTCTTTCTGTAACTGAACATCAGTAGATTTATCTCCCTCTGTGTCTCTTTAACCAGTATCACCTTTCTCGCTTTCTCTGCCTCTCTCCGGTGGTTAAGTCAGTCTCTAAGGAACTCCAAATTAGCTGGCAGAACAGTTGTTGGTGCTCCGATACTATCAGTGTATTTTCCACAGTAACAAAGACGTGCACAAGTGGGAGTGATTCAGTTCGAACATGAATACGTACGTGTCAAGTCGATCATTCAAGTTTCTCAGTGGAAACTTTGTTGCTGTGCCGCTAGCGAGCGCCATCTCATTGAAATGCAAATTGTTGACATTTTAGTAAATGCTCATCTGACGCTGAAGCACTTTGAATAGTTTCTGGTATTCGGATGATGAAAGAAATTTGACCCGTATTTATTTGTTTATTTCATTCAAAACCCCGAGCAACACCCACGGTAGTTTGTGTCGAGAATGTTTTCGTGTTGGCAGCTGTCGTATAAGGCACGTCTGGTGCGGAGCGGCAGTGTCTGAGCTGGATGATATACCCAGGAAACCGGTGAGATGGCCACACAAAAGGTGTGATTGGAGATGTTTGCCAGACTCCTGGCACATTGAACTTACTCTCCACAACAATCCCATCCTCGCTACAGCTGTTGTTTTCTCTCCACACCTCATCCTTCCCATATCGTGTCTTTGCACTGATCTCCTATTACCCCAATGAACCAGACTGAACATTGTCACTTTATGCACAACATATTGACATTGGCTGCCATACTCTCATTGGGCAATGTTGCCAGTTTGTATAAATTAACAGTACACTCTAAAAAATGCTGGGTTAAAGGAGAACTCCACTTCCAGAACAACAATTTACAAATAATTTACTCACCCCCTTGTCATCCAAGTCTTCAGTTGTATAAAAATTATGGTTTTGAGTAAAGCATTTCAGCATTTTTCTTCATATAATGGACTTCAATTGTGCCCTCGATTTTGAACTTCCAAAATGTAGTTTAAGTGCAGCTGAGGAAGAAAGGTCTTATCTAGTGAAACGATCGGTCATTTTTTTTTTTCGAAAAATACAAATTTGTATACTTTTTAAGCACAAAACCTTGCGTGGCACAGGCTCTGGGATGCGCGGTCACGGGTCGTTCTTGAACGATTCGTTCATTTTCAACAAATCTTTAATATGACTCGCGAAGAACGAGTCATCTCTGGGAGTGATTCGTTCAGTCGCGCATGCACACCACCCGATTAGGTTCTGTACTGGAATTAGTTCACCTGTTTTGAGTCTTCCGGTTTTTCAAGTCGTTCGTTCATCTTATGGGGCTGTCACGTGATGCTGATTTTGTTAAAATTAACGAAATGACTCGAAAAAAAGATTTGTTCATTTTGCTCAACGAGACTCAAAGGTCCGAGTCTGTAAAATGATCCGAACTTCCCATCACTACTACGAATCACGTCTAAGTTCATCGTCTGTGTACTCGGCTAAAAAAGGTAGAGTATGGCGAAAAACTCCATCTTATTTTCTCCTACAACTTCAGAATCGTTCAGAATCGAACCTTTTTGTTTGTAAACAGCGTTTGACTTACTTGCACTTGCTTTGTAAACACTGGGTCTGTGGTTCCGCCTACATTCATCGTGACCAATCGACATAATTCAATAGTACATAGCGTTGTGAATGCGCATCCCAGAACCTGTGCTACACGACCTTTTGTGCTTAAAAAGTATACACAGTTTTATTTTCCAAAAAAAGTGATCGATCGTTTTGCTAGATAAGACACTTCTTCCTCGGCTGGGATTGTTTAGAGCCCTTTGAAGCTGCATTTAAACTACAGTTTGGAAGTTCAAAATCGGGGGCACAATTGAAATCCATTATATGAAGAAAAACCTGTATGTTTTCCTCAAAATCCATAATTTCTTTACGACTGAAGACAGAAATACATGAACATCTTGGATGACAAGAGGGTGAGTAAATTGTTGTTCTGGAAGTGGGCTTCTCCTTTAAAAACAATCTGTTGCTGGGTGAAACACTGTATGAACAAACCCAACGATTGGGCTTTTTTGACCCAGCAGTTGGGTTAAATGTTTAAACCAACCTTCTGGGTAGTTTTATTTAACTCAACTATTGCTTAAAATGTACTATATTTGTTGCTTCAAATGAACCAAAATTTGTAACATTTATTTTTTAAAATTTCTTATTAATAAATGTTCACCTCCTAATTATTGCTGATGCCTCTAGTAATTATGTCTTTTTTTTAAATTTACAACCTATTATATAATATATTATACATATTATACATATTTATTAATAAATGTACATTTATTGAAGATATTAATACATATTAATTTCCAGCCTATTTTGGGTTCATTTAAAAATCAGCCATATAGTAATTTTTAAACAATAGTTAAATAAAACTACCTGAAAGGTAGGGTTAAACCTTTAACCCAACCGCTGGGTCAGGACAACGTAGTCACTGGGTTTGCTTATATTTACCTAGCGCTAGGTTGTATTTAACATTTAAAAAAAAAAAAAAAAAAAAGTTTTGTATTTTTTAGAGTGATTATTTATTTATTTACTTACTTACTTACTTATTTATTTTTGTGAAACATTCTGTATCTTTTTATTAAAATAAATATGATGGAGTTCATGTAATAATGTATTTAACATTTTATTTTATTTATTTTAACAATTACATTTAAAAAGTTTCAATAAATGATGAACAATACCACGAAATTAATAAATCAATAATATAATATTAAATGTAAAAATTTCAGAGGGTGTGTATATATAAAGAGAGAGAGCGATTCAATCATTCGTTCATTCATTCATTTATTGTGGTTTTAAAAGTATTTTTTGTGTGAAAAATTAGATTTTTTTTTAATGAAATAAATAGTATGGCGTTTAATGATGCAAATTATTATTTTTAACTTTTATTTTTATATTACATTTAAACATAGTTTCAATTAATTATGAACAATACCATAAACAAACAAAATCAGTATTATCATATTTATATATATTAAGAGGAGATATATATATATATATATATATATATATATATATATATATATATATATATATATATAAACATTCAGAGGCGGTATGTGTGTATACTTTGGAACTGAATTACAGTTAATTAATCATTAAATAAGACGGCACATTTCACAGCTGTTGAACAATTAATTTAGAATAAACCAGCACATTCTTTTCCTGCTGTTTTTCATGCATTTCAGGCTTTTCTGCAAACTTGCGCATGTAAACACAGTCAATGTGCATGGGTGTTTTCTGCTGATTAAAGATATTATGACAGCTATGGTTATTTGTATGCACATTTTAGTAATCCATTGCCATTTATTATATACTAGTCATAGCTGCTAGTATTTCTTTAGAGCTGCACTCGAGGTATCAGTGCAACTGTGTTATTTTTACACTAGTGACTGACCTCTCACACTCAGCAACAGGGGCAACACACACTTTTCATTCCTTTAAACAGATTTAAATCCAGAATTACATGTTTACATCCAGACTTCAGACAATTAGAGACTAGACTGCAGAAATCAAATGATGTACTGCGTATGATAACAGAAAACAGGATTATATTTGGTTTGACAGATATATCCGTTGGTTTTATCTTCTAATGTAGTCGCACAAAGGCAGTCTCCCTGCAGCCTGACCTACGTGTTGTTTACTGTCATTGAGGATCAGTCTGTCAGCTTTGCGTTAGCTCGAGATGGCCATTGGAAGGACAAGTTCATTGCTTAAAATCCTTCCAGAATGGCTTCACGCATAGATTGAGAAACCTGCATGTCCTTGACATTATCCAAGCTCGGGTTTTAGTGTTGACTGGCACCTGTTCTGGCCTAAGCGAGTGTTGTCACGTTGATAAAAGTATCAAATGCATTGTGGATAATCCAGTTTGATATCAAAGCCAGAGAGAGAGAGAAAGCGAGGTTGAAGAGAGAGTGTGTGGGCCTCCGAAATTACAGTGTGTACTGAGAGATGCCCAGAATTCTGCAGATGTCAAATGGAGCTCAGCTCAGACTCTGCCAACGCATGTGAGAAAGAAGTGATAAATTCTCACACTGACTGACACATACACACCTATAATTATAAACACACATGCATTTACAACTGGGCAGCCCTAGACAAACACCCCAGTATATAGCCGATAGAAACTCATGCATGATAATGTGCTATATATGAGGTCAGCTGGGGGTCAGTGTTTAAATGCAGGTCAGTTTAATGGCAGGGTTTTTCCAAAACGCTGCTGGTTTACTGTAAGGGCTCTTTGGGAACGGCTTCTCCTCATAAATAAAAAACTTGTCAGCAAACTGACTGGAATAGCCCATGGAAAGATTCTACATGTACTGCCTTGAGCGAAGCGGCAAGGTAGAGCAATAAGAATGGTCTCGCATTACAAATGACATATGAATCTTTTAGGAATCGCATTTTAAAATGCATATGCAAAGTTCTTGGAAGTGTTCATGGCGTTCCTGCAAATTCAAGCTTTCCTGAGAAATTCCTTCATATGAGAAGGAATAATAATTATGACATGATGTGCATTCAAGTGATTTTGGTTGGAATAAAAATGAGTCGCTGGACAATTTAATATTTCATATATATATATATATATATATATAAATTGGTATAAATTTTTTAAGTATGATTAATGATTAATTCAATTACTTTAAAAAAGAATTTTAATGAAATGAACATTATGGAGTTCATGTAATAATGTATTTAAGCTTATTTTTAACTTTTATTTTTATATTACATTTTATATTACATTTAAACCGTTTCAATTAATTATGAACAATACCATAAAAAATCAATATTATCATATTCAAATATATTCAGAGGATATATATTATATATAGAGAGAGGATACAGAGGAATTTAGAGGAAACTTGCTATATATATATATATATATATATATATATATATATAGTTTTAAAACCACGAATGAATGAACAGGCATAAAAAGTTAAGTAAATAAATATATAAATATTCTAATATCAGTGGAGATATATACATATATATATATATATATATATATATATATATATTTCTTTATTTACTATATATATGCAGTAAATAAAGAAAGAAATAAAGAAATAAATAAATGCACACATATATAGTGCATGAAAATAACAAAAAGATTTTAATTCAAATATTAAAATACAAAACATAGATATAAAATCTGTCGGGTGCATTTCTTATGTATTTTATTAATTAAAAGTTCGGAACAACAAAAATGATTGTACATTTAAAATGACATGATTTGACCTGCTTCCTCCTCCAAACTGAATTCACAGGTTTATTTAGATGTGTAGTCAACATTTGTTTTATAAGTCAGGTCCTGTTGCATCACTTGGGCAGGATGAATACCAGTCCCTCATTGCTGATGAATCTGTTTTCACTTTAAACATTTAGTCTGCGAGCAGTGAGCCATGTAAAAGAAAAGAACAACTCTAGCGCATGAGATTGAGCTGATAGCTGCCGTACATCTTTTTCAGATCCGTCCCAGAGATCGGATTAATTTGTGTGATGTGCTTTCTTTAGCTTTGGTCTGTTTTTTATCACACAATATAATCTGAGTCATGATGAGAGAATTTCTAGTGGTTGCAAATGACAAAAATACTACAAAAATGTGCTTTTTTCTTCTCTTTGAGAAAAAGATGAAGTTATACGATCCAGAGCTAATCAACACCAGTATGAAAATAACTGGCTGCTACCTGTGCAACCAAACAACTGGTGCACTAAACGCATCCTCATTTTATATTTCAATCCAAAGCATGCCAGGCTCCTCCAGACAGAATAAGCTCTTCCTATTGTTCATGAAATTCCTGACCCTCCATGACCCCTCTTGTTTGACGTGATCCACCCACACTGTTGGCTCTGTGATCACAGCTGTCAGGGGTCTGGCCACCGTTTTACACCCCATAGACACGACACAGACTAGATGCCAATTATTGCTTCAAAGAGAAAGACCGAAGTGCATTTTACCATCTTTATCAGTTTACACTATTAGATAAAACCAAAGATACTATATGAAAGTAAAGACCTTGTTTACCTAAAAATTATTTAATTATTTGCATGCCCACAAAAGTCTTTGCAAACCTGTATACCAAAATATATAAATATTCTAAATGTCTTAATGTTGCAAAGAAGAAAAAAATGTCATACAGGTTTGGAACGACATGAGCGTGAGTAAATTAAGTTTTTATTTTGGAATGAATTATCGTTTTCAAATTTTAACATTTGTCCAGTTGTCCAAAAGCACTGGGGAATACGCATTTTTAAAAGCATTCCTTTCCATGTCAATAATTCTGTTTTAGCTTAAAATTTGCTGTGCAATTACAGAGATGAGAGATAACGATGAAAGAGTTTAACCAACTTTATTAGTTTAGTATGGAAGCTCATTTCCACCATATAAACTCCCAATTGTGAGAAATAAAGTCAGAAATGCGGGATACAAACTCAGTTCTGAGAAATAAAGTCAGAATTGCATGATATAAACTTGCAATTGATTTTTTTTCTCAGAATTGCATGATATAAATTCACAATTGTGAGAAATAAAGTCAGAAATGCGATTATAAACTCACAATTCTGACTTTTTTTCTCTCAACATTGAGTTTATATCTTGCAATTCTGATTGTGAGTTATAAAGTCATAATTGTGAGATATAAACTCGCAATTCTGAGAACATTATTAGTCTTTTTTTCACCTCAAAATTGGGCTTTATATTTGCAGTTGGGAGTTTATAACTCTCAATTTTGAGAAAAAAGTCAGAATTGCGAGATATAAACTCGCATTTGCAAGAAAAGATCAGAATTGTGAGTTTATATCATGCAATTCTGACTTTATAACTTGCAAAGTTCAAAAAATGCTTCTAAATATCTTCAAATTATGTTTTAGAGAAGAAAATTTATAAAGATTTGGAACAACATGAGTGTGAGTAACGGTGACAGAATTTTCATTTTGGGGTGAGCTTTCCCTTGAAATTGTAACATTTGTCTTCCCCTCAGCACTGAAGAGAAATTAAAATATATATATTTCTTTGTGAATAATTATTTTTGTGCTTAAAAGCAGCAGTGCAATTAGCAATTTAGCATTAATATACAGTTTCAAAGAGAAAAATTACAGGTTATTTCACCATCTTAATTTGTTGTTTGTTTTCTTGCACATATGGTAATTAATGGCATAGTTAAAAAAAAAAAAAAAAGCATGTACTCAAAATTCTTTGCAAACCCATATTGCAAAAATGTCAGTATTTTTTGTCCACCTCATGTAATTGTTCTTCTAAATATCTTCTTTTATGTTCCACAGGAGAAAAGAAATTGATATAGGTTTGGAACTACATGAGAGAACGTAAATAATTTTTCATCGTTTACTCAAAATTGAAAGAATTTCTATTTTTGGGTGAACTATCCCTTTAAATATTTGTTAAGCGTTCCTTTTGACACTGAAGATTTTTTATTTGTTTATTTTCTATTTCTATATTTCTTTCCATGTGAATAATTCTGTTTGTGCTTAAAAATTGCAGTGCAATTATCAAATTAGCATTAATTTCTTGCTTCAACTAGAAAAACTGAAGGGTATTGCTTTTTTTATTAGCATTAATTAGCTGTGGTGATGTGACAACTCCGCAATCTGCTGTAATCACAGCCATTACTAACCTCAGGAAAAGCCCAGTTGGCATGAACGCTATGTGACACAGTCAGAGATAAGTCTGGAGATCTCACATACTTACCGCAGGACGAGGAGGAGATGGAGCGCAACAGGTTGGTGGCTGAAATTTCTGTCATTCACTCCACATCCATCCATACATCAGTGTCAGCAACGTGTGATGTGAGGAACAAATCACTGTTCTGACAGGGCTATTTTAAATCAGACCACACTTAATGCTGCATAATGCTAACTCGGTAGGAAGAGCGCATTCAAACATAAAATGTTGCATAACCCTATTTATGAGTACAACAGGTGCGCAAAATGAGCTTTTTGCCAAAAGTGATGTTCTTTTGATTTTTTTTTTTTTTTCAACAAGGCTTTTAAAAACATGTTGATAAATGTTGTCCCCTTGCAAACACTCATACATAATCTAATAACTGCTTATGCGTTTTTACGGTTATGCAGAAGTGCATGCTGGGAATTGAGCTAAACATGACACATGACAGATGTGCTTCCTATGAACTTCCTAACGTGAGTTTGACACTGATAGATGATAGTTTTCTTTTTTTTTGTGATGCTCCATTATTTTATTTTTTACATTACAGCTATAATAGGAAACAAAAAAAAGAAGAGAAATTCAATTAGCAACATGTAATCTTACCAGTGAGGAGTAGAGTAGGAAGGGGGTTGTGTCATGTTCTAAAATAAGACTGGAGGGTGGCCGGATTAAATTAGCACAAGCTCGATAATGATGATGATGATGGCTCTGGTTGCTTGTCGTTAGATGGGGTGATGCACATAGAAGGAAATGGAACTGCAGAACATCACACGCTTTTTCATTCTGAGTGACTCTGCAGGTCGAAAAAAACACAAGCGTTAGATCACGGGACTAAAATTGTCATGACAAAAGAACTGTTTCCTTTTTCCTCAAGTACTTCTAGCGTTACTAGATCAGAATGAGGAGAGAAACATGACAACAGTGTTTATTCTGCTGCTTTGGAGATGATGTCAAACAGTTATTGTTGCTCTGGTTAAAGAGGTCAACGGATGCGAAGTTCACTTTTACATGTTGTTTGAACATTAATGTGTGTTGGCAGTGCACGTACAAATCTACCCTATAATGATAAAAATCCATGAAGTGGTTTTTAATTAATCTGTAAAAATAATATCCCCTTTGAGCCATTCTCAGACGCGCCACACGACAGAGGCCGCTCCCACGATAGTTGATTGACATGAGCGTTTTACCTCAGATCAGCTGTAACAGTCCGACCTCCATTGTTTCGATGCTGGAGCAGGGATGTAAGTTAGACAAGAATATCTCAGATTGAGCAACAAAACATTAACCATGGTTTTACAACAAATAAAACCCCAGAAAAACACAGTTACTATAGTTAAACCATGGTAACT
Source organism: Labeo catla (assembly GCA_012976165.1). Classification (NCBI taxonomy): domain Eukaryota; kingdom Metazoa; phylum Chordata; class Actinopteri; order Cypriniformes; family Cyprinidae; genus Labeo; species Labeo catla. The sequence continues at coordinate 252,661 of VONZ01000388.1, forward strand.
ACAAATTAACCATGGTTTTGCTACATTAACCATAACTTAACCATGGTATTTCTAGTAAAACAGCAGTTGGTAACAACAAATGGTAATCAATATGCCAAAAACATGATTACTATACTTTCACTACAACAAAACCATAGATAATTTTCGTAAGTGTAAGGCCCCTAAACATACTTTAAAGGACATAATTAACATGCATTTGGCAGACAATTTTATCCAAAGAAATTAACATTCCATTCATATTCTAAATATTCCTTAAGGATTTCACGAAAATGCTAAATGCATCTGCATTCAAGTACTTGACTAGTGTACGTTTCGGACTGGCTATTTAAATTTGTCTTTACATCTTAAACTAAAGATAGGCTATTTTTAAAGAACGATTCAGCAGTTTTGTCTATACAATGTAATTGGGAACCAAAACAACTCGATTCAAAACAACAGTACCTGTATGGATAAAAAACGTGATGGCTTTGCCCAAATATAGATGGTTTGCACTTACATCAGTATTTGGTCAGCTAGCCGGATGTATACAACAGCATGAATTGCACAGTAAATACACTACTGAATATGTTGTTTTGCTAATTTGTGCTGTATAAACCACGGAAAAAACGGAAGTGAAAGTGGAAGCTACTAAATCATAAAGAGAACGACTTAGTAAGCACAAAAGGGCGCAATATTTTGACAAACTAAAGTTAATAGGTGGCAAAGATACGTACAAGCAGTATTACTTTAAGATATTAGCCTAATATTTCACCTACCTGGCTGGAAATGACAAGAACAAATAAAAATGTTGTCAAGATTCTTGACCTGGAAATCCTGGTTCAATTTGGCCAACCACAAACGCCTTTTGTGCCTCAGACAGTCTTTGGCACTCTTCTCTTTAATTTGTTATAAGTTGTTGGCAGTCTGTAGCACTCCAAATGTTTTTCTCGGTCCGACCGATTAGTACTGCCCAAAACATGACAATAATTGACCATTTTCAGCAGCGATAATAAGCAAAATATGCGAGTATGGTTCGGTTCAGTGGCACTGTTTACATTCCGTGCCGCAAATATAGCCGATTGATGACGCGTCATGAAAACATCTGTCTGCGTCCGAAAGCTCTAAATTTCTGCCTTCGGAGGCAGCATTCCAAGTCAGGAAGGCATCGAGGAACGTCCGAATCCAAATTCACTTCCTGTCTCCGGAGATACCTTCTTTTGATCGAATTTTGAAGGCAGCATAGATGTATCCTTCGCTGCCTTCGATTTCCCACAATCCTGTGCGTGCGTGTCATATAGGCTATATAAATAAAGATATTCTGGTGAAATTAAACTTGTTACTTTATATAATAGATTAGATCTTGACCATGATATACTGTATGAATAGTAATAGTGTAAAAATAAATATATAATAAATAATATTGTTTGTAATAATAGTATTTGACAAAAATGTTAAAAGGGTTCAAATAAGTAGTAAATAAGAATAAGATTTACAATATACTACCAATAATAACGAAACAGACACTAATAACAATGACCTTCTGCAATAATACTTGCAAGAGTGATTTTATTTTTTAAGCAAAAAATGTCATTCTCTGCTGTCTTTTCTGACGCACAGACCTTAAATGACAATGACACTGAGGTCTTTAAGTATTATTAAATCATTTATACATAACTGTTTAAGATCGTTTTTCTACAAAATGTAGGGCTGGGAGTCGATTCCAAAAATAATCGATTCCGAGGCGTTGGGAATCGATCCCATCAAGGGGAATCAACTCCCCATTCATAGCCGTTTTCAGTTCGAAAACGCCTCTCAAACGAAAGGCTGCATCATACGAAGGCTGCATATCTCGGCTGCTGTCATCAAACGTTGCTGAACATCGATTCATGAAAATAAACTGAATGAAAAGAGTCGGTACTGAGCTCGTTTGAGATTTGAGGATGCAGCCTTGCTCGCTAATAGTGATTATAAGTCTGATTCGTTTCCACGAAAATGTTCTTTCGGATAGATCGTTTTAATTGAACCAGTTCAAAAACGATTCAGAAGTTATTTTACGGTTTTGAGCGCCGCACGACAGAATAGATCATGACGTGACCGAGGGTCTTGTTTCTATTTTCATATTAAATAAAATAATATTTTTTTTAACCTTTCTATCAGCCAATGCTAATTCTCAAAGACAACACAGAGAGCACAGATCACTGGCAGAGAGCACATCTGATTTGACAGATAAACCCCCAGCTCTTATATCAGTGTTGTTGTTCTGGTTATTTTGTTTCAGTGTACAGTTTGTTAATTTTGCGCAAAGCATCCCGGCGTTAAAGTACACATCATTCAGCTGAAATGTGCCTTGTTCCATTAATGCAATAAACGCATGTACACTGATGCCTGTGGGCTATGACTAATTTCATGTGCAATACAGAAAAAAATTCAATGTAAATACAGAAATGTATCATAATTTTTTTAAAAAAAAGCTTAATATTATGATAAGGCTACTTTCTAAGACCTTTATATCCTACAGTCATGGCGAACTTAGGTTCCTCCACTATTAAAAAGAAAAAAAAAAAGAAACGAAAAAAACAGTGAGGAATCGATTCTTGGAATCGAATCTCATCGATTCCAGATCCAGGAATCGGACTCGATTTCGAAATTTTCGAAATCGAACAGCCCTAACAAAATGTACAACTTAACCGTTAGGTAGCCTAGCAACGACTTCACATCACGCTGCCTCTGAAGTCTGTCCGAAACTGTTTTACGTTTTACATTCTAGGCTACAGCAGTGTAACAGCTTACTTCCGGTCATCGTAGCCGTTCCATTGGAAGCTGTTGCTTAAAGCCCCTAATAAAAATAATGCCTGATAGGGCAGCGAGGCAGCAAGTCAGCTGACTAGGCTTTCGGACTCAGCCTCTATGCTGAAAGGGAAGGAAAACGAATAATGCGTTCTACGGAGCAAGGAAAGGGACATGGTTAGCCGCTTGCTAGCAGTAACCTGTTACATTGTATTACATAAAATGTCACTTACTACATAAACAGAGTAAGGCGAGATGACTGATAGGACGATGGCGAATGATTTGCAGATCCTGAGCACCACTGACAAACATATAATGTTGTAAAATGTGCTGAAAGTATTGCCGAATCTCCAAAGTGAAAGTAAAAAGCGGTTTCAAAGCGATTTCATAATATTGAAATATTAATAGCGGCTCTCTGATTTATATTACCTAATGATATAATTGCGAGAGAAAGCATTAAAATATATATTTTCCCCTTATCTTGTATTTGTTTTCTTTAGGTGTTCAGACCTCATTTCAGGTAGTACAGGTTTGGAACAACATGAGGGTGAGTAAATAAATTTTATTTCTGTTACGAAATGTATTATTAAAAACATATAAATGACATATAAAAATGAATGTTCTTCTGTGTACCACAAAACATATTCCTGGAAGGGCCACTAATTATTTTTTTTGTTCTAATCATTGGTAATTTGTTCTCAATTTGGCCGTAGTAAGCTGTTTTTACCTTAAAATAAATGTGAATTGTGAATGGTGAATTGTTATAAAGAGGACAAGTATGGGGTTAAAGCAAAAGCTGTGCTATTTGAGTCTCCATTCAGCCTTGTCTAGCGATCGGAACTATGATGAAGCTTAATAAACACTGATGAATTAAAAGCAAAGATGATTTCCATTGTCCTGATAAAAACCAGACGAAAGCTCTCAGGGTGACGGGGTAAAAATAAACAGCCCGATAAATACCAGCTGATTGATATGAAAAAAAAAATGGATGTGCGTTTAAGTTTGGAATTTCACAATCTCCTGTATCTTTATTAGACTATAAAGATATGTGGGATTAACACTTGGTCTATAATATTGCAGCTGCCCAGCGCTGACTAAATTCTCTCTACTTACACAGATCTATTTCAGTCAGGAGTATTATGGTGGGACTGATGAATGGAAAAATACAACTTCATCGTCTCTTCACCAACATTACCCCAGTGACCCAGGAGATGGGAGAGATGACTCAGTGAGGAAACAACCCCATCTTAATCAGAAAATGTATGGACAGATAAATGGAGTTTAAGGTCACGACAAGTCTTCGTTCCAGCCCGCAGGTCAGTGGACGCTGAGAGCCATCACAACTGATCTCAAGTTCTGTTAAACTACTGAAAGAATGTTGTGGCAGCCACAAAAAGAATCAAGATTAAATTGAAATCAGACATGCCTTGTTTTTCCTGGAAAATTTTGACCTAAAACACTTCCCAGTCTCTCATATCCCTTAAAGAACACTGACTTTGAAAATACCAATCAAAATCATTTCTGCATCATCGGTTCTTATTCTAGCCCACATCTAAAAGCTGCAGTTTATAAATGGGAGCGACCAGGGGAACATTTGTTAGGTTTTAACTCCTTGCCAGGTCCAGATCGCCTACCAGAGACCAGCTGCTAAAGGCCTGAACTCTGCTTCACACTGTGCGATTGTCCCGTCAAGGTCATGTCTGTATGCGCCAGGTCTATCTCCTGTCCATCAGGGCTAATTCCGTCCGACACAGGAGAGGAAACATGAGGATGTTTGTTTAGAGAGACACACATACAAACAAAAAAAAACAGGCCATGCCCTGTCCTGCAGTACTACAGTGGGTCAGACTTGCACTTTATAGCCAACTGTAGGGCTAACTGTATTAACTCTATCTGTCTTGTTACAGAATACTACTGAAAAAATTTCTGAGAATAAAAATAAAAAAGGTAATTGCAACTTTTTATCTTACAATTCTGAAATTTTTCTCATAACTGCAAGTTTAGATCTCGCAATTCTTAGTTTATATGTCACAATTCTGATTTTTTTTTTTACTCAGAATTCTGAGTTTTCATATCGCAATGCTGGCTGTTTTTCTCTCAATTCTAAGAGTAATAAAAAAAAGGTAATTGCAACTTTTTATTTTACAATTCTGACTTTTTTCTCACAGTTGTGAGTTTATGTCTCACAATTCTGAATTTATATCTCACAATTCTGTTTATTTTTTTACTTAGAATTCTGAGTTTACATATCACAATTCTGGTATTTTTTCCTGAATTTTCTGAGAATAATAAATTAAAAAAGTAATTGTGACCTTTTTATCTTACAATTCTGGTATTTTTCTCATAACTGCGAGTTTAGATCTAGCAATTCTTAGTTTATATGTCACAATTCTGATTTTTTTACTCAGAATTCTGAGTTTTCATATCGCAATGCTGGCTGTTTTTCTTTCAATTCTGAGAATAATAAAAAAAAGGTAATTGCGACTTTTTATTTTACAATTCTGACTTTTTTCTCACAGTTGTGAGTTTATGTCTCACAATTCTGAATTTATATCTCACAATTCTGTTTATTTTTTTACTTAGAATTCTGAGTTTACATATCACAATTCTGGTATTTTTTCCTGAATTTTCTGAGAATAATAAATTAAAAAAGTAATTGTGACCTTTTTATCTTACAATTCTGGTATTTTTCTCATAACTGCGAGTTTAGATCTAGCAATTCTTAGTTTATATGTCACAATTCTGATTTTTTTACTCAGAATTCTGAGTTTTCATATCGCAATGCTGGCTGTTTTTCTTTCAATTCTGAGAATAATAAAAAAAAGGTAATTGCGACTTTTTATTTTACAATTCTGACTTTTTTCTCACAGTTGTGAGTTTATGTCTCACAATTCTGAATTTATATCTCACAATTCAGATTTTTTTACTCAGAATTCTGAGTTTACATATCACAATTCTGGCTGTTTTTCATCTGAATTCTGATAATTTTAAAAAAGGTACTTTTTGTCCTACAACTCTGACCTTATCATCTATCTATCGATCTATCTATCAATCTATCGATCTATCTAAACGTTATGTATAAGTGTAAAAATATAGAGCATTTTTCCAATAAATTAACATTCTTGACAGTGTTGTCGTTCAAAGTTTCCTCGAATCTGATTGAAGCGAACGCAGTGAAATTCCACAGACATACCCATTTAAGGTGCAAAAGTGTTCTCAGTGTCCTCTTTTATGAGGCTGTCATTTACTGTCAAGTTTAAAAATTGTCCAGGTATCGTCTGGTTTTGTAACTGATATATAGGGCTATAAGGTTTTTGAGCCAGAGCTAAATATTTGGTCTTAATACTTTTAACAGGATACTGTGAAACTGAGCAGAGCGGAACATGAAATTAAAAGTTTGGGTATCAGTGCATTTGACCTTTATAAGGGAAGTTTTAAAATGAAATGCATGCTTTTGGGCATTGCTGTAAAACTGGGTATCATCATTCTCTTTTTGGAACTGGCTATGTTTTTGCAAGTTCATTATGGAACCATTTCACTGCTTTCCCATGACCAGCAAACTTTCGGAGGAAAAACTATTAGTTTAATACATTTCAGTGTGACATTACAGCTCAAGTTTTGCAGAATTTTGCAAGTACCAGTAAAAATTATTTCGCAGGACACCGTTTACAGCCTGAGGCTTCAACCGCCTAGCAGATGCTAGAAACTTCAGGGAATTGATGTTACATCATCAGATGCTTTGGGACTATAGGGCTATACCTACTATTCTCTAAAAGTTTTAGTAATTAGGCTGTCTCATGAATATTTGCATGGTTGCATCATATATTCAGCCTAGTTGTAGGTGACATCTCCTAATACAGGTTTACCAAATATTGCATTATTCATCTAAACAGCTGTTTTTTACTCATGCAGTATTCATAGACAATTTGTTGCTACATATCAGCAACAAATCTCCCACCCACTGCAGGTTACGCCAAAATATTTTCATTAACAAATAATATGGCATGGCAGGGGATGAATGAGCTTACTGACATGCCACAAAAGCCATAGCGAACAAACCATAGCAGACTGGTATTAAAAGAAGGATTTCTGAGAAAGATGCTAAAAATGACACATGCTGCCCAGCGACAGCAGGGTTCTTTTCTCTTTTTATTTTCTCATAGAAAACAGGCAAAATTCCAAAAGTTCTGAAAATTCAAAATGTTTCAGAATTCCACAGATTTTAAAAGTTCTTTGATTTAAAAGTCCTCTTTCCTCTAGATCTAAGTGAGGAACTGTTTTATACAGTAAGTTTATTTCTCTAGTGTTTGTAAGTGTATATATGTGCTATTGCATGTGGAATCTGTTTTCTGTTCTCTTATTTTTTTCTCACTTTCTGTTTGCACAATTATGTTTCTTGCTCTGTTCTGACCTCACAGTGTGAAAATTTTGTTTAGCTTATTATTTGGTGTGAAAGTGACAGATTTCATGTCATCACCTCAGAAACATGGATTATTTGGATCCATGTTGTTTCATGTTCTGTCACGCCTTGCATACTTCATTTAACTGCTAGTTGTGAAACCGCGCTCTATACATGTTTTCAGTATGACAGAATTTCAGGTTTCAGCTGTTTTTTGGAGGATGCCGCTGCAGAGCGGGAGATCGTGTGAAACCGGAATATTGTGCTCAATAAACAGACACAACAGCATGAGGATCACAGGCTTACAGCAGAGCTCAGAGTGTCTGATAGAGCAGTTTCCCAGACGGTGGCTTGTTAGAAGGTTTTTTCCGGTGATAGTTTGGTACACGGATTGTTTTGTGTTGCTTGGACAGGGGCCTCTGAGTTCAGCATTGTTTACCCTCCCTTCAGATCACAGCTGGGCAGAAAATCTTAAAAGAAATCACCTGTTTGTAGACTGATACATGCAGATCCACTTCTAGATAAACCAGTCCTCAGAATCATTAACCTTTTCATGGATATTTGTTGTTGGTTAGATTCCGTAATTAACAAAAAATGTTTGAGAACTTTTAAATACCAAAGTGAAAATATTTCCATATGGGCTAAATAAAATGATTAAATGGGTCATGAGCAATAAAATTTTCCTTGATCTTTTGGAGATACAAAGGTTTATTCTGCTATGAAAACACAGAGGGAAATTTGTGCCCACTGATAGCACTGTTTACTTGCACGTGCACTGATTTAGTGGCCGATGCTCTCTAAAGAAGTTAGCCAAATCATGTAATGTAACACAGTTAGTGCTGAACACAATCTGCCAGCAATTCCTGGTCTTGCAAGTCTATTCGGAGCACTCAGTTGTGGAGGATGTCATACTTTAATGCTGCCATGATTGCTAGAAAATGTGCAGAAACACCTGCATAAAAAATTCTGTTCACTGCTTGCTTTAATGAATATTACTGTTCATTATGATAGTGTATTAATTTGTGTTTGTATTAAAAAAATGCATTTGCATCATATTTCCTTTAGTAAATTAAAAGCTAAAACACATGCAAACAGAACATTTTATATTCAGACAATTATATTCATGGATATATTCTAATGAAATGTAATTATTATGCTAAAATGTATTTTTTTTTAATTAATACTATTTATTTCATATGCAGTGAGGATGTTTACTTGTTTAACAGCATAAAAACTAAACCAAAAATCTAAAATCAACCTGTTTTTGTGGCAAAATCATGGCTGAAAAATTAAGTACGGGATTAAATAATAAAAATGCACTGGATGAATTGTTAAGAATGTATTATTTATCATATTGGGTTGCTTTGATTGATGCATATTTCAGTCTAAATAAAAGAGCTTAAACAGAAAACCTTATCAGAACCTTGAAGTTATGAGGTCTCTTGAAGCTTTGTTGCAGCATGTTCGACTCGCACTAGAAATCTTAAAAACGCGGGTGGAGTTTTAGAAGCGGAGGGGGAAAAAAAATCACCTACTAAGCAGTGTTACTCATGCATCTTGCCCAACAATGTGATCCCTTTAGACAGGAAGCCCAGACTCAAAGCGCCTTTCCTGGTCACAGCATTAAATGAATAATTCAATAAATAAATGGAATATTAAATGGTGTGACCGGAAAAAGGGTTGACACCCTATTCCTTATTTTCCCACCAGTGTAACAGCCTGTTCCATACGGTCTAGAGCCTCCCCTCTATGTAAGATTTAGCTCTTTAAATGTCAGTTTCTTTCACATCTATACTATACCTTTTTGTCCTTTGTTCAAATTAAATCTTCCAGTTTGGCATAATTCATTGCGCCTGCATAGTAAAATATTTGTGCATTTAATAATATATTATTGACGTTTAGTTTTACAATTTAACATACACCTGTTTTACAATTGAATATGCAATTTAATCTAAATCTAATCTACTGTGACTTCCTTAATATATGATGAACCATCATTCCCTTCTGTAAAATTAACAGCTTTCTGCGTGATCTTCACAGAATTATGCTGGTACTTATGTTGACATTACACTCAAAAAAAAATGCTGGGTTCAGCCCATTGGGTCATTTTATTGGGTTGTTTTTGATATCTTTACCCAGGTGCTGGGTTATTTTTTTTAACCCAGCTGCTGGGTAGTTTTTCTGTAGCAAATTGAATGGGTTATTTTTAACACTGGGTTGTTTTTTTTCTGCCCAACCGCTGGGTTAAGCCCATCTCTGATGAAACAACCCAGCTGCTAAGTCAAAGTCAGAGGAGGGAGCGACTGTCAGACGCAGATTTGGTGCACTTCTTCAGCGAAATAAAGGTTTGTATACATTTTATTTAATTAATTTATTATTTAAAGTCTTTACTGTGCTAGAAATTGTATTATCTTATGCAACGCAACATAAGGAAAAGATGAGATGTCAGCTGCGTCAGCAGCGGTCACTTTGCATGATGGAAACGCCTTCAGTTTAATTTGATGTTAAAATATGTTCTCAAATGTCAGTGCTGTTTGTTTAAGGGCAGGTTTTGGAGTCAGTCATGGCATCTTTCAGCTATGAGTGAAACCCGAGGCCCTGGTCTGAAGTTCGCAGTTACCTCAGCGAAGAGCAGCCCTTCACTGAGTGTTACATTTTAAAATGTTTAAAATGCTTGTTGAACAAATTTAATTGTATGTAATATTGTAAACTAAGCTGTATTCACCCAAATAAATTGTTCTTGTTTAATAAAAATGTTCATCTTTTGATTAATACTGTTGCCTCTAGTAATTTTAAGCCCATTTTAAGCCAGCAGTATAATCATTTTTAAACAATAGCTGACTTAAATAAAATAACCCAGCATGTTTGATAAAACATTTAACCCAACCAGCTGGGTCAAAATAACCCACCATTTGTTCTGTCCAATATTTACCCAGCACTGAGTTGCCAGATAACTAAAAACCTGAATTAAAATATTTTTCAAATGTATTATTTGCAACTTATTTTAGGCAACATTTCTCATTTCCATTTAGCTTGTTGATGTACTAAAATAACTGAAACTAAAACTGAAATGAATGAACACTATATAGGCATATTTAAAATAAATAAATAAAAATGACAAAAACATAACAAAATAACATTTTGCTGGTTTGTTTTTGTCACTTTTTTTCTACACTTTAAAAAATGCTAGGTTGTTTTGACCCAGCGATTGGGTTAAATATTTTAACTGAACTATTGCTTAAATTATTGCTTAAAATTACTTCATTTCTTGCTTAAAAATAACCCAAAATAGGTTGGAAATTAACATTTATTAATTTGTTCAATAAATTAACATTTATTTTAAAATTCAGTGAATAATAATTAAACAATACACTTTTGTTTTGAATTGCTTATTAATAAATGTTCACTTTTAAATTATTGCTGATGCCTCTGATCTATCTGATTTTTAATTTCCAACCTATTTTGGGTTCATTTTACGTAAGCCATATAGTAATTTTCAAACAATAGTTTAGTTAAATAAATCTACCAAGAAGGTTGGGTTAAACATTTAACCCAACCGCTGGTCAAAACAACTAAGTCGCTGAGTTTGTCCATATTTTCCCCAGCGCTGGGTTAACCCAGCATTTTTTAGAGTGTAATGTACTAGTCATGCATGTTTAAAACATGTACATATTCAATTTTGAAATATTGAAGAGAACTAATGCAACCTACAGTGCCATACTTTAAGACCAAGGACCAAGTTACTTAGTGGTCTTGTGTTACGTAATTGACCTATACCGCTAATGTAGTCGAAAATATTATACAAAGTGTATTTTATGGTCAGAAACCTCCAAGAAAACATGTTTGTTTTTATTTTTTCACACTGTCCTCCTTTCTTATTGTTCATATTCTCTATCTACACCATTAGGCAATCTGCTAATCACTATTAACGAACCGAGCAGATGAGATGACACACACACACACACACACACTTTGCTCCTTCCTTTTCCATTGCTTTAAAAATCCAGGCTACCTCAGCTGACATTAGTGTCAATCTAAGCCTCCCGTGTATAGAGATATTTTCCATGGCACCAATCTGAATCTAGTTCCTCCATCATTTTTCTTAAACACAAATCTTGCGCTGGATGTGCAGAGCACGACAGTCATCCCTATTTGGTATTACTTAAGATCTCATTTCCTTTCCCTAACAAACTGGTATTTCTCATCTTGACATAATGGTGGTAGGTTATACAGAGATCTGGTGTGAAAGTCAGTCTTTTAAAGTTAGTTGCATTTATGTAAAAAGAAATGACACTGAAGGAGATCATTTTCAAAGCGTTAAAAGCTCTACATGTCAACTCCATCTGTAATACTTTTGTTCACTTTAGGTTATATGCTTTTTGCAGGTGTGCCAAGATGTGGCAAAGAGTTAAAAGGAATGAAGTGGGTGAATTTTTGTGAGGATACTGCTTCATATCTCGCTTTATGTGGCCATGACCTGCGCTGGGATACAGCTGACCCCAAAAACGTTTTAATGAATAGAAGAGTCTCTTCTGAATTTGTGAAAAGACAGTAGGAGTTGGAAGATAAAATATATGGGTATTTCTTCAACTACAAACACTTTTAGTCCTGTAAACATCTTTTAAAAGATACTTTTCATTGTTTAATTTATTTGAATTATCCACTATATCAGTGAAAGTAAATACATCACAGACGTATTTCCAGACGTATCTCAGATTATGGTTTGTATTTTTGCATTTATTAATATTTAGTGGTGGAAATCACATTTGAATCATTGTTGAAACCATATTGTTAGATATAATTTCAGCTAGCATTTGATTTATCCAAAAAATATAATTTAAAAAAATGTCCAAAAATGATAATGATGATATCAAAATGATCAGATCATTTATTTTTAGCATATTTCATTTAAAGATTGAAAATCTAGACCTGGGACAGGGTAAAAAAGGGAATTTATATATAAAGGCATGATATAATAAACACAAAATCAACCCTTGGTGCATAAAAGTGCCTTAAATTGAAGAATCATCCATTAATTAAAGAATATGTACTTTCAGGATGTCTTTAAAAATATTATTATAGCAGTTTTTGACAATTTTATAGCAGCTGTCCGTAAGTTACAACATTTGAGCTGTATATCTGTGTTTTATGTGTTATGGTTAGTCTTTCCAGTGTTTCCAGTGTTTATTTAAAGATCTTACCAATCCAAGTTACCCAAGGAACTCAGTGACGTTTGACCATTCAATCTCGTTTTATTGAAAAATGAAATAAAATAGCATGTACAATAATAATTACAATAATAATAATTATAATAAGAACAACAATAATATTAATCATAATATAAAAATCTGTACATTCCATTGTTTTCTTTCAGTACAATAGGGAAGACTGATACAAAAACGACTGCATAAAGTATGGGGGTATTTACAACGAAGAGAAAGAAACGCTGCCTATAGACCCACAGTCATTGAAAGGAGCATTTTCTTCGAACGAGCCAACAGTAGCCCGGCGCAAACCGGGTTCACTGTGTATTTGGCTGCTCATCAAGTGTCTCTTGAAAAAAAAAATGACATGCCAAAAACAAAAAGCTATGGATGAAACAGCATTGATAGCATTTATACTTTTTGTATGTTTAACACAGCTGCATAACATGCAGTATTTTCAAAATAAATATCACCTAATTTTATTGTCTCCTTTTATAGAGCTTTCCGGAGAACATGCTCTAGTGGCTGTTTTGGGTTACGTCAGGTACTTAAGAAAACGACAGGGTGAGAGGAGACAAGTTAGACATCACAATCAAACGTCAAGTGATATCTCAGGAGCACATTTTGTGTGCAAGTGCGATTCTGAGCTCAGATTCTGTGTTCTGATTGTCGTTGGATCACAGTACCATGATCTCAGTCTAATTACCCAGTCCTACATACCCAGTCCTTGGTACACCTGCCAAACAAGTCATTAGGGTTGTATTGCAGTTTGTCAGGCAAGACAAGAGGTTAGAGTTGATTGAGAAATAATTAATTATTAGAGAGGTTTAACGTCAGAAGGGAGAGTGGATTCTGTTTTCTGTCCCGTTTCTGTCCAAACCATTCGGCCATTATAGCTACACTCATACAGTTTGTCAACTCTACGTAATCCATGCAAATAGAACCTTAAATCTACGTTTTCTAGCAACATTTTCCACCCCAAACACTCATGTAGCACTAGACTACATTAACACTGAAGTTATGGGATGGAAAGGAGGGTTTGAAAATAAGGTAGGCTAACCTGTAGCTCTTATTTCCAATGGGCTTTGTTATTCATAGTCTTTGTCTTATACGCATTTGGCTTTGAATAAGAAAATAATCAATAAAAATAAACCATACATGTGCGTAAGCAAACAAAAACCATTTCTTTTTCACTTACAAATATATATTTTTTACTCCACGTCATGACTTGTCCTATTGTCCTACGTCTAATAAAAGAATTTGATGCATTCTTTATGAAAGATCACTTTGAATACTCTTTGGTTTAAGTCTAAAACTATAATATGCAACATAGCAGCACTTGTAGAAAGACATTCATTAACACGTTCACTCTTTTTGTCCGTACGGACAAGAGGACTGCGATTCTCATTCTGATACTGATCTAAAGACCCTGTCCGATATATATATATATATATATATATATATTATATATATATATATATATATATATATATATATATATATATATATATATATATATATATATATATATATATATAGCATAATAAACAGGCATGTTCCTGTGCATTTCTCCCTTCAGATAACCTGAAATGTACTATGGAGGGCTTCAAACTTTATGTTTGTTTTTGTCTGTATTCCCAAATAGAGGTCACCCACCTAAGCCCCCTGCAAGATTGTTCCAGAAATACCCGAAGCCTCACACGAAGGCCGGCGGACTTAAATAGAAAGGAAAAGAGGGGATGATGGAATAATTAACTAGACGGTAGGAACAGGACTTTTTAATGATACTTAAGACATTGACTAACACTCCTGGCTGTGTTTTCTTCTTTAAAAACGAACTATGATTAAAATGTCCGTAGCTATTCAAAACGCCTAATTCAATTGACAGAACCTTTTGAATTTTCCATAACGATATTATCAACTTTGGTAGCAGCATGAGTTAAAAGGCTGAGTGAAAATATTGGTCTGAGCTCGAATCATTCTTACATCGTTGGACAACTGCACATGGACACATGCCTGCTCATTTTCAAGTTTTGCCAACCAGTTACATCCTCTCGGCTTCATGTCATTCAGAAGCAACGGTCTAAAAAGGTAGTGTCACCTAAATGGGGAACTCTCTCTCTCTCTCCTCCTCCTCCCTTGATGTGCATTCTTCATTAGCTGTGCAGTGCCTCTATGCTGTTTTATTTAACCATGCATATTCGTAAGAACACTCTTGTACAGTTTCTCAGTCGATTCCTCCTCGTAACTGTACCGTTAGCTTGAGTCTGCCTCGCCGAGGGGCTCAGTTCAGCTCAATGTGCCTGTTTGAAGAGGTGTCTGTAAAACCTTTCCGCTAGTTCTGAACAGTCATATTTCAGATTCCCGCCGTAGAGGCCGCGGTTCTAAGGGAACGGTGGCCTGGCTGTGGTCAGAGTCTGAGCTAGTGTCTGTGTTTGTCCCGCCGGGGCCCAGGCTGTCCCCGTTCCCTTCCTCTTTCTCCTCTTTGTTAGAAAGGGCCACCTCATTCTCATAGCAAAAAGAATTCGAGTTGGATAGGATATATTTTTTCTCAGCAAGGTCCCTCGCGCTGCACAGGGGGGTGCTGGGCACTTCGTAGGTCTTGTGAAAGCGAGAGTAGTCTACTTTGTAATAGTTTTTCTCCTCGAAGAGGACTGGCTCAAATCGGTGTCCCCACAGGATCTCACTGGCCACGTAGGAGCTGCGGCACTGGGTGGTCATGGCTGTGGCCTCCACCATGCCCTCCAGGATAACTACGATTTCAAAGTCAGAGTTCTCCATTTCCTGCTTGCTCATGTCGTAGAAAGGGCTCTCCTCGTCGATCTCGTGGACGATGGTGATCGGTGACACCAAGAAGATGCGGTCAATGCCACTGTCGAAGCCCACGTCGATGTCCATCTGGTCTAGAGGGATAAACTCTCCCTCAGCCGTGGTGCGAGATCTAAGGAGCTGAGCTCGAACGTGAGCCTCAACCAGGTGGCTTTTGCGCAGGTTGCCCACCCTCCACATCAGACACAGCTTACTGTCCCTCATGGCCACCGTAGCATTGTGGCTGAACACCAGAGTCTCGTTCCGCTTCTTGGGCTTCGCCATCTTTGCCATGACGGCGCCGATGATGAAGGCGTCAATGATGCAGCCGACTATGCTCTGGAATACAACCATGAACACCGCGATGGGGCACTCGTCTGTAACATAGCGATAACCATAGCCGATAGTGGTCTGTGTCTCGATGGAGAAGAGAAAGGCAGCCGTGAAGGTGCTGACGTTGGAGACGCACTTAGGCCCGTCGTTCTCCAGGTCTCCGTGGAATATTGCAACCAGCCAGAAGATACATCCAAAAAACAGCCACGACAGCAGGAAGGCCAAGCAGAAGATAACGAACATCCATCGCCAGCGAATGTCCACGCACGTGGTGAAGATGTCGGCGAGGTAGCGCTGGCTCTTCTCGCTGACGTTGATGAACTGCACGTTGCAGTGTCCGTCTTTCTTGACGAACCTGCTCTGGGTCTGGTGACGGGTGTGGACCTTGCCTTTCCCGTTACCGTACCCATTTGGCACCGCAGCAGTGGCCAACTTCATACCGTCCTCCTCTGATGACACGATGCTGTAGCGGTTGGCCCGCACACTTCCCATCACCTCAGTCTGGGAGGTCTGTGCTGTTTCTGCTTTGGAAAACAGTCTTAGTTTCTGGAAAAAGCGTTGGAGAAACAGTTTTGAAACACTCACGGGGACCAACACAAGCAGGAAATGGGGTTGTTCAGAGCCGGACGCAGGAGGCGTCTCTTTGCTCAAGTTGGACCTTTGATTGACAGAAAGGGCCAAGGATGTGGCGATCAATCAGTTCTCATCTGCTCTGGTGGTATCATCGATCAAATGTCCTATCAGAAACAAGAAACAAGATACACGTTAACATTAATTGGCAAATACCTCTACATTCTCTGAACATTTTGGATCTAACAGCACACGTGTCTCTGAGACCAAACGTGATGCACAAATGTCTCAGCTTGAACTGATAAATTTGTTCACTGATTAAATCACAATGTTAACATTTCCCTCTGAATTTAGAAATAATACTAACTTTGATGCATGATATGTGCTTAATCAAAAACTCATACTTTGAAACTTTAGAGGACCCTGACCATTCCTTTCAAAATGAGAAAAAAAACAGCAGCGTTAGCCAACAAGACTTCACTCAAAATGGACAAATCACCAGTGAGGGTGTTTGAAGGTTTCAGTTTATTTTTTTACTATTGATCTTCAGTTTTATTGTCCATATGCTGAGAACTGCACCAACACCTTTGTCAATTGAATTCAATCAACTAAGTATTCTGTAATTTTCTTAAATACAATAACATTTTACCAGGCAGTGCAACACATCACTTGATAATGCCATGCCAACCTGTCTGTTTATGCGATCTCCCATATAGTGTAATTGCCCACAGGACCATTAATAATACCCGTTTTCACATACTGTGCTAATCAGGGTAAGGGTGAATGGAAAATTGTTTTGCTCAGTCACGTATGTCTCATACAAATGCGCTAATTTAAATAGGCAAAAACTCATCTATAACGAACAGTGGGTTCCTGAAAGCTCTAATCAAAATCTTTACAGTACCTTCTGTACATTTAACGTTATCTATTTTTAGTGTACTCAGCAATAATAAAATGCTTTTAAAGAGTGTCAGGAGATCAGCACAAAAAGGTCATCACAGGTATTCCAGGTAAAAAGCTGAAGCAGCTTTTCTTTTCCATGAAAAACAGCACTATAAAATAAGATCTGTTCCCTGAAGGATTTTTGACATTTTAGGAGTCAGGGAAAGAGGGCTCATTTAGCCAATGGAGAAAAGCTTGCATTCTTATTACATTTGTTTCTGCGCCCATCCTGTTCTAATACTGTCTCAAAGTACATAACATACAGAACTATTACTTAAACATCAGCAAAGGTAAAAACAAGCTAAGACTGGTTTGCAGTAGGGTGCAGAGCAGGGACTGAGACGAGGCTTGTTGACTTGAGAGCTTGTCCTCTGGGACCTCATCTTCTCTCTCAGCAGTATAATGACAGCCCTGTGACAATTCCCTGGGGAGGGCTAAAACACTACTCATTAAAGCTCCTATTCTGCCCTCAATGTTCTTAGCAACCATAACTGAAAAGAAAGGTCCCATTTTATCTTATTTAGCAGATGCACGGAAGGTTTTGAGAGAGAAAAAGACAGCAAGCGAGTTTCTCAGAAACTGAGAAAATGATATATTTGTATTTAAATGGAAATCTAAAACAAAAGCTAAGCTGTTCATTTCTTTTGGTTTTACTAAAAGACATGTTTTTCACATGTGGCCCCACAGACATTCAGATTAAGAGCAGGTTGATAGATGCCATTATTTCTTACATGAAACATAATATGACAGTGTTTATATCTAGGAAAGATGTTTATTTTGATGGCGTGGACCAGTGAGGACCCATGGAAAATGTTACATAAAAGTCTACATTCTTTTGAGTGATCTAACTTGGATTAATATTACTAAAATATGGTTGCATATTTTAGGGAAATTCCTTTTGCCCCATTATCACTGTTAACAGTTTACACTATGTGGTGTACGTAGACCTGACAAACAAGCGAAGCACCAATTTAGCTGCCAATTGCAAGTCTCTGAGTGTTTAAGGCAGAAAAGAGGATCTGCGTGTCTGTCAGCCGACTGACGCCTGACAACTGCTGAGCACAGCTGTGCTCCAAATATATTAGACAAATGCATACTTAGCAACATTGAGTTCAATAGAATAGACAACTAAGAACAGTACAAGGCTATATAATATTTAACCTCAGATGTTGCATGCAACAATACACATAATGGAGTACCATATGTTCCTTTTATAAGGCAAATCTGCCATGCAGACATGTGGAGAAGTCAACAGGTGTGGAAGGAAAAGACATTCCCTTAATCTTTTTTTTCCCCAGTTCCTTTCTTTTGAATGACTATTTAACACATGTATAAAGTAAAAAGAAATTCAGGATGTTGTATCACCTTATGCATTTGCCTTCAGAGAAAATATATCAAATATTGATCTCGTTTCATTGAATTGTCGTGAAGATCAGAACCGTTATCTTTAATAACAACTCGTCATAAATGAAATCTCCTTAAAGTCTTTAATGTTTCTCCTAGACAGAACTAATATTAAATAAAGCTCAAACTGAGACTGTTTGATTGAGTGTTCTGCTTCTCATTTTTTTCTAAACTGATATCGTGTCTTCTATAAACTTTCAACAGAGAGTTCAACAGTGTACTCAAACTATGCTTAGACTTGTCTGCTATCAAAAATCAAATATAACCGAGAACTCTACTGAAAGTCTCTTATGCAATGAAAGAGAAACATCTGAGCCGCAACATTCTTAATGAAATAAAGTTAAAACGTATAGCACAAAACACTTCTTATCGTCAAACAGTACGAGTTTATTTACACTTGCATAAAATATGTCAGCAAATATATGTGCGACCTTACCTAGTCATTTGTAAATGAACGCGAAACAGTTCTCATATATAAAAATATCCCACGAATGGTTTTACTATCCACACTGTCTTCTCATTGATGTTGTTCTCTCCACGCAACGTATGAATAGGATTTGATATGAAGCATAAGGACAAAAATCTCCACGTTTCTCCTCTTGTTTGCGGCGTGCGGTAACTCATGTGCTGTTTCTTCTAGGCTTCAAACCCATTTAAATAACACGCAACAGCTAACCACGCCCTCTCTCTTAGAACCGGCCAATCCGAAGAGAGGGAGAGTTTCAAGCGCGGATAAAACAATCTTCCTCTCAGACTGGAGAGTGGAACACGGACACACAGCGTCTTGCAAATTAAGGCTTGAATCCCCCCAAAGGAAGCCAAAACAAAAGCTTGTGGGTGTCTAAAAGTATGCAGGCTTTCATAAGTAAGCATATGTGTCAGCAGAGGTTTCAAACAACTACCACAGTTACATTACAAGTTAGTCACATTGAGCTAACAGCTGACACACTAACGGCGTTCGCCTGAGGAGGTAACCATAGCAACAGTACGATTTTTCTCACTGTCTGACGTTACTTCGATAAAATATACCGTGATTATCTGTTCACATGTCATAAATGTAATCGCAACGTGATTTAAAACGTTGTTTCACAATGCAGTCAATGTTTGCGGGTGTGAAATCTCGCTTAGTTTCGCCGCGAAATTTCCTAACTGAAAAGTCAAGTACAATGTAAAAGAAAAAAATGTGTGTTTCTCACACTAACCTCTATCAGTAATAATCTAGTGCTAAAGAATTAATGTTTGGGAGAAACGACCATATCCAGAAATAAAACAGAATTTGAGTAATTTACATATTTCTGTTCACAACAAACATATTATAGTCCAAAGTCAATGTGGAAGTCATTTATCAAGCTCCAGACAATTCTATATGAAGATATTTAGTTTCAATAAACGAATGCTGTATAAAACAATTCAACATGAAATACTATTGTTGCCTTTACTCTAGTGTTATGCCATTGACAGAAAACAGGGAAGTCATACAGTGTGGAAATGTGCTATTCTGGGTTTTGCCATTATGAAATATGATCAACAAATGCTATAGGATCCATTGTATGCATTTCCACAGCACTGTTGTGGCACTGTTTGTCTTCCAGCATCTTATATAATGACTGTGCACTGTATTGTTGGGAATCAGTAATTCAAGACCATTGTGAAAGTAATTAATGATCATTTATTGTTCAGTCAGAGGAATGTTTCTCCATCTCTTTATAAGTGGTCCAATGAAAACCCAGCAGTAAGTGTTCCACAGGCCTTTGCCCTTCCCGGCTGCTGCGTGTCACACACTGCTTACTTATCATAACTAATGAGCCGTGTTAAACTTTTATTTGTGAAGCTGTTGCAAAGTGCTTATTTTAGTTACTTTCTTGTTCAAGTCTATAAATAATACAGACTATTTATAGGCGAAACGTGGTGCATGAGCTGTCCGGCCTCTGTTTACCTTTCAGCCTAATTTGAGGCGATGCTTGGACAGCGCTGCATCCAACCACAAGGTGGAGGGCTGGAGACTTCACTTTCTGAGGAAAACCTCCTGGGACCCAGCAAATTTTATTCACTGTAGTAGACATATGTTTTTTGTTAATATCTCAGAGACCATACATGCCACTGTTTTGAGTCCTGGTCTGTTTTGAAGAGGACATCCTGAACTTTTTTGTCATGCCAAATTATTGGATGTAGTCAGTGTGATAACATCAGTGTGCGGTTTAACAATTTTAAAACGTGACTATATATAACAACAGTAATTGATTGAAATAACATTTTATGAGGATTCTCAAAAAAGTGGTTTAATATAACATAGTATAAATATTAAGATAAATACATTTATATTAAAATATGATGTAAATATTTCAGAATTGCTTGGTTGCAACAGGGGAGGTCTTTCAACAGTCATACATTGGACAATGAAATCTAAATACTCATTTATCAACCGTTAGATTGTCCTAAGGCGAATTGGATGCATGCTGTGTAAATATTGAAAATTGCCACTGGGGCTCTGTTTCCAAAAGATTTTATTAGTTGTTTGGACGGAAAGGTTAACCACTTTGCAAAATAAGGTGGAACAGTGCTCTGCACTTACTCAGCTAATGCCAAAGAGACACACTGACTGACCACAGTTTGGTCCGGTTAACGTCACTGTCATTATAATTGATCCATTTCCTCTTATGTAGGTTGAAGGTTTGGGTTTATAATTCAATCAAGGAAGTCCTTTTTTACATCTCTGGATATCAAAGAACCTTCAAGGTCATAGAAGAAGAGTCTGTAATGTCCATCAAATCTGTACTAGATCTGTGATATCAGTGATATAAAGTGATGCTGAGTTTGTGCAAGGCTGCTGAATGCCACGTAGAATATATACAACGTAAATAAAATACTAATTAAACAAAACTTATATATTATTTTGAATACAGTGCTCTAATTGGATTCTCATCAAAGTCAAAAGTGCAGACAGGGCTTTAATGTGATATTCCATATACTGTTGTGTTAGAAGGGCCTTTTAAGATCTTCCCGCTGACTTACAGCACACCCTTATGTCTAAATCTAACTATAAGTGCGCTATTTCATACAATAGGGATGCCCTTTGAGGAAGCCCTTTTTCAAAGTGCTATAGCAGAGTCAGGATGCATCAGGGCCGCTGTTATAGCTCGTGTTCTTGGACAGCACTGCTTGTGGATGCTTTTTCTGCCTCAAGACTATTCCCATTAACCAATTCCACAGCTGCCGTTGGAGATCTTATGTGGAGTGGTTTGTGTTTTGGCTGTTGAGAGTACTTCTTTAGGTCATACTCCTCTGCGCTTAATTCTGGGACCAGGACTTTAACTGTGTGGTTGAACAGGGCGTAGTCCACTCTGTAGTTCCTGCGGGTGACCCTGATCATCTCCTGAAAGTGCTGGCCCCACAGAATCTCACTTGGCATGTAGGATGTGCGTGTCTGGTGTAGGATGCCCGTGCAGTCGTCTGTGTAGGTGAAAGAGACCACCAGCTCAAAGCTCTCCTTCCTCAGGTCCTTCAAGCTCACCTTGTATAGAGGACTGTCAGGGGTGATTTTATGGACTATGGTTGTTGGGGTGGCCAGGATGATGTTGTTCTCTTCAATATTGAGATCTTTGTATGTAACGTTAACTTTTCCTGTGCTGTGTGCCAGGTGCCGTACCAGCTGTGCATGAGCTGTACCTTCTACCATGTGGTTTCTTCGGAAGTCCCCGACCCGCCATGACAGGCATAGGTGACCGTCTCGTAAGCTGATTACCGCACAATTGCTGAATCCAACCGTTTGGGCTCTCTTGCGGGCGGATGCCATCTTGGCGACTGCGATGCCGATGACAAACGTGTCAATGAAGACGCTGATGACATCTTGGATGGTAACTACAATGATAGCTATCATGCAGTTCTCAGACATTCCCCGAAAACCATAACCAATGGTGGTCTGGGTCTCTAATGAGAATAGAAAAGCTGCGGTAAAACTTCGAACCTCATAAACACATGGCTCATTGTTGGGGTTTTTCATATCACCGTGGGTCAATGCAATGATCCAGAACAAAATTCCAAAAAAGAGCCATGATAAAATGTAGGAGAGGGCAAATGTCAAGAGCATGACCCTCCAGCGGATCTCCACCAGGGTGGTGAAGATGTCAGTGACACAGAGAAGCCACTTCTCTGGAACGTGCCGCATAACCATGTTGCAGCTTCCATCTTTTTTCACGTATCGTTTCTTTTTGGAGTAATAGTCGTCCTCTGTAAGCACCCTGGAAATTTCGTCGCTGCACTTCACTCCAGAATACTGTACCGTGCCCGAGTTCATGCTGCCTCAGTCTAGAGAAGAGAGAAATTCATAGTCAGATTCACAGATACCCATAATACTGCACTATATATATATATAGACAAACTGATTTTTACACGAGATATAAACTCACAATTGAGTATTAAAGCAGAATTGCGTGATATAAGCCCGCAAATGCGAGTTATAAAATCAGAATTGCATGATATAAACTCACAATTCTGACTTTTTTCTCAGAATTGTGAGATATAAACTCACAATTGTCAGTATTAAAGCAGAATTGTGTGATATAAACTCGCAACTGCGAATTAGAAAATTCAACTGTAGAAAATACAGTTGAAAGATGTAAACTTTCAACTGTAAAAAAGAAAGTCAGAATTGTGAGGAAAAAAAGTTGCACTTGACCTTTTGCAAAATCCCGTCCTCCTTTACTGTAACTGTTGCTGTGTCTGACGAAAGAATTTTGCTCACACACTATGTTCTCAGTGAAAAGTAAAAAATACAAAATGCAAAGAGGAAACTGACAACACGCCAACAAACAAGACAGAGCAGATTACTTCTGGTATGAAACAAGGTCTCAGCCTTGTCATTTTTTTTAAGAAATTCAAACAATAAATACAGTTTTGTGGCTCGTTAATGTGTTGTGACAGATTGTCTTATTAGATCAATCAACATGTGAACTGATCGTCTTTTCTTCTTTAATTAACGCACAAAAAAAGATGAATTAACATCAGAACGTTTTTTTATTCCAAACCACGGAAGACGTCAGTACACACAATTTTTCAAGTTTAAGTCACCAAAGTTAATCTACTCTCCTGTCTGATTTGTTTGTCGGACAGAATGGCAGATTCTGCGTTATGGTTGGTCAGATCGCCTGTCAGTCAAGCTGTTTGCGAACAGTCGTTTTTATTTTTATTCATAGAAGTGGGCTACAACTTCATTGTTTTAAATGTGATAGTAATTCTGAACATGTGGTCAGTTTCATTTACAGCCAACTTGAGGAACTAGATGTCTACACAGTTGTAGAACAGGTTTGACAGACGTCGATTAAATTATTTTTGTGGCTGACCAGAGAAATGGTGAGCAGCAAACTTTTTTTTTTTTTGTCATGAGATCATGAGAAAACAACTTTTGTTATGCTGAGAGAGGAAAAAAAATAAAGCCTGACCCCTCAGGGTGTCTATAAATCTCATCACAAATGATAAATCAATATATAAGAACATTAAGGATATTGACAGAAAGCCTAATGATGCCTTTGGAGGATTTGCCAGTGGTTTAGATGTATGATAAGTCTTGCAGTGCTTACACAAAACACAGTTACACATGGTTTGATGGTTGCTGGGTGCACTTGGTGAACTGTTTCTTTGGAGAGTTTTATTTACGCTATACACATTCTTGTTTGTGACAGTAACTGTTATGGTGGCATTTGTATTGTAATGTTGTATTCAATGTTTGTTCATGTAAATCCGTGTTGTGTATGCAACTGAAAGTTCAAGGGATTTTGATGAGGGTTGCCGACAGGTAAACATATCTGTCAGAAGTCATTTCATACATGCTGTATATATTTTGTGAAATAGTTTAAGTTTTCAAATGGTTGATGGAAGGTTGTCTTTTTTGTTTGTTTTGGTTTATCAGTAAACACTGTGTCATATTATCTTGTAAAATGTGGCTGGAATTGGTTGTTTTTGTTGATACAAGAAATAAAGCGTCTTGCCCGCAGTGCGGTATTGTGTTTTTTAGTACATTGCTGCTAAATGTAGTAATTGCAAACCTTTACGAGAACATATTTTGTAAACACCACCATACTTTGTCTCTTGGTCATAAGTGCCATGGGTTGTGTTAGGGCCAACTTTAGGCTGTTTTAGGCTGGTGTGGAACAAGAAAAGGGTTGTGGTCAGTGGCTTGGCCATTTTATGGAAATGACTTAACACAAGCTTAATTTGGGGACACCATATGGAATGCTGGACCAAAACAGGGACGGGATCTTTATATCTTTACATAATCCACATGGTCCTCTGCTGGAGTATCTGAAATCCTGGTGTCAGACAGAGAACGGAAAGGAATAATCCCACTGAGATGAT
This sequence comes from Labeo catla, assembly GCA_012976165.1. NCBI lineage: Eukaryota > Metazoa > Chordata > Actinopteri > Cypriniformes > Cyprinidae > Labeo > Labeo catla. Next base: position 277,438 of record VONZ01000388.1, read on the forward strand.
TAAATCTGGCTTTATGGCTTGGGCCGGGTGTTAAAGGAGAAGTTCCAAAACAAAGATTCAGATTTTTTAAGGAAAACATTTCAGCATTTTTCTCCATATAATGGACTGGTATGGTGCCCCGATTTTGAACTTCCAAAATGCAGTTTAAATGCGGCTTCAAACAATCCCACATGCGGTTGTAAATGATCCCAGCTGAGAAAGAAGGGTCTTATCTAGCAAAATGATCGGTTATTTTCCTAAAAATTATACAATTTATATACTTTTTAATGTCAAACGCTCGTCTTGTCTTATTCTGCCTGGACTGTTTTTGTTCCTGTTCATGATGTCAAAAAACTCCCATCTCATGTTGTCCTTCAACTTCAAAATCACCCCATTATCGCTGTTTTACCTTTTTTGTTAAGGGTGTTTGATCATCTTTTCATATTCACTTTGCAAAGACTGGGTTGGTACTTCTGCAGCGATGTAGGATGATTTTGAAATGATTTTTGAAGTTGAGGGAGAAAGTACGATTGGAATTTTTCGACATACCCTAAATGTCTTGAGCCAGAATACACACAGCAAGACAAGACGAGCGTTTGAGATTAAAAAGTATTTAAATTGTATTTTTTTTTTAATGAAAATAACCGTTTCGCTAGATAAGACCGTTCGTTTACAACCGCTTGAAGCCGCATTTAAACTGCATTTTGTAAGTTCAAAATCAGGGCACCATAGCAGTCCATAATATAGAGAACACATAATTTCTTATGACTGAAGAAAGAAAGACATAAACATCTTGGATGACAAGGGGGTGAGTACATTATGTGTGAATATTTGTTTTGGAAGTGGACTTCTCCTTTAAATACATACTACTTGCATGCTTGTAGGTCTATAGGACAGCAGCTGACAGATGCCTTCCCCTCTCGTCTCAAGTCGAGACGTGTTACTCTATATTTTCCCTATTATGAAATACTAGCTATAACTTATTTAAATGTTTGCACAGAATTTAGTTATGCAAACAGATGTTCTGGAACAGGTCTAGACACTTTCATGGCCTGTGTAACGGTAGACAGTTCTGTCTGTTTTTGAACGTCATTTGTATCAACCTTAAACAGAAACACTATGTTGTGGACTTTCCCTTCTTAAGCAGGATGATGTACAGGCTTTTGTTTGCAGTTTTACGCATGAGAGCAAACACGAACACCCGTGAATATAAAACACACATATTACTTTTATGAATGGGAGGCAGTGTAAATACATATTTGCTGGTAATAACTTTGCCCATGGTAAAAACACAACCACATGTTTTCTCACTCGCTTTCATTCAGACACACTCGCACGCTTAACCACATAGACGCATCACAAAAATTATGAAATTTTCCACACCACAATAATAGGAGCGTCTGTGTTTAACATGGAACGGATTGCGAAGAAATACTTATAATTACTTCTCACGCACTTCGTGTTCCGTGACTTAGCATAATTTCCTGACATCTTTGATTTAAATGTGTCCCTGTCCTTTATCAAAGGATGTACTTCCAGCTGAGCACTGGAAACATAGCCTCCATCCAAATGAACACACTATTTTAGATGAGGAATTCAGTTTCCATTGTCACTTTCCTGTGTGGTGTGTATATTTCCAAGGATAAAACAAATTGATGAAACGCTTGCATGTTCCCTTGAAAGTATTGTTGTCTGGGGGCCATGTGACCTTCAACTCATTTTTGTACTGTTCTTTTAATTTGCATTTACCGTCAGTGAAAAAAATCTTGCCGATCAATGGAATTATCTTACCTTTTGTTTGTCTCATTTATGAACACTGATTATATGTAACCAACGAATAGGCCATACTTAGGGAATAATAGAAAGAACCAAAAAGAAAGAAAGAAAAAGTAGAGAGAGAAAGATTGTTCTATATTTTTTTTCCAGTGGTGAATTTTTTGTCAGAACTTTATTCATGTGTTTCTTCAGAATTTGTGTCGGATGTTGGTTGGACTGGTACGTTTTGGCTTCCCAGTTCTATTTTAAGATGGCAATCTGGGAATGTTTATCATTGGTAATTCTTTTTTTTTTTTCAGAGTTCCCTTTGCCCAGTGTCAATACAGTTTATCATAATAGATTGGTTGCCTGGAGATGCAAACCTCATTGCAAAAACCATTGTGTGGGATTCTTAGAAATGCAACCGCATTGTGTAGCAGTTGTGCATAGAGAAATCTAATATCTTCAATTCTCGGGTTGCCTTTTTTAGTATGTCTCCCTTGATAAGTTTGGCTTTGGTTACTGAGCAATTCTTACATGCGTTTAAACGTAATTTACTGTAAGCAGTGAGTGTAATTTTAATCTGATGCAATTCAGTAATCATTAGATGTGTTGTCTCACCTACGCTAATTTTGTAATTTGGAATTATGAAGCTTTCAAAAAGACTCTTCAGAAAAAGATTTTTCAGGAGTTTAGAAATTTAAATTTAAAATGACATGAAATAATTTCAAACTTATGTGGCATAAATGTGACCCTGGACCGAAAAGACAGTCATAAGGGTCAATTTGAATAATAAATAAACTGAATAAATAAGATTTGCATTGATGTGTGGTTTGTTAGGATAGGACAATGTTTGGCTGAGATACAACTATTTGAAAATCTGAAATTTGAGGGTGCAAAAAAATCAAAATATTGAGAAATATGAAGTTCTTAGTAATGCATATTACTAATCAAAAATTAAGTTTTTATATATTTACGGTAGGAAATTTACAAAATATCTTAATGAAACATGGTCTTTACTTAATATCCTAATTTTGGCATAAAAGAAAAATTTATAATTTTGACCCATACAATGTATTATTGGCTATTGCTACAAATGATACCCATTCTACTTATGACTGGTTTTGTGGTCCAGGGTCACAAATTAATGCATTTTGCATGTCATTTTCAAACAACAACAACAAAAAGCTTTGGGTTATTTTATCAATATATTTATGTACTGTTATTATTATATGTAATAATGTGCTTTACCTCAGAAACACATTTTTCAGCTGATACCAATACCTCTTATTTCAATCCCTGACATCCAGCCACCTCTATTCTGGTATGTACTGTAACGCCCACTTTTCATGATATAATCAGTTCCTAATGGATAACATAAAGTCTTGCCCTACAACTTTTTTCTTGCTGAATATCCACTTTCACTCACAAATACTTCAGATTACAGAAGCACAATGGGTTTTGTATGGCACTTCACAGTACCAACTTTTAGCTTTTAAGTTAGAAGGTCTGGAAATCTGTTTAGCTGTTCATCATTTAAACTGAATTGTTTTCTTACTGCAGGGTGAGTGGGCTCAGCCAGAATAGCAAGAAACTGTTATCTGGGTGGAGTCCTGTGCTTTTTTCCCTCTAATAACCATTAAAGGAAGCGTCTCTGAACTGCAACACCCTGAGAAGGTAAAAGAAAAGAGAATTGAAGCTTCCCATTGGGAGAACCTTTGGCAGTAGACTAATCTTTTACTGCCAAACCACTGTGAGCATCTTCTCCACTTATTGCTACCTCCACCCAGCCATACTGGGCTGCAGGTTCCACTAAGCTAACTGGCTGAACTGGTGTCCATTTCCTCTGGACACAGAGCCATGCATGTTTTTGCCTGATTATGGATTGATATTTCTGTAATCGTCTGAAATAGTCAAAGTATCATCCAATTATCTTCTCTTGTGGACTGTTGGATACAAACAGAACAGGCCCTGTGGTTTTGTCTGCAATATTTGTGTGAAAAAAACAACACAGACTGCCTTATGTTACAGTTACAACTGTGCAAACTCAATTTCCGCTATTTATTTACTATTATAAGTTATTGCTTCAGTACTTAAATGTGAAGCGTGTAATGTCTGTGCATCATTCTTGTATCGTTTTCTCAGCTAACTTCAAATTTCACAGCATAATTTTGCAGTCTTGCTCCAAAAGAGTGACATTTTGTAGCCATTGTGCATGTGCGACCACCAAAACAGGTTAAAATTTATGATTTAGATTTTTCAGTGTAGATTTGACCAAACTGCTAACCATAAAGCTTTGGTTGTGTTGAGCCATGAAGTTATTTGATAGTAAACTTGAAAGCATGACTACTGACCTGTGAGTTTTAAACTCTGTAGAGCATTAGATTGGCTCACAAAGCAGTCTCTGTATCATGAACATTCCAGATTACACACATCATCAATTCCCTTCATGCCCAATATTTCTCAATGACAGTCATCATGCGTAAACCCTGTAATGTGTCCCACAAAGAATGTTTGTGAAGACGTTTACAATGGCCTCTTTAGATAGCTCAATTAAAACTGGGTGACTCATGGGTGATTTTTCACAGTTTAGGGCACTAAAATAGTTCACCTCAAACAATCTGTTGTCATGAGCCCACCCTAATGTCTTTTTCAACCTGCATGACTTTCTTTCTTCTGCAGAATATAAAAGGAACAATTCTGAAGAATGCCCTGGTTAATTTTCTCATTTTCTGTGCTCCTTTTGCATCCTTTTTTAGACTTGAAAGCTTAAGTTCAGTGTAATTGCATTCAAATGGCCATCCAATGACACAAGGATGAGTAAATAATGACATTTTCATTTTTAGGTGAACTATTTCTTTAATGCACAGTCACGTAATTTCATATAGTGATGAATCAGTTTGTGGTTCCTGAGGAAACAAAACCAGCTTCTCAAAAACTGCATCTTGTGCTTGCATAAACATTTTCTCGATTTACTGTACAGGCCACTTTTTGTGTCAAACACTGTGAATGGAAAGTCACCCAAAAATGAAAATTCTGTCATTAATTACTCACCCTCATGTTGTTCCAAACCCGTAACACCTTTGTTCACATATTTTTGATGACATTCGAGATAATCTTGCAATCTGAATCAAGTCATTGTTTTTGTATTCTTTGCACACAAAAAGTATTCTTGTAGCTTCATAAAATTAAGGTCAACTACTGATCTCACAAGGACTATTTTAACAGTATCCTTACTATGTTTCTTGTCCTTAAGCATGATAATCGCTCTTGGATTTCATCAAAAATATCTTAATTTGTGTTCTGAAGATGAACAAAGGTCTTACGGGTTCATAACGACATTTTCATTTTTGGGTGAACTAATCCTTTAAACGAATTGCATACTAAATTCTGCTCTGTCCTTCAGATGACCGTCTCTCAAGACCAACACTGGTACCAGATCATGTGGTCAGGTAAAGGATGCCAATCTTTTATCAAATCATTGTGGCACAAGTAAGTTTCTTTGAAAGCTAAACTTGTCCCTTCTTTGCTTTGATTATTGTTTTGACCTGACCGACACAGTAATTTAGAAATAAATTTCATTGTGTACTAAATAGTGATATGCTGCCTGCATCAATGATAGTGTGTCTGCGAACTATTTTTGACTATCAGGGAGCACATTGCTCTGGGTTTAGACGGATAGAGGCCCAGTCAATATCATCGCTGAAGAATACTTGTCTAAAGAATTCAGAACTGCAATTTCTTACAAACTGCGGTTGTGTCTTTTACTCTTTTCGGATTGATTCTTTCACTCACAATCAGCTAATGGGAAGGTTGTATGCATAAACTGCTCATGTGGGACATATGGCAATGTTCTGAATGTCAGAGTCCCAGTACAGCTTACCTCTGCTATGTTTCCTGCACTGCTCGAGGGCTTTACAAGACCATTACATGCCCACTTAAAGCAAATAACGTCCATGCAGATACACAGTGTTCAGTCGCACGAAACCACCCGGTATGTGGGGAGCAGAACTTCTTTGCCCTAGGCCCTGTCTCACCCATAATGACCTTCAATTTCTTGGTTCCCAGGAAGTTAGAGGCACTTTATTTGGCTAAAGTTTTACCCCGTTCCATCACAAGCTCCTGTGAATCAGAGCAGCAGACTGTGTTGAGCAAAGTTTAATGTTACGTAAAGTTTTTAATCTGTGCAAAGATCTTGGAAGATGGCACATGCAGGTCAAAGGTGTGGTGCATTTAATTTGATTTAATTTAATTTATTTTTGCTAAAATTAAAGAGGAATTGAGATGAGGACTAAGCTGTCACCTTGTATAGACTTTTCCGCATTACGATACGCTTAAAGTGCTACTTTATTACTAACATGAGTACTGTGTTAGCCAAGCTCCGTTAATCTTTGCCCTGAAGCACACATCGAAAACAGAGATGTTGACATTTTTAATGTCCCTGGAATACGTGACAACAGCACTTTGTAAGTTTAAGATTAATAGAAACAAATTAGCAGGGGGTATTTATGCAACGTTGAGTTTTATGATGTGTCAGCTGTTTAGATGTTCCAAGAAAATTCCCTACAAGTTGAACAGCATGCATTATCGCTTGTAACGAATTCTTAATGGCTCATACATCACTAATTATGTTCGACAAATAATATTAATATATTCATTTATAACATACTGTATAAAAATGCAGTAGATGGAAAAAAACACTTTTAACAGTCGTCTGTTTTCCCACTTGTGGGTCATTTGAGTCCATTGTTTTCTTAGATTACAGCATGTCCTCTCAAACACCTTTTGCGCTCTCATTTAAAGCTTGAGACTTGTCCTCCCTAAAGCAGCTCGAGTGTCACCCATATGACTCAGCCCTTCCTCTAACGCCTTAAAAACTTAGCAGAATAGGTTTATCGCTTCTCACATGCCTCTTTTCCGATCTGTGTCTGACAGCGACAGGAAACAAGGAATAGCATTCACTTTTGGGGGGAGGATTCGGGAGGCGGATGACTTGTCTTTAGGACTAGATTCAAATTGCTGTCCACCTCATGTCCTTAAAAAACACCCATGCACCCAACACTTAATACTTTTGATCTGTTCTCAATGTAATTACAGTCATTTTACCTCATGTAAATTTGTCATTGTTTTTACAAATACTCTTATTTCTCCTCACAGGTGAGCTGTGATTTGCTATTTCTGGTGAAAAAATAAACAGACTGAGAATGCGGATGGTGCCTACCTGCTCTGTGTCTGTTGCTGTTGCTGAGAGTATGACGTGCTTTGAAGTTTCCACCTGAGTGCAGGACTGCACACAGACTGCACTGGCTATAGAGGCTGGATTGGGTAAGTGTGTGTGATAGAGAACCAGCCCACCTGTACCTATGCTCAAGAGAAAATTCACATGCGCTCTGTGAGTGTGTGACAAGCTTAAAGCCATAGCGACAATGTCTGTCAAGTGATTTCTTTAAGAGCTTAAGACATTTAGTCCAAATAATGATACATTTTTGCATGTTTATCACATTGTAGTTAACACATGTACACTTTAGCATTTGTACCGTGAGGATAGACAAATTATTTTGAAATTTAAATTTCAAATTTAAAAGTCAAGTTGCGCACACCTTCTTTTAAGCAAAAATTCTTAAGGAACATTCACATCAAGGATGAAAACTGTCTATAATTTTCCCACAGCTATAATGATAATGACACAGAGGAACAATATCATTGGAAATGCTTTCAGAATTTTTTTTTCTAGCTGGTGAACAATAAAAACATTGACAGCCAATTAGAATCCATCCAACTTTAGAGAGCTCGAGTATTTAAAGTGGCAGATGACACAATTGCAACATGTGCTTAAAATAAACATTATCGTCTATTGGTGTGGGTGCTAATATAGTTAATATAGTTATCATTCTTCGTGTGAACGGGTCTTAATGGCTAGGGATTATTAGGAAAATGGATTGATTCAATTTTGGTCTGTTCCTCACACATCATATTGCTTGATTGCATTTGGAATTAGGTTGTGTAAATTAATTTTTGATGCTTTTTTGTTCTTTTTGGTGCTTTTTGGCATATAAATCATCATGCAATTTTTGCTGTGCGTTAAAAAGCACTGTAGACCTTACATAACATATAGAAGAACAAAAAATCATGAATGACATGAGGGTGATTAACTTCTGATCATTTTTTGGGTGAGCTGTTCCTTTAATCCTGTGTAAACATACATGTCAGTACAAAAAAAAGCAACTCATACTAGATGGTAGGCACAAATGCAAGTAACAAAAATGGCCTAAAGTAAAATAAAACCCGTAACGTGCTCCCGGGAGTGAGGACATGTTGTCACAGTAAACACAGACAGCATATACCTGAACAGCTTTGTCGTCTTGAGTTACAACTAATTCATCACAATGGCACAATGGCTGATCTGACATTCTTTACCCAGCTATTAAAAAACTGCTTTAAAGCCACTCAAAAACTAAGCAACTCTGAAAGAGTATGAAAAAAAACACGACAGGGAATATTGTTCATCTGTCAAGTGCTCTGATAGAGGCTAAAGAGTTTACAGATATGGAGGAGAGTAAACTTTATCTCTCCAGTTCTCTCAAAAACACCTCAAAGTAAGTCAAAATGGTCTCTCTAGGCCACATGGCTTTGTTTTGTTCATGTCCACTTTTTGTAAGAAGCAGAGCCTTTTTCAAATTTCATAGAACAGGATCATTATGTCACTTTCATGCTTGAGCTTAAGAAATAGGTTAGCTTGACTTATAAACAGTTTGGACAGGTTGCTGCTGTTGTGTGCCCACAGGCACACTTAATGAAATGGAAACAGGAGATTACTGTTCGGCCACCGGAACTTTTCCATGCTGGCACAAATAAAAATGATCTATAAATTATCAATGGTGTAATTAGAAATGTACATGTACTGTAGTTGTGTACTCATATTAAGATTTTTAAAAACCTCTTGGATACAATTATTAAAAGGATAGTTATCCCAAAAATGAAAATTATGTTATTAAAGGAGAACTCCACTTCCAGAACAACAATTTACAAATAATTTACTCACCCCCTTGTCAAGATGTTCATGTCTTTCTGTCTTCAGAAATTATGGTTTTTGAGGAAAGCATTTCAGGATTTTTCTCCATATAATGGACTTCATTAGTGCCCTGATTTTAAACTTCCAAAATGCAGTTTAAATGCAGTTTCAAATGGTTCTAAACGATCCCAGCCAAGGAAGAAGGGTCTTATCTAGTGAAATGATCTGTCATTTTTTTTTTTTTTAAATTTGTATACTTTTTAAGCACTAAAGCTAGTGTAGCACAGGCTTTGGGATGCACCTCCATGATGCTACGAATTAGTAATGGGTCGTTCTTGAACGATTCTTTCATTTTGAACAAACCTTTAATGTGACTCGGGAAGAACGAGTTGTCTCGGGGAGTGATTCGTTCAGTCACGCATGCGTCTTCAGGTTTTTCGAGTCGTTCGTTCATCTTATGGTGCTGTCACATGATGAACAAATGACTCAAACATGAAAACTTGTCTCAGATAAGAGGTGAGGTGAGCTAATCATAGACTAAAGACCCAGGTAAACAATGAATTAATTTTTTTTCTGTTTCTTATAGCATTATAGTTTTGTCTTGTTTGTAGTGTGATCAACATTTGTGTAAGCAGTAGATGTGTTAGGGAAGTAACACGTAACATTTTAATAAAATTTTGCTAAAATGAACGAAATGAGTCAAAAGAAGATTTGTTCATTTTGCTGAATGAGACTCAAAGGTCCAAGTCGGTAAAATGATCCAAACTTCCCATCGCTACTACGAATCACGTGTAAGTTCATCGTCTGTGTACTGAGTATGACGCAAAACTTCTTATTCTTTCCTACAACTTGAGAGGAGGACATTGTTGTACCTTTTTGTTTGTAAAAGCGCATCCCAGAGCCTGTGCTATATAAACTTTTGTGCTTAAAAAGTATAACAAAAATTATTTTCCAAGACTGATCGTTTCGCTAGATAAGACCCTTCTTCCTTGGCTGGGATTATTTAGAACATTCTTGAGACTCTTTAACATCGTCTTTCTCCATCTTACTCTTCACCACTTCTTCTTTATCTTTTCTTTATTCTTTTCTATCTTTACAGAGTAGGTTGAACTGATATCAAGGTCCTGGATGTGCACATGCTTTCAATGAAACAAAATTGAATTAACCCAATAATTTGTGAGTTTCCATGGCTTTATGTTTCCCCTTCTGACCCAAGAAACAAAGCAGCCCCTGTTGGTGTTAATTAAGCCTTTTAACTTTGCTTAAAGAGTTAGTTCACCCAAAAATAAATATCCTGTCATTAATTACTCACCCTCATTTCGTTACAAACCCATAAGACCTTTGTTTATCTTCAGAAAACAAATTAAGATATTTTTGATGAAATCCGAAAGCTTTCTGACACTGCATAGACAGTGACATCAGTGGTTCAACCTTAATTTTATGAAGCTACGAAAATAATTTTTGTGCGCAAAGAAAGCTAAAATAACGACTTTATTCAACAATTTCTTTGTGGTCAGTCTCCACTGCCATTCATGTAGTACCACGATTCATGCGTGTGATGTACTGTGGTACTTTTATGAATGATTGCGTTTCTGTTATATATGCAGGGACAGAAAGCTCTCGAATTTCATTGAAACTTGTGTTCTAAAGATGAACGGTCTTACGGATTTGGAACAACATGAGGGTAAGTAATTAATGACGGTATTTTAAAGGGGTCCTATTATGCTCTTTTACAAGTCTTGATTTGTTTTGGGGGTGTACTAAAACATGCTTTCATGCTTGGTGGTTTGAAAAATGCATTATTTTTAACATAAATTACATTATTACAATACATTTCTTCCAGCCTGGCACAAATGGCTCGATTAGTTCCGGGTTTAATGAAGGCCCGCCTTCCGAAAAACAAAATGTGTTGTGATTGGTTAGCCATCCCACTGCGTTGTGATTGGCGAACAGCTTAGATGGTGTTTCAGTACTGCCACGCCCCTTGTCAAAGAAGCAAGTTCCGTGTACAACTGTTAGCAAAGTGATTCTTACATTTTAAATATAGATATGTTTCTTACAAAAATGCATCGATTCACTACAGGAGGCCTTTATTAACCCCATGGAGCCATGTGAGGCACTTTTTATTATAGATGGATGTTTATTATTGGACTTGTTTTGGACTGATGAAGAGAAACACCCGTCTATGCCGTAAGCTTGGGAGTGCCAGGATAAATTTTAATATAATTCTGATTGCATTCGTCTGAAAGAAGGAAGTCATATACACCTAGTATGCATGGTTACATGCTTAGTTTCAACAATCCAAATTGCCGTAGGTGGGATTTAATTTGATGATATTCTAATGGGCTGCGTTGTGATATCATTGCATGTGGAAAACAAACTCTGTAGTCCAAAGGAGCTGTTCGTTGTAGTTCTTGAAAAGATTAAGAAAAAAAAAGCATAATAGCACCTGTTTAATTTTTGGATGAACTATCCCTTTAATACTTTTCTGTATCAAACAACGTTTTTGGAATGCAGTCAGGACGTTACGGTTAGTTTTTTTAATCCCCTCAAAGTGTATTTGAACCTGACACTGTATACAATAGTTTTCTGTGATATTTGCTCTGTGACCATGGTACGCATATAATGATATGGTGCTTCTTTCATTCTCCTAAGGTCTTTAAATGCCTGTGCGTGCGTATGAGTAAGTGTGTGCGTGTCTGTCGATCTATTCAAGGTATTTGGTGTCCAATGGTTCAGAAAGCATCCCCCGTTTAAATGTCTTCCTTCAAGCAAAGCAGTAAACAAACAAACAAACGATTGTACCACTGCAGGGACCCTGTGGGCCACCCTGTCTACAGAACACTCTGCTAGTGTGAGCCCTGCTTCACTGTGGGTCATTAGCTTGTCTCACATGTGAACTATTATGAGAAACACAGATGACCTGAAACAGACTTATTTATGCCTGCGCTTCTAGAGAAGGACCTTACATAATTCCTAGTGCAGCAGTCCAAGTAGGCTAATGTTTTCATTCAGATTTCAAATGACACCGTACAAAGAAGTTGTAAATGGTTGGGAATGCAGTGTGCAATTAAACCAAAAGGTGTGGCTTTTTGCCTTTATCAGGTCTTTCTTTATCGGTTTATCGGTCCATGCAGGTTCTTCTTCTTGTTTGTATTAACATCAAGATAGATAAATGATGATGGAATTTTCCCTTTTTTGTTGAACTATTTTTAAAAATATGCTGCAAATATCAGCATTAAAATGAAGTTGATTTCTGAGATTGGTATATGCCGTCTGTGTATCTGGCTGTGGATTTGTCTAGGCACGCCTGTTTCATTCGAGGTCTTACATTTGCATCTCAGTTTCATAAGCATTCACATGTCAGTGGTGATGAGGCTGTATATTGATGCTAATCTGATAGAGCACAGCAAGGGGAAATAGCCACTTTTCCCTGGCCCTTTTTCACCCAACCTCAGCCCTGCCCCGACCGCTTGGCTCCACACACGTTTCCATCTCAGACCTGCTTTTTCCATGTTATATTTCAGATTTAGCCCTTTCGCTCTTTGTACTATCTTTCCTTCTGTCCTTTATTCTCTCATTCCTCTGCCCGAAATCCACATGATTACGTTTCCTGGTGACCGAGTTAAATGGCACAAGGACAACAGCGAAACTGAAAGGTCTTCATAAAGATGTCATTATCCTGTCAGACATTTTTGCCTCTGTATTTTAGATCCAACAGAACCTCATGGCTATGGTCACGTAGTGACCTGTTGTCGAGACAAGTACTTGTAACTTTGGTCTTGACTTGTATAAATATTTTTAAAGTCTATGATAAAGTGAAACTGGGACACTTTATCAGTCGCTTTTCATGTAAAATAAACAAACCTGCCGTTTGTGGTCAAAACAGTTGCGTGTTGTATATGGCCTACTTCTTCATCTTTAAGAAGGATATGTAGTCGGCGCCAATAGCCTTACAGTTAGTGCGCCGACATACAGTGCAACAGCGCTCACGGCGACCCGAGTTCGAATCCCGGCTCATGGTCCTTTGCCAATCCCACTCCTCTCTCTCTCTTCACCCAATGCTTTCCTGTTTACTCTACACTGTCCTGTCCAAATAAAGGCATAAAAAGCCCATAAATAAATCTTTAAAAAAAAAGAAGGATATGTGGCACACTACACATACTTTTGTGAACCCTCTTATCTACTTGTGACCCTGAGCATGGGTATATTTGTGGTTATGGGTTAAAATGATCGCCAAAAATCATCAGGATATTAAGTAAGGATCATGTTCCATGAAGATATTTTGTAAATTTTCTACCGTAAATATAATTTTTGATTAGTAATATGCATTGCTAAGTGAATCATTTGGACAACTTTAAAGGCAATTTTCTCAATATTAAGAGTTTTTTGCCCCCTCAGATTCCAGATTTTCAAATAGTTGTATCTCAGCCAAATATTGTCCTATCCTAACAAACCATAAATCAATGGAAAGCTTATTTAATCTGCTTTCATATGATGTATAAATCTCAGTTTCAAAAAATTTACCCTTATGACTGGTTTTGTGGTCCAGGGTCACATTTGCATATCTCTCACCCATTCAGGCCTGCTCTGGTCGCTCGTTGTATCTCCAGTTGGCACTAATGACTCATAAAACCTTGAAAAAAGGGTTTCTGTAATGGCCCAGTCCTAAATTCTGACGTGTTCTTGTTGATTCTGATAGTGTCCATTTACCTCATTTACTATGGGAACATAACCTAATTGTTATACTTGAGCCAGCCTGTTAATTTTAAATATTAGTTCTTTCAGGTTGTTTCTACATTGCTATCTAAAATGACTGCTCTAATGGGTGATTTTTGTATTACTGTAAAAAAAAAAAAGGTTGCAAATGCATCTGTAAATGGGACATGCTCATGGTCAAGTTATACTAATTACATGAGGCTGATGGATCTAATCATATTTATGAAATAAAAGCATGTTATTTATTTATTTTGTGCTTTTGAGAGTTCTAGTCTTCTAGTCACGTTGTGATAATTATAGTAAATGAATTAGTTTTTTTCCTGTCACCATATTTTTATGGCAATATTTTGTTCACTTTCCTCAGCTGCTGTAGATCTATTCATCTTGACAGGTTACACTGATTTAATTTCAGATTAATTCAACACATCAAAATAACTGGCATTTAAATGTTTCGTACACTTAATTGGATTGTATGGTCAATAATTCAAGCAGTGCCACAACCTCTAATATCATGTTCTGTCTTGTTTATTTTATTCTGTATTATTTTGACAGTAATGTGTTTTTGCAAAGCTTTAGTAAATGAGGCAGGAATTTGCTTTGTAGAAATAAGTTTTCAGTCTAGATAATGTGACAGTTTTACATCCTCTCTCACTACTGTGCCTTCAAAACATCTTAAAAGACCAAAAAGAAAAGAGAAAGCTGGAAAGGAAAAGTGTACAACATATTTAAAAAATTAGCGTGTGGCATTCAATATGGCACCTGCAGCAGTTCCAGTAGTAAAAAACCCATTTATTTTCTCCATAGAGAAATAGATTTCTAGCAATAAACCACAGGCTGTAAATCTTTCAAAATAAAGATCCAGTGTTGTTAAAAAAATATGCTTCTGCAGAAGTCATAATTTTTTTTGGTCATATTTAATTCCCAAATTACTAGTGAAGTCTTACAACACCCAAAATCCTGAAGTGAGATTGAATCATTGCAGTCAATATTCATTATGCCAGATTGTTTCAGGGCTTATAACTCATTGAAGCTGTTTTAATGAGCAGACATGGAAACACTGGCCACTAGTGCCAACAAATGGCATAGCAAAAATAATGATCGCTTTCAGACAGGTTCCCCAAACACTTGGTCCGGATGGGACGCTCAACTAAACAGCGCAATTATTTGGAAGAGCCACCGTGTTTATACTTTTCAGAGGAGATCAGTCAACTAACGGCTCACTTATAACAGTCTCTGGGATATTTTTATACTCTTAATGTCTATGGAGAAAATGAAAGGGAATAAATACTTCTGTAAACCCAAGCTGCTGAAAAAAACTGAATGGTTGCTGTTATGTTCTATTGTCATTATATAATATTTCACCATGGTGAAAATATGACGGACCGATGATTCAAACTGTGCATACAGTTTGATGCATGTCCATGGAATTCTTTCTGTCCATCTGTTGTTTTAATGCTCTTCTCAAATTTGTTTCTTTGATTGAAATCCCCTTTAGTGTTTGTGTACTAACAGCCCTCGACATGAGTCATATCAAATGACTGTCTTTTTGTGTCTTTCAAACATTCTCTGTCTTTCTCTCTCCACTCTTACAAACACACACGCTCACAAACCCGCACATATTTGTCACACATAGCTTTGGAAAATCTGCTGGAGTTTATTTGCAGATAGAAACAGAGGAGAAGAATAGTCATGTAAATGTTTCCAGCAATTGAGCTTTTCCACGCTTTTCCATTGCTTTAGCGTTCGACTCGAAACCTTCATTGTAATACCTCATTGAGCTCCAAGTGAAAGATAATGTGGTATGCTTTTGATTATTAGCACTTTGAACTTTGACCTTTGATGGTTGTGATTGCATTTATTTCATACATAATGTACACAAACTGTATTTAGCTCATGTTAATTGTACTCTTCCCGACACAATTGTCCATGTTAATATCTCCCTTCGAGGAGCATATGTTGCATTTTTGTATTCTGCCTCCTTTTTGTTGATGATAAAATTTTAGCATGAACTATTCTTAAAGGGATCATCGGATGCAAACTTCACTTTTACATGTTGTTTGAACATTAATGTGTGTTTTTTTATCATTATAATTTACCTTATAATGATAAAAATCCATGCAGTGGTTTTTAATTAATCTGTAAAAATAATGTCCCCTTTTTCAAATCGAGCCATTCTCAGATGCCTGTCGGTGTGGCGTCACACCCACAGAGGCCGCTCCCACAATAGTTGATTGACATGAGCGTCCTACCTCAGACCAGTTGTAACAGTCCCACCTCCATTGTTTCGATGCCAGAGCAGGGATGTAAGTTAGACAAGAATATCTCAGATTGAGCGATTGAGGTGTTGTGTTGCTGGATGTAGTAATGAACATAGTGGTCGTCATTTACTCTCAACATCTGAGCCGCTGAAGATGCAGTGGATTACGTTTGTTTGTGAAGGGAATGTGCCTCCCGATCTACCTAAATGTGTCTATGTTCACGCAAATCATTCTTGATCCAGCTTCACTTACAGCAGAAGTGAGTATAAGGGTTTTTTAATGAATGCCTGCAATCACCTTTCCTAATAACGTGCTCGTTAGCAAGTTTCACGGCTAAACGCGCTAAATACGGCTATAGTAAACAATCTCTCAGAGCAGCAGAGAGAAGAGAGGGGCGGGGCGAGCAGAGCTCATTTGCATTTAAAGGAACAGTCCCTCAGAATGCAATGATTTTTGCAGAGCTCATTTTGACAAGGTAAAAAGGGTGTTGTTTTACACTACCACTGAGAATTTTTAACCAAAGTATATTATAGACTTTTCATTAAGACCCTAAAGAATCATATCAACTTGTGGAAAATGGGCATCCGATGACTCCTTTAAATAGCACGATTATTATTTTCCAGATTATATTAACGGTTGAATGTCAATGTTATTCTGTAACATCTTGTTAAGTGCAGAAAAATAGTTATTTATTTCAGCAAGCAGAAATGACTGTCTTTAGAAATGACACGGCACAATAAAATTAATGACATATATGGTCTCATGGTGCCATTATGTGCTATCACAAACTTTATTAGTCCCGACAAATTCAAGGGGTCGATTTCGCATTGCATTTATATGCAATTTTTAACTACCACATTCTTCTTTTCGATCATTTTGGTAGCGTCTGAAAGCAGCATCAGTGAAAACAGGCAGAGACAATAGTAGCTTTAGCAACATTAGCCTTACAGAGTGCCAAGAAGTGCTTTTAGAAAGGCAATTTGGAAAATGAACGTGTGATACTTGTTTTGTCTGGAGCTGACGCTTGCACATAAAGCGTTAGTATTGATCCAT
Source organism: Labeo catla (assembly GCA_012976165.1). Classification (NCBI taxonomy): domain Eukaryota; kingdom Metazoa; phylum Chordata; class Actinopteri; order Cypriniformes; family Cyprinidae; genus Labeo; species Labeo catla. Next base: position 294,214 of record VONZ01000388.1, read on the forward strand.
AAAAATGTAGGGCGCTTTACCATTTTTTTTCCCGGGACACTTCCTTCAAAAATGAAATTTAACCATAGTGTCCTCAGCGGCTCAGATGGAGGGAGTCTATGAAGACTCCTGTGTTTGTTGGTGCATCCTAACATTGTATATCTCCAGCAGCTACAGCAATAAAACAGTAATGGTGGACTGCTGCTTTTCACTCAGAGCTGTGTCTGTGCTAATAGGGCAGATATCATCACAAATGGACTGCTCCCTAAGATGACTTGTACGTAGGGAGAAATCTGGAATTGTTTGTTCAGAGAGACTGTTTATGATTTATTGGGTGGATTTTTACCATTATAGGCTAGTTAATGCGGCCACACAACTGTGTTCAAACACCTTATAAAAGCAATTTTTGCATAATAGGTCCCCTTTAAGGCAGAGATTAATTCTTTCTCCTACAGTTTACAACACTTAATGGAAAAAAAACGCATGGTGACGCTTCAGGATGGAGTCGATAGGAAAGAATAAAAGAGACAACTAAGGAAGACCCCTTATTATTGATTACAGCTGGAGAGGAATACTTAAGATGGGGTAATGTTGAGTTTGGATTTGGTTGTTCTGGATAGAAATTCATTGTCATTCAAAAGATAAAGCTACTCTCTTTCCCTCTCTCTGTATTATTAGAGTCCATAAAGACAGCGATGAGAGATCTCTGGCTAACCTTCTGTCGACTCCAGCGCTCCAGAGAGAGAAAGTGAGTACAGTGAGAGTTCCTGTCGATGTCATTGGTGTTCACTGGGCTAGTCTGGGTGGAGACTGGGCGTTTGGGCTCCTGACAATCTGTCCTGGGATGAACTGGGAGACTCAGTGGACAGGAGTCAGGACCGACACACACACACACACACACACACACACGGGGAGAGAGACACTGATGGAGTATGTGAATGAGGAGGAAATCAGCTGTTTAGAAGAAACAAGAGCTCAGCCAAGACTCACCGCACTGTCTGGCAGAGTCCTCCTCCTCATCGCTCCATCGTTTTCATTTTCAATTACGCTCTACCCTGGTCCATCATTTTCCTGTTTTCTCTGTCTGTCGGACGGGCCAAATCAAATCCCACTCTTCTTGCTGGTGCTGTTTATCCTGGTCTCCGCAGGGAAAATTGACTTGACTCGGGGCCACTGAGGAGATGTTATCTTTTTTCCGCTGACATTTTCGATCTCAAATCACATCATACTCATTATTTGATCTAGAGGGTTGACTTCATAATAATTGGGTTTTGAGGCACGTGATCCTATAGCACTTGCAGTAAACACTAGGCGATATTGACACAATCTATCACCAAACAAGGCTTGTTCACACAAACCGACCTGCAGCGTGCAAATATCTGAGCAGAGAAGAATATTTCTGATAGCTTTCTACCAAACACCCTCACGCTCTTTCTTGCAGGGTCAAATGTTATTACTTCAGAGCACTGTCAGAAAGGCCTCTGGCAGTGTAGTACACACTGCAACAAACACCAGTGCGCAAACGCGCACTGGCCGACAGTGACGCTGGTCCCTACAGCTGGGTCTCCAGCACGGAGTCGTACACAGTGGTCCACCTGTGACAATAAACACTGTGCTTACCTCCTAGAGCCTACTGACGCCATCTAATATACTCAAGAGATCATCGCAAGGACAGGGTGACCATTCCATCCGTCTCTCTCTATCGCCACATCTCTGTGACCCATTCCCACCGCCTCCCCTCAGCAGAACAGAGGAGCCTCAAGGGAAGTACACTGGCTCGATTCCCACAGCATTTTCCATCACTGAGACCAGGAGGTGAGCACCTGTGATGCAATTACAACAGCATTTGTGCAATTGTGTTTGTTTATATATATATATTTTTCCTAGATTTTCTCCTAAAATTGCATTAAGGTAGGCCAAAAATAAAAACCTCCCAACAGTAACGGTGATGTCACCTGCAGACATCTCTACAATAATGGCCGCTCTCCAAGTTTTGCGCTGACGAGATTAAATTTGACAAAAATTTTTAAACAACAATTCTGCCAAGTGTTTAAATAATTTTTAGTGTCCAGTCTTTTTCTTCTTCTAGCTAAGAATCTTTGGCAAACCATAGAGCTGTATGGTGAAAACTTGGCACGCCAATTAGGGATAGAGTGACCAAATGTCCCAATAAAATCAAGGCAGTGCTTATTATATAACTGCTTTCCCGTATCTGGAGTTAAAGTTGGTTTTATTGTTATAAATAAACATTTTAAACTGACGTTGATGTGGTTCTTTTTTTTTAAATCATATTAAACCAGCACCGCAGTGTGTAACCATAAGTAACATGAGTGAGTGGACTTTGTAGTTCTTTAACTCGTTAAAATAATATTACATTGCTTACGTGTAATTGCGCAAGTGACAGATCTGGAAAAGTTATTTAAACTTTCTAAAGAGCTTTTGAAAAATGTACTCAATTGACAGATCATCAGAAATTGATTTTGATTTTAACATGAAAAAGCAGTTAATGAGATGAGATGAGAATTAAAACTAATATCTTCTGCCGGCAATCAACATGTCAAAGCATGCACACAGTCCTCCAGCATTTAAAAAAAAAAAATAATTTGGTCACTCTAATTAGTGAAGATCTAAATAGTCCTTTGACCAGCATTTAGGCATCCTAACTGCTAATGCTATTGCACCACCAGCTTCTCAGATTTTTTTTTCTTTAGAGCTTTGAACTCTTTTATCTAGAAGCACAAATTATTCTCCTGTTTTCTGGCTTCATGTGAAGTCATTGATTAGAAAATCTGCTCATAGGATTGGCTAAAATCCTGGATTTTGAGCACAAAAATAGCCATTTTTCCAAAGTCAGCCATATTCCCCATTTGCCATTTTAAATTTAGTTCCTATCATTTATTTAGTCTTCCAGATCTGATACGGTAATACTCATGACTTTCCTAGTCATTATAATAGTTTACATATTCCCAACTTTTTACCTGTAATCAGGATTGGGTAACTAATTACAAGCAGAGCTGGGTAGTAACTGATTACATGTAATCTGGATTACGTAATCAGTTTCCAAAAATTAAGTACTTGTAATTAGATTAAATTACATTTTAAAATACTACATTGTAAAATAGCCTACTGCTTATATGCATTCAGAAAGAATTGTTTGAATTTTCACTCTGCAGGTTATTTAACCATGTTTTTCTGTCCTTAGAAGGCTTTTATCTTTCAATCACAAATTCACAAATTAATATACTCTTTTACCTAATATAGTTACTTATATATGTACTTCTGAGATTAAAATAAATATTTTTATAATCAAATCTTACACTTGCATGTTTATTGTTCTCTGACGTTGGTTAATAGTCACATGACATGCAGGTAAACAAATAAAATAGTTAATTTTTTTAGTAAGTGTTTTATTTTGATTTTTATTTTGTTAACTTAACATTTTTATGTTTTAATAAATTATTAGCTTTTCATTAAACTCACAACACAGTTAATTCACAAACCCTAGTTTGGTAAACCTTGATGTAATATAATGTTTAAAGCACTTCATGTTGTTAATAACAGTGAATGGAATATATTTTCTTAATCTTTGTATTTTAATATCAAAATGGTACAAGATTATCCTATTTAAATCAATGCGATCAACAGTGATCTAAATGTCTTCTGATTATATTATCTAAAATGAGTAATGTAATAGATTGCGTTACTAACTACAATTTTTGTCATGTGATTTGGAATCAGTAACGGATAACAATTTGTAACTAATCTGCCCAGCTCTCTATTTTTACTTGAAGTACTCCTGAGATTTTAAAATAAATATTTTAATAAATATCACATTTGGATGTTCATTGGTTCTCATTGGTTGGTTATGGTCACATGACGTGCAGGTAAACAAATAAAATATTTATTTTATTTTATTTTTTTTACATTATTTATTTTATTTTAACATTTTTTATAATTTCTTTAATTATTAGTTTTTCATTAAACTCATAAACCCCCTGTAGTTCCTTCTCAAACACCAGTTTGGAAAACCTTGACGTAATCTTGCTGTTGATAACAACAAATGGAATATATTTTCTTACTCTTTGTATTTTTATGTCAATGTGGTACAATATTTTCCTATTGAAATCATGATAAACGAGTTAGGTCAAAAGTAATCTAAACGTAATCAAAAAGTAGTCTGATTATATTACCTAAAATGTGTAATGTAATGGGTTACGTTACTAATTACTTGTACAATTTTGGTCATGTGAGTTGGAATCAGTGACGGGTTACAATTTGTAATCTACCCAGCCTTACGTAACTTGTGTTACTTGTAATCAGATTACTTTTTTTTTCCAAGTAACTAGTAAAGAAATGCATTACTTTCAGAATATATGTAACTAAATATGTGAGTTACTTTTATAAATAAGTAATGCAAGTTACTTTGTTTTTTCCATTTATTCACTCTCCTGTCCATGTGTTGAGACACGCTGGTAGTGAGGTGCAAACTTCCTTAAGCCTTAGGCTTATTACTTTCACTTTTAGTGTGAAAGGGCCTGTACCGATGCTGAAAATAGAACTTTTTGGCAAGCCCAGCCCAAGGACAAAAAGTAACGTAATCCATTACTTTCCATAAAAAGTAACTAAGTAATGCAATTAGTTACTTTTTTAATGGAGTAATGCAATATTGTAATGCATTACTTTTAAAAAGTAACTTTCCCAGCACTGCCTTAAATGCAGTTTTGAATTTGAAAGCAAAACAGAAAATAAGGCTATATCTTTGCAATGAATCTTAAGGGTTTGGTGGCAGCGCCACCTACTGGTCTATAGTTTTACCTTTATATTTAAATCTGTCACATCTTTTAAAATAATTGGATATAAATCCTAAAGAATATGCAGTGCATGGGTTGTCACTTGGCCTCTTATATATAGCTGCTTACTGCTTTTCTTATTCTGACATAAAATGCCCTCTTCTGGTTTGAGTTGAAATTAAGACCTGCAATCATAGATTGTGTCTATGCAGTCTCCAGCGTGTATCATGATGTCCATTGCAGGCACCAGCAAATGTGACTCTGAACTCCGTAACCTTCATTCACCTTTGCTCTAGATTTCATTTCAATCTCACAATGACTCAATCTTTGAGCGTCTATGCAGATCCGGCGCCCATTACTGTGCTCAAGGCCTTCAGACTTCTATCAAGCTCCCAAATGCTGTCAGTCAGTGCACAGTAGCCCAGAACCACATGTTTGTGTAAATCAACAGACAGCCAGTGGAATGATGCGTCTGGAGTTATGCATCTCAGATGTACGACTGGTTCCAGCTCTGGTGGAAACTTTGTGTAATAGCTTTACGGGCAAATATATTTTCTCATTTAAATCACGACATGTATAGTATATCTTGCCCAGTCCTAACAACTCTATCCCTAAGCCATTCCACCATATTATATTGATTGATAGTCTCGCTTTTTACCCCCCTATAAAAGAGATTTCATCGGTTAGATTTGCAGCAGGATATATTTAACATTATTAGTATATTTCGCTTTTTAAAATGATTTATTCCATTCACGTGTCAGCGAGGGGGCAGGTTGCATTGGCTACATAAAAACAATTAAGAGGCGAGGGCTGGTTTCATTTCCTTCCGTTACGCTGCCCCCCCCCTCATCTCGCTGTCCTGTTGTGGGAGAGTGCTAGAGAAGGCTTTGTAGATTTAGGGTGCTAAAGAGCCACACACATGGTTTTCCTAAGCTGTAAATTTTATGGATAATTTCTGATGTGGTTAGAGATTTATACCCCCCAACTAAGACCAGCATCTGCAGGTAATTATTCCTCCGCTCACACGCTTTTCTCCGTTGCTTTCTCATTCTCTCAAACACACACCATTTCTTTACAACTCCCACATAGTTGTTACACTTTGTCACACTTTGTCCTGTCTGCACTCACTTAGTCACACAGCTGAAGTTGGTCTTTCCTCTATCTGAACTTTCATTTGATACCCTTAAACAGTTAGATGTCCCGAGAGAACCAGAGACAAAGAGAAAGTGAAATTCAGGAAAGAAACAGTGTATTTCTTTCAGCGAGGCCCATGTAAGTCAGACAGCTTCAGAGTTCAGGTCTGTCGGAGGGCTTTGGGTTATGTCATAATACACGAATTTGCCCGAATACAACTGCAGCCAAACCAACTCATTAGGGAAGTGTGTATGTGTGTGTGTTTATGTGTGTGGTGTGTGAGTAGGTGGGATTTGAAGAGATCTAATGTTTTTCTGGAAGTTTTGTCATCTCGAAGGCAGAGAGCTTTATATTATTACAGTATCTCATGGAATCCAAATACCTGTAACATTTTCCATCCTGCTAATATTTTCCATGATATTTTCCCACATTGTTCACTTTCTCGTACACGTAATATCTTTTTAATTATCTGCCGATTGGTGCTTGCGCAATATTTTGTTCAGATAGGACAAATCACTGTGTTTGAAGGCTGATTCTTGTTTATTGTGGTTTTAGGTGAAACAATGATGGACATTGCACGTCCCACTTTTCTCTTAAAGCACATTACTGGTGCTGAAAGATTTATTGATTCATAAAGGATCTGTCAAAGACCAATTTCCAATTCCAGTACGTATATACCTTGGCAAACAGGTGAAACAAAAGAAACCCAAATCAATGTCGTGTTGTAGTTTCTCCTCATCGGGTGAGTAACTTCTGCCCTAAGCTATAGTAATTGTACACAAACATCTGTTTTAATACACCTTTATTCAAACTTGTATAAGTAACCTTACTTATTGAAAAAGCTTTCATTGTTGTTCAAAATCTCTTCTTGTTTGTTCCACAGAAGAAAGACATTTGCACAGGTTTGCACAGGGAAATGGCAGTAAGTAAATGACAGATTGTATTATTTCTTAGTAAAGCAGAGATCTCAACCTCCGTGGAGGTCATTTGAGGTTGAACTGAATGTGTTCGTAGCTTTATAGACTTTCTCACCCCTGCACATTCACTGACTATGATGCTGGCAGTGTTGGTTGATGATTGGCTGACTGCACTTTAAGCTGGGATGGAGGTATGACCTTCTTTGCCCTCGCTCATAATTTGTCTTTTCTGGTGTCTGTCTTCTGTTCTCCAACCTCGCCAGCCTCTTTGACCCTGTTAACCCCAGCTGGGGTCCTGGGTATAGCGAAGGCTAAACTGTCGGCTGGTGTCCAAGTGCCCCCCTAGAGCTTTACCTTTTTAAAGATAATTTATTTTGATTTAGCAAGTTTAGCAGGTTTGAACAGTCAAGTTTTGGCTTTGCGGGTGTTCCAGTGCTTGTCTTATTAATCCCCTGCAATAAAAAAAGAGGAAAAAAAGGCAACATTTCGGCCCATAACAAGGGTACTGTTCACTTCTCCTGTCCTCTTTTGTAAATGAAAAATTTACTGCTATGGCTTTGAACTCCAAACCAAACAGTAAATCTTACCCGCTAAAACTGAGCAGGAGTGCGTTATGGGTAAGGGGAGAAATATTTCTCATTAGAAACAGCTTGTTAGTTCATGTTTCTTGTTACCAAATAGTTGTCGAATACTTGAAGGCAGCGTTATTGGTTCCTGACTAATTGGCACCAATTTTTTTATTCTAAGCTCCAAGTGTATATTCATTTAAGATTCATGGATGTAAATGTACAAATATGCAAAAAAGTACAGATGTGTCCCTTTGACACACCGAAGGCACAATTTTTGGTTTTTCACAAATCTGCAATTTTTCATTTGCTGTCTGCAACTTTCTGCTGTGTTGCATGACTTTTTGTCTCGGTAGCAAAAAATTTTAATGACCCATCGATGCCTGGTATTTATCATATCCACATACTTTGGGAAATTAATATTCCCAATATTCTCACTCGCTTTTCTTCTCTTTCGCTGTTGTGCATTTCTTGGCTCGGAAAGAGCTGAGCACTGAATACTTGACATGTGCTGTTACCAGACAAATAAAAAATGAACAAACCAAAAGAATAATGAAAATATTTCTTGTTAGCGTAATGGGAAATGTTAGCCTGGCGCTTTGACCTGCTCTGGTGGTGCTGGGGCAGCACATTTCAAGCACGCACAATGCGAAGACGGTTCGCTCCAACCCAATCCAGGATGTTTTACAACCCTACGTCTTCTATCTCTCCCTCCCTCCTCCTGACCGATGTCGCTCAGCACCGGTCATTGTGGCTTTAAAGGTCTTCTTGTTTTGCGACTCTCTGACGAAGGGCTGATACTGGAAATCGTCTCCCCGCCGATTTAATCTGTTGGCCAATACGCGAGGCGTCTGGACACGGTTTTTATGGCCTGTGAGGGAGCACAGGCTCGTGTGGTCCGATCGGACTGGAACACGAACCTGCCTGCGACCCTCATGCATGCACATCCAGTAAAAGCATTCAGCCATCACTGCCAGTTCTCTCAGGTAGAGGAAGGATGATATCACTCTGTTGGCCCTCCACAGCAGCACCCTTTGCTGAGTTTTACCTGACCACCTCCATTGCAGAGAGCATCTGGCCCCTGAAGACCGCTTTTACAGTGCACAAACTCTATAAGCCTTTCATTCATAGCTAGTCTGTACCGTTAGCATCTTGAATCCTCTAGTAGAAAGCACAAAACCCCATGGATGAGCGCCAGCATCCTGTGAGAGGTAGCAGACGGAGCACTCGAGAGCCGTTTTACTCTCCTCTCTAATGTCCTAAAAGAGAACGGAGTCAGGGGAAGTGCAAGCCGAAGCCACTGTCAGGACTGGCAGTGTTTGGGCACGCTCCAGCTAGAACAACTTGTGGTTTTCTGCTTGCATGAAGTGGAGTGATTCCACATTCTGGTGGGTAAGCATAATGACACGCTGACCGGGGAAAAGTGAGGATGGACGATGCTTGAGGAAGAGGGAGGGAGAGCGAATCAAGAGATGGATGCTAAAGAGAACATTAAGGACAGAACAGACAAATAGGGTCAAAGACAGGGCATACCGCTGAAACAAAGAAAGAGTGGAGATGGGATTTTAAAAAGACAGTACAAATTAAGGTTAGTGATGCTATGGAAATGGAACGGCAGCCAAAATACAAGACAAAATCATGAATAAAACTTGTGCTGAGTCATAGTTACAGTGTTAAACGGCTGCCGCTCGTACTCATGGTGATGACTCAAAATGTAATTGGGTTTAGATCCAGTTGTAGAATGAGAAGAGAAAGATTTTACGTCTATAACTTATGTGTAAATCTGCAGGAGACACTTTTTAAAAGGTCAGCATTAATGATCATACATACTGTATAGTGCGTTGTGTTTTGAATGCTGGATCCCCAAAATGGTATGCAAAGTATATCTAAAAAATCAAATTAATTGCAAACGTAAAAATGTTCAAATGTTTGTGTGCTTTTTTAATGTTTCTTATAGGGTTGAAAAAACTGAAGAAGAGAATTTGAATTGAGTGGACCACACCCTACAGGAAGTTCACTTGGAATGACAGGAAAAGAAGTTTACTGAAGTGCAATTCCAAGAACTTCAACACAGGTAATGAATTCACGGGGCAGCCGTGGCCCGTTTAAAAATGCAGAGCACAAATTCCGAGTATGGGTCACCTTACTTGGCCACACGTCACGTCCTTTTTTTTTTTAATTCTAGGAAATAAATAGTTCTTCCACCATGATGTGAAAAAGTTTGTAAATATGATGAAATACAGCTTTGTAAAAAATTAAGAGACCACTGTAAGATTATCAGTTTCTCTGGTTTTACTATTTATAGGTATGTGTTTGAGTAAAATGAGCATTTTTGTTTTATTTTATAAACTACTGACAACATTTTTCCTAAATTCCAAATAAACATATAGTCATTTACAGCATTAATTTGCAGAAAATGACTGTTCAGAATAACAAAAAATATGCAGTGTTTTCAGATTTCAAATAATGCAAAGAAAACAAGTTCATATTCATTTTTGAACAACGCATACTAAAGTTTTAACTTAGGAAGAGTTCCGAAATCAATATTTGGTGAAGTAACCCTAATTTTCATGCATCTTGGCATGCTCTCCACCAGTCTTTCACATTGCTGTTGGGAGACTTTATGCCACTACTGGTGCAAAAAAAAATGCTTTGTTTGATGGCTTTTCCTCTTGATCACATTCCAGAGGTTTTCAGCATTGGAGATTGGGCTGGCCATGACAGGGTCTCGATCTAGTGGTCCTCCATCCACACCTTGATTGACTTGGCTGTGTGGCATGGAGCATTGCCCTGCTGGAAAAAACAATCTTGAGAGTTGTGGAACATTGTCAGAACAGAAAGAAGCAAGTTTTCTTCCAGGACAATCATTGCTTAATTTATGCGCCATTCACAAAGACGAATATGCCTGATTCCAGCCTTGCTGAAGCACCCCCAGATCATCACAAAATTTCATAGTGGGTGTAGACACTGTGGCTTGTAGGCCTCTCCAGGTCTTTGTCTAACCATTGGACAACCAGGTGTTGGTCCACTCCTTATGGTCTTTTACAAACCTCATCCTCATTCAATCGTGGCCTAATGGTTAGAGATTCGGATTAATGGTTAGAGATTCGGACATGTAACCCAAAGGTAGGGGGAGGGAATATACAGCGCTCTCTTCCACCCTCAATACCACGACTAAGGTGAGACCCTTGAGCAAGGTGCCGAACCCCCATCTGCAAAGACTGCCCACGGCTCTGGGTGTGTGTTCATGGTGTGTGTGTGTGTTTGTTCACTACTCACTGCTGTGTGTGTGCACTTGGATGGGTTAAATGCAGAGCACAAATTCCAAGTATGGGACACCATACTTGGCCACACATCCTTTCCTTTCCTTTCCTTTAATGATGAAGGGATTTTTTTCTAGCTTTGGCCCGACCCTAGGAGCCTGTTTTGAACCGTCCTCACCGCACACTTCACCCCAGCTGCTGTTTGCCATTCTCTTTGTGGGTCAGTTAAAGTCATCCTACGGTTGTTGAATGATATTCGAGGGAGCTGGCGGTCATCCCGGTCAGTGGAGAGTCATTTTCTCCCCAAGGTCTGCAGCTTGACCTTGTACTTATGAACTGCTGTCTTTGAAATTTTAAGGATGGAAGCAAGAATTTAACTCTTTTACATGCTCAAAAGTTTTCTTTTCAACTCTTTTAGCATGGTCATTGGTTGTTATTTGATTCCAATTACTTTTGAGGTACTAATAACACTGTTTTTGTCATCCAGCTGGTCCTACTGCAAGAGGGTGGTGATGACCACACCAGTGTTTTTTATACTATTCCTTATCTTATACAGAGATTTTGTTGAGATGATCGTCTAATCAGGACTTCATTAAACCGAATGAAGTGTGCCTGTGTTGAAATTCAACAGACACTGGAATGGAATGGCTCCTGTGCATGTAGAGATGGTGATATGAGAAAAATTTGGAGTTGATGGAAATGAATTCCTCTTGCTAGTGTACAAACTCAAATCACTCTAATTGCTTATTCCACCACAATGATCATCTAATTAGCCCATTGTTTTAGAATCATCTGCGTGACAAGGCATCTTTAAAGGGATCATCGGATGCAAAATTCACTTTTACATGTTTTTTTGAACATAAATATGTGTTGGCAGTGTGTGTACACAACCACCCTATAATGATAAAAATCCACCCAGTTGTATATTTTTAATCCTTAAAAATAATATCCCCTTTTTCAAATCATGCCATTCTTAGCTTTTTGGCTATGTGACGTCACAAGGATCAAAGTTGTGCCCACAATTATTGATTGACATGGCCGTCTTACCTTAGATCCACCCTGAGTGAGCCGTGAACTGTCTGCCATTTTATTGACTCTAGTGCAGTGAAAGACAAGAATGTCTCCTAAGCAATTGAGGTGTTCTCTTGTTGAATGTAGTAATGAACATAGCAGTCATAATTTACTCCCGACATCGAGCCACTGAAGACGCCAGAGAGTGGATTACGTTTGTTTGTCAAGGGAATGCGCTCCTAATCTACATAAATGCGTCTATGCTCTTGCGAATCATTCGTGATCCAGCTTCACCTTTCAAAAGAAGTTAGTATAAGGGTTTTTATGAATCTTTGCAAATATTTTCCTAATGATGTGCTAGTTAGCAAGTTTCACAGCTCAATGCAGCTGAAGTAAACAGGACAGCTCATTACCCCACAGAAGAGAGGGGCGGGGTTAGTGGAGCTCATTAGCATTTAAAGAGACATGCAACAAAACAGGTTGCTGTAAAAAAGAGCTGATTTTGACAAGGTAAAAAGGTGTTTTTTTACACCGAAGTATTTAAGACCCTAAAGAATCATATCAGCTTGTGGAAAATGTGCATCAGATGACCCCTTTAAAATATTGTTCTCATGGCACGAGATACTGAAAAAAAAAGCAAAAAAAGGGAAACATCCATTTGGCGATTTAAAGCCGATTATAGAAAGATATTGTAGCTTGTGTAGACAAAAGAGCAAGACAGAACCTGTTTTAGGGTCAGATTTGTGGGTACACACGAACACAGAAATGTATTTACAATGCCTAGACTTAACAGTCATACCAACCTCCTGAAAAAAAAGAGGGAGAGAAGGTAAGCTCCAGTGTGTTTATAGATCAAACTCCTCCAGTAGTACCACAGAAAAAAAGAGGGGGAAAGAAAATAAGGGGAAAGAAACAACCCCCTCCACCACCACAGGAGGCTGCACATAGTTTCCATTCGCTTCTTCACTTGCATTATAAAAATAATTAAAGGGGATGTTGTGAGGGGGAGCAAGTGGCCCTGATGTCTCTCAACTCTGTCATCTCAGCAGGTCCCATCCAGAGCCCACACAGGTCAGCTCACTTCAAACATCACCGTGCAGATTGGGTTGCATCTACTGTTGAGTCCAAGTGGATTTTTTTAGCGTTTTGAATTAACACATGTGTAGCACATTGACGCATCAGTCAAAAACGTGAAATATGCTCACTGTAAAACAGTTTCATGACTTAGGTATTGACTTCATTATAGACCTTATTCGTCTAGGCGATGGTTTATAATGTTCTTCAGTGGGAAACAGCTGCGGTGACCACAGGCTTTCATATTTGCCACAAGCTTCATTAAGATTACAAAGTGTTTGTCTTCTTTTCTGTGTTCATTTATCTTTGCTTTTGTAATTTGTATATGCTAGCAAATTGTTGTACATACGTCTCATGCTAATGACACCGAACAATTCCTCTGGGCCACGTGGTGCTTGTACGGGGTGTCATGGGATACTTCGCTGAGCCAACTCTCTCCAAAATACCTGCGCTCATTTGAAACACATTAGAGAGCGATGTGTTCATTCTTTCCGACGCGAGGTGATGCACTTGTCTGGTATGAAGTCCTCAGTTTGTGGGCGGCTCTGAAAGTCGGGGGCCACGGAGTGGGCAGGGAAACGATGAAAAATGAAATGCAGCAGCCATTCCTGAAAACACACAAACGTGATATCCGCTTGCGTGTCTGGCTCTCAGGCCATACCGTTTTTCCTCCCAAGAGCAGACGGTTGTGTGTGTGAGAGAGACGTGTTGTTGCCATGTGTTCTCTTTCATGCTGCGTGTTAATGGGTAAAGATGTACAGGCGAAGGCGTAGCAATGTTTAACCGTTTCTCACACGCTGCTGATGACACCTTGTGGGCCGCATGCCGACCTCATGTTCCCTTTAATGTGAACATGCAACCCTGCAGAACACCGTACTAGAGTTACCACGGAGTTTGTGTGTTGCTGGGTAATGAGTGATGTGGTTTCGGGATCGTTTGGAACAGTTTTCGTCAGTGTAAAAATAGAGAAGTTTATCAAGGTTGCCTGAAGTTTTTCTTTTCCCCTCTAGAATGCCATGTTGCAAAACATATGTGATGTATTACTTGTGTTAAGCCACCAAAACATGTGTATAAATGTTTTTACGAGAGGTTTCATTTCACATGAGACTGGCTCATATATAATGCTGCGAGTGACACAATGACCCGTGCTGCTTGCCACAAAAATGCAGGAAAAAGCTGCTACATTTTTCCATTGGCATAGAGACAAAATATTTTTCTATAAAAATGATGCAAAATACAGTTTCATGGCCTGTAGGAAATATTCCCAATTCACCCGCTATTGGTGGGTACTGTATATTCCACAGGCTTCTGGCATATAATGCCACTAATATTTGGAGCATAGCTAATGTATCAGAGCTTATAATCTCTGTAATTGCATATATGATTTGCAAGCATTGATGCAAACGTTCGCTTATAGTTGTTCCGTAATTGGTCTGCATAATACTGTACAACTTTTAAAGAACAGTGTGAGTAAAAGTCTGCCCCATTCATCAGATGTCTTGCATTCAAACAGACTTACAAACCAACTCTGGTGACTCATACGTGACCCATCACGATGCAATTTTTCCATCACACTGCTGGATTGGTCTGCATGATTATGTGACAGCACCATCAATTCAGACCTTTTTATTCATCTGATTAAAACCTGCTGGATCTGTGAATAACTTTCGATTCATTTAGGCTACATGAAGCATCTAAACAAACTACATCAATAAAATTAGTTTTAATTAGTGAATTCAAATGCATATTCCCAATTATGACAATTCTGCTGATTTATTCATGAAAGTGTTAGGTTTTAATGTGTTCTTAAAGGTAATGTTCTAACTCATCTGTAATTGGTTGGTTAGACAAAGTGGTTTTTCCATGCAGTGTTTCGCTGCTAAAGAGCAGTGAGGTGTGCAGCCTTGGAAAGTGTTTAAAATGTCCTACTGGGAATAAGTTAGCCATAGACTCTAATTTTGTGGCTGGAAGCAGATTAAAAAGGCTGAGAACTGATGGCAGAAGATAAAACTAGATCATACGCATTGAGATGCGGTTGTAATTGTCAGTCAGCTTTTGACTGACTCTGTGTGTGCCAGTTGATCTCCTAGCAAATGTTTGTCTGTAACCAGGAAAAGGAAAACGCTCTCATGGGAGCTGTATAGATTTTAATGTTATTTATTTGTCATGTGCATGGCACATGGAATGTATGTTTGAATGCATATCTTGTGATTAAACATTTGGCACGTGGTGTTAAGTGGGCAGGGAGAGTGCCAGGATCCCATGCTTGATCTGTTTTGGCAGCTGGAACTTCATTTGGATTGGCTTGAACCCTGTTTTCTCCTTTTGTTGTCAGCAGGCTTATTTTAGATCGCAGGATCAAGAGGTGACTTTCCATGGCAGAAAATTAGCCGATAATAGAAGCTTGTTTAATTAGCCAAAGATGAATTAATCTGCGTCTTTTGCGGAGGAGAATGAACGCTTTGCAGTTGGGGCACAGCATTACCAAAATAACTATCTTTTGCTCAGATGTTTGTTTTTGAATGGGACTCCTTCACCCGTTGGGTCTAGAAATAGTACATACAGCTATGATTATTGCAGTTCGTTCTTAACAATTGTTCAGAAATAATTATAGGCTAATTATTATTTAGCGCATCTACATGCTAAACTGATCATTTATAGAAACTCAATTATGCTATTTTTGGGAATTCTGGGAATCAGCAGTTGTTTGTAGTGGCAGAAGATGTGTAGATGTCAGGATCCTGCTGCAGATCACCTTGATGTCATCCTTGGTTAGGCTGGACCACACGGGTAGTGTGCAGTCCATGGCTCTGGTCTGTATTGTGAGACTGGCCTGTTTTCACAGCTGTTCTGTTCTGCTCAGAGAGCTCTGCCTCGCATCTCATCACCATCAGACTCAGTCAGTCCCTGCCAGCCTCTCCTGGACATTAATGGCATTCTCAAATCGTCTAGGTGGTCTGCTCTGGTTATAGATAGACAGACAGACAGACAGACAGAACACTTCCTTCCCAAAATGCACTACCTACATACCATTTTTTTGCAAGAAGTAGACAGACAGACAGACAGACTGACAGAGAAAACACTTCATTTCCCAGCATGCATAATCTGCATATCTTGTTTGTTGACAGACAGAGAATTAAAACAATTGATTTCCGAGAAAACATTTCATTGACCTTTTTCTTGATAAATAGAAAGATAGAACACTTAATTTCCCAGAATGCTTTACCTGCATACATTTTTTTTGCAAGATACACAGATAGATGGATAGAACAATAGAAGAATAGTTAGAGAGAGATATAGATAGACAGATGGATAGATGGATAGAACAATAGACTGATAGAACGATAGATAGAGCGATAGATAGAACGATAGATGGATAGATAGAAAGATAGATGGATGGATAGAACAATAGAACGATAGATAGAATGATAGATAGATAGATAGATAGATGGATAGATGGCTAGAACGATAGATGATAGATAGATGGATAGAACAATAGAAAGAGAGAGAGATAGATAGATAGATGGATAGACGGATAGAATGACAGAATGATAGATAGAGAGATAGAGAATAGAATAGATAGATAGATAATAGAATGATAGATGGATGGATAGAATGATAGATAAGACAACAGACACAGACAGATAGAACACTTAATTTCCCAGAATGCTTTGCCTGCATATATATTTTCTAGATAGATAGATATACATTTACCATTATAATGATGGTTGGATGAATGGATTTTCATCAGATATGGCTGAAACACACAGACGTGGATATCTGTCATGAATTTGCCACCAGACATTCTTCATGGTCGTGACAGCTGTAGACTTCCACTCTAGCTTGTTTGTTTTCACTGCTTTTCATCTCTGAACAGCCGACAAATAAGTCAATACTCAGTACTGCCCTTCGGCAGCCAAGAAAGGTTTTCATATTTGTAGCATTTGTATACCATATATCCATGGAACTCAGGCCTCGCCCAAAGGAATATGGCTTTAATTAGACAACCTCTGTGATTTGGTGTGAGTCAGGAGGGAACCCTCTCACAATGTCCTGCTTCCTATTTACTACACATCCGAATCTCTCTGTGTGTACACAGAATAAATAAGGCGCATAGGAAATTTGCACGAATGTCTTGTCATAATGTGGTTATGTTGTGCAGGAAAATACTGACAGGCTCTGAGGCAAATCAAAAGTTCAGCTGTGTAGTTTCACTGAGGAAAAATATGTTATTGAAGTATAATCTTGAAGTTTTGGAAATTTCAGTCTTTCCCAATTGACTGAAAAGAGCTGTACTTGTATGTCTATTGCCTAGATAGTCCCTATTTGGCCATCATCAGATATTGTTCATAAAGTAAAATTAGCTTACTTTAAATTTCCACCTAATTCAACTTATAGGGAACCACATGTATTAAGACTTGTATGGCTTAAAATAGTGTAAATGATGTTAAATGTTGCTATTTGTACCGCAGCACAACTTGGAAAGTAAAATACTGATACAACAGCTACTAAAAGAGGTTATATGGATATAATCGTAGGCTTAAACCATAGATTTTTCCCCACAAGGAGTCTAAAAGTGAAATCCACGCTGAAAAACACTTTCAGTGGCTGCGGCATCATGACAAGCGTCAGCATGTTTACATCCTGCCAGGATGGCATCTAGCATTTCTTGTCTCTGCCGTTTGTAAGCTCTTTCAGTAGCTGTGGTCTACTAAAAGCCTCAAAGCCATGTGGGCTAAAGTGGTGAGAACAAAGACGTAGGTCTTTAGGAATTTTTATTGGTTCATTGGCATCTTCCCATTCTTTTCTCCTCTTCTTAATGCTAGGAAAGACTTACATTGCTTCTTTTGTTGCCCGTTGACTGAAAATTACAACCTAAAGCCGCACAATGTGGCATCGTATCAGTATTTTATTTTCTGGGTTGTGCTGTGGTAAAAATAGCAACAGGTAGCGCCAGTAGCTCAAGAGTGCAACCATTTTACATCATTGAAATAATGGCCCCACATAGTCCAAAATATATACGATGTGGATTTTTTAAATAATGACATAAATCTTTCATGGGTTTTCTGCTACATTTTTCAGTAAGAGACATCATTTACGTTACAGTGTATTAAGCCATACAAGCTTAAACTTAAATTTTTTAAATTATGATTGGCTGTTCAACTCATTTTTAACTTAAATGATGTTAAACTGACTTGATTGATTTGAATCTTGTAAAATGAATTTGAAATCGGTGAAATTGGTTCAAGTAATGGAAAAACATGTTTTGACTTTTTACCCTTTTTGTACCAATGTCATCTCACTTCTGTTTTTGTTTAGTGTGAATGGCATCCATCAGTATTTGCACTTTTTGTAAACAAGATGCTTTTTGTTGCTATTTACATTTAGCCCAACATTTCACTCAGTAAACAACAAGTAGACATAGCCAACGCCTTAATACATTCTCTCAGTAATGGGATGCATGGTCAACTGCATGGAGACACGAAAGTGTGCTATGAAAAGAAAAATGACCTAATCTACTTCCCAAACCGCTATCCTGCCAAGGAAGAAATATGCTAATTTGCCAAAGTGATACCACTCGCAAATTAAAAAAAAGGAGCTTGGTCATCCAAAAATCACACTCCATTTGCATTTCCCCTTTCCAAACATCAACACCGCATGACAGAGCAATTGGTCTCTGATGGCAGCAACTCCTTTGCTTGCATGCTGAGACCTCCACATGACCATGCACATGGCCCTAGTCTGCTTGCTCTGTCTCTCACCTTCCCTAATACCTCACAGCTGAAAGCAGTCACCAGCTCCTGTCCAATTCGATGATACCGATGAAAAACAAAGACGCGCCTTGCCAGAACTAAATATATCTGTGAAAAATAAAAGATGCATTCCATTTTTTTCTTCACGATGACAATTAAAATAAACACTAGTGTAATGTCAACATCAAGGGAGCTGGATTTCGTGTCTTCTCACTTTGTTTTCCGACACTGATTCTCAGTCGATCTTCTCTATTTTTTTCCTAATTTCTCTTTCCCCCCCTGTTTGGACAGCTAGCGTGCTAAGCTGACTGGCCCTACAACTGAACAGGCCATTTGGAAAAGCATGTGAGTGGGTTTAGTGTGTGTGTGAAAACTGTGAAGGTGAGTAAATGGTTGTTTTTGCCTGTGCTTTTACTGGAAAAGGAAAGAGAGATGAACTGCTGAAATATCCTATTTCACGCCTTCCGAGTGAAAGTTGTTATTAATTCGTTTTTTTCCTTTAGCCAATAAAAGCAATGAATGGTAACAGGGCAGAAAAGATTAACCCCAGTGCTTGAAAAAAAATGTTTGGAAAGAGAATTAAAAAGTAGGTGAAAATGTCGGAGACCAAACTTTTCCATTCCGCCATCACACCTGATTTATCCAAGATATTACTGGAAGGCTCACCATGGCGGCCGTCTCTCGCTCTATACACTGAGGCCCAGTCGTAGTCTCTCCAGGCGCCCTTAATCATGGAGCGTGCAAACACATGTGAAGGTTCTGTGGCTTCATCAGTGTATTTCCAGATATTAACATCACCAAGAGAGGAAACATTTATGATTAAAAATAATAATAACAGGTGAAAAAAGCCACTGAAATTAGACCCAGCTGGAATATCGGTGACGGTTAAGTCAAGCAGAGGAAGAGGGGGAGGGAAAAAGAGAGTGTGAACGAGTACAACATGTAGAAGCAAGTTTCATAGTGAACATACTTATGGACTTAGGACCAGGATTTTTTAAAGGAGAACTCCACTTCCAGAACAGCAATTTACAAATAATTCACTCACCCCCTTGTCATCCAAGATGTTCATGTCTTTCTGTCTTCAGTCGTAAAGAAATTATGGTTTTTGAGGAAAACATTTCAGGATTTTTCTTCATATAATGGACTTCAATTGTGCCCCCGATTTTGAACTTCCAAAATGTAGTTTAAATGCAGCTTCAAATGGCTCTAAATGATCCCAGCCGAGGAAGAACGGTCTTATCTAGCAAAACGATTGGTCATTTTTTTCCGAAAAATAAAATTTTGTATACTTTTTAAGCACAAAAGCTTGTGTAGCACAGGCTCTGAGATGCGCGTTCTTGAATGATTCGTTCATTTTGAATGTGACTTGGGAAGAACGAGTCGTCTCGGGGAGTGATTCGTTCAGTCGCGCATACGCAACATCCTATTAGGTTCTGAACTTGAATTACTTCACCTGTTTCGAGTCTTCGGGTTTTTCGAGTCGTTCGTTCATCTTATGGGGCTGTCACGTGATGAACGAACGACTCAAACCCGAAAACTTGTCAGATAAGAGGTAAGGTGAGCTAATCATAGACTAAAGACCCGGGTAAACAATGAATTAATTTTTTTCTGTTTCTTATAGCATTATAGTTTTGTCTTGTTTGTGGTGTGATCAACGTTTGTGTAAGCAGTAGATGTGTTAGGGAAGTAACACGTAACATTTGAATTATATTTTGCTAAAATGAATGAAATGACTCGAAAAAAGATTAGTTCATTTTGCTGAATGAGACTCAAAGGTCCGAGTCTGTAAAATGATCCGAACTTCCCATCACTACTACGAATCACGTCTAAGTTCATCGTCTGTTTACTCCGGCTCAAAAAGGTAGAGTATGGCGAAAAACTCTTAAACATCTTATTTTCTCCCACAACTTCAGAATCGTCCAACATCGTTGTAGCTTTTTGTTTGTAAACAATGTTTGACTTACACTTTGTTAGTCTTTGCACATTTGCTTTGTAAACACTGGGTCTGTAGTTCCACGTGACCTTTCAACGTGATTCAATAGTACATAGTGTCATGAACGCGCATCTCAGAGCCTGTGCTACACAAGCTTTTGTGCTTAAAAAGTATACGAATTTTTATTTTTCAAAAAAATGACCAATAGTTTCGCTAGATAAGACCCTTCTTTCTCGGCTGGGATCATTTAGAGCCTTTTGAAGCTGCATTTAAACTACATTTTGGAAGTTGAAAATCGGGGGCACAATTGAAGTCCATTATATGAAGAACAATCCTGAAATGTTTTCCTCAAAAACCATAATTTCTTTACGACTAAAGACAGAAAGACATGAACATCTTGGATGACAAGGGGGTGAGTAAATTATTTGTAAATTGTTGTTCTGAATGTGGAGTTCTCCTTTAAAGGGAAATCGGTGAAATTCTATAGGTTGTATTAAAGTCTACTTTCAAGCACATTTAGATTTTAAACATTCAGATATAATTATGTCTTAAAGGCTCAACCTTAAGTCGTTCCAAACTTGCAAGACCTTCGTTCATCTTCCAAACACAAATTAAGATATTTTTGATGAAATCCGAGAGCTTTCTGACCTTGCATAGACAGCAATGCAACTACCAGACGGAATTTTTGTTTTCTTTGGACAAAAATATTTGGGTAGCTTAATAAAATTACGGTCGAATCACATGGACATTTTAACAATGTCCTTGCTACCTTTTCTGGGCCTTGAACATGGTAGTTGCGTTTTTGTATATGCAGAGCTCTCGGATTTCATCAAAAATATCTTAATTTGTATTTCAAAGATGAATGAAGGTCTCACAGGTTTGGAACAACATCAGAGTAATTGACAGAATTTTCATTTTTTGGTTAACTGGGCCTTTAAGAAATGTAACATAGCAAACACAGAATGTTCCTCTAACCTTATTGTATATTCCAACTATATTGACTTGAAAGCATAATCAAATTAGACTTTGTGACTTACTGTCTTGTTGTGGATAGATTCGAGATATGTGGTAGCATAAAAAGCTTTATAACCATTCAGTCTGACAGGCATGATCGAGCAAAGGCCTTCAGAAAAGAATTATACATTGTTATTTTGTCAGACATTACCTACAAACTGTGTAATGAACACTATAAATCCTTCTCAGGCTGTATCAATCTACAAATGCTTTGAAGAGCCGCTGAAAAAAGGAGAATGTTATCACGGTTTATCTCTGGAAGCAACTCTGTTGAAGTACCTTTTTATTTTAGGAGCAGCCAGACTTGCAAAAAGAATGAAAATAAATTTTCAGACGGGAGGATGTTGTAATAATCCTTTGATGCGAACATGCTGTTGTGATAGTGACATGGTAACAAGGAGTTTGGCGGGAAAGTGGCATGCATTTGTCGGAATATCTGGATTTCCTGTCAATAGCAGCACCTGCACCGTATGATCTTCATTCATGCTGACTTTAACCCCACCGAAATGATGACAGTATGAATGGTGCTGAGATTTCTGGAAGGCCTCGATTCTCTGGAGACAACAAAAGTTACTGCGAGTAGATCTCACCTCTTTAAACCAATAGCCATTCGATGTTGCTGTTTGTCTTCTGATCCCAGCTGAACAGTTGGCACTGGCTTCTGCTCACAATGTACCTTCTTATGAGAACAGCTAATAGCTCCCCATCCCTCCCAAACAGTGACCTTCCCTCGACCCATCTTTAATCATAACATAGCACTCGATGTCAAAGCCATTCTGATTCTAACACTGTTTATTGCCTCTCAGCATCTCACCATGCACTGTACAATGAATTGGTTCTACAATGGAAAATGTTAATTCTCTCGATTTTTTTTTTTTTTTTTCTCGACGTTTTTTGAACCTCAAGACCTTTTCTGGCATTGGAGGTCTTGCTTATTTTAGTGATGATGTACCTCTTTAATAAAGTTTCTTTTATTAATTTCCATGGTTATGGCTTTTGTTATTCCACAACAAAGCTGGTTTATGAGGCATCTGACAATGTAAAGCCCAGCTCTGTAAACCAGAGATCTTCCATGATGTCACCGCCTCCTGCCAGGTGCATGACGAGCGCGGACAGCGGGAAATGTTGTCACTGTCCAAGGTTCAATCACTCGCTCAATCGAAACCCAACTGTAGCGATACATGAAAATGCGCTGCGCAATTAAATAGGAGAAAACATATCTGCTCAGAATCAAGTGCTTAAAAGGCACAACTTTGGAAATGATTGTGAATTCAAAACACACATGTTCGTATTTTCACATCCTCGGTGAATGGAGAGCACCCAGTGGTCTCGCTGACAGGCCAGCTGTAGGTGGTCTGAGGCCAACTGGAGGAGCTGGAGAGAGCTGTTTATGGAAGAAGGTTACAGAAAGCACACACTGAGAAACATATCCCAAACATTCCTACTGAGAACGTCTCTGCAAAAGTCAATTAACATTGCACGGCAGAAAAGCTCACATCCGTATTGGCGAAAGTTCTCAACTACCGCGGCAGGGTTTGTCCTCAGCGGTAACCTCGTGTGATACCCAACTGCACAAACACATCACTTCCGACATGGCTTGATTCCTGGCAATAAAGAATTATGGATAATTGGAATGGTCAAACACAGGAAAGTTAGCATTCAGCTGAACACTGGGCAGTAGGTTGATCAGGAAGCTGAATGTGTGTCCAGTTCATTCCCAGAAACGTGATTGGTGCGACTCAACTCGCCTCAGATGGGATCTGCACACAGTCTATTGTGCTTATCGATGACTGGGTTCCTGAACAATATGACCTCATTCAGGCTGGCAACAGGGGTGGGGTGCCATAAAGAGCATAGCAATGCCACAGGATCAGCCCACATTTGGTTTTTGCTGTGGCACTGTTGCACTTTGTTTGATATATCCGTTTCGGATATATAGTGTAATTCATAATGGCAGTTTCCAAATAAATGTGTGTAACTAATATGGTTTACTGCATACGTTTTTAGGAGCTAAAACCTGCTCTGCATGGTTCTGATTCAGATCTACAAATTGGATGGCAGAACTCAAAAGCTTGGTTCCAAAAAACATGAGCTCATGGAAAATCTGGAAATATCAGGTAATTTTAAAATTGTGGTGTTTTGTAACACTTCTTCTAATAACATTAAAATATGTATGTATATATTTATTTAATTGTTGTGTGGGCATGCAATCCAGGGATTTAAACGTTAATACATTTTTAAAACATTACCTCATCCATGAAGGTGATTTCTGCCCAAGTCGGAATAGAGGGTTTGCAAAATCGGACATACTCAGATGTAAACAACAGCATGGATTGCACAGTTAATGTACTACTGAGTACATTGTTCTGCTAATTTATGCTGTCTAAATCACGGAAACAAAATGTATGGAAGCTGCTAAATCATCAAGGACTAAGCAAGCAGGAAAAGGCACAATATTTTGACAGACTTAAGTTAATAGGTAGTAAAGATACATACAAAGATATTAGCCTAATATTTCACCTACCTTACCGGAAATGATAAACACAAGCATAAATGTTGTTAAGATTCTTGCCTTGGAAATTCTGGTTCAGTTTGGCCAACAACAAACACCTTTTGTTCCTCAGACAGTTTTTGCACTCTTCTTGATTTGTTATAACATTTGGCAGTCTTACCGATTAGTACAGCCCAAAACATGACAATAATTGGCCATTTTCAGTATCAATAATCAGCAAAATATGCTTGTTTCGCTCGGTTCAGTGGCTTTGTTTACACTCAGTGCCGATTGATGATGTGTCGTGAAAACACTCTATTGCAGTGGTCTCAAACTCAATTCCTGGAAGGCCACAGCTCTGCAGAGTTTAGCTCCAACCAACTCCAATTCACACCTGCTTGACAGTTTCTAGTAATCCTGAAGACCTTGATTAGCTGGATCAGGTGTGTTTAATTAGGGTTGGAGCTAAACTGTGCATAACTCTGGCCCACCAGGAATTTGAGACCACTGCCAACAATTGCCAACAATTGCCAACAATTGCCATGATTCCAAACTCAATCACAGCGTCATCAAACTATGCCTTTGTTTCTTTGTTTGTTTTGAAAATGCGCCTTCTAGCGGCAAACTAAATTGAGAGTGCTTTTTAAATTCCAAATGGATTTTTGAGTTTTAAGTAGAATTAAACATTTACATTCAAAGAAATTCACATAACCCCATAAAGTGTAAAGGAAGTGTTTGAAGGTATTGTAGGCCTTACAGACAATTGAGTATTTCCAATACAAAATCCTGTGGCATATAACTAATTTGATTCAAAATTCCAGTTTATGTGTTATTTGAATGAATGATATATCATGCAAATCCAATACTTACAGTATATGAGGCACAGATATAATGCACCTCAGAGTCATTCTACTTATAATAGCACTGTTAAACCATGCATACATCTTATCCTCATCCCATATACTCCATTTCCACAGGCCACACCCTGTAGAGTGACTCCACCGTAACAAAAACACGGTCGCTGAGACAGTCGTGTGACCTCACTGACCTGTTTCATTCTGAGCTCAGTGACCTATGAGTACACAGGAAAGTGAACATGAATCAGTTTTCTCTGAGATTTCCCAGCAAGGTGCAAGGTGTAAACAAGCCTGATGTGTGAATGTGTGCATTTGCTCCTGTGTTCAATACATTTTCCATCCTACCCAAAGGGCCATCAATTGAATGTGCTTTAACGGCAGTCTGTTTGGCCTTTCCGTTCCCTCACACGTTTGTGCACTCGTGCCCGTCGTTCACATTGATCACTGCTGCTATTTGTGTGTGTCTTTGTTGTAGGAGGAAAATGAAATAATACACTTTGAAGCAATAGCCTCAAATGAAAAAAATACGATTAAATGTGAAACAAAGGTTAAAAGGTTATGCAGACCTACCTCTGGTTTTAATCGAATACTTCAGTCTGGATTTTAATCGCTTAAATCTGGTCGGGGGCGAGAATGCTGTAATAGTTTATGCTCCATCTGCAACTGAGTGACTGTACGTATTGACAAAAATATTGTTTATATCCTTGAACTTTTCGCGGCAATGCTTACTAACCTTTTGAACATGCTTTGTGATGGACAACCAAAATAACAGATGAATCAGACTCTACTATCTGCATCGAAAGAGTATGAGAATTTCTGGCAAAAGAAAAACTGCCTGCGTAAAAACAACACCACCAAAAAAATGATATAACAAATATATTTTTTCAATCGCTCAAGAAGCTGTTTCTAATATAGTTGTCAGGAACAGATTTTACTGCATTGAATCAGCCTTATGAAAAGCATGATTCATGGTGTCCAGAAGCAAAATGAACAACCCTTCACACACACACATACACACACAAAGCGGCAGTGGCAACAGCAGTCCAGTGGAAAAAGCTGCCCTCGTTTTCCATTAAGACAATAGGAAATTAATTAATGACCTTTAAGTAATTATTGGACTGCGAACATGGAGGACGAGTTCACAACCGCTTAGAAACAAAGAAAGAGCTGTGCTTATGGAGACTTTGATGTCATAGTGTAGTACCAGGCATTTTAGGTAGAAATAACATAAGCCTTCATCAAGAAGGCGGATGTAGGCCATCCAAACTGGTATTATCTGGGTATTCCGCATTTTCCATTTGTGCGCTTCGATGTCATCTTTAGAATCACTTCTTTAATGAACTTCCCAGTGAATTAGATCTATTTCTGACATCTAATTCACATTTTAGCTATCTGAAGTCATTTTGCCAGTCTGAATTGCTAAGGTGATTAAATGGGCATCCGAAAACATTACAAATGAATGCGTGCATTGCCTACATATTAAAATTAAGCAATATCACATGAATAGAGTCCTGTTGTTTTTAATACTTTGTCTATTTTTACTAAATAGTCCCAAACTTGATTCAAAACCACAAGTGAATCAACCGCTGTGTCTCCAAGCAGCTAATTTATGAACAATTTCCTCGTTTTGAACAAATCGTTTACATGACAATGTTATATAATGAGTCGTCTCAGAGAATGCGCAGTGGAATTTCATTCATTTCATTCTTAGGCTCCGTACGGAGTTGCATATGAGTTTGTTTTTTCAGCAGATATTGGGAAATTTAGCATTACATCACATGCTCGCCAATGGATCCTCTGCAGTGAGTGAGGCCTGTCAGAATGAGAGTCCAAACAGCTGATGAAAACACCATCTACATCTTGGATGGCTTGAACTGGATTCCAGAATTCTATTCTAGAACAGATTATATTCATGTAAAGAAGAAATAAGCACATTTTAATGTAGAGGGAAGCTGGTGAGTCAGATATTACTGTGAACACCAGCAGGTTATGCAGCACTGGCCTGCAACTCGCTGTGGCTGCCGAGACGCCATGCTTCAGAAAGAACGAAAATGAGTAAGGGGGACAAAGAGGGGGAAAAGGAGAAAGAAGGAGCGTGAGTTAGTGATTGTGGATGGAGAGATTGAGAGCGGAAAGACTAATGGTTGTGGTGAAGAGGAGTACGGGATTGGAGGAAATTAGCTGATGTGGAAAATGTTCAAATGCCGTGACTGAAAGACTGAATTCTGGTCCACGCCCGCGACCACATCCATTTACCTTTACTGGAGATGCAGATATGGCATCAAATCGTTGGCAAGGTTCGATCTCAACTCAGACACATTGTAAATAAAACATTACAACCCATGTGGAACGTGACCGGCATACCATCCGACAGTCATGTGATGTAATCATTCTGGATGCGGTAGATGTCAAAATTGACACACCAGGCATGCATTAGAAAAAGCAATAATTATTTCTAAGATATAAAAGCCTAAATCAAATGACTCACCCATATAATATGTGACCCTGGACCACAAAGCCAGTCATAAGGGTTGAAGTTGAGATTTATACATTACTGAATTAATAAGCTTTCTATTGATGTATGGTTTGTTAGGACAGGAAAATATTTGGCTGAGATACAACTATTTGAAAATCTGGAATCTGAGGGTGCAAAAAAAGCAAAATATTGAGAAAATCACCTATAAAGTTGTCCAAGTGAAGTTCTTAGCAATGCATATTAGTAACAAAAAAATTAAGTTTTGATATAATTACAGTAGGAAATTTACAAAAAATCTTCATGGAACATGATCTTTACTTAATGTCCTAATGATTTTTGGCATAAAAGAAAAATTTATAATTTTGACCCATACAATATAATTTTGTAGCTATTGCTAAATATGTACCCATGATGCTTAAAGGGATAGTTCACCCAAAAATGTTATGTTTATCTGCTTACTCCCAGGACATCCAAGATGTAAGTGACTTTGTTTTTTCAGTAGAACACAAACAAAGATTTTTTTAACTCCGTTGCAGTCTGTCAAAAAGAGTCAAAAAAACATACATAGACAAACCCAAATTAAACCCTGTGGCTCGTAACGATACATTGAGGTGTTAAGACACGAAACAATCGGTCTGTGCAAGAAACTGAAATGCATAGTTCTTTTTCACGAAACTCTAGATGGCGAAGGCTGACGGGTGTTAACGTAACTGATGATATTCACAGCCTTATACTACTTGGCACAAACTGATTGGTTCATGTCGCGTACGCAGCCAATTTTGTTTGAACCTTTACCTTTAAATGGCTGGTTGACATGACTTGAGCCTCACTTGAGCCTTTCGCAGCAGCACGCTTTGAGTTGCTCTGAAACCCTCCACCTTCCCCAGCTCCACCTGTATAGATCTGCTATGGGTTATTTTGTATGCTATCGTGCAGCAGCAGCAGCAGCAGCAATAACCAACAGCAGCAGCAATTCAGCAGCAGCGTAGCAGATCTGTTCCGCCAAGACCAAATACATTAACATTGTCATATCCATTACCATGCTAAAATCTTCCGAGAGTTGTCATGGAAGAACAGTATTTATATAATTTTTTACCTCTGATCTACCGCAATGTCTAACTGTCCTTAGCGCATTTACAACAGCTGCCGTGTGATGCGTCAATGTGCTCTGGCATAGGTGATCAGGCTCAAAAGTTGGGAGTTGGTGGAAAGTCAACACTCCCGGATGAGTTTGCGCAAGCAAACGTAATCTATTGGTCTTTAATTGTTGCAACAATCAGGACAAGCACAAGTAAATACCATTTTGCATAGCTGTTGTACCCAAAATCTCACTGTGTAAACGATGAGTGACGTATACGCGTGAGAGATCGCTTCTGCGTATGCGTCTACTATTCCAGAGCATTTTGACGCGTCACGCAGCAGCTATTGTGAGCGTGCTCAGGACAGCTGGACATTGCGTTGGATCAGAGGTAAAAAAATGAAATAAATACTGTTCATTTTCTTGCACAGACAGATTGTTTCGTGTTTTAACACCATGTTTCGCCACGAGCCACAGGGTTTAATTTGGTTTTGACTGTGTATGTTTTTTTTTGACTCTTAAAGCCATGGATCCTATTGCCATTATATGACTGACAGACTGCAAAGGTTTGAGTTAAAAATCTTTGTTTGTGTTCTACTGAAGAAACAAAGTCACCTACATCTTGGATGCCCTGGGGCTAAGCAGATGAACATCAAATTGTCATTTTTGTATGCAAATTGTCAACTATCCCTTTAAGACTGGTTTTGTAATCCAGGGTAACATACGACAAAGTAGTGAATTTTAGAATTGTTTGATACATTAAAACACACCTTAAAAACAAAATGCTCGAGACACACCACCAATTATAGCTAGAATGAAAGGAAAGTCCAAAAGGCTTAAGGATGACAAATCTAGTGGCTTAAATTAGACAAATTCTCGGCACTCATCCAATCCATCTAGGCCAGTAAACAGTTTTGCCTGGAATCCATGTAGATGAGGGTGCGTCAACACGATGGCCAGCCAGTAGCCTTTGACTGTTCCCATTTGGGTTCCCTCAATTGCCGTCTGGAGAGTGTTATGGGATCTGTCTCAACTTTTGGAATTGAGCTCTGTGTGAGCAGGAAGACGTAGGAGGCGCTCGGCATTAACCTGACGCTTCCTAACCCGCAGATGTCGATCCTGATGTTTGGTGGCACGCTTCACACCACGCTCCACCTAGCCTGAGTCACGATATCTAGACTTGAATAAACTAACAGACTAAAAGGGCTGCTGAAATACAGTTGCCGATCTGGAGCTGGATTCACGAAACATTCTATTAATTTGCTATTATGCTTGTTTTCTAACTAAAACTCTAGTAGTGTCCTAGCGATGCTAGAATAACAATTTTACTGACCTTGAATTGCATCTGGTTTCAGATTTTATTTTCTATCAAGATTTACCTCGGAGCAACCAATGGATGAAGATGTCAAGAAGCGACGTGGCAGTCTGATGATGTTTTGATGGGTGAACTGAACTCTGGGGAGGGCGAGAAGGTCTTCAGACAAACAATGAGGTAGATTAAACTGGTTTACAAGTAAGGGAGGGGAACAGACTAAGCTTTGGGCCTGGAAAGCGGTGACCCCTGACAGGAGTGAGGGATCAGGGAAGAGGGTCTAAAATCTCCAGAACTGTCACTCTCCTCAGGGGATGTTGTCGCGCCTGAGGCAAGGCAACTGAGTCAACACAATGTGGGGCTCGTGGTGGTCTCTTTCACCTAGACCCTTCTGACCAGGCGGAGAAGCTAGCTGTGCATATTCAGTAAACAGAGAAAAACAGCGGACGTTGAATAACCGCAGGCCACGGGTGGCGTGCTCAGGAATGGTGGTGGTCTGCGGAGCGAGAGTGAGGAAACCGAGTCGTCATGTAGGGCATTCTTAAATTCTTTGACTGCCTCGAATCGGTCATGCATTTTTGCAGTGTTTTTGTAGTTATCCGCTCTATTTTTTGATGCTGAGATGTTCTTTTGCAGCGGAATATCTCGATCATCTAGCGTGCTTGCCTTGAAGCCACAACTATGGTTTGAGTGAGAAGAAAAACTGTACCGTTTGGACTATGGTTTGATTGTGTTGGCTGGATAGACCATGTTAATAGTGGAAGGAGAAAGTCTGTCTGTTAGAGAATGGTGAAGATATCAAGTGTCTTGCCTTTCAAATGCATTTCAGCCGCTAGTTTGATCTGATTTTCTGTCATTCTAATTTGAGAAGACTTTTTTTTTAAATTAAGTGGTAATCAAAAGTGTTTGAAATATCTTTTTGTTCCGCAGAATAAAAAGCTACTGCAGGTTTGGAACGACATGAGGGAAAATAAATTACACCATTTCATTTTTGGGCAAACCATCTCTACAATAATTTGTGTACATGACTTTTTTCTTTCAGATAAATACAATCGGAGTTATATTAAAAAATGTCCTGGCTCTTCCAAGCTTTATAATGGCAGTGAATGGGTGTTGAGATTGTAAAGTCCAATAAAGTGCATCCATGTATCATAAAAAGTACTCCACACTCCAGAGGGTTAATTAAGGCCTTCTGAATTGAAGTGATGCATTTGTGTAATAAGAATATGCATATTTAAAACTTTATTTATCCGTAATGTCTAGCTTCCGCTAACTGTCGTACGTTCGTTATGACAAAGTGGCGTTCCAGTAGATGAAGTACAAAAATTACAGTAGAAGTACAAAACGGGGGTTTGTAAAGAAAAATGACGGAGGATTTCGATATGAGGTTTTAATTTGCTGTAGCTTACGCTACGTCTACGTCCTATGTCATCCACTAGCGGAAGCTGGTGATTACGATTTAATAAAGTTTTAAATATGGATATTACTATTACACAAACGCATCGATTCACTTCAGAAGGCCTTCATTAACCCCTGGAGCCACATGGAGCACTTTTTATGATGGAGGAATGCACTTTATTGTACTTCAAAATCTGAACACCCATTCACTGCCATTATAAAGCTTGGAAGAGCCAGGACATTTTTTAATATAACTCCGATTGTATTTATCTGAAAGAAAAAAGTCATGTACACCCAAGATGACTTGAGGGTGAGTAAATCATGGGGTAATTTTCATTTTTGGTGATATAGTAATGACTAACACTTTCCAGTGATGGACAACACTATTGATTTTTACATCTACTGTGCAACAAAGGCCACCAAATATGGATCTAGGTCTCATTTTTTTTTTGCCTTGAAAATGTTTACATGCACAATCCAGCACAATCAATAAAGCAATGCAATGCATACTTTAAGAAAAACACCAATTTAACTATTTAGAATCTAATTTTATGTATTATTTGTAGCCAGCAACTGAATTTATGTCTTGCCTCAGATGCCTGTTGTGCACAGCGGTGGACTGGCTCTGCCCTCGTACTGCCATCATAAACTTTGCCTATATTATGACTTGTTTTGCATGGTATAACCCTTTTGTCACTGCATGCAAACTATGTTGGGGTGATAACACAGATTTATTTCCCCCCCTCCACAGCTCTTCCAATGTAAAAACAATCCTGTAAGTCAAGCCATTCTGGAGGAGAAAGAGAATAAGTACAGTAGGTAAGAGAAACAAATGCAATTTCTATTAAATGCAGCATTGCAACATAATTAGTTACTTGTTATAATGATAGTGTAAAATACCTTGTATAGAAAAGCTACTGGTAATATGCCAGGACATTATCAACAATGGACTAAAACACAATGCAAATCACCTGTGAATAATCAATATGGAAAATACATATCAGCACAGTACATCGAGCCCTATTTTAATATCAGCACAGTACATCAAGCCCTATTTTTACAGATTTTTCTCAGAGTGTGTTACTTTTAAAAGTAACATTCCCTGCACCTATTCAGCAGAACTTTGCATTTTAATGCACCTTTCATATGGAGGTCATATGGAGAGTTTATTTCTATCCAGTCACCCTCTCATTCTATGGGTCTGCCTGTCAGAGCCCCAGGAAATGTAGCCTGACGCTAGGAGCACTTGTCTGGCAGGCCCTTAGTTCCCATGCATAGCTCTGCTAATGGCCTACACAGCTGAATAGAGGAGGAAGTGGATTGAATAACACGGGCAGCGCAGGCCAGTTCTGCTGCCTTTCTCAGCTTCACCGCAGCAATTCCACTCTCTTGATGACGTCATTCTCTGTGTGTTTCTTTTGGCTTCTCAGTGAGCCCTGGGGGCATGACACTGCCGTTTTAGTCAGCATTTCGATGAGTGAGCACTGAGTTTTGGTGGTCGCTTGTCTCACTCTTGTCCCTCTTTGGCAGCAGAAACCGTACAGGTGGAGAGAAGGAAAATAAAATATAATTATCAGAACTCTACGAGTGTGTGAAACACAGTTAGCTACGCAAGAAAGTCTAGTTGTGCAATTTTTGACGCACACTGAATGTTACTCAAGACCTAATACAAGAAGTACAGGACTATCAACAAAACATAATGTTTTTATGTTTCAAACAATTAAATATATATGTGACCCTGAACCACAAAACCAGTCTTAAGTTGCACGGGTATATTTGTAGCAATAGCCAAAAATACATTGTATGGGTCAAAATTATCAAATGTTTTGCCAAAAATCATTAGGATATTAAGTAAAAATCATGTTCCATGAAGATATTTAGTAAATTTCCTACCGGAAATATATCAAAACTTAATTTTTGATTAGTAATATGCATTTCTAAGAACTTCATTTGGACAATTTTAAAGGCATTTTCTCAATATTTAGATTTTTTTGCACCCTCAGATTCCAGATTTTCAAATAGTTGTATCTCAGGAAAGGTATCATTTTTACTGGGACAATTGCTAATTTGGAAAATTGCTGAAAATGTACTCACCCTCAGGCCATCCAAGATGAAAACAGATTTGGAGAAATTAAGCATTATATCATTTACTCACCAATGAATACTCTGCAGTGAATGGGTGCCGTCAGAATGAGAGTCTGAACAGCTGATAAAAAATATCACAATAAACCACAAATACACGGATAGAGGATTCATATTTTAGCCAGAAGTAATAGTTTGAAGTTTAAAATGTCTTATTGATGGATTTGTTTCTTACAAAAACTGAACTTTTCATGTCACAGGATGGACTGGATTAGTGTGGATTATCGTGATGTTTTTATCAGCTGTTTGGACTCTCATTCTGACGGCACCCATTCACTACAAAGGATCTATTTGTGAGCAAGTAATGTAATGATAAATTTCTCATGTACATCTTGGATGAGGACGAGTAATTTTACAGCAAATTTTTCTTTCTGTTACACATACAGGGGTTGGACAGTGAAACTGAAACACCTGGGTTTAGACCACAATTAGTATGGTGTTTGGCCTCTTTTTGCAGCCAATACAGCATTATTTCATCTTGGGAATGACAAATACAAGTCCTGCACAGTAGCCAGAAGGATTTTGAGCCATTCCTTTCGCAGAACAGTGGCCAGGTCACTATGTGATGTTGGTGTATGAAAACATTTCCTGACTCGCTCCTCCAAAACACCCCAAAGTGGCTCAATAATATTCAGATCTGGTGACTGTGCAGGCCATGGGAGATGTTTAACTTTACTTTCATGTTCATCAAATCACTCTTGTCACCAGCCTTGCTGTGTGTATTGGTGCATTATCATCCTAATACATGGCACCACCTTCAGGGTACAATGTTTGAGCTATTGGGTGCACATAGTCAACCTTTACACTCTGCTCTTATTGGTGGAATGTGCGATCAGTAAAGACTGGCCACCAGGCTGCATAAATATAGCCACGAAACCTCCAACACTATATTGGCCAGTGTTTCAGTTTCATTGTCCAACCCCTGTAAGTGTCCATTATGTATAAATTTGTAAGCATACATTTAATCTATAATCATTATGCTGAAAAAGAAATGTCCCATGGACATGGATGCCTATTTGTCTGCTACCCTTCTGCACTTCATTACACAAAATTGATGAACTGCAGAAAGTAACTCTCTGTCATGTTTGCTTCTAGTTTTCATTGAATAACACTCTACAGCTATTCTAATGTAGTCTGTACAGTTCATGGTGTTTCTTTGAAGTGAAAAAGAACCCACTGAACCCCTCTGAGATATTTTTGGGCAGTGGATGTCTTCATAACGGTTGACCTGAATCGCTCAAGTCAAACGAATTATACTGAGAATAAATGCTGATCTAAAATGAGTGGCACAGTGAAACAAATGATATTAATAATCCGCACTATATCTGTTTCCTGCTCAGTGGCCAGAGAAACATTATTGTTTTATGATATGATTGGCCTGTAAAATTTATTCTAATCAATCCAGCATGCAATCTGGGTTTGGAGTTGTTGCAAGCAATGACTATAGCTGATCACAAGGTGTCGAAGCTTCAGTTATGTTTCAGTTCTTCTTCGGTTATTTTTAAAGCTTTTTACCAGGATTTGACCCCCTACCAGTGAGAATGCTGCCGCCGTCTGCCAGACAACCAGACGAGCTTTTAACCTGTTCTGTCCCTGTTTTTCTTGGCCCTCCGTGTTGAAATGCACATAGAAACGCTAGAGGAGAGAGAAAGGAAAAAGAAATCTGAGAAAGGAGTCATTAAAAATTGCTATGCAATCATTTCATACTATAAAAATATGGTCTGCATTTGTTTTTGATTATTCTCATTAGAAATTATATGAGAAGGCTTTAAAAAAAGTACAACACGTTCCATTTTATTTTAGGGATATCATGAGAACCCAGAAAGAGTGTGTTGAGGTGCCACTTCCTCTCAGATCTGACTTAAAAGTGAAAAAAAAAAAAACAGCATTTATTCATAATCAAAATCTTTACTATCTTATCTTCTATCAATTTAACAAATCCTTGCTGAATAAAACTATTAATTTCTTTAAAATAAATAATTAAATAAATACTGTAATAAATAAATAGATAAAACGTTTGAACGGTAGTGTATATGATTACAAAAGATTTCTATTTTATTTGAACTTGTTATTCATCAAAGGATCCTGAAAAAATAATACATGTTCTTAAAAATAAATAAAATAAAATAAAAAAAAAATTAAGCAGCACAATTGTTTTCAACATTGATATTAAATCAGCATATTAGAATGATTTCGGAAGGATTATGTGACAGTGAAGACTGGAGTAATGATGCTGAAAAAGAATTGCTGTTATTTTAAATGGCAATAATATTTCACAATATTACTGTTTTTTCTGTATTTTTGCCTTAATGAACATCTTTAAAAACATAAAAAATGTTACTGATCCAAAATGTTTAAACGGCAATGTATATTCATTTTTCTTTTTTGAGAAGCCTTAAAAAAATACAACACGTTCCAATTTTATTTTAGGGATATCATGAGAACCCAGAAAGAGTGTGTTGAGGTACCACTTCCTCTCAGATCTGACTTAAAAGTGGAAAAAAAAAAATAGCATTTATTCATAATCAAAATCTTTACTATCTTATATTTTATTAATTTTACTAATCCTTGCTGAATAAAACTATTAATTTCTTTTAAAAAATAAATACTGACCCCAAACGTTTGAACGGTTGTGTATATTGTTAGGAAAGATTTCTATTTTAAATAAATGCTGTTCTTTTTAACTCGTTATTCATCGAAGTATCCTGAAAAAATAATACAGGTTCTAAAAAATAAAATAAAATAAAATAAAATAAAATAAAAATTAAGCAGCACAATTGTTTTCAACACTGATATTAAATCAGCATATTAGAATGATTTCGGAAGGATTGTGTGACAGTGAAGACTGGAGTAATGATGCTGAAAATTCAGCTTTGCATCACAGAAATAAATACAATTTTGAAGTATATTAAAAGAGAATACTTTTATTTTAAATGGCAATAATATTTCGCAATATTACTGTTTTTTCTGTATTTTGGATCAAATAAATGCAGCCTTGATGAGATTTTTAAAAACTTTAAAATCTTACTGATTCAAAACTTTTGAACGGCAGTTTCATTTTTGTTGTTAATAGGCCATATTACATATGTTATTTACGGTTTATAGATAGATATAATAACTAACTAGTTGTTAATAGTTGTTAATAGTAAAATTACATTTTATCAAGTATTATATCATAGGGGGGTTTATTGGCTGAAAGTTATTCTGATTTATTTATTTGTTTGCATTTTTGAGGCACACTTGAATTGCACTTGCACTTGCTCTTAGTCGAAGATGTAATGTGATTTTCCTTCATCACAGTTAGGGAGTTTTAATGCGCAGCTGAGTTTAATGTGAGAAAGAGTTTAAGCGGGAGTTAACAGGTGCTTGTCTGTATATTGTTTGCTAAACAGTTTGTCCAGTTTTTTTAGATAACAGTCTGTTTGGGTAGAAACAGTCTTTGAAATAAATAATCTGTTGACTGTAAACTTCTTCACAGTTTTGAGGGAAGGGTAACGGCACCTTTTGCACCAGACCGCTGCACATGGTAATGTGCAGATGTGCTATTTAAAGTCTGGCCTTCCCTCACATCAGGTCAGTGTACTGTCATCATTGAGAAATGCAAACAAAAGACCGCTGGGTGTTTGGCCTTGTGCGTAGCGTGGTTGAGTGCTGCACAGATGTAGGCTGCGAGCGAACGTCTGTCGCATGCAAAGTGACACGAGGCTGCGTGTGCGCATGTTCCGTGGCATCAAATTTTCCGACACGCTTTTTCCATGTCAATCTTTGCTCTGATGTATACATTGGAGATCAACTGATTGCTCCACATTGTCTGGCTTAATATATTTAATTGGAGTGAGTATGTAATGCCTGGTTCATATTGCAAAGGATTACATCTACGCTTTGAAGTGCAATCATGCGGAGATGTTTTTTTCTTTGAATACCCTTCCGGGCGAGAAGGCATCATCTCTGCATCCAGGTTCTCCTGATAGAGTTTAAACCCATATGACCCTTACACACGAATAACAACTGAAATCAGATTGTGCTTAGTGACAACAAACAGAAAACATAACACTGTACACTGCAACTGATTTAACTATTTCTAGAAAAACTGTGGATGTTGAATTGGAGCATGGTTTTCCCTTTGGTTTTCCACTGACACCCATATTTTGATTTTATATAACGGTCGGATAAACATGTTATTGTTAAGGAAACTTTATGTTTTAGACATAATATTGCCATTTACTTGGTTTGTTTTTGCTCTGCCATTGAAATTTGTTCCAAACAAAGCCATTGCAACTCTCTGAGCAATGCATATTTACATGAATCAATGTTTTTGAACGAATCGGTTGAGTGAATAATTCCATGACTGACTCATGAAGGCATGTAACTTGTTCCTGCATAAATCAATGTGTTTGAACGAGTCAATGATTCAATGACTCACTCATTAACTTAGTTCCAAAATAAACCACTTTCATAAAAACACTACCTACTGTTTACTTCCTGTGAAAGTAGAGCATGACGCTAGCAACACCAAGGTCATGGATTCGATGATCAGAAAAGCAAGAACTGGTCAAATGTGTACCTTGAATACAAGGGCTAGGTCTTGACACAAATTTCATGATTCAGTTAGATTCTGACTGACATGCTTGTGATTCGATTAAATTTCCCATTTGGTTCGATTCGTCTGAATTCGTTGGTCATCGAATATGTTTTTTTAGGTAAATGTGACATTACCTGATATTGTTTACAAGCTGTTATATTGAGGTCTTTGCACGGTTGAAACACTGATTGAGTGATTTCATGAGATGGGATACGGATCTTGAAAAGTTGTACTCTTTCTTTTAACATACCTTTGGATGTTCATTCTAGGGCTGTCACTAATGAGTATTTTGATAATCGAGTAGTCTGCCGATTATTCTGACGATTAATCGAGTAGTTGGATATTTTTTTATTTTTTTTTTTAAATAATAAAAATAGACCTAAGTGAACAGTAGGATTTAAAATGACTTAAAATACATATATAATAGCAATGAGGCAATAATTATTAGTTCAAATAAAGAATCAAAAGCAAGTAATCATATGGTTATAAACAATAGAGCTAATGTACATTACACATTATAACAAATGTGGCCGCCAATGCCCTGATGATTGTTTTTACACTTTATTGCGCGATCTAATCCATGTTTAATATAGACCCAACAACATTTAATTCAAGTGTCGAATTAATCTTTAATATTTGCCCATTTCTTTATGATAGAAAAGCTATAGCCACTGTAATTTCTTGAATATGTGGACTTTAAAACTTGTAAATACAGAGTGAGGGAATAAACGTTTATTTTGAAATCGCGATGAACAGTTAGCATATTGAGAAAGATATTGATGTATTTTCCTGTGTTTGGGTAGGTTTATAAATGATTTACCTTACAAATCTGATGAAATAGCGCAAGTTGTGTTCCCAGATGAGCGTTATAATAAACCCAAACTCACAACAACATGCAGAGATGGAGTTTAAATGATCTTTTGTGGGTAATTATTCAGGTAAATGCGATTAATATGCGATTAATTCGATTAATTAATTCCAAACTATTTTTGTTTAGGTTTGTTGTTTATTTTTGTATTTTTGTTCATTTACTGTGAACGAAGCTTCTCTGAGATGCACGTACGTAAGCTACATGCATGTAAATAATTCAAGCATATATATTAAACCTGCATTGTGAATTCTTAATAGCATTATATTTTATTATGATTTTTAAATAGGTTCAATATGTGGAATTTATTACCCGATTATAAAATTCAATTGATGATTGTTAAAAATTGAATACTCTAATAGAATCAAGGAATTGTTGCAGCCCTGGTTCATTCATGTTGATGTCATGTGTGCTTTGCGCTGCCGCTTCTCTTGAATTGAGGTGCTACAGCAGTTTGAAATCTTAGACTTTGTTTCATATCAAAAGTAACAAAGCACAAATCTTATTGCGATTCATTGGATGGGAGGTGTGCTACAATGTTCCGTTCATTAACTGAAAACAGGCTAGACTAATCGATTCTTGGGATTTATGAATCAATATCGCTTCCCCAAAAAAGTGAGAATCAATTAAAATCGAGAAATTGATATTTTTTGCCCAGCCCTATTGAATACAATGTAACTCGCTTTGGATAAAAGCATCTGCCAAATGCATAAATCTATATGCAGAAAAAGAAATATTCCAGTAATATAAAAATACTGAATTACTGGAATTAATGAAGTTTATGTCGATAACAGGTCTGACAGTTTCAGACTAATTCAGAATCTATTTGAAAAATACAATAAAAGCGCTGACTGAAAGGATTTGTTTTTTTGTGATTTGGACTACACTGGTTGCACTGTATGTTTTTGATTCACTAAAACAAGTGGTTTATAAGAGTCATTTGTTCTTGAATCGCACTACATTGCCCACGCTTTATGTTGTGTGCAGCACGCAAATGCATGTTTTCTTGATACTTCTTCGAAATGCATAACTCATTCAGTTTAGACTAAAAATATCTTGTTTTCTTGAGGAGTTGTAGATTCAGCAGTGGTGATTCAGTAGCGGGATGCACTGTGCTAAAAAGTAAAAAATCAATGTTGGGATTTAGGAGTCAATATTGAAACGATGAATCAGAATAGTGATATTTAACCTGGCCCTACATTTGTCAGTTGAGTAAGTTCTGAACCCATAACCACCCACATGTAAAGCAAGAAACATACCTCTAGACCAGATGTAGTTTTTTTTTTCTTTGCCAGTGTGGGTGAAAATAGGTCAGGAAACTCAGATACCTTTCTTCCAGTGGTGTATCTCTCCTCTCAACGTTTACTGTTGAAAAACACTGTAATGGTGAACAGACTATGCAGGGAGCAATAGACTAAGCACAATTAGCCCTTCACATTCCAGCTGTTTCTATAAATACCCCTTTCGTGGTCTCCCCTCTCTCTGTCATTCTCATTAAAACAGTGGAAAATCAGTCTGCGTCTGCCGGGACTTTAAGCCCCGATTCCCCTCGAGGAAATTAAGGCATGCAAAGGGCTCTCTCAATCTATATTAGAGGCTCTAGAGGGGTCTTTGAATGTATTTAATAGAATCATTTTAGTCTGGCTCAGGTGAAGTGACAGTCTTGATGGGTCAGAGAGTTAAACTGATGGGGAGAGCCTTAGGTGATACTCCTGACAGATTTTGAGATGGTTTTGGCTTGTACACTAGCTTCTGTAAGATGAAATGTGTTGCAATTTTTCAAATCATTTTGACTGTGGGCTTCCTGCTCAAATGGATTTCATAGTGTGTGATCACTATTTATTTCCACTGTCATAGTGGTAATGAAAAACCACCCCGATGGAAACTTTCATCATGTATGACTTACAATATTTACTAAAGCATTGATAAACTTTAGTAAGGTGCCGCTACAGCTGTTGTGTCCATCTCACGCATGTTTACACAGATTTAAGGACAGAGTGCTTGTAAAACAGATGATTAGTCAGTATTATTACTTGAAATTGTGCGCAGTGAAAGTTTTGTTTTTATTAGGAACTAATGGGATTTGATTTCTTTTGATTTGCTTAGTATAACTGAGGAGAGTGTTGAAAGAGTGTGAGTTGTATTGCTCAAATTCACATTTTGTGTTTTAATTTTACGAGGCGGGACATTAGGAAAATACACTACCAGTCAAAAGTCTCTTCTGCTCAGCAAGCTTGCACAAATTTTGAAAATTTCTTGTTATTTAAAATAAGTATTTTTGCTATTTAAAATAATATGTGAATATATTTTAAAATGTAATTTATTCTTGTGATTCAAAGCTGAATTTCTAGCATCATTTCTCCAGTCACATGATCCTTCAGAAATCATTCTAATATTCTGATTTGCTTTTTTTTTTAACATTTATTAAACATTTATTCATATTATTATGTTGAAAACATTCTTCTTTGAAGAATAGAAAGTTCAGAAGAACAGCATTTATCTGAAATAGAATTTTTTTTGACATTATAAATGTCTTTATCATCACTTTTGATCAATTTAAAGCATTCTTGCTA
Source organism: Labeo catla (assembly GCA_012976165.1). Lineage (NCBI taxonomy): Eukaryota > Metazoa > Chordata > Actinopteri > Cypriniformes > Cyprinidae > Labeo > Labeo catla. Next base: position 335,425 of record VONZ01000388.1, read on the forward strand.
AATAAAAGTGTTTCATCTCTGTTTTACATATGTCACAGTACGTGACAGGAAAAGCGCAACGCGAAGATGAAATGCAATGAAAAGTTTTTAATATAATCCACAATAGGTAAATCCACATACGAAGGGCAGGAACACACGTACACAACGATGAGATCAGACACCAAACACCGAACTGAATACAACTTATAAAGGCTGGCTAATGATAGAAGTCTTTCTGCAGGTGCAGGTGATTAACTAATAATGACAATAACAGGAACAGGACAGGAACAGGAACAACCATATATGAGCACATGAGGGGGAAAAGGCAAAATATTGATAATAATAATAATAATAATAATAATAATAATAATAATAAATGTTTCTTGAACAGCAAATCAGCATATTACAATGATTTCTGAAGGATCATGTGACACTGAAGACTGAAGTAATGATGCTGAAAATTTAGCTTTGATCACAGAAATAAATTACATTTGAAAATATATTCAAATAGAGAGCAGTTATTTTAAATAGTAAAAATATTTCACAGTATTACTGGTTTTGCTGTATTTTGAATCGAATAAATGCAGGCTTGGTGAGCAGAAGAGAATTATTTAAAAAAACATTTTAAAAATTTTACGTTTAAAAACCTTTTGACTGGTAATTATTGCTAAAAATTCACATATTAGAAAGGTAACTTTATATTTTTGCCTCAAAATTAAAAACGCAATTGTAAGATTAAAAGTTATCTATGTAGTGATGCATAAATTTGCATTTGTGAGATGCACTGCAAAAAATAATTTTTAAAGTTGTAAAAAAAACTTCATCTGTAAAATTTACTATCAGTTACTGAGTGAAAATTGTTTCAACGCCATTTTTTTAAGCGTATAAAGTCACAGTTATGAGATATAAAATAGCCATTGTGATATATACAATGGCAATTATGAGAGGAAAAAAAATCACATATATGATTAGTTGATCAAGTGAGGTGAAAACAGGCTTCTTATCTATGTATATCATTACAGATATTATTATAAATAATATTTATCTAATATATATTTGAATTTATCCACCAATTCCAAGGTCTTTTGACTTGATACTTCACTATAAGAGGCTCTGCATTCTTTATATTCTCTAGTAATGGCCTGCACTGTGACAACAATGTGGGGGAAAAAAACGTATTTAAAGTGTTTCCCAGGTGATGTAATTCTTTCAGATGATGACCTCTAAACAGCCTGTGGACCTTCATGCAAAGAAGGAATTCAAATGCCTTCACGTCTCTGGAGATGGATAATGTGGTTAATGGCACAGAAGGGCCCAATATGCATGTGAGCTTTGCCAGGTCTTGACGACATGTGCTGTATCCAGGTGCGCTTTCCAGCCGCTCTCCGTTTAAATACGTGAGGTGCGTTGTTGCATTATTTCCAGCTTCAGCCTTGGCAGCCAAACGCACCTAAACGAGAGGGTCTAGCTGGCTGAGCGCAGCGGCAGAGCGTGCCCTCGAGCCATGGCATCCAGAGTTCAAAGCACTGCTGTCTGGAAATAGAGCCTCAATCACCTTGATTGGGGAGAAAATGACCTCTTGTCTGCGGCATCTGCAGCTGTGCAGATGGGAGATGGGTATTCTTGAAAAGAGAATTCCAGAATGGCTGGATGTATTAGCGTGGTCATTTGGTATGGATCTTGGCCTGTCTTGGTAGTGTGACGACTGTTGTACGCAAATAGCGGTAGATAAATCAAACGACATAGTGTCAAATGTTTTCTAGAAGGAGAAGTCATGGGAAATCTTGAAGTTAATGGATTTCTTCAAGGTATGTGGCAGCTGCAATTTCTTAAATGAAAATGTTGCCCATTAGAAAAAGCCACCTACATTACTGTTTACAAATTTGGGTTAGGTAAGTTTTTTAGGGCGATACAAAAAACTCGGACGGAATCCAGTCATTAAAATGGAATTTACTGTAAAACACAGAATGTCATGGAATTTGTCAAGTTTTGGATAAAAAAATCTGAACTAGGTCAGTACACTTAAATCAAAATTAGTTTCTTTTTTTGGGCATTTTCATTCATCTTTTCTGTGACAGGACAAAAGAGAATTGACAGGAAGTGAAGTGGTAGAGAGAGGGGGTGGGTTCAGGAAAGGTCCTTGAGTCAGGATTTGAACATGGGACGCCCGGAGCGCAACGGCGCTGTATGTCGGCACGCTGCCCACTATGCTATTTAAAGGCGTCACCGGATGCAAAGTTCACTTTTATATGCTGTTTGAACATTAATGTGTGTTGGGAGTGTATGTACACATCTACCCTATAATGATAAAAATCCATGCAGTGGTTTCTAATTAATCTGTAAAAATAATATCCCCTTTTTCACATCGGGCCACTCTCAGATGCCTACACCGACAGAGGCTGCTCCCACGATAGTTGATTTACATGAGCGTCTTACCTCAGAACCGCCTTACATCAGCTATAACAGTCCGACCTCCATTGTTTCGATGCTGGAGCAGGGATGTTAAGTTAGACAAGAATATCTTTGATTGAGCGATTGAGGTGTGGTGTTGAACAAAGTGGTCGTCATTTACTCCTGACATCTGAGCCACTGAAGATGCAGTGGATTACGGTTGTTTGTGAAGGGAATGCGCCTCCCGATCTACATAAATGCGCAAAATGTTCGCGCAAATCCTTCATGATCCAGCTTCACTTACAGCAGAAGTGAGTATAAGTTTTTTTTTTATGAATCTCTGCAGTCACCTTTCCTAATAACGTGCTAGTTAGCAAGGTTCACAGCTAAACACGCTAAATGCAGCTAAAGTAAACAGGCTCATCACTCCACATTGAGAAGAGAGGGGCGGGGCGAGCAGAGCTCATTTGCATTTAAAGGAACAGTCCCTCAGAATGGGTTGATTTTTGCAGAGCTCATTTTGACAAGGTAAAAAGGGTGTTGTTTTACACAACCATTGAGAATTTTTGACCAAAGTATATTATAGAATTTTCATTAAGGCCCTAAAGAACCGTATCAACTTGTGGAAAATGGGCATCTGATGACCCCTTTAAATATGAATCCTGCAAGTTTTGCGTATCTCTGTGTGAATGAATGGCACAGACGAGCGGTTTCGTTTACTACACACACTGAAGCACGCGTGGCGCTCACAGTGTTTTCAGCGTCTGACACCTCACTATAGGAGTATATGAACACAAACATAATCCCTAGAACTGCTCTGAGAGTCACTTCATGAGCATTTTGCTGTTTCTTTTGAAAAAGACTATCGTCATATCATATACAAACAAAAACTTAAAGGTCTTCACAGCAACCCGTCAAAATAAAAGTCTGGTTTAACTTGAAGAAACTGTGACAGAAATATATTACTTAATGTAATGACAGTACTACTACTAAAATTATTATTAAAAATTATTTTTCAAGAAATATTTACCAGAAAATTTTACCAGAATTTATTTATGAGAAAAAGGTAAATACATAACAGTATTTCTGGAAGGAAAAATAAATAAATCAATAAAATTCTTTTTTTTTGTTTTAAAAAGAATGTAAAATTATTACAATTTAATGAAGCCATTAAAATGAAATCCATAAAATTAGTGGAAAGCCTAGAATTTGGTTAAAAAAAAAACTGAATTTGAGAAAAAAATAAAATAATAAAATATTACATAGTGGTCGTCATTTACTCCCGACGTCTGAGCCGCTGAAGGTGCAGTGGATTACATTTGTTTGTGAAGGGAATGCGGCTCCCGATCTACATATATTCATTTATGTTCGCGCAAATCATTCGTGATCCGGCTTCACTTACAGCAGAAGTGCGTATAAGGGTTTTTTAATGATTTTTTGCGATCGCCTTTCCTTATAACGTGGTAGTTAGCAAGTTTAGCGGCTAAATGCGGCTAAAGTAAATAGGCTCGTCACTCCACAGAGTAGAGAGGGGCGGGGCGAGCAGAGCTCATTTGCATTTAAATGAACAATCCCTTAGAATGAGATGATTTTTGCAGAGCTCATTTTGACAAGGTAAAAAGGGTGTTGTTTTACACAACCATTGAGAATTTTTAACCAAAGTATATTATAGACTTTTCATTAAGACCATAAAGAATCATATCAACTTGTGGAAAATAGGCATCCGATGACCCCTTTAACAAATGCAAAAGTGATATAAAAATGCATTCGTTGATGCAGCTGTGCTATTTTAACTTCATTATGCGGATTTGAGCTGTTTTTTTGAACCATGGTTTGTACTGGAGCTATTCATCACTCAAGTGCAACGCTGTATCGCTTGAGCTATCGAGCAAACCTACTGACTTAGAAAACTCATGAATATGAAGTTGTATATGTGACGACAGCATTCAAAAATATCAGTTTTCAAATCGCACAGTATGTTACAATTGTTTTTAAAAGTAATTGTGTGAAAATTATTTATTTTATTAATTAAAACTCTGTTCCTGTAAATCATACTTTGCCTGAAAAAGAATAAAAGTTGTTGGAGATTTACTGCCTCTAGTGTTCATTTGTGACCCAGGATCACAAAACCAGTCATTAAGTAGCACGGGTATATTTGTAGCAATAGCCAACAATACACTGTATGGGTCAAAATGATCACATTTTCTTTTTCATGCCAAAAATCATTAGTATATTATGTAAAGATCATGTTCCATGAAGATATTTTGTAAATTTCCTACTGTAAATACATCAAAATGTAATTTTTGATTAGTAACATGCATTGCTAAGAACTTCATTTGGACAACATTAAAGATGATTTTCTCAATATTTACATTTTGCACCCTCAGATTCCAGATTGTCAAAAAGTTGTATCTCAGCCAAATATTATCCTATAATAACAGATGTCACAAATTGACCCTTATGACTGGTTTTGTGGTCCAGGCTCACATTTAAACTGGAAACTGCAGTGATTCGTACATATAGGTACGTTTTTCAGTTTTGCAGAAATGTATATAGAGGCTCGTATTTCCAGTGAGCCTATGTTGCATTTTTCTCTTATTCCATGGATTTACTTATTTCCCTCCACTTGTTACCAGTGTTTTTCTGCCACCACAATGCGCACACAGCTGCAAGTGACGTAACTGTGACGTCTACTCCAAATTGGTTTATATGTTTAGTCTTTTTAATAGCTGCTTATGACACTAGCAGACCAACACATTAACCAGAAAGCAACATTCACTAGATCCAGATGGTAAAGTTATCTAAAAATGAAATAAAAATAGAAACAAAGGATAAATGTCTGTGATTGCATTGGGCTCAGAACATGTACATGAAGAGCTGTTGGCTCTCAGAGACCCAAGTTCAAGCCTGACCTGGGTCAGGTCCTGATCCCACCTCTGTTTTCCAGTCTCTGCTGCACACATCCTGTAAATAAAGGCAAAATGCCTCAAAACACATTTAGCATTTCCTTACAAACAGGTATAATGCCTTGTTATTAGAGACAAATGCTGATCTCCGGTTTATCTAATCCTCCTCCAAGAACTTAAGCTGTTCGTGACAGTCCGAGAGGTTATTCCGTGTCTTTGAGAAAACATTGGAGATGCTAAAATATGTCTGAAGGCACTGTAAATACGGGAGGAAAATATTACGAGATCCTGAGGCATGGCTGACCGGTTGCGGGCGGATCTGTTTTATGTACCTCGTGCCTTTTTCGCCATCCATGTTTTGGAATTTCATTGAGGTGTTTTGTTGACGCTGCCGTTCCTTTTCAAATGGTTTTGTGTGTTTGTTTGAAGTTCACCAGAACCTGTGGTTCACCTATGACAGAAAACTGCTGTGGGTCCTTTCCGGAACTGGGTTAAAAGACTCGGCCAATGGGTCCTTGAGTTTCCACCGCATAACAACAATGTTTCAATTCGTCTAATCGAGGGTATTTAGGATAAGTAAACTATTACTCTTTGGGATTTCTTCAGAAGACATGGCCCAGTCATGCCGGTCTTTTATTCAAACCATTTGTGTGTGGTTGGAAGTCAGGGGCGGGCAGCAGCCGGCGGAGCGAGTGGAAGGATGGAGGAAAGATCGGATAGCCCTGGGAGAAAGTCTGAGACGCGCAGAGTGAGAGGTCTTGGCTGCCAGTGCCAAACCACACGCAGCTTGCGTGATTGTGGCTCTGCTGCCTGCACACGCTCCCCCTTTCCTCCCTCGAACTCCCAGAAGCACCTGCACGCACTGCCACCTGACCTCTGTGACCTTTGAACTTCTGACAACTGTCCGAACCAGACCCGGGGAAAAAAGACAGACTGAGAGCAAAAAGGAAAAAAAAAGTGCAACAAACATCTTCGAGCGGTCTAAGTTTAGCTCTTACTTCACCCTCTCTTGTGCGCATTTCAGACAAACTCCAGATTGAAATAATAAAAGCATAAACTGAGTCTCTGACCCGTGATCATCTGCGTCTCAACTGAATGCTTTTTGTGATATCTTGCTGCTATAATTCATACACGTTTTTCCATTACAAATGCACTTTGTCGACAGGTCAATTCGCAGCGCGCGCTGATTTACGACGCTTAATGAGAGCGCGGCGAGCTGATAAATTCATTTCTTATCAGGTCGTAGCGCTCGTGTACTGGTCTCTCTTAGGGGTCCTTAAGAACACACATTAAATATGTATAAAAGGAAGAAAGCTTGAGCAGGAGCCAAAAGCCAGATCTCGCCAGCAGCTTTTTAATGGCACAGGTTTATAATGAAACACTCCTCTAGCCCCTTTCCCAAAGCAGTGACGCTATCCACACACACACATATTAGAAATGCACGCTATTCATAACATGTGAGTCTATCACGAATGGAAAGAGGCATTTCAGGGGATGAAGAGAACTCGAGCCTTATGAAACCCAGGTTTGAGAAAGAAGGAAACAGGCGTAACTTTCTTAAATATTACATTAATACTAAAGGCTGCTACCTTTGCCCATTGAGGCTGTTTCTCAGGAGTCAACTTAAATGGGGTCGCTGTGATTTGTGGGGTTGCAGTTATGGACATGTCTGTCCCGCTTCGGCTCTGGCCGGCTTCCATGAAAAAGCCAGTGATGAAATAAAACTTCCTGTACAGAGCGTACTGCTTTAACACACACAAACCATTACTTAGAGTCTGACAGTGACTATTATGCAGCCCTTGTTCTGCACTTCATAAGATGCAAGGCATGCTGAACAATAGCACAAGCTCATAGAAAGAATAAAATATTGTGCATTCGATTTAAAAGCGTCTCTGATTTGTTAAGTGGCTGAATGAGAGCTTTGGATTATGGGCCTGGGAACGATATACATTTTCCACTGTAATTTTCAACTGCAAGCTTTCAATTCTGATATTAATTTAGTGTGATTTGTTTTGAACTCTCTCTCTTTTTTATGATATTTAACAAATAATAATCAGCACAACTAGCAATAATAATAATCAGAAAAAGAGAAAATGTATGCAATTATAACACATTTTATTATTATTTTTTATTCAGCGAAGGATTTGTCAGACTGATTCAAATTGTAACTCCAGAGTCTTTTAATGATTCTTTAAAAAGACAGATTCAAAATTTCATTTCATTCCGAATTGTATTTGTACTGTATGTTTTTGATTCACCAAAAAGTTAATGAGAGTCATTTGTTCATGAACGGGACTACACAGAAAAATTGTGAAGTGAAAAAATGATTTTCCGCCATTATTTCACAGTATGCACATTATTTTTTCCCCATTTTATTCAATTCAAACAACTCAGGACTTATTTGATTGTATAGGCTTGTAGATTCTACAGCCGTGTAGATTCAGTAGTGTAAAGGAAGTTCTGCAAATAAATAGTAAATAAATAAATAAATAAATAAATAAGCAAGCAAGCCAGCACTGGCATAGATTATTTATATATATATATATATATATATATGCACACACACACACAATATTATATTATTATTATATTCAATATTATTTATATTCAAAAATAAATAAATAATTACCTACATCAATATCAGATGACAGGAAAAAAAATGAAATTAAATTTAAAAATTAAATTAAATTTAAAAAATACCTAGATTAATGTCAGACAACAGGATACTTACACATTTTAAATGCTTTTGTTTCAGTAGCGTGAAGGAAATTCTATAAATAAATAAGTAAATTAATAAATAAAAAAGATTTTAAAAAAGGTATGGGTTTCTAGAATCTGTATTATTCCAAAATAAAAAAATAAAAATCGCTGCACTTTTTAAATGCTTTTGTTTCAGCAGTGTGAAGGAAATTCTATAAAATTCTATACAAATAAATAAATAAAAGCAAAAATAAATAAATAGATTTTTTAAAGGTATGATTTTTTAGAATCAGTATTATTCCAAAAAAAATAAAATAAAATAAATAAATTATTACCTAGATCAGTGTCAGACAACAGGATATTTGCTCTTTTTAAATGCTTTTGTTTCAGTAGTGTAAAGGAAATTCTATCAAAAAAAAAAATTAAAAAATAAAATAAAACAAATAAATAAGCACACATGCAAGTACTGGCGTATATTAAAAAAATTTTTTTTGCAATCAGTATTATTCCAAAATAAATAAATAAGTAAATAAACACCTAGATCAATGTCAGACAAGAGGATACTTGCACTTTAGTTTCAGTAGTGTGAAAATTTATATATATATATATATACATGAACAAGCAATCAAGCACTGGTGCAGATAAAAAAGGTATGGATACAGGATACTTGCACTATTTGAATGCTTTTGTTGGCTGTTGCAAGACAACATTTTGTCACGTAAGCATCCACAAATCAGCATGGAAACTCCTGTAAAGTCTGCATTTAGCTTATTCAATTATTCATGCTTTTCAAAAACGTTATGTATGAATATCTTCAATTAAATGTGCAGAGCTTATGCTTCCCATAGTGCCTCTTTTCTTAGCCACCCAGCCGACACGCATTTGGGCCCCAAAATATTCCCATGTGTGGCCGGCATGAGGCTGTCAGCTCTTGTTACCCCAATATCACCCAGCAGCTTTGAACGAGCAAAGCCCACCGGAGCAACAAGTTCACAGCCTATTGTGTCATTTCCGCTAGTGCGAATGCATAGAATGGGGTCATTCAGGCCAGGCTCACCTGATACAATGACCTCGCAGCGGTAACGGTTGTGTAAGCAGGCACCAATTTATGACCAACGGAAAATATAGAACCCTCAATTCTTCAAGGATCACTGGGACTTGGAGACCACAGCGAAACCCTAGCCAAAAACAGACAGCAAGTTTTCAGAAAAAGACCGTGTGACGTAAAGAACGTACGAGAGAGTGATAAATGGTCAGAGGAAAGGAAGGGAAAAATTTCCTTTTCCTCTGTTTTTCTTCTCTTTCTCTGAATGAATGGAGTGCTGTTCAGTTGACTCCGAAAGCAGTAGTCATTATTTTGACAGAGACCCACCAACAGAAGGTTAAGTCATTACTGAGGCATCCTAGGCCAATTTCAACTTGCAGATATTTCAGGCATTTCTTTCAGAAGTAGTAACCAACCAGCCAAGAGTCTGGAGAGAATGGGCCGTCAGTGTCAATAAACCTTTGAGAGTTTTTGGGACGTAACATTTTTAACTAATAATAATATTAATAAATAATGTTTTTTTCCCTTGATACCCTAAAATATACCAGTTCAAAATCTGGCAACCCAAACTGTGTGTAATTTTTTGTTCTGTTTTGGTTAATAGGCTGCTCTAAAGAAATGTGCCGATTTATATATTTAAGTTTTGAAGCAATATTAGATGCTTGGAAACTTTATTATGAATCGATGTAAGATATACAACAGGTGTATAGTTCTGTGCAGCCTAAAAATGCACAAGCATCATTTTTGTGTTGCTCTGGTGGCAGTTTTATCATTTTTTGTGATAGTGCTGCCCTCTGGTGGTGGTCTTATGTGTTTACATGCTAATGCATGCACGTTGATGCATGAGGTCAAATCAAAGGTCAAAAACTATATAGATTTGTGATGAAAGTTCATGTTCATATAGATTCAGTGTGTTTTCCCTGACTCCGTAATGCAATATCACGCATAGAGAAAGTCATTTTAATTTTTAATTTTTAGAAACCCTCACCCGCTTCATCCTTTCTATGTTTGCTGCAGTGATTGAAACTCTTGTTATATCGCAACCAAATCTAGATGGAAACAAATGGCAAAGCTCAGTCTATGTCCAGCGGTATAAAAAACAGTGGTTAAACTTAGTAATGAGTATATGTGTAGCAGTGGAAAAACGTGACTCACACTGTAAGGATGGTGGGGTTCAGACAGGGGCAAACTGGCTGAATGGGGTTCTTCTGAGGGAACTGGGTCAGGTATCTGGATTCAGGATGAGATGAATGACATATGTAAGCGATATTAGGATATTAGCTCTGTCTGTTGCAATCAGAGTTAAAAACTGACCAATTTAGCTTTTGTCATATACAGCAATGACTTTGAGTCTTTGAGTCTTGTGGCTAATTGGTGACACTGTGGTTTGCGCTCCTGTAAGGCATATAGATATGAGGGATATGACTGAGAATTATTGTTTATATGTCATGGTATGATATCACAGATGAATCGATTTATTCAATATGAAAATGTAAGGTACGCATACAGTATATCTGACGTGATCCACTCACCGTTTTACAGGAATTGTACTCAATGAACTTTCTTGTCAGGAAAAAATACCTTCATTTACCTCTAGAGGGCAACCAGAGAACAAATTAGAACAGAATGGAATATTTAAGAATTTTTCTTTGTTTAATGCTAAATATTATAGGCTATAATTATAAAAGTATATCGATGATTACAAAGTGATTACAAAATGATTCGTAGTGCAAACGGTTTTACCGTTTACTGCACTTTGTTATTCTTCTCGTAATTGCCTACAGCTGATAATGAACCGGAAGTTTTACACATTCACGGAAAACGCCTTATTTTCGCGTTGAAAAATGAGGTACATACATAAGACATTCCGTATTACAGTAATGCTAAAAACATAAGAGCTATAACACAAAACACTTACTAGCTAAACTATTATGCACTATATTACCTTAGGTTTCCATTATAAATTTTATATAATAAAGCTCTACCTACTGAATTTACCTAAAATTATTTTTAATGAAATTTCATGTTCTTAATATTTTTTAGCATGTAACAACCACTGTATTTAAGCAGTAAAGTGCTTAATGAGTGTTGAAATATGAATATAGTCATGACTAAAATGGTTGTAAATGTTCCACATTATATTCACAATAGCTTGGTTTACCTTATTATTCAATTATAACATCTTGTTCTAGTTTCTTGATGCTGATAGGTCAAAACAGCATTCCAATCATCCTAAAAACATGCTTGGCCCCAAAAGGTAAAACCTTGGTATTGGTACACATAACACTATAACCTATAGTTTACATGAACTAGATATCAGCAGTGTTAAGTGACATGTGATGTGTTGCAGGTATTTGAGAGATGAATTGAGGATTTGTAAAGCAGCATGATATCTGGTCTGGAATGTACAGTAGATAAATTATGACTGTGAGTGGTCATGAGTGTGAACGCTCATTATAAAGCTACTGGAGACCAGTTTTAAATTGGAACAATCATAATATTGAATTTTATACCAGTTTTATACTGTTTCTGGTAGAAAGACTGAAAGAGTATGTCTTAATCCAGCAAAAACAGCTTTGAAAAATCTTTTTTTTTTTTTACATATATTTATCAGCCTAGAGTCATATTCATCATAACCATTGTTACATTTTCACCCAAACTCTTTATGATAAAACCTTGAATCTAGCATCTGTTGTTCATTTTCAAAAAAATTAAAGACTAAATAGATGTGTTCAAATTCAAGTGCAGTTCATGGAAAACATTTTGACAATGGAACCAATTAAACAGCCCGCTGCAGCTTTTAGGCTAAATTTAAACTTTAATAGTAAACGTTAACAACAATTCATGAAACAGCAAACATGTTAAAGACGCCATATAACGTTTTGCATTATATTTTAAGAAAAGTTTTTATTGAATAGTTGAGTATAAGGGGAGGAGGCTGGTGATGGGAGTGATCATCAGATGTTCAACACCTCCACTATCTGTACCTGGGTGAAAAACCATCACCATACAGACAGAAGATGCTTTTCTTTTCTCGTTGTGCTTGCGTATATTTGTAGGACTTTGCGCAAAAACAAAATTACGATGTAGAAGTTCTTCATTGTTCCATATGGAGTCTCTGCAGCATTGAAGCATTTAAAACGTTTCAGTGGTCAGAAAGATGAACGCATCTCAGCAGATCCACTTCTCCTCCAACTGGAAAGTTGAGTCGGTCATCATTTCTCTCATATTCTCGATGATTTTTTTAGTCGGCACCGTGGGGAACTGTCTTGTGCTCGCGGTCCTCATTCGCAACGGCCAGATGAACACAAAGAGCACCAACCTGTTCATCCTAAACCTCGGGCTGGCGGACCTCTGCTTCATCGTCTTCTGCGTGCCTCTCCAGGCTACCATCTACACCATGGACGAGTGGGTATTTGGACAGTTTGTGTGCAAAGCTGTGCACTTTATCATCTATCTGACCATGTACGCAAGCATCTTTACGCTGGCAGCGGTGTCTCTGGACAGGTGTGTTAATTATCATCTATTGTGCGCTTTTCTTTCCAATTCAGTGAGTTGTGTTGAAACGCATAATTGATTGAGATGTTATTAGCCACAATAATCAGATAAGCAGTAAGCAACTCAATCAGAGAGCAGTGCAGAAAGAAACTTTAGCTGCACTATATTGTTTGCTGCGTTGGCGGTCTGTAATTCAAGTATTTGTCTTTCTCTTATTTTGGTATTGTTTTGCCAATTTAAAAAATGTATTAAACAACTGCAGTTGTTTAGTTTTGAATTTTAGGGATTAATACGGATTTAACTCAGAATAACTGGGACATTTTCTCGTCATACCAAAAGCAAGGTGTCCCATTTATCCATTTCATCTATCCTGAATTCACCCTAGCAGTTTAAAAATTAAATGATTATTTTATTAAATATAATTTGAGCAATTATAACATTATTTCGCTAAAATGCACTTTTTTATAATTGCTAAAAATTGCGAGCAATAAAATCCACACTTGAGAAAGAGGAATGAAGTTACAACAACGCTTAAAAAAATCCTCACAGTACCAGAACCAGGGTTGCCAGGTTTTCACAACAAACCCCCCCAAAAATTATACTCAGTACTCGCGTTTCGAGGGGTGTCCGGCGGTAAAAATCGCGTTCCGGTGGGTAAAATACACGTTTTAGGCGGGGTTCCCTTGGTAAAATTTTCATTCAAGGGGCTAAATATCACGTTATTGGGGTCGCTCAAACCTGCAGCAACACTGTTAAAGTAGCCCAATTCCGCGGGAAAACCCGTTTATATCTCGCAAGTCTGACTTTATTCTCAGATTGGTGAGTTTATTTTTCAGAATTGCGTTATTAAACTCACTGAAATAAAGTCAGAATTGTGAGATATAAACTCGCAATTCTGAGGAAGAAGTCAAAATTCTGAGTTTATATTTTGCAATTCTAAGTTTTTTTTTTCTCAGAGTTGTGTGATACAAAGTCAGAATTATGAGAAATAAAGTCAGAATTGTGAGAAAAAAAGTCAGAATTGCAAGGTATAAACTCACAATTCTATTTCGCAATTCTGATTTTATATCTCAGAGTCTGATTCTATCTCAGCGCAGATCAAAACCCATAGCTAGTAATTATGTAGTGCATTTGACGTTTTTTACAGCCCTCAATAAATGTCCTGGCATATATATAATATAATTAAACATTATCCATTTAAACATTGTTTGCAAATAAACAAACACACTTTTTTGAATGACATCATTGGTGAAAAATGTAGTAGGCTACAACCATGGGCTATCAACTAGCCAAACCAGTTGCTGTTTTACTGGACCTAAAGAGAGAGAAAAAAATCTTGATTTAAAGTCCACATTAAAGGGATAGTTTACTCAAAAATGAAAATTCTGTCATTAATTACTCATCCTTGTGTCATTCCAAACCTGTAAGACCTTTGTTCATCTTCAGAATACAAATTAAGATATTTTGAGGAAATCAAAGAGCTTTCTGACCCTGCATAGACAGCAATGTAACTACCAAGTTCAAGGCCCAGTAAGGTAGTAAGAGATCATTAAAATCAACCGGTTCAGACGTAATGTTATGAAGCTACGAAAATACTTTTTGTGCGCAAAAAAAAAACAAAAATAACGACTTTATTCAACAATTTCTTCTCTTCAGTGTCACTCTACGATGCATGCTTACGAGAGTACCACAACACATGCATGTGGTGCTGCTGATGTGGTATTTGCATTGCTGTCTCAGATTTCATCAAAAATATCTTAATTTGTGCCCCAAAGATGAATGAAGATCAGTTTGGCCATAGCCATAGCTGGTTTAAGCTGATCTCCCAGGCTGACCATCTAGTCCAACTTTAATCATTTCATATGTTTGTATTTTCCCTACAGATATCTCGCCATTCGCTATCCCCTCCGCTCGAGAGAGACCAGAACTCCTCGTAATGCTCTGACCTCCATCAGCCTTGTTTGGGCCCTATCGCTGTTCTTCTCCAGCCCTTATCTCAGCTACTACCAGCAGATGGATCTAGACGGGACCACAGTTTGCATCCCGGCATGGAACACCCATCATCGCAGGGCCATGGACGTTTGCACCTTTATATTCGGCTACCTGATCCCAGTCCTCATTCTCGGCATCACGTACGCCCGCACCATCCGCTACCTCTGGACTTCTGTGGACCCCATGCAGGACATGTCGGAGTCCCGCAAGGCCAAGCGCAAAGTGACCAAGATGATAATCATCGTGGCTGCGCTTTTCTGTTTATGTTGGCTGCCACATCACCTAGTCATCTTATGCATGTGGTTCGGCCACTTCCCGCTCAACCACACAACCTACGTCCTCCGCATTCTCTCTCATTTGGTAGCATACACCAACTCCTGCTTGAACCCCATTGTCTACGCCCTGGTGTCTAAACACTTTCGAAAGGGCTTCAAGAAGGTGTTCGGCTGCGCGTTTCGTAATCGGGTTGTAAACCGGATCCACACCGTGCAACCGGCGCAGACGGTGAGCCTGATGGAAGCCGCCTCCTGCGAAGGATCAAATCATAGCGACGGGTCAAACCGGGGTCGCCTCTGGAGCAAAAGTAGCAAGAAGATGATGACGAGTGCCTTCATGACATTTAATGTGACATAATCCACTTACACTCTCACCCTCTGTCAAATCAGTGCTCACCAAAGTATAAAACTCTTCTGTTCCAGTGGCTTTTAACAGCATTTGAGCTGTGATTACATAACAAAAGTTATCATATAGGTGCAGATTGTCAGGTAGAGAGGAAGCAGCGCTTTTTTGTTCTTGGTGAGGACAGTGACTGATGTTTAAAACGAAAATCTCCCGCGTCTGTGTTTTGTCAGTGTTGGCAGCTTTCGTCACTGTGCAGTGGTGGCTATGTGTTTTCTGACTGTGAATCATGGTAGGGTTTTCCGGAGGTACAAACAGATTGAATTATCAGAGGACAGTACTGGCAGCAAGTTGTTTGGTTCAAACGTTCACACAGTGAAGATTTACAACAATTTGATCATGTCTGAACATACTTTTAGAATTTATGTTCTCGGCTCCTTTAGGCCTATTGCCTACAGGTATAGAAAAAAAGTCTTTTAAAAACCTAGTTTAAAGCACATGTGATCATGTGGTTTTGTAAAACGTGTTTTCTTGTTGTTTGTTTGTGTGTGTGTATGTGTGTGTATTTTTTTTGGCATGTTTTTTATAATATATGTTGGCTGTGCATGTGGTTTTGTTGGTACATCAAATATTTTAATATTCAATATTCCTATATATCCAGAATAAAAGAATAAGATTTTCTTTTCAAGAAATGAATCTTTTTGTTCTTGAGAATATTTTAATATCCCAAAATATTAAAAATAATTGAATGCATAAATTAAAAACATGCTCTTAATTTGGGATTACACTAAAAGTTTAAGGTCAGTAAGATTTTTTTTTAATGTTTTTGAACAAACCCCCCATAAAAACATAAAAAACAAAAAGGCATATATTTGCTCCAAAATACTGGTTAAGCTTGTTTCTGCCGCTGAAAAATAAAAAATGGTTATTGCGCTCTGAATTGCGTGATGTAAAGTCAGAATTGTGAGAAATAAAGTCAAAATTGTAAGAAAAAACTCAGAATTGCGAGATATAAACTCACAATTCTGAGAAAAAGTCACAATTGTGAGTATATCTCGATTAAGTTTATATCTCATAAACTCTAATTTATATATAAAAATAAACTTGCAATTCTGAAAAATAAAGTCAGAACTATAACTTTATTTTTTAGAATTGCATGATATAAACTCAGGACTGTAAAAAATAAAGTCAATTGTGAGGAAAAAGTCAAAATTGCGAAATATAAACTCTTTACAAATTGCGAGTTTATATTTCGATTGAGTTTATATCTCGCAATTCTGACTTTATTTCTCAAAATTATGAGTTTATATCATGCAATTCTGAGATAAAAATTCTCAATGGTGAGAAAAAAAGTTGTAACAATAACATTTTCATTTTTATTCAGTGGCGGAAATGGGCTTCCATTATTAACAGCTTTCATGCACATCTGTCGAAACAAAATTCTCACATCAGAAAAACATTTAGAATTAGTTTTTGTTGTTGTTTCTTTGACTCTACACTACGTGACCCACCAGTTCAGAAAAGCTGGTATGAACAATTGTACCGCTGTTCTATCTTTATCTTTCTTTAAAAAAAAAAGTTACTGACCCCAAACTTTGAATGGTAGTGTATATTCATAAACTGTATGAACGCCTGCATTTTTGTATGTATTTTTAATAAATTAATAAATAGGACAAACAATGATCATTGACCCATAAAGCTAATCTCCTAAAAATTTGCTTCTGTTAAACAACAAAACAGAAAAGTGGTTGATTTTGCCTCACATATATCTGTAGCACTACATCTTTTGTGTTATAGGTTTGTGTGATTTGTAAAGCATGTTATGAATTTTAAAGATAATGCTTTAAATGTCTCTTATCAATGTAATTGTGGTGGAACCCAAATGTATTTTGACTTGGGTTGAGCCAAAAATGCTTACAAAAAATTCACAATGAATAAATAAACAATTGTTCACAAGTAAATCCGCAATGAAAATTACAGGATGGTCTTTGTGATGATTTCCAAGCAACAGAACGTATAGAATCATCACTCAAGCTGTTATGAAACAGATTCGCACAAGAACGTCCACTTATCTTGGTTCTCCCTGCATCTGGCTTTACTGGGAATGTGCCAGTTGGCTGGTTCCCGTGTGTAGCTGCTTTAAGCTCAGCTGTTGCTTAGAGAGTTTGTGGGTAATATGTGCGCTCTGATTTGCTCCATCAGTGGAAAAAGGCCAGTGTTGCAGCCTCATTTAACGACTGACGTAAGTATTTATTGTACAATCACTATTAAACCAGATCTGTGGTTATTTTATATTTCCCATGATGCTAAAAAGAGTATAAGGGCATCTGTTTATAAGGACCTCTTCTCTGTAAAGCACCAGCTGTTGCCATTCTGGCAAGTGGTTTGTTTTTAGTAATGTTACGAGAAGAAATGTTAATTTCAGTGTCCTTCATGGGTGTCAAAAGCCTCTTTATGCACTATGTAATTGTGCAGGAGACTTTGGTGCCCATGAACCATATACTTACGGTTCTTCTTGAAGAGCCACTCTGCAGTCAAACTGATTGTCATATGCAGAAAAGACAGCTGTGGAGTGGCAAAAGCAATTCTGGCTCTCTACTGAGGATGATGATGATGATTCTCCTCTGCTCTACATGATTATTCTTCCCATGTGTCCTATTGCCGGTCAACAGTTCAGCTTTTCATCAGGAGCCAAACACTGATCTGAGCTTTTGACACAAAACGGACATGGAAAATCAAGGCTGTCAGAAAAGAAATAAATAAAAAGAATGTGTCCCGAAAGAAATCTCTTCCTTTAGATGAGTTAGTCCAATCCAAAATAAACATTTTTGTCATCATTTACTCACTCTACAGCTTCTCTTTGCCAAATAATGAAAGTAAATGGTGATTGTTATAGCTGTGCTACAAGAAAAACACCATAAAATTTATCTGTAGCTTTCTGTGAGGAACCGATAAAAGTCTTTCTGTTTGCCAGAGCCCTAAGACCTAATTTGCACAGCTGCCATTTTTTTACCGTAAATTTTACAGATTTTTTTTTTTTTTACAGTGTATCCTTCCTTAACTGAGCTGTGATGTGGGATAAGATGAACTTATACAAGAGGAAAATGTATTGGATATCTGTGTAATATATCGTCATAAAACATTTTCTAGATAATACATTTTTGCATGCTAGTTTCAACAATAAAACATAATCGAATACATCCTTATTTTGGTATTATGTCTATACTAAATTATATTATAAACTATATTTGTACTTTATTTAAGCTTTATTTCAATTAAAAGTTAAATCATAAACAACAACAATGCATCACTGGGCATAAAATTACAGTTGCATAAAAGCCAGACTAATTTAAAGGGATAGTTCACCCAAAAATAAAATGTGACCCCATGATTTACTTACCCTCAAGCCATCATAAGTGCATATGACTTTCCTATTTCAAATTAATAAAATCTGAGTTATATTAAAAAATGTCCTGGCTCCTTCAAGCTTTATAATGGCAGTGAATGGGTGTTGAGATTTTGAAGTCCAATAAAGTGCATCCATCCATCTTTAAAAATACTCCGCAAGGCTCTGGCGGGTTAATAAAGGCCTCCTGAATAAAGGCCTCCTGAATAAAGGCCCCTTGCGTTTGCTTAAGAAAAATATCCATTTTATACGCCGTGATCTTTAGCTTTTGCTAACTGTCGTACGCACAGTCACGAGAGTGGCATTCCAGCGGATGACAGATGATGTAGGCGTAGCATAAGCTCCAGTAAAAATATACTAATCTCAGGAGAACCAAGTTTTGTTTACAGCAAAGGAAAACCAGTCTCCTCTTGGCTTTTATCAAAATCCTCTGACATTTCTCTTTACAAAACTCATTTTGTACTTCTAATTTTTGACCAGTGTTTTGTTTTGTTCTCTTCACTGCACTTTCGCACATCCGCTGGAACAACTTTAGCGGAAGCTAGAAATTACAATTCATAAAGTTTTAAATATGGATATTTTCTTTTACGAACACATCGATTAATTTTATAAGGCCTTTATTTACCCCCTGCAGCCATGTGGAGCACTTTTTTATTATGGATGGATGCACTTTATTGGAATTCAAAATATCAACACCCATTCACTGCCATTATAAAACTTAAAACAGCCAGGACGTTTTTTAACATAACTCCGATTGTATTTGTCTGAAAGAAGAGGTCATATACACCTAGGCTGGCTTGAAGATAAGTAAATCATGGGGTATTTTTCATTTTTGGGTGAACTATCCCTTTAAGATGGCTCTGACTCACCTCAGCCCCTATTAAAATATATAGTTGTAACTGCAGTGTAAATATATTTATGTAAATTTGGCAATGGTTAACAGAATAATGTATAAACAAAACCTGCATTTGAAATATTTACTCAATTCAGGTTTAATCTCTTGACTAGTAACCAGCACAGTGGTACATTGTGGCAGTGAATTGGCCTTTTCTAGTATGTTCTTGTGTCTGATGTTCAGACTACCATCCCCCACACATTTTTAATGGCTCTCTGCTGAAAATGCAATGTGATAGCCTAGTGTTACAGTCAAGTCAAAGTTCACCAATTAAGCTACTTCTCTGTCTTGCCTCAGGGGCATGAGATGACTTACTGATGTTGATAAGGCAAGGTACTGGTTGTCTCTCCGTAACGATGTCACATCTGCCCACCTCACAACTCAGTGTGTACAGATGAGGTGATCGTGTAATTTTTCCAACTGCCTCTTGCGTCTCATTGTCTCTCTAGGGGGGAAAGGGGAAAGAAAAGATCCAGCTTAATGAAAGCTGTTGATTTAGTCTAGCTGGATCTTGTCAGCTTTGGCTTGTAATAGAACATTGTGAAAGTAAACAGCGTTCACACTGATAGCCTGCGCATTGTACTCGAAAGCTTGTTATTCCAGTGCTTTATTGATCTATATCCCAGGTTGGTTCTAAACCTCTAACTCTGTAAATATGAAACCTCTGCCTTTAATATATCCAGAACTGTCTGACATATGCTCCATTACAGTGTCACCATGGCTGAAAATGCAAAAAATCAGCATTTACCTAAGCAGCATGCAGTTTTCACGGCTAAAGTCTAGATCCTGCTGCATCCTTCATAAGCTCCATCATTTCAGATATCACACTGGGACGTAACAGGTAGAGGCCGTCCTTTACTTCATGTTTCCAATCAGTTCTAATGGAAGGACCTGTAAGTTAAAGCATGCTCTGAGAATTGAGCAGAGATGTTTCCTCCCAGCAGACCTGTGCCTCAAGTGAAGTACATCCAATTAGGATCTAAGACTTTCTCAACAACAAGAAAAGTACATTTTAACTGCTGTTAAGCAAAGGCCCGACATCGCACTAAAGGAATTGTCAGTGTGAGTTTTTGTGCTAAATTAAAAGAGGAAAAAGAAATGGATTTTTAGAATTGTTCAGCTTGGCAAAGGTTCAGTTATGATTCGAACAGAAATTACAAGAATAGTTCACCCAAAAATGAAAAATTGCTGAAAAGACTCCAGCCCAGGGTCAGAAACAAACTTTTCCATTAAGGGGCAATATTTTTTACATTTGTGAGGGCAATTTTATAATCATCTTTCAAATCATCAAGACCATACTATGTTGTCTTTAATGTCAAATACTTAAATTCACCCAATTAATTTAATCAATATTTAAAACTGTTGTCAATAACAATAGTGTTATTATGTCAAAAATCATTATTGTAGATTATTGCTCTTTATATTGTAAACATTAATATTGAAATAAAAACAATATAAAACGTTTTTGTTTCATTTTGGGCACGTCACAATCTGGCTTTACAGAAAAACATGTCAGACCATGACATTAGCCAAGTCTATCAAAAGTTATGCAAAAACTGCCATTATAATTACTGAAACTACGAAATTATTATTATTTACGTCGTAGCTGCACTGTGTTGTTCATGATGAGCGTCTGGCGTTTGACTAATCTAAGTGCCTCTGATTAGCGTTTTCAGCACTGACTAATCCAAACGCTTCTGATTGGCCAATATATTCCTAAATTCAACACAAACGCGTTTGATTGGTTATAAGGTTCAACGCTGCACAAAACAGCGCGTGAAAGCAATCTGATGTAGTGTGAGCGATTCTAAATGTAATTCCGCAAATGGACACTTTCATTCATTTAACTTGCGACAGCCGTAATATATTGTTTAATTAAGCAGGGTCATTTTTTGCCCCTTTGTCTTGAATTTATGGTGCATTTTTGTTCATTTTGGTGGCATTTTTGCCACAAGCCCTCGTTTATTTCCAACCTTCCTCCAGTCCATCAATTAGTGAAGTGAAAAGCTGCATGTTTGTAAAAACAAATCTAATGCAAATAGTTGCATTCAGCTAAAATAAGAGTCCTTTACATCCATAATATTGCTTTCTCCAGTGAAAAGAGGACCAGTCTTCTTGTCTAAATCGGGAGAGAAATTTGCACAGATCATGCTTCTTTTACATGTTAAAACCATTATAACCAAATATATCTGACATTTCTAAACAATTATGTCAGATGTTTTTGATTTGAGAGGACAACAGGGGATGGAGTTCTTCACTGGAGAAAGTATATGGATTATGGACTTGATTATGGACTATGAAAACGCCTTAATGATGGATTTGTTTCTTACAAACATCCATCCATTGGTGAGCAAGTAATGTAATGCTAAATTTTTCCAAATCTGTTTTGATGAAGTTTTAAAACTAATCTACATCTTGGATGGCCTGGAGAGTGAATACAGTTTTAGCAAATTTTCATTTTTGAGTGAACTGTTCCTTTTCCTCAGATTCGTAGATTGATAAAATCTGAATATTTAAAATATAATTAGTGCATGTGCTGCCACATGCTGTGTGATTATTCTGCACCAGCAACATAAAATTATCACCAAGGTAACTAGACTTCAGCTTTAAACTTATTGAGTAAATGGTAATTCTTAATTGAAATGGTAATTCAAAAAGCACTTATCACAACCAGTGGCTACTCTGGGCTTATGAATTTTAATTCCCTCATGCTGTGAATCAATAAGAAATGCAGTCTTCTATAGGTGTGCTGTGTCTATACATACACTGATGCACAATGAGGACACCATTTAATTGAAAGCTCGTAACAATCAGAACACTTAAACATCAGTGATTCTTAGCTCTGTTGTCTCCTTCAACATCTGAGGAAAACTGACCATTATATAAATAATGCCACTGTGTTAAATGGTCGGTTTCCCTCAGGCACACATAAATAATGGTAAATATTATTTGTGAACAGAATTGTGCATCACTTCCAAACAAGAAAATAATGTGAACAGTGGAGCTTGGTGTTTTATTTATGTATTAAATTTCCAAACACAATACTTCATGATATGTGATGGAAGCATGTTCATGCAAAAATTAATCTATATAGCCTACTCTAGTGGATATTATTAGTAAAAAAAAAAAACATGAAAAACATGCTTTATTTGTGTATAATATACTGCAATACGCTATACTTTTGTTATTTCTTTATTTGTATATTTTTGTTTGTGGTAAAACCATTAAAAACTAGTTCTTTCATAGTTTTAATAATGTTTTGAAGCCTTCTGGGAGCGACTGTACAGTATTTGTCGAGTTGATTTATTGAATTAATAAAGAGGGCGCCACCATCATCTTCATCACCATCATCATATGGGTTCATAAAGGGGCGGTAGAGACTGTCTAATGCACATTTATGACAGGTGTCATTTCACTCATGAACCAACCTTGAGAAAACAAACCACTCATGACAGGTTATTAGCATTTGTTTTCAGTGTAACTGGATGGATGTCGCGGAATATGCGCGTTGACAATAATGCCTGCAAAAGACCCGCTTATCGAAACACTTAAAGGTATGTTTCCTATCTTATATATTATCCTACACATAGGGGTTGTACCTGATCTTCGATGTGGTGTTTTACTGATCAGTTGTTGTTCTGGTCACGCAGCTGAAGATGACAGGCTGTCAAGTCTGAGACAGCTTTTGGTTGCTGTTCTGTTAGCAGTGCCTGTCAGTAGACAGATAGCTAGCATACTTGTTTTGCGCACTCAGAGAAGCCGTTTTGAATTAGTAATATGGAAAGAACTGACTGGAAACGCTGGTAGTTGCTGCTCTATGTAGTAGAGATATTTGCTATATTTTCAGCATTTTTTCTGTAAACCCTGTGAATCTTATATGCTAAACTAACATTTTATTTAATAATAATAATAATAAACATTCTTGTTTGTTGAGCATTCATACTTTTACAATGTTAATAAGTGAGGATTTTAAACAGTAGGCAATATCAGCACGAGACCACAGTCGTTTAAAATTTCAGTAGCATTGTCGCTATAATCACTATAATACAGTAGTTCTATTAAAAAGAAAAAAATGAATTAATGATTAACACGATTTGGTCAGTTACCCGGATGTGCGGGTCACACTGGAGATACTGGGATGTAAACAACAGCATGGATTGCATGGTTAACGTACTACTGAATACGTTGTTCTGCTAATTTATGCTGCCTTAACCTTGAAAAAAACGTGTGGAAGCTGCTAAATCACATAGAGGACTTAGTCAGCAGGAATTGACACAATATTTTGACAAACCAAAGTTAATACGTAGCGAAGATACGTACGAGCAGTATTAATAAAGATATTAGCCTAATACTTCACTTACCTGACCTGAAATTAATAGAACAAACACAAATGTTGTCAAGATTCTTTTCCTGGAAACCCTGGTTCATTTTGGCCAACCACAAACACCTTTTGTTCCTCAAGGCTGTGTTTTGCACTCTTCTCCTTGATTTGTTATATACTGTCTAATAGTACTCCAAATATTTTGCCCGGTCCGACCGATTAGTACAGCCCATAACATGACAATAATTGACCATTTTCAGCAGAAATAATCAGCTAAATTTGCGAGTTTCATTCGGTGTTCAGTGCTACCAATATGGCCGATTGATGATGTGTTGTGAAAATCCTCTATTTCTATTTCTCCGATAAAAACACAACAGACCCACAGCTATCCCTCATAAATTCAATATGGCGACTAACTTGACTATGGCCTGTGTTTGCCAGCTCAGACCAGCTCAAAACTTACCTAACCAGCACACGCTGTTTTATTCAACAGGGAAAGTTGTTCAAGAAAATTTGTGCATTAACCAATAGAAAGCTTCTTGGTTTAAAAGTGATTTCTCTGTGAGCAGTGGTCCATGCATTACTACACACTTGACCTTTTTTGCCTTTGAAATTTTGCTAATGTGACTACGCCTTTATATAAATGTGACGCTCATGGTGTAAGATGCTGAGAAACAAGCGAGACATGATACAACAGCAAAATACATCTGTCTGATACATGTGCACATTTACCGACTATTAAAAAGCAGTTCAGAAGGAACGGCCCACTGTATTCCTGGGGTAAACACACACAGCTGTGGTGAGCTCCAGGGCAACCAAGTATGCCAGTGTGTACTGTTTTGGTCTGGGGTAATGAAGCAAGGTCAATTCCACCTACATTACATTATATCTTGTGATTAAAAACAGAAACTAACCATTAACCATCATCCTCCCTGTTTGTTCTTAGTGTGCATTCTGAATTTGAAATTGGATGGCACTGTGACTGACTCCAACCCACACCTGGCATCCTGCTGTGAGCTCCTGGAACTTATACTGCGAAAGGGACTACAGCGTGAGCTTCACACACCAACATACACTCTCCTGTACACCTGCACATCATCACCTGTCAGCAAACACAGTACAAACACTCAAATAAGAGCCGTCAACAGCTGGCACACACTGTGGGAAAATCCAGGCACATGGATGACGACTTTTATTGCAGTTTACAGATAAAGATGTCTGTGTTGACAATATACAATAGATGTTTCAACGCACTTAACATAGTTTATGTTTCTCAAGATTTTATAACCTTTTTGACCTGAATACAAACAGTAGTTTTGTGCAACAAGCATAAACTATCAATGTAAGCATTTATTTACAAACCTAAAGTGTTAGTTGGACAAGATTTATTATTGTTTTATAATGAATTAATTTTTATTTTTAGATTTTAGGATTTTCATTTTTGTAATTTTGTTTGTTCTGTCACTTTTATTAGTATTTGCCTTTTAAAATATATAGTTTTTTAATTTATTTTAATTTATTTATTTATTTTATATTTCATTTTTAGTTATTTTCAGTTATTTTAATACATTAAGTTAAACTAAATGAAAATGAAAATAAAATAAGTATAAAAATAATTATGATATAAATATATATTATTCAAATGAGGAAAATATGACAATAAAAGATAAGTGGGTGTCCAAACTTTTGACTGACAGGAAAAAAAATACAAGCAAATTAAAGTGTATGCAAATTACACTATATTTGTATATATCAATAATGTGGCATATTATGATTGTTTTTAGAGCCTGTTCTCAGTTTGGCACATAGAGATTACTGGCATTGTTTTGAACAGATTCTACAGCACGACACATGTGGCAGGTGAGTCATATGTCACTTATTTGCTTCTCATTTTTAGCATGACACACTGTAAGGTTAAAATCTAGTCGTAAGTAACTTAAAATATGACAAAATATTGATGAACAAAATATGACAAAAAGAATGAAAAGGAGTGTTTTTATCATTCACAAATTGTTATGCTTATAATTGCAATATATATATATTAAATATATATTAAATTATAAAAATGGCAAGTGCATTTTCACTCTAATGTTTTTGGAAATTTTGGAATAGAAAGTGTAAAAATGTGGTCTGTCTGATCAGAATGTTCTGTCTGCTCTTGAAGGTTGAGTTCAGTTTCTTTGGCCGTGCAGCAGACAACAGCCTGCAGCAAACTCATTACCTCTCAAGGCCGAGGACGCTTCTTCATACGGCTCATGCTGATGAGGAGAACCCTGGGAAATGTAGTAAAACACCTGCTGCACACAAACAGAGTAATTGAGGTTAGTGGACACTCACAAGTGATGATTAAAAATTGTTTTTACAGACAATCAGCATTATTTCTTTTCTCCACAGTGGTATTGCCCTAATGTTGCCATTCTGAGAAATGAGGAGTTTGTTGGTGAGTTTTTTGCTTGGCCGAGATACTTAGCTATATATGGAATCCCGTTTCTGCCACTGAATAAAAAATAAAAAAGGTAATTGTGATATAAACTCACAATTGTGAGTTATAAAGTCAGAATTGTGAGATATAAACTCGCAATTGTGAAAACATATAAGTCTTTTTCCGCTCTAAATCGGACTTTATAACTTACAATTGCGAGTTTATGTCTCACAATTCTGAGAAAAAAAGCAAGAATTGTGAGAAAAAAAGTCTGAATTGGACACACTTAACAGTTTATGTTTCTCTTGATTTTATAACCTTTTTTACCTAAGTGCATACAATGATTTAATGCTTCAGATTAATTTTGTGCAACAAGCAACAAGCTGTCAACATAAGCATTTATTTACAAACTTTTTTACAAAGTGTTAGTTGGACAAGATAATGAAGGAAATGCTTGTTTGCTATTTTAGTATCACTGAGATGCTATTATTGTTTTTGTTATTATTTATTATTAATTCGTTTTTATTTTTTATATTTTAGGTTTTCGTTTTAATTTTAGTAATTTTGTTGTTTGTTTTTTATCATACCGGTCGTTTTCCCCCCTCTAAATTGGATTTTATAACTTGCAATTGCGAGTTTATATCTCACAATTCTGACTTTATTTCTCAGAATTGTGAGTTTATATTTTGCAGTTCTGACTTCATTTCTCAGAATTGTGAGTTTATAAACAGACTCACATTTGCGAGAAGAAAAAGTCTGAATTGCGAGTTTTTATCTTGCAATTTTGACTTTATTTCTCAGAATCGCGATTTTATTTCTCAGAATTGCCACTTTATATCTCACAGTTCTGACTTTTTTTTCAGAATTGCAAATGAGAAACAGCCTCGCATTTGCGAGAAAAAAGTCTGAATTGCGAGTTTTTATCTCGCAATTTTGACTTTATTTCTCAGAACTGCAACTTTATTTCTCGGAATTGCAAGTTTATATTTCGCAGGTTTGACTTTATTTCTCAGAATTGTGTTATTATAAACAAACTTGCACTTGTGAGAAAAAAAGTCTGAACTGTGAGTTTTTATCTCGCAATTTTGATTTTATTTTTCAGAATCACAACTTTATTTCTCAGAATTGCGAGTTTATAAACAAACTCGCATTTGCAAGAAAAAAAGTATGAATTGCAAGATTTTATCTTGCAATTGCGACTTTATTTCTCAGAATTGCAAGTTTATATTTTGCAATTCTTACTTAATTTCCCAGTATTACGAGTTTATATCTAAAAAAGTTCAGAGAGAAAAGTTCAGAATTGCGAGATGTAAAATCTCAATTGTGAGAAAAAAGTCAGAATTGTGAGATAAAAAGTCGCAGTTACCTTTTTTTTTGGTGGCAAAAACAGGCTTCCATAGTTATATACTGATTTTTCTGCTGTAATTGCTAATTATGTCTTAACCGTCTCCAAACAGAACCGTTTCTTTCGCTGTCTATGGTGTTGTCAGAAATGAACTTTAAAATAAGTATTGAGGTACAGTATGAACGACTTATCCTCTGCATTTGCTCTATGCTTCATTTCATTAAGTTCTCCTCATTTCTTACTCGAAAAACATTTTGTTTGTGTCTTTAATCTTAGAACTGCAGCTTCCTGGATGAAAGCTGGCTTCTTCCGGTATGATCCTAATGCTCTGATGTACTTGCTTTACCTGTATGTGCATGAAGATGTCATGCTGAATTGCATGTTGCAAATCTTGCTTGTATTTTAGGTGTGTCAAATCTATGAAGCTGTTCCCTGTCGGGAGCTGGGGATGGTGCTCAGGTTAGCATGTTGCCATGTCTTTTCAATTCTGAATGCTGCATTTGTTCTTGTAATTCTGGCCATTTTTTTTTTTTTTTTACAAAATTATTACATTCTGATCACCTTTTTGCTCTCTGTGTTGAAAAGTCATGCTTAACTCAACACTGCAAGATTGTGTTTTTCTAGAATTAGTAGCAAATATTCCTAATCAGTATTGCTATTCATATCCCATATTTTAATAATCTTTCTTTTCAAAGGTACTTAGATGGACGCGTGTTTGTACTAGACCTGCTTCAGGGTAGTCAAGCTCAGGTGGATATGTTTGCCGAGCCTGGTGACATCATTGATGAAATCAATGGGATATCACTGAGGAATGCGAGCAATGGGCAGGTCAGAAGTAACAAACTTATTTATAAAATGTGTCCTGCGTTACCTAACATACCATCATAAATGAATCTTACATTACTTCTGCAGGCATATTTGTGTACTCTGTTATCTGCTTTGCCTGAATTGATTATATAATCATGATAAGCTTCTGTGTTCCCATTGTATTTGCTTATTTTAAGACTCATTCATCACATGATACAGCTCCTGTCAGGAATAGTTAGGATAGTCATCATTTACTCACCCTTATGTTGTTCCAACCACGTATTGTTTTCTGTCGTCTGGGAGACAAAAAAGGATGTTATATCTGAGCTGCCATTTTCCACAGTCATCATAATTATCAAAGTACATGATTATATAAACTACACAGCTCCTGACAATAGCATTGTTAAAGTAGCATTAAAATTAGTCATACTTTTTGAGCACTATATTCCAAGTTTTCTGAAGACATACAGTAACTTATGTGACGAACAGAGCAAAATGTAAGTTGTATATTGTGTTTTTAAAATTGGCATTAAATGAAAATGAACCAAATCTGTTTCCCATGCATCTGTGAAGATAAAACGTGAAAAAAAAATCAACAACAAAGAAACTATAGAGCTTGTTTGTATAGATCTGACTAACAGGCCACACACTTTTCCCCTCCAAAGGCAGGTGTGGTTCTGTCTAAGCTGAAGAGTCAGCCCCTTTCCATTCACTTGATACGCTGGAGAGGAGAAGATGGGTCTATCTATCAGCCACTGATCAAACACTTACGGCAGCTCAAACAGGAAAAGCCCTCACTTCAGTTCGGGCCAAAACCAGCCTCTCAGCAAGACAGAACCGTGGGTCAGAAGAGAGGGCAGACGCAGTGTGTGAAAGATGGAAGGTGCTCTCAATAAAGATTTCATGTGTGTTTGCAATTGTATTAGACTTAAATGCCATAAGCAGCCTCGGCCTGTAACTGTTTGATCGTGTTTCATTAACAGGATCCTGTACGCTGTGCACCTCTTAGGAAAAGCAAACATAGGAATGGTACAGTAGTTGTGTAAACATCTCTCTTTATAGTGCTCTTGCTGCACTTTAATCCATGCATGTGTATTTTTGACTCAGTGTGTGATCCTGAACTGTGTGATTATTAAATATGAATTCTATTTTTGTTTCAGTATGGGGGTAAAGAAGTCCTGCAGCATGCCATTCCTGTGGTTTTGGAGAGCAGACAGGCAAGAAAGGTATATCTACAATTGAGCAAGTGAGTTTTATGTAGAGAGATATATGTACGCTTATTTCAAGACCTATATAATATTTGATGCATGCTTTATAATTTTGTAATATAGGAAGTACTGCTGGATATTAAGGAAACTCATCTTACTTGCATAGACAAGTCCAATAAGCAGGTTTGTGTTATTCAATACTAAACACAAATAACTTTGGTTAAAGGTGAGTAATTTTAAGCCAAATTTTCTCTTTTAATCAGGAGCTGTTTCAACATCACTTCCCTGAGATATCATGTGTTGGGAGATTTGGAAGCCAACCTGATTTAACCATTTTTGCTTTTTGTGTACTGTAAGTATTTTTGAGAACAGATGTCTGTTCAAATCATCAAAATGAGACAGATGCATGGCATGCTGTTTTGTACTAAGCTTTCTTTCTTGAAATGTTTTTCCAATGTTTCTCTTAGATATGAAATTCTCTCTAAAAACTCATTTGATATGGAGTTTGAATAAATGCCAGACTGGTTTATCTGCATTCCATTTGCTTATCAGAAACATTTCCTTCCAGGCTTTGTGTTTTCAGTACTAACCATGAAATTGGTTTCAGAGATACACCGCAAGCAGGCAAAGCGTCAGGCTTCTGTTGTGTGGTCCTGCAGGCTGCCACAAGCAGTGAGTGTGAAGAGATTGTGAACCGTGTAGGTGAGGGTGAAACTGCCTTAATTCACAGTATTAATGTAATGAAAGAATTATGTCAAGTGCTAGTCACTTTGGAAATACTTAATATGTTTTGTACTGTTTTTTTAACCCCACAGCCGCTGGGTTCAAACATACAGAATGGTTCGTATGAAAATTCAGAACTTGAGTGAACTGGACATCTTCTGAAGTGTGCATCATGTGTTTTTGAGCACAATATATATAATGTATTGTTATATATTTCAATAAATTCTAACAATATAGTTTATATAGTATACTGTATATGATAGATAAAACCTTATTGTAATATGCTGTATTTGTGCAATGTTGTTTTGATAGAAATACATGAAACGCTGAGTCTCTTTTTATTACAAGATTTTTTTTTCACACAATACATAATACAAAACACCTTGAAACAAACAAGTAATTTAAATCACCAAAAATGATGGTCAAAAAATGTTGTAATTTTGATTTATGCATTTTTGCATTTAAGCTTGTAAAAAAACATAAGGTTTATTTTTTTTTTAAAGAAGTACAATAAAAAAACAACATAGAATAAATAAGATATATAATTACCATTCTCCACTATTTAAGTATGTAAGCAAATACTCTATGTAAATATAAATGCATATTATTGAGCAGGAAACTCAAATGTACAAAAGGACAGATGTTCTTGCTTCCATCACATGTAAAAATAAAAAGCAGGGCAGGGACACACATCCATGTACTGACCCCCTTGTCATCCAAGATGTTCATGTCTTTCTTTCTTCAGTCGTGAAGAAATTATGTTTTTTGAGGAAAACATTTCAGGATTTTTTTTTTCATATAATGGACTGATATGGTGCCCCGAGTTTGAACTTCCAACATGCAGTTTAAATGTGGCTTCAAACGATCCTACATGCGGTTGTAAACGATTCCAGCCGAGGAAGAAGGGTCTTATCTAGCGAAACGATCGGTTATTTTCATTTTAAAAATACAATTTAAATACTTTTAATCTCAAGCGCTCGTCTTGCCTTTCTCTCCCTGAACTCTGTGTATTCTGGTTCAAGACAGTTAGGGTATGTCGAAAAAGTCCGACCGCATTTTCTCCCTCAACTTCAAAAATCATTTCAAAATCATCTTACATCGCTGCAGAAGAACCGACCCAGTCTTTGCAAAGTGAACATTCAAAGAAGATCAAACACCCTTAACAAAAAAGGTAAAACGGCGATGTAGGGCGATTTTGAAGTTGAGGGAGAAAATACGGTCGGAGTTTTTCGACATACCCTAACTGTCTTGAGCTAGAATACACAGAGTTCAGGGACAGTAAAACAACACCAGCGTTTGAGATTAAAAAGTATATAAATTATATTATTTTTATGAAAATAACCGACTGTTTCGCTAGATAAGACCCTTCTTCCTCGGCTGGGATCGTTTACAACAGCATTTGGGATCGTTTGAAGCCACATTTAAACTACATTTTGGAAGTCCAAACTCGTTACGACTAATAATAATTTCGTTACGACTGAAGAAAGAAAGACATGAACATTTTGGATGACAAGGGGGGTGAGTACATCATTTGTAAATTGTTGTTTTGGAAGTGGACTTCTCCTTTAACTGTGATGCAGTTTTTATCATTAAGAAATCACTGTCACGTTTGGAGACCGTTATCTGTGCCTTTGATATTTTTTATTTTATTTTTCATTTAAAACAACACTCACAGGGGATGCATACAACAGAGATATTGTTTAAAAGAACTAAATGTGCCTTGGGTTGATGCAAAGCAATGTAAAATACATAATACAGTGATATTCTACTAAAATAATTAGGCCTAAATAATAAATACATAAATAAATAGATAGATAAAAAAGGCCGGGAGGTAACCCTTACATCGAAATAATTCGTTTTTCATCAGTACAGATGTTTTAGCTTTTTCATCAAGTGATGAGCAAAGAGAACCACAGAATAATTTTAGATTAAAAAAAAAAATCCTAAAAGTGGGCATACAATCATAACTTTACATTTATGAAGAAGAAATAAGCCACAGAGAGCTGGCAGTTTTATCATATCGTCCAAATCGTTGATGCGACTTTGAATTTGAAGTACATTTCACTTTTAACTTGGGGATTTACCTCTGTTCATTCTCTCTAACTTCACTCTCCTATGTCGTAGCAAGGTCCGTTTAGTGAACGATTCGTTATTTTAGCTTGATTCTTTGAATCTGAATCAATTGATTCAGTTTACACAACAAATCCAACGCATTCATTAACTGAGCAGCGTTCGAATCGAATAGTTCAAAAGAACCGATTCGCGCCTTACTACGACGTCATCGCAATGGCCCGGAATTTCCTCCTCGCCAGATCTGGCGCATGCGCACATCGAAAAAGAATGCGGACTTCGCAGCTCTCCCAATATTAAATAGTTTGATGGCCATAATTTGATAAATCATGTCGAAAGCACCATCTCAGCCCGGTTCTTCGGGTGCCGCGGCCAACCTGGGACCTTCATCGTCCTCCTCCTGCTCCTCGCCCTCGGCAGGTGGCACGACGTCCCCCGCTAACGTGCTGCACGCACAACCCGAGAAACCCCAGCACTACACGTACGTAACGAAACACCTTTACACCCACCTGATCACTCATGCAAATCACATATATTTCATGCATGAGCAATTTTACACACCTCTGATGAGTTTTTATGGCTCTGGTGAGCTGGAATAATGAGCTTGATTTACAGAGGCCTAGTTGTGCGATTGTTTGCATGCATTGCATTGAGATGATGTTTTGAAGAATGCTCTGGCGGTGTGTGTAAACACAATAAAAAAGCGAGCTATACTGTGCTTAATTTCACTAAAATGTTATGCATAGTGAAATCTTGGTTAAAGTTACATCCATTCTTCTGATCACAAATCACTGATGAAACACCACGTAACTGGGTCCCAACAATGTTTGGTTAAGGAATTTGCTTTTGTTCCGTTCATTACAGTATAAGGATTAAAGACAAAAATTGTATAGTAATTTGTTTCATAAAAGAAAAATGTATGTAGTTATTTAAGTATTTACTACAAAGGGCCAAAACTCTACAATCTTTTAGATTTTAATCTACACTACCAGTCAAAAGTTTTGTAACGTTTTTTTTTAAACGTAATGTCTCTTCTACTCACCAAGCCTGCATTTATTTAAGCCAAAATACAGAAAAAAACAGTACAATTTTGAAATATTTTTACTATTTAAAATAACTGTTTTCTATTTGAATATATTTAAAATGTAATTTATTCCTGTGATTCCAAAGCTGGATTTTTAAGCATCACTATTCCAGTCACATGATCCTTCAGAAATCCTTCTAATATTCTGATTTGCTGCTCAAAAACATTTGTTATTATTATTATTATTATTATTATGTTGAAATCAGCCAAGTATAATTTTTTTCAGGTTTTGTAACATTATAAATGTCACTTTTGGTCAATTGGAAGCATCCTTGCTTAATAAAAGTATTAATTTTTAGAATTTATTTCCCAAAAAATGATAAATGCTGATTTTCGGACCTTTGTGTTCATCTTGAAGAAAAAAAAATGTACTCAACTGTTTTAAATATTGATATTAATAGTAATAAAATGTTTCTTGAGCAGCAAATCAGCATATTAGAATGTTTTCTGAAGGATCATGTGACACTGAAGACTGGAGTAATGATGCTGAAAATTTCGCTTTGATCACAGGAATAAATTACATTTTAAAATATATTCAAATAGAAAGCAGTTTTTTAAAATGATAAAAATATTTTTAAATTTTACAGTTTTTGCTGTACTTTGGATCAAATAAATGCAGGTTTGGTGAGCAGAAAACTTTTCAAAACTTTTCAAAAACTTTTGACTAGTGTATATTATAATAAAATTTACATTTGTAAGTTCATTTTATTCTCTGTACATTTTAATACATCATAGCCATAACCGTAATTGACATGGAAAATAATTTGAATTGAGATTGATCAATATGTGTTTATAACTAATTAGTTTTGTTTCTCTCAGTCATGACTTATGTTAAATCCATGATTTCTGTGACTTTTTTAGTTTTTACACTCACAAATAGCCAAATATACTCACAATATATCATCAAATTTAGAACAAATTGCCAGAAAAAAAAATACTGCGGACAATACAAATTTCTATTACTTTTCTATGACATATTAAAGCTTAATGATTCATTACCCTCTCTTGTCTGTGTTCAGGTATCTGAAAGAGTTTAGGACGGAGCAGTGTCCCCTATTCGTGCAGCACAAGTGCACTCAGCACCGGCCCTTCACCTGCTTCCACTGGCACTTTCTGAACCAGAGACGACGGAGGCCGATTCGCAGACGAGATGGAACGTTTAATTACAGCCCTGACGTGTACTGCGTTAAATACGACGAGGGCACAGGGACATGCCCTGATGGAGATGAGTAAGAACCAGGACAAACTCCTTTTTTAAGTCACTGTCTCTGACTTCATGCTGATGTCTTTGTTTAATTTGTTTGCGTATTGCCAGGTGTCCATTTTTGCACCGAACAGCCGGAGACACAGAGAGGCGGTATCACCTACGGTACTATAAGACTGGTTCCTGTATCCACGAGACTGATGGGAAGGGCCACTGCAGTAAAAATGGCCCTCACTGTGCCTTTGCTCATGGCTCCCATGATCTCCGTAGCCCTGTCTATGACATCAGGTAGGCACTTTTAAAGCAATAATTCATCTGAATATGAAAATTATCATTATTTATTCACTGCGTCGTTCCAAACCTATATCCTTTCTTTCTGTGGGAGACAAAAAGAGTAATTTTTAATCAAAGTCATTAATTAAATTGCCTTTAAATGTATTATTATTATACACTAGGGCAGGGGTGGCGAACTCCGGTCCTGCAGAGTTCAGCTCCAACCCTAATTACAACTCACCTGCCTGTTGCTTTCTAGTAACCCTTCAGACCTTGATTAGCTTGTTCAGGCGCGTTTGATTAGGGTTGAAGCAAAACTATGCAGGGCTGCGGCTCTCCAGGGCCGACGTTCGCCACCCCTGGACTAGGGTTTAGAAGTTTACTGTCTGTAAAGTGTTTTAAATGTTGTTGAAAGAAGTCTCTTCTGCTCACCCAACCTGCATTTATTTGATCCAAAATACATCAAAAGCAGTAATATTGTGAAATATTTGTATCATTTAAAATAACTGCTTTCTATTTATGTAATGTATATTAAAATGTTATTTAGTTATTGTAATGTATATTAAAATGTTATTTAAATCAAAGCAAAATTTTCAGCATCATTACTTCAGTCTTCAGTGTCACATGATCCTTCACAAATCATTCTAATATGCTGATTTGCTATTCAGGAAACTTTAATTATTACTATTATCATCAATATTTAAAACCGTTAAGTACATTTTTAAATAAAATAATAGCTTTTGTAACATTATACACTATACCATTCAAAAGCTTCAGAGTCAGTATATATATATATTTTTTAATTATAGAAATTAATACTTTTATTTAGTAAGGATGCTTTCAATTGATCAAAAGTGATGATAAAGACATTTATAATGTTGCAAAAGATTTTTG
Source organism: Labeo catla (assembly GCA_012976165.1). NCBI lineage: Eukaryota > Metazoa > Chordata > Actinopteri > Cypriniformes > Cyprinidae > Labeo > Labeo catla. The sequence continues at coordinate 371,206 of VONZ01000388.1, forward strand.
TTTCAGATAAATGCTGTTCTCCAGAACTTTCTATTCATCAAAGAAACCTGAAAAAAGTTATATTCAGCTGTTTTCAACATAATAATAATAATAATAATAATATATGTTTTTTGAGCAGCAAATCAGCATATTAGAATGATTTCTGAAGGATCGTGTGACTGAAGTAATGATGCTAAAAATTTCAAAAAGCTTTGAAATAACAGGAATAACCTAAATTTTAAAATATATTCAAATAGAAAACAGTTCATTTAAACAGTAAACATATTTCTGTTTTTGCTGTACTTGCTTGCTGAGCAAAAGAGACTTCTTTAAAAAAAATATTAAATAGCTTACTGTTCAAAAACTTTTGACTGGTAGTGTATAATGTATATTTTCAAATGTAATTTATTTCTGTGATGCAAAGCAGAATTTTCAGGACCATTACTTGAGGTTTCAGTGTCACGTGATCCTTCAGAAATCATTCCGCTCAAGAAATTGTTTTAATGATCAATGTTGAAAACATTTGTGCTTCTTAATATTTTTGAAAACAAAAAAAAAACAAGAAAGAAAACAAACAAACAAACTGATATATATGTTTTTCAAGTTTCTTTGATGAATAGCACAGCGTTTTTCTGAAATAGTAATATTTTGTAACATTATTCATGTCTTTACTGTCACTTCTGATCAATTGAATACATCCTTGCCAAGTAAACATATTAATTTATATATATATATATATATAAAAACAATCATACTGATCTTAAACTTTTGAACAGTAGTGTACATGGTGTTTTTTTCCCCTTGGGTTTGACGTTTGTTTTTTAATTTTTTGTTCAGAGAGGTTCAGGTGTTAGAAGCCCAAGCTGGTGCTGGATTGGTTGAGGGAACATCTGGAGAAGGGCAGTCAGGAGTTGTGGCCAGCACTGCACTCATAGAAAAGATCCTTAGTGAAGATCCACGCTGGCAGGGTGAAACAAGCCTCTCCAAATGACTTTACAATGAATCTAAACATCAAACTACGTTCATGTGTCATTCTTCATGCCATTCTTTGCTCATTTCTCCTCATGTAGACAACAGTTTCGTGCTCTCCCACTATAAGACTGAGCTTTGCAAAAAACCTCCTCGGCTGTGTCGTCAGGGCTATGCATGTCCTTACTATCACAACAGCAAAGACCGCAGACGGAGCCCTCACAAACACAAATACAGGTCTGAACAAATACTGCTCTTTTTGGTTCTTTTGTTATTAGTGGAACACAAACTGATACATTTTGTTGAATCTTATGGAGATAATTTTCATACAACAACAATTCATAGTGAACAGAAAAGACAAAAACAACTTGCACGCTACATTTCAAGTTTTCTGAAGTCATTTGATAGCTTTTTGTGAAGAACAGACATTTTCCATCATAATACTTTTTAATGGTGCTATTTTTTGTTCCTGAAGAGCCCTGCCATGTCCCTCAGTGAAACACAGCGATGAGTGGGGGGACCCCAGTAAATGTGAAAGCGGAGAAAGCTGTCAGTACTGCCACACGAGGACAGAACAGCAGTTCCACCCCGAGGTATTTTACACTCAATCTAATGCGGATGGACTCTGTTTAACATCAGCGTTTCCTGTAAGAACAAGGACATCCATGTTTTTGCATGGTACTTATAGATGTAATGCAATAAAACGATGACTATTTGATTATGCTGTGCTTGTGATGCTCATTAGGGTTGCTGTTTTGTTTGGCCCTTTGGCATAAGTGGCTCTTTTTTAAGGTTATTGATTAGTGGTGTTAATGTTAGTCATACTTGTGTTATTAATCTTCTAAGTGTGACGATACAAGACTTTTGTCTGGCGAAGGATAAAACGTGTGGAAAAAAGCAACCTGAGTAATATTTAGGAATCTGAAAATTATAGATTTATATTTGTAAAGTAAAAAATATAAATAAAATAAAATAATTAACATTAAAATAATTAAGCTTTAGGAGCTAAAAGTTCTTCCCACTCTATTTAATCAATTATTTTTGACCCTGGACCACAAAACCAGTCATAATGGTAATTTGTGTTTTAACTGAACTGAATTCATACACATGAAAGCTGAACAGATATGCTTTCCATTGATGTATGGTTTGTTAAGATAGGACAATATTTGGCTGAGATGCAACGTTTTGAAAATCTGGAATCTAATGGTGCAAAAAAATCAATATATTGAGAAAGTCGTCTTTAAATTTGTCCAAATGAAGTTCTTAGCAATGCATATTACTAATCAAATATTAACTTTATAAAAAATATGAAATTTATAAAATATCTTAATGGAACATGATCTTTACTTAATATCTTCGTGATTTTTGTCATAAAAGAAAAATTTATAATTTTAACCCATACAGTGTATTGTTAGATATTGCTACAAATATACCCGTGCTACTTATGACTGGGTTTGTGGTCCAGGGTCACAATTTAAATGACTTTTTCATGGTCATTCATGATTTACTGGATTTTTAAAAATATTTTTAATTATAAAAATTACTCGATAAAATATTTCACGGACTGGCTTGTACAAAAACTGTATATTCTTTCTAAAATTGCTGTGATGATTTAAGCTTTCACTAATTTACATGACTTTTCCTGTGTCTGTGTAAAGCAATATTAAAGTCTGTATTAAAGCAAATCAGAGAATAGAAACATTTTTAATTGCCTTTACACAGATTTGAAACAAAAAGTTGCTGAGAAGGCTAAATTAAAATATTTAGTATCTTAAATTAACATATTTAAAGTATGCTTCTGCTCTTCATTTAAATAATTTCAAGTTATCTTGAGCCCTCTTGGAAGCACAGCACTGATGTTTTTGGTGCTTTTGATAAATCAAGCACCACTAATATTTACCTAATTATAAACTTTTTCCTCCACAGATCTACAAATCCACCAAATGCAATGACATTCAGCAAAGTGGCAACTGTCCCAGAGGGCCGTTCTGTGCTTTTGCTCATTTAGAAAGTAAGTTTACATTTTTGTAATGTTAACATGTGGTGACACTATTCACACTTATATTGGGTGTTTAAGATCTTACATGGTAACTGAACCAGTAGATATCAGTTTATTCTAAATGTGAATGTGATGGTTGTGTGAAATATGTATTGTATTGTATATCATGATTGATTGTCTGTTGGTTCTGTTTTGTTTCACAGAAGTAACTGTCAGTGATGAGCAGCTGGCTGTACAATGCAGTTCACCTCCCCTAGAAATGTCCTGCTCTGCTCCCTTAGAAGACTTCAGTCAGAGCGGAATGAGTGCCGCCACAGAGGAAGGGCTGTTGGGAAGGGTTCTGTTTGAGGAGTCCTCTAGTTTTGATGCCAGTCCAGGAGGAGAGGGGGGTTATGGGAAAGCTCCTGGGTTTGAGAGGGAAGACCAGGTATAGTAATAACACTTTGTTAATGCTTTTATTAGAAGGAGTCTGTGTTTTTGAGATAAACACAGCATTCCCATTGTTATACAAAACCTAGAAATTTTAAAATTATGATTCCAAGCTAGGAAAAGTCATAAAAATTAGTAATCTTAAAAGTTACATTTTTGCTCTGCTCTAAAACAGTTAAGTGGCTAGAAATATACTACAAAAGAAAGGTTCAGAAAGGTTTTTTTTCTCACCAAGGTTGCATTTATTTGATCAAAAATACAGTAAAAACACTAATATTGTGAAATAGATTGAACTGAAATAGAACCGATTGTTTTGCATCATTACTCCAGTCACATGATCCTTCAGAAATCATTCTAATATTCTGATTTGCTGCTCAAAACATTTATCATTATTATTATGTTGAAAAATGAGTTTTTAAGGTTTCTTTGATAAATAGAAAGTTCAGAAGAACATTATTTGTCTGAAATAGAATCTTTTGTAACATTATAAATGTCTTTATCATCACTTCTGATCAATTTAAAGCATCCTTGCTAAATAAAATTTCTCTGCAAAACAGTTATTTTAAATAGTAAAAATATTTCACAATATTACTGATTTTATTAATATATATTATATATCTTATTCCAAACTTTGAGTAAATTCCGTTGATTGATATCTGGCATACAAGTGGAAATATGCCCCAGAATTCTCCATGAAAGACAAAACAAATCTTATAGCTTAAGTTTAATATCTTGTACAGGCCAAACATAGAAGTTTTTCAATGGACCAGCGCAGCAGAGAAATTTCATCCATGCACAGCAAACAGGTACTGAACCTACTCTTTCAAAACGCGTGTATGAAAATTACAAATAGGACAAGCACCTTTTGCATTCTATGTTGTGTGTTTTCAGGATTTATTGGTGTTTCTGCCTGTTGGCAGTCCTCTCAGTATGTCCTCCAGCATACCTTCCAGTCTGGCAGCCACCCCACCCAGCCCTGCACCCCCCGGCCCATCTTCAGGCATGAATGCCAATGCTCTTCCATTCTACCCTACAAGTGACACGGTGGAGTCAGTAGTGGGTGAGTGCGAGATGGTTCACCCCATGAAGTTACATCAATTTAATTTAATTTAAGTTCATTTTTATTTAATTTATTTAATGTATTTTATTTTATTGTATAATTTAATTTAATTTATTAAACATTGTATTTATTATTAAGTATTTAATATGATTATTTTCTCATTTGTTTATTTTCTTTTATGGAACACAAAATGTCATTCTATGAATTGGTGTTGTTTTAGTAATTTTTGTTTATAAATATTTGCAAAAAGTACACATAATTTAGCTTTACTGTTAAATAGAATGTATTTTTTTTAAAACAGTATCTGTTTCTCCTTTTGACTAGAGTCTGCATTGGATGATCTCGACCTGAACGACTTCGGAGTCTCGGCTCTTGAGAAAAGTCTGGAGAGTTCAACTTTACCCAGCATGGGCCTCATGTTAGGTTGGTGATGAGTTTACAGTCTCATCAAAAAAAGGTGACAGCGTTGCTGTTGTAAACACTATAACTTCAAAAAATCAGCACTGACATCGGTCTTCAGTTCTGTTTTTGTGATCATTTTTCCTCAGGAGGCAGTCAGTTACAGAGTTCAGCACCTGTCAACATCCCTGGCTCCCTCAGCAGCCCCTCTCCTTTCAGATCACCCTCACCTTCTCCACCAATCAGAGCCCACCACTCACCATTCCTCTCTGCGCAGTTGCCACAACCCAGCCAATCAGAGAGCAGCTTTTTGGGGACCTCCCATGGTTCTTTAGGTTTGTGTTATATTACTCCATTCTGCTTTTTTGCAAGGCTGCTTTGCTCATTCTGTGACATATCTAGGTCAGCATTCTTGTTTACAAGCACAGTGAGAGTATATAAATGTAACATAAAATTGAATTACTAGTTGTCTTTTTGCTATAAAGCAGTGCTGTTTTGCTGTAATAAACTGGAGTGATTGTGTGGGAGACCCAGTCAGACATGACAGTTTGGTTTTGTCTTGTAGGTTTAAATGGCATGAGCAGCAGTATTTGGGAACATTTTCCAACAGGCCAAAGTTCACCAGGTACCCCTCCTGCCCTGCTCTCCACAGGGAGCATGTACAGTGAGGCGTCACGTCTAAAACAGGAAGTAGAAGAGGCACACAGGGTGCTGAAACACTGGGACCACAGCTGGAGACAGATGGCTCAGGTCAGACTCCATCTGTGTGTGTGTGTGCATGTTTATATGAAGGGAATGGGGAACTGTGTACTTAAAGGACCATATTTCACACTTTTATAGCATTTGATTTTTTTCCCACTGACGTTAGTCTAGGTTTGTTGTTCCAAAAACAAATGTAATCTAGTTTTCTGTGACCTCATTTTGCACGCTTTTTCTGATCCTGACAATTCATTAGGATGATATTAGTTCAATATCTTTATGATTTTCATATTGGGAATATGATTTGCTATCCTTTTTGCATGTAAAAAATACCAACATATCAAATCAATAATAAATTAAATATATATAAAATTCAGAAATAAATAAATATTAAATCTGTTATATACAGTTGAGGTCAAAAGTTTACATACACCTTGCAGAATCTGCAAAATGTTCATTTGCGTGATACAAAATGCATTTTATTTTTTATTTAGCTCTGTCCTGAATAATAAACTTTACATAAAACACGTTTACATATAGTCCACAAGAGAAAATAGTAGTTGAATTTATAAAAATGACCCTGTTCAAAAGTTATTTAAAACTTAATACTGCGTTGTTATCTGTATGATCCAAAGCTGTTTTTTTTTTTTGGTTTAGTAATAGTTGTTTATGAGTCCCTTGTTTGTTCTGAACGGTTAAACCGCCCGCTGTTCTTCAGAAAAATCGTTCAGGTCTCACAAATTCTTTAATTCTTTTTTTTAGCATTTTTGTGTGTTTGAACCTTTTCCAACAATAATGATGATTTTGAGATCCATCTTTTTGCACTGAGGACAACTGAGGGACTCATATTCAACTATTACAGAATGTTCAAATGCTCACTGATGCTCCAGAAGGAAACACGATGCGTTAAAAGCCGGGGGGTGAAAACTTTTTGAATTTGAAGATCAGGGTAAATTTAACTTATTTTGTCTTCTGGGAAACATGTAAGTATCTTCTGTAGCTTTTGAAGGGCAGTACTAAATTAAAAAATATGATATTTAGGCAAAAAATATATATATATTTTTATATCGTCATTCTGTTCAAAAGTTTACACCCTCCGGCTATTAATGCATAATTTTTCCTTCGGGAGCATCACTGAGCATTTGAACCTTCTGTAGTAGTTGCATATGAGTCCCTCAGTTGTCCTCAGTGTGAAAAGATGGATCTCAAAAACAACTATCACTAAAACACAGCAGTGGATTATTCAGGTAACAACACCGTATTAAGAATCAAGTGTATGCAAACTTTTGAACAGGGTCATTTTTATAAATTCAACTATTATTTTCTCTTGTGGACTATGTGTAAATACCTTTTATGTGAAATATCTTATTCAGGTCAGTACTAAATAAAAAATAACATGCATTTTGTATGATCTCTCTTATTTTGGTAAAATAATTAACATTTTGCAGACTGCACAGTGTATGTAAACTTATGACCTCAACTGTATTAAAGGGATAGTTCACCCAAAAATAAAAATTCTGTCATTAGTTACTCAATTAATGACAGAATTTTCATTTTTGGATAAACTATCCCTTTAAATCAATGGTATGTTTGCACTTCCCTATGTCAGAATCCATGCAATTATATGTTGACCTGTAGTATGGTTAGTGTTTTGACTGACAGTTTTCTCTTACCTGCTGCAGTCATTGGCGGTCTTAAAAGCAGACGCAGAGGAAGCTCGTCTCATGGCCGGGCAGCTGGGTATGGAGGCGGAACGAGCGCGGCAGGCTGAAGTGGAGGCGCAACAGCAAGCCGCTCTGCTGGAGGAGGCGCTAGACAGCCTACGGCATGCAGAAAACCCACATCTCCAGCTTCACCAGCTACAGTTACTGCACAGACTTCCACTGAGCTCCATCTGCAGCCTGCAGGCACAGATCTGCTCTTGCTTACGCACTGTAGAACAGGTAATGAACACCTGCTACCTGAGAACCTTGTGAAACTGTCATGGGTTTTCATTTGCTAATATTGAATTTGCTTAGATTCTTCTCCAAAATGAGTCACATTTTTGAGGGCCTAAACATGCTCAAACTCGTGACTTTGCACACACGCCAAAAGTGGTGAAAATATACGTTTGATATTGGTTGCAAAAGTGGGTGTGGCAAAATGGCTCAATAGCACCACCTGTAAAATTTCAACAAAGGGCCCCTCAAGCTATGTTTCACATACATGTACGAAATTCGATAGACACATGTAACACACCAATACCTATAAAAAAAATCCCCCAGTACAAAATCCGAAACCCAACAAGAAGTCTGTTATTTTGAATTTTCTCGGCAGGTTTTGTGCCGTTTTTGCCTTTTTTCATGTGTTGTAGATAAACAAACTTCTTTTAGAGATTTAAACAGATCAACACCAAATTTGGTCAGTGCAATCTAAAGCCCTTTGTGACGTTAAATTGCGAAGATCTTGAGTTTCCGTTAAAAGGGCGTGTCTGTGGCAGCCTGACAAACTTTGATGTTTCGCCATTGAAAAAGGAAGTTGTTATAATTCAGGCATACAATGTCTGATCTGCGCCAAAATTTATGACCAAATTCAGTTATAGTCGTAGCGCCACCTGCTGGCAACAGGAAGTGGAATGTTTTACGCTCTAACAGACTACTCCGAGATTCAATAACATCAACATTATATTTGGTCAGTCTAATCTAAAGGCCTTTGTGATGTTAAATTGCGAAAATCTTAGGTTTTCGTTAAAGGGCGTGTCGGTGGCGGCCTGACAAAGTTCGATGTTTCGCCATTGGAATAGAAGGTGTTGTATCTGGCCATACAATGTCCGATCTGCTCCAAACTTCACATTCAATAAGAGTCCTGGCCTGAACACATCTAAAGGCCAATATTCTATTATAACATTAGCGCCACCTGCTGGCAACAGGGAATGACTTGTTTTACACGAACTTAAACATGCAATGTCCAATTTGCACCAAACTTTCGATAAGAGTCCTGGCCTGAAGACATCTAAAGGCCAATATCCAGTTATAGTCATAGCGCCACCACCTGGCAGCAGGAAGTTTGGCACATATAAATGACTTCTATATTTACCACTTCAAATGCATATTGCCCACTGCTTCACAGTTTTCCTAAAGCCACCGGGCGGTGGTGACCCCGGGTGTGAGGGCCCTTTCAACGCTGCTTGCAGCTTTAATGAGAAATGATTTTTTTTCTTTTCTGGTCAAATATGACCTAGATATTTTTTTTTTTTAAGGTTCACCAAATAATGTGACGTACAAGTAGAGCTGAATTAGATTAATAACAACGCATGTTGGATTGCATTGAATCTCTCTTCTCTCTTCTTTCAGGCTGTGTTCAGGAAGCAGAGATTACATTGTTTATCTTGCGATGAGATGGGATCAGTGACGTTGCCATGCCAACATGGCCTGCACTGCGAACGATGCGCAGCGTCCACAGAATGCCCGCTGTGCAGCGAACACCAGCAGAGCATGAACATCCCACAGTCATAATGCTAATGTGCTATAATCCACACACTAGACATAAACCCTGACCACTCACATTCAGATTTCACTCAAATTCCCATTACAACTACGGCCTTATCTTAGCTAAAAGCTCAGAGTTAATTGAGAAATATGATCTAGTTTTGATTAATATCAACCATATCAATAAGACATGTCATATCCTTTGTTAGCATGCAGTCAGTCCTAGACCTCAGTGGGACCATTTTATATTCAAAAAGAAAGAAATTACTAGAGCAACTGACATGCATCAGCAGTTTGTGATATTTTTATATTTCACGATATAATAATATGCTTATGTCTCATTGTAATCTTCATTTTCCATGTCTTTTAAATGGGAACAAAGCAAACATAACTTGCATTAGTATTCAAACCTGGTCTAGCACTAATAATTTAGTTAGTGCTTACTCTACATGACAACACATTTAGAGATTTTAAGGAAATATTTAAGTGATGATCATGATACCAAACTCCCATATTTCCTATACGCTTTATATAGAATCATAACACACGCATATATAGTAAGACAATCCTATTCTTTTTTTAAAAACACTTTTAAATTGAAATGTGGAATGTCCTTTTAGAACATTCTGAAATGTTTACAGTAGAAATGCAGTCTTCAGTGCAGCTGAAATGATTTTTTTTTTCAGACATGGGAGATTTCATAATTAATACAGATTAGTATAGTTAGTAGCCATATAGGAAATTTACAATTGCATTTATAGGATTTTTTTAAGATTCCAGGGAACGGCTATACAGCAAAATGGAAAATAAATACGGTTTTGCAGCTTTTCATTCTCAGGATTTTTTTTGAAAGAGTCATGTTAAACTGGAGTGCAAGAGCAAGAAGGCAAACACTCTCTTTATGTAATTCTAATGTGCATATTTTATTTAATGCATTGATTGAATAATTAGCCCGTTTACTAATCCAACAGCACGTTCCCAACTGCAGCTTTCCATTCATGTAAAGGCGTTTTATGTGGACACATGTGTGACACCAGTGGAAAAGAGGGTAATTCATGTGCACTGATTAGCAAACATAAGAGACGTAATAAGCTACGGCTGTCAGAAGAGGGCTTGACTTCAGTGTGTTTTGATTTATTTGGATGATTTTATTTGAATTCAGTTTGAAGGCACAGTTATATGGGATGCTCAACAGATGACTTCCTGTTGCTTCACTGTGAATTCAGAAATCACCTGCTCAGTTTTGTTCATACACAGTGTTTCAGTCCGATTTTGTAAAAGACAATAAACAAATGTATATTTTTGGATGAAAATGTTGCATGTTTATTTTTTTTAATATCAAATAATAACATAATAACACTTCCTTACAATAATTAAAAGTCTCTACATTAAATAATATAACAAATAATAGACAAAAAAGGGAATATAATGTTAATTTGGTTGTTTTCGTTTTTTTTGTCCTCTTAGATTTCCTGAGACTTCTTTTCTCTTTGTCTGCGTAATTTAACGAAGGCCTGAGCTTCTCGCTCACCTTTCCGGGCCTCAAGTAACTTCAAGGTATTTTCACCTGCAAAAACAGATGGGATGAGGTCATAATAAATTGGTACATATGACGTTTAAAAACATTTAAAGTAAATAAAAAAATATAGATACTACTGTCAAGTACAGGTAGCTATGCTCACCAAGGCAGCATTTATTGATCAAAAACAGTAAAAACAATAAGACTGAAAAAAAATTTGTAAGTTATAAACTTGGAATTTCAAGAAAAAAAGCAACAATTGCAAGATATAAACTCAATTCTGAAAAAACAAAAAAATCTGAATTGTGAGTTTATATCTCGCAATTCCGACTTTATTTCTCAAAACTGGGACTTTGTCTCGCATTTCTGACTTCACCCAATTCTAAAAAAAAAGGCAGAATTGTGTTTATATCTTGCAATTCTGACTTTACAACTCGCAATTGCAAGATTATATCATGAAATTTGGACTTAATTTCTCAGAATTGTGACAAAAAAGCAACAATTGCAAGATATCAACTCAATTCTGAAAAAAAAAAACTGAATTGTGAGTTTGTATCTCGCAATTCTGACTTCATAACTCGCAATTGCGAGTTTGTCACCCAGTTAAAAAAAAAAAGGCAGAACTGTGTTTATATCTTGCAATTCTGACTTTATAACTCGCAATTGCAAGATTATATCATGCAGTTCGTACTTAATTTCTCAGAATTGCGAATTTATATCTCACAATTCTGACTTTGTTTCTCAAAATTGCGAGTTTGTCTCACAATTCTGACTTCATAACTTACAATTCTGAGTTTGTCACCCAATTCTGAGAAAAAATAAAGTCAGATCTGAGTTGTATCACGTAATTTTGAGAAATCCCAGAATTGCGAGAAAAAAGTCAGAACTGTGAGCTAAAAAGTCTTTTACTGTCAGTTTTGATCAGTTTAATGTACCCTTGTTGAATAAACTAAAAAAGTAGTGTTCATTTTGTCATTCCAACTTAATATTATTTTCTTTTGTGAAACATGATCTAAATGTTAACAATTTAAAGCAGCAGTCTGTAACTGGGTTGCCAGGTTTTCACAACAAAATCCGTTGTGAAATCCCAATCACGTTTCGAGGAAGATTCCCCGCTAAAAATTGCATTCCGGGTGGTAAAATTCACGTTATTTGGAGGGGTTTCCCTGGTACAGTTTGCATCCCAGGGGCTAAATATAACGTTATTGGGGTCACTTCAACCCGCGGACATGAAAAACAACCAACGGCAACAGTGTAATTCCACGGTAAAACAGCGGAATTGGCAAAACTGCTGCGTAATTCATCATAGACATGAAGAGAAGTAGCTCCGGCTACAATGTTCTTCCACAAGATGCATGCAGTTCTGTTTCTTAACAGCTAGAGTGCCAAAAGTTACGGACTGCAGCTTTAACATAAAGATTACATATGATTTTTTTCACTAAATGTTGTGCATATAACGGGAAGTAACGTACTGTTGGGTTTGGGGTGCATCAAAGGTAAGCGGATCTGTGCGGGTGTGGGATTATCCTGTCCACCTCCGACTCCTGGCACGGCTTTAAGAGAGAGGAACGCCTCTCCTTCGAAGTCATCACTCCTCAAAGTGTCATGGTCCAGCACTGTCACCATCAGACATGCTCCAGGAGACTGGCACTGCTCTAAAGAAATGATACTGTGCCCCCCAGAGGACAGAAACCGCATTACAACCATGAAACAACAACAAAGTAAAAACCAGGTGTCTCCAAACTGCTCTATAGTGGTGGTGGCCTGCAGAGTTTTGCTCCAACCTGCCTAGAAGTTTCTAGTGTGCCTAGTAAGACCTTGATTAGCTTGTTTACAATTTGTTTAATTAGGGCTGGAGCTAAAATCTGCAGGACAGTTGCCATCCAGGAACACGAGTGGACACCTCTGATCTAAAGCCAGCTATTTGTGTTCAGTTTAACAGTTTGTATTTGTTCTTGTTCTCTTTCTCTGTTAGTGATTTTTCAGATGTATGACATGCTAATAGGCTAACTGATGTGGATTGGGCTAATGAGTAAACAGGTGATACATGTTACTGAAAGGCTTTACAAAGCCTTAATTTGGGCTTTCCACAAAAAGAGAGCTGGAAAATTAAGTTTGTGTGCGGCACGTAGTTGAATGAATGAGTGTGATTAAGCGTGTGGTTTCTATTAAAAAAATCTGAGAAAAGTATTTCCTTTCACACTGAGTCAGAAATTTTCGTATGTGTCAAAATTCTTCACACACATAACATCACAGTACCTCTCAAAATGCTTGCTATGCATGTGAAAAACAGAGAATTGAACCAGGTTAGAATTTTTTTTATGACAGATAAAAGTTTCAGAGGCTGTGGATGAGAATTTCATACTCAGTGTGCAAGGACCTTATAAGAGAAAAGAACTTTACTATGGAAGCTTATATCTGACACGGAATAAAAATATAAAAAAGGTAACTACAGCTTTTTATCTCATGATTCTGCCTTTTTTTCTTTCAAATTTTGACATCTTAAAATTCTATTTTTGTTTTTTTCATCTCAGTTATTTTTTCTCAGAAACATCTCAGTTCTATTTTTTTCTTTTTTTGGTTTTGCCATAGAATAAAAAATAAAAAAGTACAGTAATTGTGACTTATCTGACAAATTTTTTACACAACTGTAAGTTTGTATCTCACAATTGCATGTTAACATCTTGCGATTTTCCGCAGAATTGCAAGAAAAAGTCTAAACTGTAAGATATAAATTCAGAAATGTGAGAAAAAAGCCCGAATTGTGCGAATTGTGCTTTTCCCTTTCATTCTTCAGGGATTTTTTTAAAATTCTCTTCTAAGAATGTAGTAGATGAGAGCTTTGTGCTGAAACTGTGCACGTTTACATACAATTCAAAGGACTCTTCGAACAATGGGTTGAGATCGCAGTTCTTGATTTTGGTGGATCGTGGTTCTACTTGACAGAACACATGCTTTGGTTCTAGAGACAGTTGAACGAAAGGATCACTGGAACCTGTAATAGACAAAACAATCCAGTTTCATAAACTCAAACAGCAATCAGAGGCACAAAGTTGCCAATTCTGATACAGTATTTATCTAATGCAATGACATTCAGGTCATTTCAAGTGTTGTCAGTGTCAAAGCACCATAGTTTCAAGACCTACTGGTTCTTGATTTATCAATTTCTTCTATCAATCCCATAGATTTTGTCATTTTTTTTTGAGTAACAAGCATGGTATAAAATGTGTTTGTCTTCTCACCATTTGAGTCGAGAGGAATTAGATTGACGGCGTTGAGAACCTCAACATGCAGTTTGTTCTCTGGGCGTTTGTATGAGGTGATGAGAGTGACAGCTCCGTATTTCTCTCCATTAAACACTTTCTGTAGGAAATGCAAACAAATCCATGTCAGTAACACTTCGCTGGGTCTTATGGGTGATTTCCTGATCTGAGTGATTTCCTCACCTGTTCCCACACTTTCCTCTCAAAGAACTTCTCTATCAGCTGATTACAGGTTAAAGAGTTTTGTGTCAGGTTTGCTCGTAGCGTCTAAGGAAACAAAAAACAAAAACACATATGTGACCCTGGACCACAAAAACACTCTTAAGTAGCATAGGTATATTTGCAGCAATAGCCAACAATACATTGCATGGTTCAAAATGATCGATCTTTTATCTTTTCTTTTATGCCATTTATGCCAAATCATTAGGATATTAAGTAAAGATCACGTTCCATGAAGATAAATACCGTAAATATATAAAAACTGAATTTTTAATTAGTAATATGCATTGCTAAGAAATTTAAAGGCGATTTTCTCAATATTTAATTTTTTTTTGCATCCTCAGATTCCAGATTTTCAATTGTTGTATCTTGGCCAAATATTGTCCTATCCTAACAAACCATACATCAATGGTGAGAAGCAATAAAACACTGACCTTATATTCCTCAGTATGTAGTGTTTCAAGAGAAAGTCCATTCCCTTCAGCATGAAAACACTGCTCTAAGCACTGTCAGAGAAAAAAAAACATAAAAACAAAACATAAAATATAAGGCGGTTGCAAGGCATTGCTAAGGTGTTCTGAGTGTTTGTAATATAGCAATATGTGGACCACACTATTTAAGGCATCATTGACCGTTATATGCTAAAGTATAATATTTAGCATTAGGCTGAACAACTAACCTGCAATGTGTACAGTAATCTCTGAAAGTAAACCAGGTTACTGTCCTCCTGCAGAGATATCTGATGAAGAATCTTAACCGAGTTCATCCACAATGGAGTAAGAAGACTGTAAGACACAAATAAAAATACCATGGCTGATTAACTACAGTTAAAAACAATCAAAATGTACAGACATAGTCTGGCTGAAAAAAAAATGTTAAAATACCTATTAAAATTCTCCTGAACCAAATTCTCATTCATATACTGCAGTTCTTTCTCAAGATATTTCATCAAAGGAACCACAGCCTGGAGATAAGAGAGTCAGACAGTCAACCAGTGTTGCAATGGTTTAGAAAAATGTACTTTTTGTTTTATGCCTCAAGCTGATAAAAGTCAAAAACATATCCCTTACGTCCTCTGTAGATCTGGAGGGAAGCCTTTGACGTGAAGCCATGTTGCGAACATGGGTTTCAATGTCTGTGTTTAACTAAAAAAGAGAGACAAGAAAGCTTGTTTGATCCAAAGTACAGCAAAAACAGTAACATAATATATATATATATATATATATATATATAAGTGCACTTTTTATTTTAGATAAATGCTGAATCCTGAAAAATTTTAATTAACTGTTTTAAATATTGATAATAATGCAAATCAAATGCTCATGCATTTCATGCAAATCAGCATAGTAGAATGATTTCTGAAGGATCATGTGACGCTAAAGACTAGATTAATGATGCTGAAATTTTAGATTTGATCACAGGAATAAATTACATTTTAAAATATATTCAAATAGAAAGCAGTTATTTTAAATAGTAAAAAATATTTCAAAATTTTCAAAACTTTTAATCAAATAAATGCAGGCTTGGGGAGCAGAAGAGACTTCTTTAAAAAGCATTAAAAATCTTACTGATCAAAAACTTTTGAGTGGTAGTGTAGTAGAATAATTGACATGTACTTGCAAAGTTACTTTTAGTCAGTAGAATTGGGGGAGCATCAAAATAAAGTGTTAGCAGATATTAAGCAGATAGTCTACTAATACTATCATAACTTAATGTAGGTGCAAAGTTGCTTACAGTTAGAATGTCTAAAGTGGACTATCAAAACAAAGTGTTACCCAATAAACAGTAAAAAGTGTGTTTTGCTTGTTGTGAAAGTGCACTGTTGCACCATCTCAGGAAGGGCTCATGTACTGTGGATGTGAGAGAGGTTAACACTACCTGTTTCTCTGTTCAGCAAAAAAGCACTTTATTCATCTTATGAAACAGTTCTGAGAACCCTTCTGAGTTTTAGGATTTTGAAGCAGATTATTTCCATCATGCTTTGAAAAGAGTATTATATGCCAGTTTGGAGACACCTACTCTTAATAATGGTATCATCAAAACTTTAAAATGCCACAAACAGAATCTTTAAATGATGCTATTGATGATGTAATCACAGCTTTGGTACCTTCTTCCCAAGTGTTTCAACTGCAGAGCGGATCTCTCGGTTCAGGGCGGACTGTGTGTGTTGCAGCTGTGATGGAAGCGTATTCTGGAACTGAGTATCTCCAATCACGTGACGCGTGCGTTCTCGGAGCCCCGCCCAGTTTAGCTGCTGTGGTAGACGTGTCAAAACGGTGTGCACATGCTCAAGATCGTTCACCACCACGCACAGCTAAATATACATAAACCATGAGGGGTTACTGTAAAACATGCAGATGATCAAGCTAAAACACAACGCAAAGTTAAAGACCACACATCACATGAGATGTCAGTACAAAATTGCTATATTAGGTATACCAGAATAAAAATGCCTCATATAAGCTGCTTCACACACTTCAATTGCCATAAACAGAAACAGACATAAACTACATATAGAACAGATAAGTTATTTTCCATGCACATCTAAAAGACAATATAAGGGGAAAAAAATACATCTATAACACACTCAGTTTTCTAATCATATGTGACCCAGGACCACAAATGTGTTACTTGCCATTTCTTTGTAATTATTTGTAATGATTTACTAGCATTTTCTGAGTAAAAAGATTGTTTTTAGATTGTTTTTAGGGTTTTATTTTTACAGCTAGTAGTTGAACCAATGATTATTTTACCCAGAAAGCCGATAAAAAGAATGATGACTTAACCAAAACCGGTCCCATCCAAATAGGGCTCGTTTTTTAACCACAAACATGAGTGTGTCATATCATCATCAGCTCACCATTTTTATAGCGCTTTCACGATCTGAGTCCACAGACAACTCTTTCACTCGAGCCTTCAGCATCTGACAGTATGTTGATGCAATCTTGCACACATCCTGTAAAACACAATGCAAATTTATACATCCCAAAAGTCAGTTAGCATAAATGCTAACATTTTTTTGTGTGTGTGTACCTCTGTGAGTTTGACCATAAGCATGAAGGCCTCCTCAGGGTCAGGCCAACTCAACTGTTCCCAGAGCTGTGCAACAGGATGCAAACATGCTGCAATGTCCACTGCAGAAGAGCTGTGCTTGACGGGAACCCCTCCAGTCTGCAGTGGCTGCAACTAGAAACGAGAGAAAGAGAATTTGAGTGTGCACTTCCCTTCAGCTTTAAAGGCACAATACGTTTTCGCTACTAGAGGGCACATATTCAAAACAAAAAAAGAACCAAAGGCATAGTTTTATGACGCTGTGATTGAGTGTGGAATCATGGGAATTGTGGTCTTCAGCCCCACAGCTGATGCAATCTGTTGGGACTCGGGTATAATGTATTAAAGATTTATTACCGTCACTGTAGTATGAAGCAGTGTGGGGCTGAATGTCGTGGAAGCGAAACGAGGCTGCTGGAGCAATTGCTAGGGGACGAGCACAATACACAACTTGAAAGCAGCAGAGATTTTATTATGCCATAGTCACGCAGTCGAGCGCTTCCGCTCCTTCTAGTCATGCGTATGTAGGAAATAGCCACGCTGTTTTATCATACTAGATACATTTGAGTGTGTTGAAAGTTCTGTTATAAGGCTACTCTTTGCGTTTGTCACCTGTCTAATAAAATGCATAACATATTAAAGTGTCTTTGGGGTTTCCATGTATTCCACAAAATAAAACCGGAAAATTGAGGGTGTATGATGTCATTGGCAGGCGATGCAAGCACACAATCCGTTACACTAGTTAATTGCTTATTTCTCTGGATTTAAACATTCTTTGAAACATTTGGGATAATGTAAGTACACAAGTCAGCAAAATATATAACACTGTTCGAGTGTTTTTTTGGATACTCAGAACTATGATAAAACAATTTTTTACAAAAAAAAAAAGCTTTACAATCAAGTGTTGACAGTGTTACCTGATCCACTTGCACAGCTTTTTCCACCCTCTCCATTGTGGTGCTAAAGGCTTTGTTTAACCAGTATGGAAGAGCATCTCTGAAGTCCTCATGGAAACTTGTGAGCTGCAATAACTTCCCCCTAAAAGAGAAACCAAAACTTCATGTTTTTTTATATTTATGGGCTTTTTACACCTTTATTCTGAGAGGACAGTGGAGAGCTGACAGGAAAGTACTGGGAGAAGAGAGCAAAGCAGGACTGGAAAAGGACCTCAAGGCAGGATTCAAACTCGGTTCGCCGTGAGCGCAGTTGCGCTATATGTCGATTCACTAACCACAAGACTATGGGTGCTGACCAAAACTTCACGTCCACATTTAGAACTGAAAATTGTGTCAACATTTACTCCCTCTCATGTTCCTGTATGACGTTTGTTCTTCTGTGGAACACAAAAGATTATATTTTGAAGAAGGTTGTTGGCAACCAAGCAGTTTTGGGTCCCATTCCTGTTGAAAATTTAGCATATGCTGGTTAGGTATGTTTTGAAGCATAGTAGTTGGTTTGAGCTGGTGTAAACTGGTCTTTAGTTGGTCATGAGCTGGTTTAAGCTGGTTCTGAGCTGGTCCTGGGCAGGAGCTAGTTGCTACCATTCTTTAAAACATACCTAACCAGTACATGCTGGTTTTTTCAACAGGGATCGACTTCCTAAATATTTTTGTCCATACTATGAAAGTCAGTGGGACCCAAAACCATTTGGTTGCCAACATTCTTCAAAATATCTTTTGTGTTCCACCAAAGAAAGGAATAATGAATTATAGGAATAGTTCACCCAAAAATAAAAATCTGCTGAAAATGTACTCGCCAGTTCAAAGTTAAAATGCCCCCTTAATCAGGGATTTGTTTCCAAACAGGCAAAATTTCACTTCAAAAGACATTAATTGATGGACTATAGTCGTGTTGATTAGTTGTGGAATATTGTGATGTTTTTATCAGCAGTTTGAACTTTGATTCACTGCAGAGGATCCATCTTTAGATTTTTAATTTTTAGATTTTTAATGTTTTATAAAGAATTCTCTTCTGCGCATTACTCCATGTCACATGATCCTTCAGAAATTATTCTAATATGCTGATTTGCTGTTGAAGAAACATTTATTATTTATCTATTCATCAAATAAACCTGAAAAAAATCTACTCAGTTGTTTTCAACGTAAAATAATAATAAATGTTTTTGAGCAGCAAATCAGAATATTAGAATGAGTTCTGTAGGATCATGTGACACTGAAAACTGGAGTAATGATGCTAAAAATTCAGCTTTGAAATCACAGGAATAAATTACATTTCAAAATATATTTAAATAAAAAACTGTTATTTTAAATAGTAAAAATATTTCTTAATTTTACTGTTTTTGCTGTACTTTGGATCAAATAAATGCAGGCTTGGTGAACAGAAGAGACTTTAAAAAACAAAAAAACCTTACTGTTCAAAAACTTTTGACTAGTAGTGTAGATGCTAAGGAAGTCTGTATATTGGGTTGTGATTTTAACAGATTTTGAGTACATCACAAAATAATGTGTACTGTATGCAACAACTCAAAGGTTACAGCTGATTGTAAGAAGGACTGACCTTTTTTGTAAGAAGGCTTTGTCTTTGTGGATGGCTTGCAAGGTGAGATACACAGGAAACAGGCTGTTTGCCAGCGGCTGATCTATTAGATTCTCCAGCTGAGAGAGGGTAGCTCGTAACTCATCAGCCAGCTATTCACAGACACAAATAAGGGACAACCAATGATCTACTGATTATAGAAAAAGACTGATCAGAGAAAAAACACACAGTAGTTTTATGTTTATTTCTTGATTTTTACCAGAGAGTCCAGTTTTCGGTAAACCACAGTGAAAACATCCAACTGCACAGCACTGGAAACAGAGAGAGAGTGTTTTATTATTAAGAGAGTCATAAAATCATGACTTCTCATCAGTGATATGATGGACAAGAATAGCTATATTAACTGTCCATTATTCATTGGCACAAAAACGGTCAAGAAACAAGTTCAAGCTCAACAATTGTTCACATTATATCCAATGAGCAGCACATGTATTCAGCTCGGACATCCTGAAGAAATCCAGTGTTTAGAAGTTAATTAGCTGACTAAATTACAACAGAAAAGAAGCTAAACCTTATAGATAAAAATGTACAGTTCATTACTTTTACCTGACAAACACCTTATTCCAGACATCTTTACTGAGTCGAATGTCTTCTTGCACTTCTCCAATCAACCGAGAGAGGGCGCTGACGGTCTCTATCGGATCCTGTCAAAGAGCACTTATAAAGCACCTGAACTTACATCTAAACTTACAGGAATTATTTGTTTTATACACATATAATCAGTGTCAGTAATCTGCATGGTTACTTACCTTGGTCATGGGTTGATGTAAACCTTTTTTGATGTTAAACCACTCTTCTGTGCCATTCTGGGAGAAAAGGAACATGTTACGCAACTAAAAATGTAGAGTCACATATAAAGTGCAAAAACTGGCCTGGTTTTTTTATTATTTTGGACAGGTTTTTTTTTTTCACTTTAAACTGAATAGTTTTAATAATATTTTGTTACTTACAACAACAGCATCTGTGACCTCAACATGTAAGTCAAACTGAGCAGGATTGAGCTTCTGAAATGCTCGAGTCTTACAAATCTGAACCAGAACTCTACATGAACCAAAGCATAAATATACTTTATGAAAGTTTTGCATGAAAGCACTATATATGTATAAACAAATGAATGATTGCTAACTTATGTTTTAAGTCTGTGCATGTTACCTGAGCAGTGTATGCAGCCGTGGTGTTGTTTTAGGGGTTGGAGGATAGATGTCCCTGTATTTGGACACTAAACAGAGCCCGTACTGCAGAAACCCATGTAGAGAGTCACCCAGCTCCTGTTTCTGTTAGCGTGCAAACATTTGTAACATGTTTAATATGTTATCTACTTTAAAATATTTCAAAATGTAAATGATTCCCTTGAAAGCTTGACTGAATTTTTATCAGCCACTACTTCAGTCTTCAGTGTCACACAATCCATCAAAAATCACTCTAATATGCTAATTTGGTTTTAAATATATTCTTGTTCAAACATTTGGGACACGTTAAAGGGATAGTTCACCCAAAAATGAAACTTCTGTCATTTGTTCACCCTCAGGTTGTCAAATACAGAAAAAATGGAAATCAGTGTCTACCAGCAATTTTTTAGTTGTAAATGTCTTGTATTTAACAGTAGTAAAAAACCCATGCAGAACAACTTGAGTGTGAGTAAGCAACTTTAAACTGATCAAAAATCAGTAAAGACACATACATACAAGACAAAAACGACTAGAACAAAAATTTTTATCTTGTAACGTTTTTAGCTGCTGATAAAATGTTTGGCTTCCTCATGACAGCAAAAACAGCTCAGCTTTACCACAGCATGACGATGAGACTTGATGACTTGATATCAGCCCACAACACTGATGATTTATGTGATAAATTGCTAAAACATCATGTGACACTGTTGCCACATCCCTGCTCATGATGCAGTGTAGAAAGTTTTTTCTAATTCTGTACATCTACACCCACTCTGAAAGCTGTGGCAACAATTACCAACCTGCATGTAGGGGAGTTCCTGTTGGTCCCAGTGGTACTCTATACTGGTTAGCTGCTGGAAAAGCACAGTTGAGTCCACCTCCAGGCTTTGGTAAAGTTTGCTGTAGGCCACCCACTTCCTGTGTAGCACCCACAAACAACCCACACGTATGCAAAAGAGATTTAAATCCATCAGCATGTACTCCATCCATTACATTAAAACAGCTGACACTGCTATTCGTACTGGGTATGTAGTAGAAAAATGTTTTAAAATCTGCCCATGGAAAGTGCAAATCAGCACTGTCTGATTTGCTATTTCTTACTTTCAGGTCAGTTTCACATATAAAGTGTAATGTACAGTATGACATGTTCTTACGCCAAGTCTTGGAGAAAAGGTGAAATGTCATTCTGGTTGGCGTAGTGCTCGAGCAGGGCCGTCCCCTCCCCACACAAATCTCCCTTCCACGGATTACTGTCCTGAAGGGTGCGAATAGAGTAGTATTAAAAAACAGACAGATGCAGACTGTTGTGAACAGAAAAGCTGAATTTAAACTTTAAAGTATTGTGAGTCAGGAAGTGATGCTGATGTTTACACAACCAGTGGCTGTTTAAGATATTTCATCATTTTTAGGGAAGCTTTCACAAATTCTCTTTTGATTAAATGTGTACCTGTTGTTTAGAGATATGAGCTTGAACAAACTGCTGCAGGATGCCACAGTAGTTTACATAAGGAGTCCGTCCAGCACTCAGGGTCTCATCTCTCTGTAAAAAAACGAGTCAAATTAAATTTAAAGAAAGGATCTATCATTCAGTCAATACTGAGTAAATAAATTATCTAAAAAAGTATACTAAAAGTATAATTTTGCAATGTGCACCAGTTTTAAGTTTGTAATGTTCCTCAATGGTCTGGTCTGTTTCAAAGGTACAAACAGTGTATTTTCCAAATTACATATCACAACTTTGCCACACTGAGTGTCTTTCACTTTAAATAACATACTTCACATCAGTATAGTTTTGTAATTCCTAGTAAGAGATTTAAAATTCATTTATTTTACACTAAATAAAGTTCAAGTGTATTAACATATTTACTGACATATCTCTCGAGACTTACTGATATAAAAATTGTAGTTGGAGTACTACTTGTGCGCAATGCACATTAAGCATAAAATATGTTTTAATGTCACTATTGTTAAGGTTTGTATTATCTTTAATCTTTAATATTGGTCTTTAATTGCAAAATATTTCAAGTGCACCTATAGTATACTTGCAGTAGTTCCACTTTAAGTTCAAATACTTAAGTATATCTTCAGCACTACTTCCGCATAATTTAAGTGCATTAAGTACAAAATTAGTTGTTCCAATTTAGCAGACTTTAAACATACCAGTCTAGTATACTAAAAGTACAAATGCAGAGTCTTTTTATTAAGTGCATAATATATAAATGTATTTGTAGCATGAAAAATGTATATGCTTTTACCATTTGAATTAGTTTTTTGGTAACACTTTACAATAAGGTAAACGCTTTACAGCATTAGTAAATGCTGAAAATAACATTAACTAATATTAATAAATGCTGTAGAAGTATTGTTCATTCTTAGTTCATATTAACTGATGTAGTTAACCAATGTTAACTAATGAACTTTATTGTTTTTCTTAAATATGACTATTTAAATTTTATTTTATTTTAGTTTCAGAATTAGTTCTTTATTTTAGTGCTTTAATACAATTTATTGTAGCTAGTTGTCAAGCCAGTTTTATCTCCATCAATTTTTTTTATCTAATACTTACACTTTATTTTATTTCAGCTTGATTTCAATTAATAATGTGTTAATAGTTTAGTTAATGATAATACTGAAACCCACTAATGCATAGATATTTAGGTTAAGTTTCAAGACGAACTGAAAATAACACCACATGCTCTGGTCATTCACACAGTTGCACTTCACTTTTTAAAAAGATATTTTAATATTATACTTCTTTGAAAAAAAAGTTCTTGCAACATAACAGAAAATCCCTTTACGAGTTAACCAAACAAAAACCACCATTTTTATGTACTGGGGAATTTGATGGCCTGCTGATTAATATCAAAGAAAAAAAGATTTCACCTCTTTATGAATGAATTTAAGCTGAAGATGACATCGTCCTCTGTCTGGGTATGTCTCTGTTCGGGGCTCAAGGTTATACCATGTGTCTTCTGTGCAATGCAGGTCCTGCCCACAACACACATACAGTATATGAAGCATATGCTGTGCAACAGAATATGTGACCATGGACCACAAAACCAGTCTTAAGTAGCACAGATATATTTGTAGCAGTAGCCAAAAGCACACTGTATCGGTCAAGATAATTTATTTTTCTTTTATGGAAAAAATCATTAGGATATTAAGTAAAGATCATGTTCCAAGAAGATATTTTGTAAAAACTTTAATTTCTGATTAGTAATATCCATTGCTAAGAACTTCATTTGGACAACTTTAACAGTGATTTTCTAAATATTTTGCTTTTGAAGCCTCAGATTCCAGGTATTCAAATAGTTGTATCTCAGCCAAATATTGTAATATCCTAACAAACATCAATGGAAAGCTTATTTATTCAGCTTTCAGATGATGTATAAATCCCAGTTTCAAAAAATTGACCCTTATGACTGGTTTTGTGGTCCAGGGCCACATATGAGAGACTGAGATATCTTTATACTATAATATTTCTTTAAATATTACATAAAACAAATGTGTCTGAGGTAAGAACTGGTAAGTGGAGCTGATAAAGAAAATCAAAATGATGAGCTTTGACTAGTGTTATGCAAAATACCTTCAGCTTTAGAACAACATTCCCCAAAAAATCATCCTGGCCTTTCTCTTTTTTTGCATCTTTTATCATCCTGTGAAGAGACAGTTGAACACTCAGCATTAAATTAAATGCCAGTACCATTTATATTAATTATTTTAATATATGTATTTAAAAAGGTTTCTATTACTTGAAAAGCTTTAAAAATGTTAAACATTTTAAACCTTTTAAGTCCATGAATGTTTGTTCGAAACTCGTCAAATTTTTGCACTAGTGACACCTCTTCATCTTTGTCCCTTAAAATAAACATGATTGAGGTGATTAGAATTAAAACATACTATTAAATATACAGTACAGTACAATCAGTATTTCTTATTAAAAAACAAGTTGTTTTCACGCACCACATCTCAATATGGAAATTGGCATTTAAGATTTCCTCAAATTCCCTGTAAGAAGCAGCAAATGTTCAAAACGATCACTCAGCAAGTTGTAAGAACAGCTGATCAAGTACTTTCTCTATAGAAGAGATGCCTACTTACAGTTTGAAGGTCTCATCCCAGATGGGGTTGAGTGTCTGTTTCTTTATGGTGGTTTGCAACACCTGCCCTTTAGCTGAACCCCGAACAACTGCTTTCTGTGGTTTATTCGATGGCGCACCACTTTGAGACTCTTTGTCTTCATACAGGATCGAGAGCAGGCAGTATGGATCACTGAATCCTGTTATCAAAAATGCAGATACATTTAGATATTGTCTGGATAGTAGTTACACAACTAGTCAAAAGATTTTTAAAGAAGTATCTTCTGCCCCACCAAACCTGCATTCATTTGATTCAAAGTATAGCTAACAGTAAAATCTAAAAATATTTTTTCTATTTTAATATATTTTAAAATGCAATCTATACCTGTGATCAAAGCTAAATTTTCAGCATCATTACTCCATTCTATGTTCATATGTCCTCAGCTGGTTTCAATGTAATAATAGCAGCAAATCAGAATATTAGAATAATTCAGCTTTGAAATCACAGATAAAAATACATTTAAAATATATTCAAATAGAAAAGAGTTATTTTAAATAGTAAACATATTTCACATTTTTACTGTACTTTGGATCAAACAAATGCAGGCTTTGTGAGCAGAAGAGACTTATTTAAAAACATTAAAAATCAAAAACTTTTGACTGGTAGTGTATGATAAAATCCTGAAAATCCATTGTGCAGTAATAGATAAGGCTGTGCTTTTGTATGTTTCTTATACTATTCTGTAAAATGAATAACCCTCTGTCAGCAAAAAAGCAGATAAAATCATACCACTAATGTCCTTCCCCAGAATTCCCTTGGCTTGTTTCACTGTAACCATGAGGCAGTAAATCGGGGTCTATATTCGTGGAGAAATTTACATATGTAATTAAGTAAATAACAACATAAACAATAACACAAAATCACTTTTTACATGTGGTATAGGTGTTAAGATCTTGCAGTCTGTCAGGTTTAGAGATGCTTTTCCATACACATGAGAACACGTAATGGGTCTTGATCACTCTGTCTGGGTTTATTTTTCAATAATGACAGGCTGACTACATTATACTTTATAGCTTACATATATGTGAATTATATTACACAAATTCTTCATTATTCTTACCAGGATGCTCTGGACTTTTTCACTCAAGGTTTTATGTTCATCCTCTGTCATGGAGAATGCCTGTCAGAGAATGAATATTTAAGCCCCAAGTTTTAAAAGAACAACAATACTGTAAAATACACAAGACTACAAACAAATTCAGAAAAGTGTGTTACCTCTTTGATATAGTCTCGTAACTGCTTGGCACTGTATTGCTCTTTTGTGTGTGTTTTTCCTAAAATATGACTGATTGTGTACAGAAGCTCCTTGTACAATGGTTTGAGCTGCAGGGATAATAATAGTCATTATTCCACAAAGCTCACTGGAAAATACTTGAAGTTATCAGTCTCTGCTGAATCATTACCTCCTTCTCTTTACGTCTCTTTTCACTCTCCTCTGGGTTCTCAGAGTCCTTGAAATCCTGATGGTTTAATTATATTGTAGCAAATATAATAATTTATTTACATAACTCATAACACAATGTCCTTATTTAAAAAAAAAAAAACAGAACTAGCACCAATATAGTTTTAAAATCTCTTCAAAAATATTTTTGTGAGAAATTATAGAATAAATACACTACCAGTTTTTTAAAGAAGTCTCTTCTGCTCACCAAGCCCGCATTCATTCGATCCAAAGTATAACAAAAACATTAAAATTTTGAATTTTTTTTTTACTATTTAAAATAACTGTCTTCTATTTGAATATATTTTAAAATGCAATTTATTCCTGTGATTTCAAAGCTGATTTTAAGCATCATTACTCCAGTCACAGATACTCCAGATTTGCTGCTCAAAGTTTTTTTATTATTATGTTGAAAACATTTGAGTAAAAATTTTTCAGGCTTTTGTAACATTAAAAATGCCTTTATCATCACTTTTGATCAATTGAAAGCATCCTTGCTAAATAAAATTATTACTCCCCCCCTCCAAAAAAAAAAAATAAAATAAATAAATAATAATATATATATATATATATATATATATATATAATAGTATAGTGTATATATAAAGGCTTATAAAAGCTTTTTATTTCAGATAAATGATGATCTTTGGATCTTTCTATTCATCAAAGAATCCTGAAAAAAATGTACTCAACTGTTTTAAATACTGATAAAAATAAAAAAAAAAATGTTTCTTGAACAACAAATCAGCATATTAGAATGATTTCTGAAGGACCATGTGACACTAAAGATTGGAGTAATGATGCTGAAAATTTAGCTTTGATCACAGAAATAAATTACATTTTTTTAAATAGTAAAAATATTTTACAATTTTACTGCTTTTGCTGTACTTTGGATCAAATAAATGCAGGCTTGGTGAGCAGAAGAGACTTCTTCAAAAAACAATAAAAATCTTTTGACTGGAAGTGTAATTCCTGACCTTTCTGTTCAGTTTTCTTGTCATGCCCATTCTCCGTGCAGGGGAGGACTGACAGAGAAAAAAGAGGTTTAGTTAAATTCAGGAATTTGAAGTGAAATGCAGAAATTTAGAAAGAAATTCAGAAAGAAAGCATAAATAATTACACAATACCTGCCTCTGTCGGATCCGATTGGACCCTGTACTTTCAACATGGGTCTACAGATATAAACAAAGAGAGTACTTAATAATACATGTACAATCTGCAACATTTCTGCAATCACTGTTAACAATGATATAGAAACTACATGCAGATACCTTTAACATTGTCTATTCTAATTCCAGATACTCCTATTTTTTATTGTTATAAAACATTCAGCAGAAATGGAATCATTTATGAAATAATCCCACATAAACTCTTTCATAATCAGTTATCAAGTGTCAGGCTCCACATGGAAAATGCTCATGCAAATGCATGATAGTAGGCCTATCGTCTCTGCAGCACTTCCTTATTATAATTAGCAATAAGGAAACTCCATCATAGTGACCCACCATCATGGGTTTAGGATGTTTTTAGTTCGCAGAGAGTAAAGACACGTTGTTTTTACTGAAAAATATGAAATAATATTTAATAAAAAATAGAATAAATATCAAAGCAACCCCTGGAACAAAAAACATTTTATATAAACTTTTTAACATCAAGACTTTAGATTAAAATCTATTTATGTAACTAGACACCATTTCAATTCAAATTGTTTTGGACTTTTTTGCATTTAATATAACTGAAAATAATCAAATTATTTTTTATAAATGCACAAATGTTGTTCCTCACTAAATATGAGGTTACTAAACTGAAATTAATTCTAAAAGAATATTTTAAATTGTTTTAGTATAGCATTGCAGGACACTGCTGTCACTGTGTGACATGTCATGACATCTCAACTAACACCACTTCTTGGAGCTTGGGAAAACAGTGCTTTGACCCAAAAGATAAATATTTTACAAACGTCATGAATTTTACTAACCTCTTTAGGAGGAAGAAGTAGATTTTCCCCTTGTGTGGATGCCCCATCTTGGACTGGTACCATATTTTACAGCTGTACTCGTCACTCCTCACCCGATTATTCAGCTCTCCTAAACACAAGCAACGTGAGTATGTGACAGATGCTCACAACTTTCTTGTGTTACATCAAATAGTCAACCTCTTGAAGTTATCAGTCAAATAGTCTTCACAAACGTCTCATGTTTATGAGCGCAGTGTTTCATTTCGGGTGCGGAAGTTGTCGTTTCCTGTTAAAGGTCGGACCTGCAACTTAACTGTTTCTTCATACAGCAGAAACTGCTACCACGTCGTCTCCTTCTGTTGTTCTGTCACTCCATCTTCCTTCCTCTCTCACAACGCACAACTCTATTCCACTCAGACTTATCTTAATGTATTTAGAAGCTATATAAACCAGTATGGTGCAGTCTTGGTAGCTTCTTTTTTTAACAAGATGCTCTTGTAGTTTCCTTGGTTTGACATAGTGTATGCCACCCGTTTGTAGCTTTAGCACACTAACTTTGCAACATTTAAAATGGATGGTTCCTGCAGTAATAATGGAGAAAACCACTGATTTGCATTAGAAGAGGAAAAGCCTTTAGACCGCAAAGCAAAAATGGTGTTCAATCTAACATGTCCTAAACTCTCTGTTGGGAACAATCAATTGGAGACTGTGTTTCTTAAAATAAAATGTAACTTCATTATTTTGAAGATATTAACTAGACAGAATGAAGACTTAAACGCAACTGTAAAAAAAAAGAAGGTAAAGGGAAAAGAAAGCTATTTTTTCTTAAAATGGCCTGCTTTTTTCATTTTCTACTGAAATAAATAATTGCAAACTGAAAACATAAAATAAACAAAAGACCATTTGTATTCTCTACACTACAAGGAAACATTCTGTACTATGTCCAGAGGCATAATTGCATAATTTTGTTTTATTAAGTATAATTTTCCATGCAGAGTGCATGCCATTTCAGTTGGGTTGCTGAATTGTGATTGCAGCAAAAAGTGTGATGCTATTGTTTGGAAAGTCTTAGTCATTCATATTCCTTTGTGTTCCCACCAACATTTATTTCATATTGCATTTTGTAAATGGGAAATCCCCATAAAACACATTTTCCTTTCTATATTTAGGGCTGTAAAACTCCAAGGGGGCTGCAAGGTAAAAAGTTTTCAGCAGTTTCAACTAAAAAACTTAAGTTCAGCAGCTGCCTTCAAATTTTAAGTTAAATCAACTTAAAATTACAAGTCATTTTAACTCACTACAATAAAGTGAGTTAATATGACTTGTACTTTTAAGTTGATTTAACTTGTGAGTTGAAATTACTTGTACTTTAAGTTGATATAACTTAAAATTTTAAGGCAGCTGCTGAACTTAAGTTTTTAAGTGGTGAAAACTCTTTACTGTGTAATACAGTGTAATAATATAATATAATATAATATAATATAATATAATATAATATAATATAATAGTAAATTTTTGTGAATTTATTATATTTTAATAATATTAAAAAAAAAATGGAAAAATAACAAAAATGATATTTTATTCGTATGTTATGCTTGCTATGTACACTGTAGAGGACACCAGGACTTTAACAAGTCCTGTTTTTAAAATACAAAAAAGATATTTCATTTTTATGAAATAAAGACCAATTCATTTTTATCTGTTATACCAAACTATGAAAATGATTCTCAGCTTTGCTATGAAAGATATAACAGAATGACTTAAAATGTAAAATGTAAAATGGCCATAAACATGTTTTCCCATTGTATCTATACACTGCATCTAAAATCAAAAACCCAAAATTAATGTGTTTTTAGAGCAACATGTAATGAAAAAAAGAAGTGTAATAAATGGGAGTAATAATTGGCAAGATTTTCATAATAATATCTAATATATCTTTTTAAATACTGATACATAATTTCTTTCCCTATTCATTTGTTGTGTCTCCAAAAATGTGTAATAAACATGCTTTAAGTCCTTGTGTCCTCTACAGTGGACATGTAAGAAATCAATGTCATATTTTGATTTGAAAACCATAACATTTTCCTGAGATGTTGATTTATGAAAAACAATTGGGAAATTTAAATCATCATTACAAAATATCATCATATTTCCATCAGGGTGTTAAAGTTAATCACTAAATTAATGTAAGCCATATTAAAAAAACAAAAATAGATATCTCTGAGAAGCCCTAAATGTGCTCTTTACAGGGCATCCAGAGAGAAATTCCCTAAAAGAAATGTCCTCTACAGAGGACAAAACTCCATAGCTGGTTGTCAGGAGGATATAATAATGTCATACGCTTCCAAACTATTTATTGTTGTTGTGTGAAGAGTAAAAGCGCCATCATGTGGTCATTAGGAGGAAATTCTAGTGTTAAGAAAGATGCTAATATGCAAAACTAACAGTTAACGTTAAAGATGAAATCAGCGCAGAAGCGTTTTAAATTACTTACTTCAGGTTTAATCTTTAGTAAATATTCTACTGAAATAGTTTACTTTAATTTGTATTATAATGCATATCCCTATATGCTAACCGTTACCCTGGATGTGTGGTACATTAGTATTGTGTTATAGTGCTATATTGTTTGTTGTAGCCGTTTTGAAATTCATATTGCAGCCAATGTTGTTCGTTATGTTGCAAGTCATATTCTTGGATGATAATAAATTTGGACTTACTTGGAAAGGAGCAGCTTCCTGTCCATTACATTTATCCTTCAACAGTACGCGCCGCTGGTGTAGTGGTATCATGCAAGATTCCCATTCTTGCGACCCGGGTTCGATTCCCGGGCGGCGCACAATTTATTAAACCCATAAAATAAAACAGAAATATTTCTGAGCAAGAGCAAGCCGACTCAAAAAAAAAAAGTCGACCGACTCAGCTATTATAATTAAAAGACACATGATAAAGCACATGCCTGTTCATATTTAAAAATTACTGATGTCAAGGCTGGTCACTTTCTGAAACAGTCTCGGTGACGATACAACACACGATTTTCGTTCCCTGTGAGCTATTTATTTTAAAAGGCTAGTGACTGTTTAGCTTCAAAGATTGTCTGTTGTGCCAGCAAATAATATTCGAGCGCGGGCTGTGAACGAACATTTCATTGGTTGGACTAACTGAACGGATACGCCCCCTTTATTCAACACTGAGTAAGAGCCAGTGTGGATTGGCCATATCGTAAAATGAAGGAAAAAATGTGTAAAAAAGGACCAGTGTCCATATACAATTAGTAATTACATGTTATTTATATTATAGAAAGAAAACGCCGAATCCCATAGTGGTATTTTAAATAAACTAATACGAGTTTAATCGGCTTGGTGTTTCGATTGAGTGAAAGATTCAATGAATCACTCACCCAATGGCATATTTCTGAACGAATATGAATGAATCTTTTTAATGAAGTGATTCAAAAGATTCATTTGAGTGAATCAAAACACCTGTAGTCCACATCATCAGACGAAATACCATGATATATAATTGTTGCCACTGTTAAACCATAACCGGATCATCTATTATTTATAGACAATAGACTCTTCAGTGAACACTTAATACA
The DNA here is from genome assembly GCA_012976165.1 of Labeo catla. Taxonomy (NCBI): domain Eukaryota; kingdom Metazoa; phylum Chordata; class Actinopteri; order Cypriniformes; family Cyprinidae; genus Labeo; species Labeo catla. Next base: position 403,117 of record VONZ01000388.1, read on the forward strand.
CAGCCATGGAAAAATACTCTCTCCACGGAAACTAAAGTAAACAGTTGTTTTACTAGACTCGGTGTACTGTTGAAACACCTTCAGAATATTATATTGAAGGATTTTGGCTAATGTTAACGTCTTTTTAGTATACGTTTCTTGTATTAGAAACGCCTGCTAAATAACTACATGTAAGCGAAGGTAGCTTGTGGATGCCACTTTGTGAACTGAAGTGCTTCTGTTGTTGTTGCTCGGCAACATGCGTCGTAAGTTTGTGTAAAGTTTCTAGGAGGGTGTAACTGAAAGTCTGAGACTTCACTAACTCAAGTCTGTTTAGTGAATCGAATTACTTCTATAATTTGTCATTCCTTACCTATTTTGTTTTAAAAACACTTGAATGGATCTGCAACATGACTGAAGTGAAATGTTTAAGGGGAGAATCTGGTGATTCAGTGCTCGAATGGTCTTGTAAAGGAGAAGATGGGGAGTTCAACATTTGTGGACGTTGTCATTCGTGTGTCCTTTCTGAGAAACTGCTTCACTCCACCCAATGGATGAAAAAGGCTGGAGGTGCATCGCAGAGGAGGTTTCTTACTGGCATCCTTGTGCGGTGCCACAGTCTTCAAATCCTGGAGAATCTTAAGAGTGTTTTACAAGTGACATCAGGCAAGGATTTCACATATACCAGGTCAAGAGCCCAGCTCAGCAAACTTGAGGACTCCATATGGAGCATGGATGGAGCTCTGGACACAAAACTGAAAGGAATGGACATGTTGGAAGCTTGGGAATGGTTTAGGAAGAGCCCAGACTGGATCAAGTCCAAGTATGTGCTGGGGCTCTTGTCTTTATGTGACACCCCTCTTTTGCACATGTTAGGAAATCTGGTGCATATTCTGATTGTTTGGGAGAAACACAAATTTCTACAATTCAACAGTGCTGGTAAGAGTGCATGTAACTTCTCCAACTATACAAAAAATATGATATCTTGCCTGATTGTAGATGTTTTTGCAGATCTCTCAGTTACAGAGTCACGATTCTCCAGCCGTTCAGAATCTGACCACACAGATCTGGATCTTCTCATTCAGGCATGTTCTGTATATGATCCAGCTGACCTGCCTCTAGAAGCTCACCATGGTCAAACAGATGTCTTAAAACAGGAGCGTTCAGAACAAAGTACTGAGCTTTTGCATGTATGATTAAATATATAATTTGAGTAAATATATTTATAAGTGTTGGGTTTATTCAAGATGTCCCTTTTATTATTCAGTGAAGGACCCAAAATCTCTCAAGAGTATCTGTGATGAGGTTGAGCTGGACGTTCAGAGTGTAGACCCCTGGAACAGAAGAACAAAAAGCCAAGATTCAGACTCCGACTGTTCAAATGATCCAGACCCTGCCCTCACTGTCGTCCCCAGGTCGTCAAAATCTCTGTCAGGGGTCAGCCGTCATAGGGATTTTATTCGAAGCCTGCCAGTTGACATTGCAAAGAGGATTTTAGGTAAGTCTAGTTTATCCACACATGGAGCCGTTGAGAGTTTGACTGTTCAGACTTAAAGGGATAGTTCACCCAAAAATGAAAACTCTATCATTAATTATGTCGTGGCACTTATGTCGCGTGAACGTGCATTGTAGACTGATGGTGAAAATAAGAAATTGTTGAATAAAGTCTTTTTTTTATTTTTTTATTTGGCACAAAAATATTCTCGTAGCTTCATAAAATTAAGGTTGATCCACTGATGTCACATGGGCTATTTTAACAATGTTCTTACCACCTTTCTTGGCCTTGAATGTGTCAGTTGCATGGCTGTCCATGCAGGGTCAGAAAGCTCTCAGATTTCATCAAAAATATCTTAGTTTTTGTTCTGAAGATGAACAAAGGTCTTACGGGTTTGGAACAACATGAGGGTGAGTAATTAATGACAGAATTTTAATTTTTGGGTGGACTATCTCTTTAATGTCAGAAGTAAGTATACATAGATTGTATTTTGAGTTGTGCATAATGTCTCATAGTTCAAATATATCTGCTTTTTTCCAAAAAAAAAAAAAACAAAACTTTTTTTTTCTTTTCATGTTCTGAGATGTTATAAATTTAGATGCTTTATTTCAGTTAAGTTAATATATAAGTGCATGCTTAGTTCATGGCGTCACCTTGTTATTTTCAGACCTATGAAATAGTCTAGACTTGTGCTGCTATGGAAACAGTTTTATTGCCTGTGGACAAGAGGGTTAGGCTGACTCTAAAGATACTCTTTACCTACAGTGTAAAAGACTTAGCAACTGAACTGAAAACAATAATGGTAAAAAATATCTTTTCAAGAGATCTAATTTTAAGAGAGCTAATTTTTCTGAAAGTACTATCATCAGAAATTCTCGTATCTGAGCTTTAGTTGCCATTTTAATATATGATATTAAATTATCTTTATGCATCAATTATGCATTTTCATTATAAAAGGTAGCCTAGCAGTATTCAGACATACAGACACATGGGCTTGTTAAGTAATGACGTAATGAGTACATTGAACGCACCTACGAACACTGTATCCGTGTCCAAACCCCCAACTCATTTCACTTGAGAATAATATCTCAGCAGCTGTTTATGAGCACTGTTTATTCATATTAAACATTTAAGCTAAACGTTTTCAAATTTACGGTGTACACTACAGTCTCTGTGCTCACAGTGTCCCAAACACCAAAAAAAATAATATTTATTTATTTATATTTATATTTTTATTGTATGGGATTTCGGTATGGAGTTTAAAGGGTAGAATTATAATTTTTTGGTAGTATTATATGACATTGTGAGTGTATCATTAGTACCATTTGTTGTTTTCTCATGTCATCTGATGTGTTTGGACCCGGAAGTCACGGAAGAGGTGACGCTTGACGTCAGACTTAACAAGCGAATAGCAGTTAGACATAATATTAATCTTTTTCTTCCGTTTTACATATTTTGATATTTTTTGTTATTGACACTTAGGGCTTTTGGATAAGGCCTCGCTGTACAGCTGCAGGCGTGTGTCCATGCACTGGCAGTGCTTAACAGAGGAGGTCTTAACTGAGATGGAGGTAAAGAAGAGTGTTGAGAAACAGGCCATGATTCTACAGGTAAGACATCATAGACCACATCTATGTGACAGCTCATAAATATTAAATATGCCAGTGTAACCAGCAGATCAGTTGGCAGAAACTGGTGTTAACAACAAGTTTGTGGGTTTGATTCCTACCTTCAATGCACAATATACTGCTTAGGATAAATTTGGAACATACTAATTTTGTGAGTGCGTTAATTTTTTAAAGATTGGTCAGTCTTTTCTTCTGCCACATGAAAGTAGTTCAAATGACTATGTTATGTAACTTTGTTCTCAATGGTGTAATTCTAGCATATAAACCCCACTGATTTGTATGCATTTTCAGGGTAACTCAACGTCTAAGGTCAACCCTGTTTATGCAAAGATCTGTGAAGTTGTAGTGCCCATCAGTGAGGACGACAAGCACTTTCAGCATGGAGAAGCTTTCCCCAAACATAAGCTGGTATAAAAAGCCATCGTTTGCACTCTGATTAAAACTTTTTTTAGATTGATGACTATTCCTGTGTTTTTAGTCGCAAGAGCAAGATTTGGATTCAGTCTACAAAGGCTTTAAAACCAAGACCGTCCAATTGGAAGAACGCAACGTGTACTGTGGAGTGTATAACATATCAGTCCTGTTAGAAAGGTAAAAAAATGTGTAAGATAAATTTGTTAAATATATAGATGCGTCATAGTTTTAATACATCCTGTACGTTTTTTTTCACTTAGAGAAGATCCTAGTAGAGTGATGCATTATGCTGGAGGACAGTTGGTGGCGGTTGGCTCCAAGGACCGTACAGTCAGGTTGCTGCATGTCTCATCACTAAACGAGATTCCACCAGTGATCCATGGACATGCAGGTAGTATAAAAGCAGTGCTGGTTTGTGAAGAGAGAGACCTAGTTATCAGCGCCAGCTATGACCTCAGTATCAGGTTAGACATTAATATGGTTGTTTAATGAAGTTAGATCATAGATGGCAGTGCTTTATTTCTGTGCTCCTTACAAAGGTGCTGGAATCTGAAGACAGGTGTATGTATGATGATTTTTCATGGACATTTTGGCACTATAAACTGCCTGGATTTGTATGAAGATAGACTGGTGTCTGGAGCCAAAGACTGTAGAGTTAAAGGTAGGTGGTTATGACTTGTATACAATTATAACAACACAGTTAATTCTGCATAATGTCATTATGTCATCAAAGGAATAATTTACCTAAAAATGAAAATTCTGTAATAAACTATTCACCCTCATGTCATTCCAATCTTGTAAGGCCTTCGTTCATCTTCACAACACAAATTAAGATATTTTTGATGAAATCCGAGAGGTTACTGTCTACACCAAAAGACCAAAGCCTAATAGCGTGTAATATATGTGTATCTATTTCATCATAGTGTGGAACCTGTTGACAGGAAAGTGTGTTGAGAATCTAAAGTTTAAACACCTTAAAGCAATCATGTGTGTGAAGATTAATGAAACTCTGGTGGTCAGCAGCTGTGCTGGAGGTCAGATCAGAATATGGAGCATGGAAACAGCATCACTTATAAGGGTGAGATGCTCCATGATCTTTTCCAGAGCACATGCATGTGTTTTTAATCTTAGAAAAGTTTAAATAGTCTTAAAAACATTGGCATTCCTGACCTCTGATAAATTTCAGCAACATGTTCTTCATGAAACAGCTGCTGAATAGTTGAATGCTAGATGTTCTCCCTCACTTGTGAATTCTTTTTCTTATTACAGCAAATCAGTGGCCACAAGGGGGCAGTGCTTTGTCTGTGCATCGATCAGTGGCATATCCTCTCTGGGGGTTCAGATGGGGTAGTCAAAGCATGGAGCACCAACTCTTGCGTCAAGAAGTGCTTGAGGACCTTCCAGCATCCGAAGTGACTAAGCAAACAGTTTTGTCATCAGTGACCTTACAGCTGGTCATTCTCATTAATAACTTTTAATAGCATAATTGTGTACTTTCATAAATGGTTTTCTCTCTTGCCTTTTCTCTATTATGGTCTTTAGAGAGGTGTTGACCATGTCTTTCCTGTTCCTGCGGATCATTACTGGCTGCATGGATGGAAAGATCCGGATCTTCAACTTCTTAACTGGAGACTGCCTGAGAGTTATTAAGACAAACATGAAGCAATGCCCTGTTCTTTCTCTGCACACGCATGACAACACGTGAGTACACCCTACGTTCGGACATATCACACAATTTTGTGACGCTGTTCTTCCTTATAATGTAATGTAATTGCAAAAAAAATGTTGCATTTAGGTTTGATTGATGTTTTCTGTCATGCTCTCAGTGTGGTTGTAAACACCAGAAGCAGTATACTGATGCTCCAGTTTGCTGAGGTTAACTGGGACTACTCTGCCAGTGCTGTGAGGAATTTTTTCGAGCAGTCCCACGTCTCCCCTGAGAATGAGCTTCGGAGTGCTGAGCGAATGAATCGAGGGGGCTCATCCAGACCAAAAAGACACTCCCAGTGTTTCAAGAACCTCTCAACCTCCAGTATGCAGCTTACACAAGGTACCACCTTTCAAACAGACAGTCAAATATATACAGAACATAATTTCTAATATTTGCTTACAGTGAATTATGAACTGCAATAAGCAGGAGTTTATACTATTGAAATAAATATTTTGAATAAATGCATTGTGCATTAAATACTTTGACATGTCTTGACAATGAATGAGCTAATGTGGTTGATATTCATCATACTTAATGAAGTTCACTTCCAGAATGAAAATTTCCTGATAATTTACTCACCCCCATGTCATTCAAGATGTTCATGTCTTTCTCTCTTCAGTCAAAAAGAAATTAAGGTATTTGAGGAAAACATTCCAGGATTTTTCTCCATATAATGGACTTTATTTGCAGTTTCAATGCAGCTTCAAAGCACTCTACACAATCCCAGCCGAGGAATAAGGGTCTTATCTAGCTAAACGATTGGCCGTTTTCTAAGAAAATACAAATTTATACCTTTTAACCACAAATGCTCATCTTGCACTAGCTCAATCTCATACATTACCGACCCAGTGTTTACAATGTGAATGTGCAAAGAAAGCCAAACGCCCATTACAATAAAAGTTAAAACAGCAATGTCTGACAATTTTGTTGGAAATTGGAGAAAAAAACAAGATAACGTTTTTGCCCTACCCTACTTTTTTTAACCGAAGTACACAGACGAATAACTAACTATGCGTGAAGACTTGCATGGATATCGCAGAGCTAGTGCAAAATGAGCATTTGTGGTTAAAAAGTGTGTACATTTTTATTTTATTTTTTTAAAGAAAATGACTGATCGTTTTGCCCGTATTCCTCGGCTTGAATCGCGTGGAGCCATCTGAAGCTGCATTGAAACTGGAATTTGGACCTTCAACCCATTGGTCCCCATTGAAGTCTGTTTTATGGAGAAAATTCCTGGAATGTTTTCCTCAAAAAACATAATTTCTTTGTGACTGAAGAAAGAAAGACATGAACGTCTTGGATGACATGAGGGTGAGTAAATTATTGGGAAATTTTCATTCTGGAAGTGAACTTCCATTTGTAATTTCTGCACTTCTAGCATTACCAAAAATAATTAATGACAAAAAGTCCAAACAGGTTGCCTAGACAGTCCTGTTTAGTTATGTCAGTTCGCTCCGCAGCCATAATTAGAATGAGGAAAGACTGAAATCTTTGAAACTGTTTTTCAAGATTACATTTGAATAATGTATTTAAAATCAGAAACCTAAAAAAGCACAACCAAAAACAGATGCCTCTATCAAAAATTCAATTTTAACCATATTTTCCATATTTTTCTTTTTCATTTTTAGATGAGTGCTCCATCTTCTTCCTCTACTGTTTCTGACATGTGATAAAATTTAAGTAGTGACAGATCCTTTCTTCCATATTGTAACGTACATCTGAGTGCAACATGCTATTGAAAAGGAAAAAATGTTGGATGGTGATCTGGTTGTTCGTCGTAAGCTGACAGTCTATTAAAAGAAAAGGTTGTGATTTTGGCTGACTAAATGTTTGGAGAATTCCAGCATATATCACCAGAGAGAAGTCTTTAATTTCACCAGAAGATCGAGTTATGACATTTTGATTAACCATTATGAGGTCAAAATTGCAAAAGGAAATGAAACATGGATGAATAAATAACATGCATTTTAAAAATAGATAGTGTGAGTTTTCTTTTCATGCTGACTTTAACATTGCTGTTTTTTGTACCATTAGATGCTCAGCAGGAGTTCACAAGGGCGGCGACGTGGAGTCAACTCCAGGCTTATTGTCACAGCAGGGCCTCCATCAGCCCACAGTCTGACTTCCACAGGCCTCAATCTGTTCTTTCAGCAGGCAGGCCTGTCAGTGGATACAGGGACCTTCAAAACAGAGTCAGCCAAACACAAAGCACTTCTACCAGCAGCTTGGGTAAGAAAGTAACTCAATTAAAATAACTTGATATTCACATGCTTCTAAAAGCTTTGTAGAACATGTTTAGAACATTATAGTCTCATATGAATGTTCATGCATGAAATGTGAGAACAGCTTCCTTGTTTAAAGATAAGAAGACTTCTGAAACCAAACGCTCAGTACTCAGCTGGAGTGAGAAGGCAGCTCGAGACAGGGTGCGAAAGCGAGGTCCTCACCACCCAATGACCCAAGACCTAATTCTACTAAGGACCAGCAGTGCCCAGCAGGGCAGTGACCTGGCAAGATCCAACATGGAGCTGAATGCCAGAGTACGAGATGCATGGGGACCTGATTCATCCAAAGAGCTATCCTTTCAAACCACCACCAAAAAAAACTCTGAAATCCATACCCCAATCACTAACCATAGTGCTGACCTCAACCCTCAGAGCTCCTCACAGTCTAGACAGACCTGCTTCACACCTCACTCTCTTCTCAAACAATCCCAGAGATCATTCAAAGTGGTAAGGTCTGGCACAAACAAGATTGGCCCACTGAACACGACTTCCCCTGAAGATGGCAAGACGTCACAGCGATTGTTTATAAGGCGAACTTCAATGCCTACGCATTGCAGTGAAGATTTTGAAATGACCAACAAGTCCAGTTCATATCACGTCCCATTAAACCCCTTCAGGGAGCATGGAGTCTTTCAGCTGAGGACGGACACACAACTGGAGGCTTATATTCAGGAGTGCACCAGACAGCAGCAGATTCACAAACATGCCAGTGGTGACCAAAGTAAAGCTGTTTGTAAGCACAGCCATTGTCATCAGTAATGTACTGATATCTAACAGCATGACACTTTTACCATAGCTAACCATCCACAACTGAATTCTCAGTTTAAAATTTTAAACTCTGTAGAAGTATACAAAAAGATAATATAATTAAAATGTTATGTCACATTTGGTAACTTCAGCTAGCATTTGCTAGTGAAAAAAATAGTTTTAGAGTACAGAGAACATACAGTGGCAACTGGTGCAACCTGGTCATTAGCTAAACCATCTTGGACCAACAACAAACAAGCTACCAGATTAGTTTTTGGAACATGGTCGCTGTTCAATGAACTAATAACCAGGTAAAAACCATGTTCCAAAACCACTTAATTAAAAGATGTAGCATTACATCTATGCAATTTGAGCTTATTAGTACCCTGTCTTCCATTTGTGGCTTTTTTGTATAGGGGGCAGCAAAGTACAAGTTAAAATGTACCATGTAGTTAAAAATGTCTAAATGTGTGTAAATATATATTATATAGATCATCTCAGGGTGGTACATTATTAATTAACATTATTTAAAATTGTTACAAATCTTTACATTTTAAGTGATATTTTGCATTACATTATAATCCTTATGCATTCTTTCTTGTTTAAGATTGTGTCTGATTATTTCAGACAATTCATCAGCAGTTCTGCATGCATATACAAACACTGTGACTTTTACCTAATTAATGAGAGATGCTGACAAGAAGTGTAAACATATTTTGCTGATGTTGGAGAGACATGAAATAAATTAGATTTGCCACACACTGTGTGTAAAGAGATCTTTGAAGAACTGTTTATATCTCTGTCAGAACTCTGTTATTTTATGTCTTTATGTGTCTGATTTCTATTAGGGAGCTGTTTTACTTTAAAGATTGAGACAGAAAAATAATTGTGAGATGGGGTTTATTATTGTTGAAAGCAGATGATGTGGCAGGCAATGTAAAGCTGTCTGCTTTAAACAAATGATGTTTATCAAATGAACATCATCTGTTGAAGTTCTCTAATTTTAAAGATAAGTATGTAGCATTTTAGTGTTGAGTTTTATGTGAGATGCATCCAGCAAGTAATGCATTTTTACCTTGTAATTCTTGATCTTCTGACTTCTTTCTAGTCTTGTATGCCGGATTTCTCCGGTCATTTAGTCTGCTTAAGTGCCTGGATTCCATTTTTTCCAGTTCTATACTCTGTTTTAATGGTTACATTTACAAAAATATCAATCAAAAAGTATGTCTAATTCATTGAAATCATGAAATGTACACAATTTAACAGCAGTTTATTAAAAGTTAAACAAATTTCATTTTAAGGCCTATGAAATACATTTTTTTTTTTTTTTAAATTCAGTTTTATTTTTAACAAATTATGTGTTTTCCATTCATTTTCTGGATTCCATTTTAATGGTTTCATTAAATGTAATGAATCTTAATAATTCATTTTATTAAAAAAATTATTATTATTTGTATTTATTTATTAATTTATAGAAATACTGTGTTGTATTTACATTTTTTTCTAGTAAATAAATTCAGGTAAATATTTTTTTCTGGTAAATATTCCTTAAAAATATATATTTTTTAATTTGATTAGTAGTAGTACTATTATTACATTAAGCAATATATTTCTGTAACAATTTCTTCAAGTTAAACCAAACTTTTATTTTGACAGGTAAAGACATTTAAGTTTCTGTTTGTATATAATATGACGATTTTTCTCAAAAGAATCAGTAAAATGCTTATGAAATGACTCTCAGAGCAGTTATAGAGATTAAGTTTTTTATTGTGGTGGCAATGGCTGAAAATACTGCTGCGCATCTGCTCCATTCATTTACATAAAGACAGGCAGGATTCATATTTAAATAGTATTTTTGCAGCTTAATATTCACAGAAACTAGTCTATATATTGATTTATTAATCCAAAATTCAAGTTATACTGTAAATTCCATTTTTATGACTGGATTCTGTGATTCCGTCCACTATTTATGCATCGCAGAAATCATAGAGCCCTATATGAAAGGAAGAAAAAAATATTACTTCCATTTCATTCCGAATTTATCATAAAAGCCAAAGACCAATTTGAATAAAACGACTTCTGATTTGTCAATGAAGCCATGAACAGTAGCCATAAAATAGAAAAGAAAATTTGTGCTGTTAGCAGTCATACTTTTGCTGCCTTCAGTGCTGCCTTTATTCTGTCATCTCTGTTTAGCCATCTTTCTCCCTTTGAAAATGAACTGAGCGTGGAGATCAACTCAAGATCAGTTATCTGGAAGTTTCATATAAATATTGCCTCAGAAAACATGTTTAGCCACCAGTGCAACACAGAGAATATGGTCTTCGGTAAGCCTTCATCAATCAAGCATGGATTGGATAGACTTCTGTTCACAATACTTGCTGGTGAGTGCCTTTTTGCTTTGATTCACTTATTCAAAACAAATGTGTTAGTGTAATGTCTGACTACAAAGTGATTGGGAGCAGAAACGAGTTACATGATACTTTTCAAAGTTGGACCGATTGGTTTTATGTCCAGCAGCTGTTGGTGACCCATCCTGACCAGATCTTTCTACTTGCCACCTGCTGTCCACCATTGCCTTCAAGGCATTACTGATGGGTGTGGATGAGGTTCTGTTCCAGAGAGGGTCCATTTGAGCATTCAACAGCTGTGCAGCGGTGCAACGGAGGAAGCAAACGGCAAGTGAAAGCAATGGAGAGCGAGGGGTGGGTCGCAGTAAGAGCAATCACCCCTCACCCCTGAAATCCACTCTCTCAGGAGCTCTCTTGTGCTAATTTGATTTAATCTGCAGAAAATTAGGCTTCACCGTATCCTTCTTTTCTTTCCAACCAGTGACTGTGTCCGAAACCGTGGGGAGGAGAAAAGCCTTCTCGGTGGACACCGAAATCCTGAAAACCCAGCATTGTTCCCCCAGGTAGCGGCCTTGTTGTCTGGGGTCACCGGCTCCATGGTGAGATAACGAGCATGAAATCAAAGCAAAGGTGAACAACAGACAGGCTTCATGCAGGAGTGCGCACAAGCCTCCTGTTCCTCTGTAAGACCTGGGGTGGGACATATTGAGGCTGTTCGTAGGGGTGAGGGGGCTGGATGCGTGCAGGAAAGGAGGTTCCTTGAAAAAACTCTCTGCTTTCCATAAAGCAGCTCAGATGTGAGCTGAACAATAAGGCGGAATCGGTGCATATGAATGACCAGAAGGGCTTGTGATCTCCATTTGACTGGGAGCACGAGGGATTTAGTCATGACGGTCTGTCAAATCACATTTCTGCAGATGTGCTGCACAGATGAAGGTGGCAGTTGGAAGCACATGGCGGGTTGTTGCTCAAAGGACCCGGTGGCTCATATTTTAACTGTTAAACCGCAGTTTATTTGCATGGCATTTTGACATTTGACAGAACTGTCCCCAGGCTGGGTAGACATGACAGAATGAGGGTATACAGAGGAATGACATTAATTAGGCCTCATTTTGGAAGAATGAATGAATGAATGACTAGTTTATTGCTTAGCTTTTGAAGGAGCAAACCTAAACCAGCCAATACCATACCAAGTTTTGTTTGATCAGAAATACAGCAAAAACAGAAATGATGTGGAATGTTATTACAATTTAAAATACCTATAAAATTTCTATTTTAGTATATGTTAAAATGTAATTTTCCTGTGATGGCAAATTGTCAGCAGCCAGTACTCAGAAATCATTGTATGCTGATTTACTGTTCAAAAGACACTTCTTATTAATGTTAAACACAGCAATACTGCTTGATATTTTTATAAAACACTTTTTTTAAGGGAAAATAGAAAGCTTAAGAGAAAAGTGTTTATTTGAAATACAAATCTTTTGTAACAATATGTCTTTGATGTCACTTTTGATCAATGCCTCCTTGCTGAATAAAATATGGAAGCCTGTTTCAGCCACTAAATAAAAAAATATATAAAATAAATAAAATAAAGGTTATTTCGACTTTTTATCTCGCAGTTCTTTTTTCTCAGATTTGTGAGAAACTCGCAATAGCGAGTAATAAAGTCAGAATTATGAGATATAAATTATTTAAACTCGCAATTCTGCAAAATTTTGCAAAACCAAATTGCGACTTGTAAAGTCAGAATTGCGAGATATAAACAATATAAACTCGCAATTCTTACTTTTTTCAGAATTGCATGATATAAACTCACAATTGTGAGTTATAAAGTCAGAATTGCGAGATATAAACAATATAAACTCACAGTTACAAGTTGTAAAGCCAGAATTGGGAGATATAAATTATATATACTCGCAATTCTTACTTTTTTCAGAATTGCATGATATAAACTCAAAATTGCAAGTTATAAAGCCAGAATTGTGAGATATAAATGATATAATCTCGCAATTCTTACTTTTTTCAGAATCACGTTAAATAAACTCTCAATTGCGAGTTGTAAAGTTAGAATTGCGAGATATAAATGATATAAACTCGCAATTCTTGCTTTTTTCAGAATTGTGTGATATAAACTCACACTTGCGAGTTATAAACTTTTTGATATAAAAACTTATAAAAGAATTGAGTTATGTATCTCAGTTCTGCATTTTTTTTCTTGCAATTCTGACTTTTTTTTCTCAGAATTGTGAGATATAAACGTGCAATTGTGAGTTATAAGGTCCAATTTTGAAGGGGGTGAAAAGGACTGATATGTTCTCAGAATTGTTTATATCTCACAATTCTGACTGAATAACTTGCAATTGCATGTTATAAAGTCAGAACTGTGAGATATAAACTCAGAATTCTAAGAAAAAGTCAGAATTGTGAGATAAAAAGTCACAAATTACCTTTTTTTTTTAATTCAGTGGTGGAAACGAGCTTCCATAATAAAAGAATGAAAAAAAATCAGTCCCCCAAAATACGCTGTTATCTAAAAAATCTTTTTAAGTAATAAAGTGTACATTTTGTTCCTTGTAAACCAAGGCCTAATGTCGCGATCAGTCATCATGCCGTACTAGTTATGCTACAGGAGCTGGCGGCTGATGAAAGCATTGTCGTTAGGCAAAATATTAGATAAATATGCAAAGGTCAGGTGTAGTTCATGATAGGTTTCACTTCTGCTGAAACATGTGGACAATTGTGACCGCAGATTCTGTGTGGGCCTGCTTATATGTACTGCCAGCAACACAGAATGCTTTTTTGTGAGTCTCTTTGGTAAGAAAACTTCTGCCAAGGAGATTGACAGTTAAGATTTATTTGAAAAGTTTGAAATGATTCATACTGCAGTCCAGGGTTAGTTCTCCATCCAGAAGTGCTTGTGTCATAACATCAATCCGCAGTGTCACAACAAAGGAATCACCGTTAGCTAAGCTAGAGCGTGTGTAATTCTCAACCTGGATGTGATGTGAAAGGAAACACAGTAAAAACAGATGGTTTAGTTTTCATTGTCAAAACTACGTTTCTCTTTATTTCCTAATAATATTTTCTGTGGAGAGTAATTTGAAGCTAAATATCCAGTGGCTGAAGCAAATACTTCAGTCCTTGACTAAATATTCTGTCAGGAGCGTGATGTTGTAACTCTATCTAAACCTGATGACATCACTTAAATACAAAAACAGTGGAACAGTGGAAGCCGCAGCTTTTCTTTTATTAAGACTCCAAAAACTAGTGAACGGCCTTGCTGTCTACTGGCTGCGTAAGCAGCTGTCTTCTAAGAAATTAAACTTCACAAGAGGCTGATTTGGGTTGGTTACACAAGCACAAAGTGCTCAAGAGATTTGGCTTGACTATTGATTTATCACAAAAATGCTGCAGTTCTAAATCCTAGAAATAAGTTTGCATTTTTTGCAGTTCCAGTTCAATTGTTCCAGTGGGTTTTTGAAAAAATGCCTGAAATAAAGTCTGTGGTTAACATAAGCTTAAGATATTTTCATGTTTTATTCTACAAAACATAAGATAAATTAGTAATACTCCTTCCTCTTTCTTTCTTTCTTCCTTTCAGTCTTTTTTTCTTTAAGCTTTTATGTGTCTTAAAGAAGGCTAAATAGGACTATTGCGCCATCACAACAGGTAAACACATTTACTTACTAGTGTACTTTATTTATATTAGTGCTTTTGCAAACTATTCTCATCAAATTTACATAGGTTTTAAACAAGGTTTAATGAGTTTTCATGAGTTTTGTGGTAGTCATGCAGTTGTGATGCAGTTTGTTATCCTAATTTTTGCTTTTCACTTCTGGTGATGGTATTTAGCATGGAAGCCCGTTTCCGCCACTGAATTTAAAAAGGTAATTGTGATTTCTAATCTTGCAATTCTGACACTTTCTCTCAGAATTGTGAGATATAACATCCAATTCTGATGGGGGAAAGACTGATATTTTCTCAGAATTGCGAGTTTATATTTCACAATTCTGACTTAATAACTTTTTGTGTGTTATAAAGTCAGAGTTACAAGATGTAAACTTAGATACACAATATCTCGCAATTATTTTCCTCACAATTGCGAGTTTAAATAAAAAATAAAAGAAGGTAATTGCGACTTTTTCTCTCACAATTCTGTTTTTTGTTTTCTAAGAATTGTGATACAAACTTGCAGTTGTGACTTTTTTTCTCAGAACTGCATGTTATAAATTCAAAATTGTGAGAAAAAATCAGGATTGCAAAAAAATGTCACAATTACCTTTTTTATTTTTTATTCAGTGGCGAAACTGGCTTTCATAGTTTAGGTGTGTGTTTGTAAAGATTATCTTGATTTAAAAAAAAAAACATGGAAGAATCAGAAACTTGAGTAGTGTTTTTATAGTTAAAACTAAACTATTAAAATATTTTCATTAATTGAAATACAGATTAATTGAAAAAAAAAAAAACTACACTAGTATAAAAATGATACTAACAGCTAACACTGTCACAGAACTTATTTTCTGCATAAATCCAAAAACCAATGTAAAAATCCTATTGGATTTATAAATAAAATCCTACTGGATTTTTGCTAAAAGGAACCAGTGTGATGTTCCAGTGCGTAAGAGAATATTCTCTCTTATCTGGCATCTTGGATGCATTACTTTCTGAGTTTATCGAAGTGTTTTATGCCTTTCAGTGATATGCAATGCAAGAATTTGACCATAAAATATCGAAAGCAGTATAATGCCTACACATACCCTGTAATGCTTTAAAATGTTAAGTATGCAGGCAGCTCACTAGGTTTTTAAAAGAGCTTTAATGTATCTGAGGATAATAACTGAAGATCTATGGATTGTCTGAAACAACCTACTTAGGTCACGTTTCTAGAAAAAGCAGATGGAAGCTGGATCAATTAGCTATGCTGATAAGGACTGAAAACGTAAGCTGATCTTGGGTGGGCAATTGCCTCTAATTTCGAGCTGTGCTATTGGACTAATTACCGCCCAGTTCATTCATATAGCTAACCTGATTGCTCATTGATTGGTTTTTATCAATAGCAGACGTTGTGTGGTTTTGGTAACTTTAACTTGTTCAAAGAGCTCTTGATTAGGTCAGCCTGGTGGAAGGAAAAATGTGGATCAAAGGATGCAGTGCTGGTGGACAAGGTGCTGATTTTTTCAAGTTGACAGATTGTTATTTTCAAGTGTCAGTCTTTGTTTTCGCTGATGCCTCCTTGTAGGGCTCAGGTTACCAACTTGTGACAGACCTGAGAGTTTGGTGCTTTTGTGGAGGCATGAAATGACCTGTAGGTGGCAGCCTTGATCTACATACTGCTAATGAAAAAGTCTCATTGCTGCTGCCGGTTAGAGATGATTTACCAGCCTCATGCAACAGCATGTCATTATTTCCACATAAATGCAGCATTTTACTTTGTCAGCTCCCTGTCAGTTTAGTAATTCTACCATGCTGCATGACATTTACTCTACCATTTGAATTCCAGTTTTCTCTTAAAGAGATAATTCACCTAGAAATAAAAATTCAGTCATTATTTACTCGCCCTCAAGTTTCTTTCTTCTGTTGAGCACAAAAGAAAACATGTCTAAGAATGACTTCCATGGAAATATACTATACTTCCACTTCCATGGAAATATACAAAAATACTATGGAAGTCAATGGCTGGCAGAAACTGGTTGCCAACATTCTTCAAAATATCATCTTTAGAGTTTAGGAGAAGAAAGCAACTCATACAGGTTTGGAATAACTTGAGGGTGAATATACTGTAAAAAACACAATTTGCTGTGTCAACTTAAAATAATTTGTTACCCTGCAGACTTAATATTTTAAGTTCAGTCAACTTGAAATGTTAAGTTGTACTAAGTGAAAACTTAGATATTTGAGTTGACTAAACAAACAATTTGGTTTGTTAAACTTAAAAGCTGGGCTTGTTACCCATTTGCCTTAAAATTTTAAGTTGAATGAACTCAAATATCTAAGTTGTCACTTAGTACAACTTTTTGAGTTGACTGAACTTAAAATTTTAAGGCAGTCGGGTAACATTATTTTTAGTTGAATCAACAAGTAGTTTTTTACAGTGTACATATCAGAATTTTAATTACTTAATTTTTTGGTCGTTTTGGTCATTGTTTGGGTTACACTAAATTACAAAAATACATTTTTACTGTAATATTTGCATGTTTATTTCATAAAAGAAATCTTAAGAAGTATCAAGATACATTATTTCATGGCATCTGCAGATACTAAGGCGACGTTTGTAGCAACCCGTGTGTTTAAGACAATCACCCTATTCAAGAAGATAATATTATTGGTCTTATTCTCAAAGGACACTTTGGAGTTTTAAAAGGCTCTCAGTCCCGGCCAACCATAGTGACCCAGACGTGTATAGAGCCGAAAGTGATGATTGTTATAATTCGCCTGTTTTCAAAGGCATAAATACGGAGACGTGAAAGTCAAAGGTGAACTGCGTAAAACTTCCTGATCAGAGGGGGGCAATGGAGGGAGGCAGTCTCAAACAAGCAGCCAATTCACACAGGAAAGATTTCCATAAGCAAGCTTTACTATTTTTTCCGACTTTTAACGGCAAGCTGAAATGAATGGCAGTCTAATTCGAGTAGGCTCCGTCTGTCAGTCTAAGCTACAGGTTAGTTGGTGAGTGTTCTGGAATTTGTGTATTCAGGACATTTCCAGTTATTTACCAAATGTTTAGTCAAATAGTGCTGCAGTAATCCATGGATTCCGTGAATTTAGGTTAGTTTGACGAAGAAAGGCCTGCTCACAGCAACCCAGAGGAGCATTTTAGTGCTCATAAGATGGTTGTAGCTCATTTATGGTTTCTGTATGTATGTGATCTTTCTGCTATTGTTTTAATGTATTTGGATTGCTTATTGTTGTGTGGAGTTGATTTTAGATGATTTATGTGCTCTTTGTTGGGAAGTGAGTTCTTGAATATGTTTTATTATACTATTAAAGTTTGTCTTGGTTGTTTCTCTACATTTCTGAAGAACAAATAGAAACAGACAGTACAAACAAGACAATTGTTGTCATACAGTTTAAAAGTTTTTGATGAGGTCATAATAAAATCTGACTTTTAATCACGGATGTTGGTATATTGGCAAATCCGAGCACAGTTTGAGACTTTTTATGAAACTATAAAAGGGCACACGTGTAATATTACTCAAGAGAAAAATATTTTTTAAGATTTAAGCAAGTTTCCATTTGCTTGCAATGTACATTGCCATTCAAAAGAGTTTTTTTAAGTAACTGAAACTTTTATTTAGCAAGGATTCATTAAATTGGTCAAAAGTGACAGTAAAGAAAATTCTATTTTATGTAAATGTTGTGGCTTTAAACCTAAAAAAATCATGGTTTCCACAACAAAATTAAACAGCCCTATTCTTTTCAAAACAGAAAAACTTTTTATTGCGCACAAAATCAGTATATTAGAAATTATTTATATTTATTTTTACAATTTTAAATTGTAATAATATTTTACAATAATAACAATATTAATATTACAATATTTTACTTTTACTTACTTTTTGATCACATAACTGCAGCCTTGGTGAGCATGAGACTAAATAATAATAAATAATAATATTAAATAATAAATAACAATAATTAAAAAAAAGAAAATTAAAAATCTTACCGACCTCAGTCTTTGTGTATTTCATTGCTCTGTAGAAGAAACAATTGAGATATTAAAAAAACTTAAAGAAACCTTTTTTTTTTTCTTTAGGTTTGTATAAAATGTGACTAAATGACAAAAGTATTAAACATTCTTAAACAATTTTTGCATAAAAATAGTTCTCTAAAAAGTCTTGATACCAAAATCCACTAATTTAATTTTGAATTAAATTAAATATTTAATACATGTGATATTGAAAAATATAAAATGCACAAGATTTAAGCAAAAGTCTCTGTTTGCTTGCAATGTACATTATCATTCAAAAGAGTTTGAACAGTTAAGTAACTGAAACTTGTATTTAGCAAAGATTCATTAAACTGATTAAAAGTGACAGTAAAAAAAATCTATTTCATATAAATGCTGTTGTTTTAAACTTTCTATTCATCAAACAATGCTGAAAAAATCACGGTTTCCACAAAAATATTTAACAGCCCTGTTCTTTTTAAAATAGATAATGATAAGAAATGTTTACTGAGCACCAAATCAGCATATTAGAAATTATTTATATTTATTTTTTTTTACAATTTTAAATGGTAGTAATATTTTATAATATTAACATTTTTACTTTTACTTACTTTTTGATCAAATAATAGCAGCCTTGGTGAGCATAAGAGACTTTTAAAAAATAAAAATAAATAAATAATTAAAAAAATAAAAAATTCCAACCTCAATCTTTTGAAAGGTAGTGTATTTCATTGCTCTGTAGGAGAAACAATTGAGATATTAAAGAAACTTTTTTTTTCTTTAGGTTTACATAAAATGTGACTACATGACAAAAGTATTAAATATTCCTAAACTATCTTTGCATAAAAATAGTTCTCTAAAAAGTCTGGATAGCAAAATTCACAAATTCACCTTATAAAATAAAATAAAATAAAATAAAATAAATTTGCATTTTATTCTTGGGATTTGTTGTGAATAGACCTATAGGATTAAGGAAAAGTGTCTGTAATTAGCTAATAAATACATAATGTGTGTTGTTACAAAGCCAATTTTCTATTATCACTTAAAAAAAAAAACAAATCCATTTAGCCCCTAAAGAACGTGAGGATTGCCTGACTTCTTTCTGCCCCGTTACACTATCAGTGCTGTTTTTGTAAGTGGTGGTAATCGGTGGGATTAGCCCGCTAACACAGACAAAGCGGTCACTGAGCAGCACAGTTAATGAGGAGTGCTATTAGAGACGTCCTAAGGGCCAGACTCCAGAACTTCATCCTGCTTTAACAAGCAATTAGCCATTACTGCACGCTCACAAGAGAGGTTACTCTTCTTTAGTCCTTAAATGCACAGGACACGAAGAACAACATGCGATATGTTATTTAGAAAGATGCATAAATATGCATTCACACAATTGAAGCAGTGAGCATTTGAGCTACTTTTAGTGATTGTTATAAGGAGAGCGAGTTACACTGGCTTACTTTTGTCTCAGGGGCTATCAGATTTAAATTCAAGCTGTGAGTTTAAACTGGATTTAACCTGGTACAAGAGGGATTCCAGGCTGTAAAATTTGGCTTGAGCTCAAATATATGCTCAAACTTATGAAGTGATAAAATCTGTAACTTAACCCCATTAAAACGCGATCAGCTTTGCGAACAAACTTAAAATAGATACATATTTCATTATAGTTTCGTATAAACATTGAGTTGAAACTTCAACACACATAGTAATGGTGATATCAATTACATTTCTTTCCATTACTCAAATATGTTTCACGGTTCAGAAGATCAATTATGTTGAGGTTATTAATGTTCTGGCTGGATCGAGGAAGTCATTGATGAATGATTTCATAGTTTAATCTAAATGTCAGTTAGCTTGTTGTTCATTTTTCAGAACCGGTTACCCTGTCTTCGACGCCCTCTCCATGATGTGACACTGTTTAATGTTAAGTCACAGCTTCAGTGGTCTCTCCACACAGGCGCTCATTGTTCTCTTTGACTGACTTCACTGTTCACCAGCGATCCTTTTCACATAAACTCAAGTGGCACATCAAAAATGGACCATGAGAATGATTTGTGTTTTCAATTAAGTTATTAAAAGAACTCTATTGTCGATTGTTGCAGTGTAGGAAACAATCTATACACCAGGACCAGATGTTCGAAAGCCCGTTTTGCGATCGCCTCCACGAATCAGAGAGTTAAAGGTGTTGCAGTTCAAGTAGAGGGTATTGTTGCTTCTGCGGAGAATGGTTTCAAGTAAGCTAATACATAGCGAATACATATTTCATATACATTTTGTTCTTTTGATCTTCCTATTCACTAGAGAATGCTGAAAAAATGTAGAATGGTTTCTACAAATACAATAAGAGATGTTTCGAGCACCAAATCAGCATATTAGAGTGACTTCTGTAGGATCATGCGACATAAAAGACTGGAGTAGTGAGTGCTGAAAAGGGAATAGGGAATAAATTACATTAAAAAAAAAAAAAAAGCGGTACAGTCCCATATATGGGATTATTACTTCTGTGCCCCTGGGAGTACGGTCCCACATATGTGACCCTGGACCACAAAACCAGTCTTAAGTCGCTGGGGTATATTTGTAACAATAGCCAAAAATACATTGCATGGGTCAAAATTATTGATTTTTATTTTATGCCAAAAATAATTAGGAAATTAAGTAAAGATCATGTTCCATGAAGATATTTTGTACAATTCCTACTATAAATATATCAAAACTTATTTGTTGATTAGTAATATGCATTGCTAAGAGCTTCACTTGGACAACTTTAAAGGCGATTTTCTCAATATTCTGATTTTTTTGGCACTCTCAGATTCCATATATTGAAATAGTTGTGTCTCGGCCTAATATTGTCCTATCTTAACAAACCAATGGAAAGCTTATATATTCAGCTTTCTGATGATGTATAAATCTCAATTTCTAAAAATCGACCCTTATGACTGGTTTTGTGGTCCAGGGTCACATATGGGGTTTTATCTTAATATCTTAATGGAGCATGATCTTTACTTAATATCCAAATGAGTTTTGGCATAAAAGAATAATAATAAAAGATAATTTCGACCCATACAATGTATTTTTGGCTATTGCTGCAAATATGGTTTTGCGGTCCAGGATCACATATATTTACAAAATCATTTAATTAAACTTTAAAACTGAAATTTATTAATTAATTAAAATTAATAATAATAAATCTAAATATTTTATGCAATATTACTTGTCAAGTAAATGTATCTTGTTTTAAAGATTTTTAATTATTTTAACTGGAATGCATCAAATGTTAAAATGCATTGTTTTTTGCGTAGACTTAAAGGGATAGTTCACCCAAAAATGTTAATTCTGTTATTAATTACTCTCCCTTATACATGTCCTGAACCCTCAAGTCCTTTTTTCATCTTTGCAACGCAATTTAAGATATTTTTGATGAAATCCAAGAGCTTTCTGACCCTGCTTAGACAGCAATGCAAACACCACGTTCAAGGCCCAGAAAAATAGTACGAAAATCATTAATATAGTCCATGTGACATCAGTGGTTCATCCTTAATTTTGTGAAGCTACAAGAATACTTTTTGTGTGCAAAGACAACTAAAATAGCGACTTCAATAGCAATAAAGCACAACTGATTAGATACAGTCCTGATTTTAAAGAAGTTCACTTCCAGAGCAAAGATTTCCAGATCATCTACTCACCCCCTTGTCATCCAAGATGTTCGTGTCTTTCTTTCTTCAGTCAAAAAGAAATTAAGTTTTTTGAGGAAAACATTTCAGGATTTTGCCCGTGATTTTGAATTTCCAAAATGTAGTTTAAATTCAGCTTCAGAGGGCTCTAAACAATCCCAACCGAGGAAGAAGAGTCTTATCTAGTGAAACGATTGGTTGTTTTCTAAAAAAAAAAAAAATTATATACTTTTTAACCTAAAATGCTTGTCTTGTCTAGCTCTGCGTGTACTGTGTATTCAGGTTCAAGACAGTTAATGTAGGTCGAAAAAGTTCTCATCTCATTTCAAAATTGTCCTACCTCGCTGTTTTACCTTTTTTGTAAAGGGTGTTTGATCATCCTTGCGCGTTCACTTTGTAAACACTGGATTGGTACTTGTGCAATGATGTAGGACGATTTTGAAGTTGGAGGAGAAGATGAGATGGGAGTTTTTTGACATACCCTAATTGTCCTAAACTGGAATACACAGAGTATATGCAGAGCTAGACAAGGCGGGTATTTGAGGTTAAAAAGTGTATAATTGGTCACATTTGTTTAGAAAATAACCGTTTCGCTAGATAAGACCCTTCTTCCTCGGCTGGGATCGTGTAGAGTCCTTTGAAGCTGCATTTAAACTACATTTTGGAAGTTCAAACTCACAGGCACCATATCAGTCCACTATATGGACAAAAATCCTGAAATGTTTTCCTCAAAAAACATAATTTATTTACGACTGAAGAAAGAAAGACATGAACATCTTGGATGACAATGGGGTGAGTAAATTATCTGGAAAGTTTTGTTCTGGAAGTGGATTTTTCCTTTAAGGAACAAAGAATCAACTGCAACAACAAAGCATTTGGTCTTGAGTGCCAATGTGATTCTCCCTGGCGCAGTTACCTGGCTTGAGTGATAGTTTGTGCTCACAGATGAGGAAAATCAATCCTGGAGAGGATGTTACTGTTATTGCCTTGTGTTTAAGAAGCTTCCTGAGGTTTTCCTGCTTTAATAACTCAGGCACTCACTATGAAGTCCATTAGTTGTGTGGCTTGAGGAGAAGCAGAACCTTACAAGTCATTTTTCATTACTACACTTTTATAAATATATTTAAATCAGTGGGTTTTGAAATTTTTTAAATCCTTTGGCTTTCACAGAAACATGCGGTTAGCAAACGGTTTTATTTTCCCATGGCTAAACTGCTGGACACACACACGCAGTTAAGCTGAACCCACTATTAGGGCTAAAGTGTGAGAAAATGAACCCCGGCACTGTTCGCTGAGCAGTGACCTCTAGTCGACAGCTCCGAGAGCTGGGCACTGACACACGGCATGATGGGTATTGTGCTTGTCATCTTCCCAGTCCCAAACACCCCTTAAAACACACACATACAGATGCACTCAGCAAGTCAGCTGTTAAAACACTCAAAATTGCACTGATGATTGTTTCCGTGTGGAGCTGGTGGTCTGAAGGTGCCAAGCGGAATGAGTCAGGTCTGTTAGGGAGCTGCGGTGACTGGCATGGATTTCTTCGACTACTGACATTCCTCTCAGCTGCGGTATTCACAACCTTCACTGTAATAATCCGCCCTGTTCATCAGGTGTTTTCAATTCATCCCCAGTGATGTGTAATGGACACCTCCACTGGGGAGGGTGAAAATAGACCACGCTCTGAGTTGCGTTAGGCGCTGAGGCTGTGAGATATGTCTGCTGAAATTCTGGAAAATTCTTTAATAGTGACTACATGAAACACATTGAAAGCATTCGTGGCAGCTGTGTGAAAAATGTAAACAGTCTGTCTTATAAAAACTTAACGATGTAGAGATTTGCGGATGACAGAATAGGTATTGAATAAAGCCTCTATTTCGTTCAAGAATGTGGGCTTGATGAGTAGTATGGGAAAGGATAGAGCAGGATGGTCAGCGCTTACTAAATACGGTTACTTTTATCCAAAGTGACACTGAATTAAAGATATATATTCAGTTCATGCTTTTTCTGGGAATTTCAGGGAAAAGATATGGAGTGCATTTCCCAAAAGTTCAGTGGAACTTGCGACCATAGTTGCACTAACGATGCTTTTGGGAAATGTACCCCTGGTCTCGTTATCGACAAAATGTGCTTTATTTCTTGGATTTTTGAATAGTATTGTTGCAAATTTCTCAGTCAAAAGTTTTTGAACAGTAAGATACTTCTGTCTCTTTTGCTTACCAAGACTGCATTTATTTGATACAAAGTACAGTAAAAAAAATGTTGAAATATTTTTACTATTTAAAATAACTGTTTTCTATTTGAATATATTTTAAAATGTAATTTATTCCTGTGATCAAAGCTAAACTTTCAGCATCATTACTCCAGTCTTCAGTGTCACATGATCCTTCAGAAATCATACTAATATTCTGATTTGCTGTTCAAGAAACATTTTTTTATTTTGATAAATACATTTTTTTTCAGGATTTTTTTATAAATAGAATGCTCCATGCATTAAACATGGTTTGGTGAAAACTTTTTTTAATTTGAAGATCAGGGTAAATCGAACTTATTTTGACTTCTGTGAAATATGTAAATATATACTGTAGCTTCTGAAGGGCAGTACTAAATGGAAAAAAAAAAAAATTAGGTAAAATACACATCTTCCTTCTGTTCAAAATTTTTCACCCTGGCTCTTAATGCATCGTTTTTCCTTCTGGAGCATCAGTGAGCGTTTGAACCTTCTGAAATAGTTGCATATGAGTCTCTCAGTTGTCCTCGGTGTGAAAAGATGGATCTCAGAATCATACAGTCATTGTTGGAAAGGGTTCAAATACACAAAATGCTGAAAAACTGAAGAATTTGTGGGATATTTTAAATGTGAAGTATCTTATTCAAGTCAGTATTAATTAAAAAATAACATGCATTTTGTATGATCCCTCTTATTTGGGTAAAATAATTAACATTTTGCAGAATCTGCAGATGTTCTTATATATAATGCTTTGGATCCATGAAGTAAAGTCCTGATCAGACAATACAAGCGACAACCCTGATTAAAAACATATTGCTTCATCAGAAAATGAGCCACATAAGATCATCTATTCTCCATCCATTATATTTCTCTCTCAGTCAGATACTTTAAATTAGCAATAAACATTTGACTAAGTTTTAAGACTGAGCCTTATGGGTGGGATCTGGTTTGATGGATCATTTAAAGAGATTGTTGGATGTTCATGAGCATTCCTTTCTCGTGATCCAGAAAACTGGTCTCCACTGTTGGA
Organism: Labeo catla; assembly: GCA_012976165.1. Lineage (NCBI taxonomy): Eukaryota > Metazoa > Chordata > Actinopteri > Cypriniformes > Cyprinidae > Labeo > Labeo catla. The sequence goes on from VONZ01000388.1 coordinate 428,318, forward strand.
AAAAAAAATCATAAACTGTCCTAAGAGAAGGCCAAAACCAGAAAGATGTTTCCACACACAACAGCCATCATTTGTCATGTTGCCCATACAATAGAGCCCGACCAAACTTTCAGCGCAGCTCTGCACAGCTGCAAACACGCACTCGGCCATCTTATTCTTTTGACTTCCTATAAAATGTGCTTTAGTCCACTCATCTCTGACCATCTGAAGAGCCTTGTTAACCAGCCGCCTCTGATGTGGTAACAACCCGATCCACTTCATTTTGCAGTTTGTACGTGTTACTCATGTCAGTAAGTTTGGGTGTTTGTGTCATGCAAAGACGAGGCTTTTAATGGAGTCTGTGGGAAGGTAAACATGGAATGTAGGTTGCTTTGATTTTCTTGGTGCTAACCAAATAGTTTGGAAAAGAAAATGGAGGTCAGTTGCAATGTTGGCTCCTCTCCGGTTTAAATATGGTTTGTGAAAGGACTTGTTGTATTCTGTAGCGGCGAAAAGGCATTAATTTATAACTTTGAGAAAGAGGGAGTTCACATTTGTGCATTCAGCTTTTTAGCTGTGCACATCAGACGTCTTTTCCTTTTAAAAAATAATTTTGCAATTTGTCATAACCGAAGTACACAGTGACACAAGTATCCTTTCCAATGTGATTATGTAATGCGTTCTGATCATTTTGCTAGATAAGACCTTTTTACTCGGCTGGAATTGTGTAGAGCTTTTTGAAGCTGCATTGAAACTGCAATTTGGACCTTCAACCCACTAATCCCCATTGAAGTCCACTATATGAGAGAATGTTTTCCTCAAAAACCTTAATTTCTTTTCAACTGAAGAAAGATATGAACATCTTGGAAGACATAGGAGTGAGTAAATTATCAGCAAAGTTTACTTTTACATGTTGTTTGAACATTAATGTGTGTTGGCAGTGTATGTACACATCTACCCTATAATGATAAAAATCCATGCAGTGGTTTTTAATTATTCTGTAAAAAATAATATCCCCTTTTTCAAATTGAGCCATTCTCAAATACCTGTTGGTGTGGCGTCACACAGAGGCCGCTCCCACGATAGTTGATTGACATGAGCGTCTTACCTCAGATCAGCTGTGACAGTCCAACCTCCATTGTTTCGATGCCGGAGCAGGGATGTAAGTTAGACAAGAATATCTCAGATTGAGCGATTGAGGTGTTGTGTTGCTGGATGTAATAATGAACATAGTGGTCGTCATTTATTCCCGACATCTGAGCCGCTGAAGATGCAGTGGATTACGTTTGTTTGTGAAGGGAATGCGCCTCCCGATCTACATAAATGCGTCTATGTTCGTGCAAATCATTTGTGATCCAGCTTCACCTACAGCAGACGTGAGTATAAAGGTTTTTTTAATGAATCTCTGTAATCACCTTTCCTAATAATGTGCTAGTTAGCAAGTTAAGCGGCTAAATGCACTAAATGTGGCTAAAGTAAACAGGCTCGTCACTCCACAGAAAGAAGAGAGGGGCGGGGCAAGCAGAGCTCATTTGCATTTAAAGGAACAATCCCTCAGAATGGGATGATTTTTGCAGAGCTCATTTTGAAAGCTACAGCTGAGGTCTCCTGCAGCTGTACAGACTATACACTCAAAGGAGTTCAGAACATCTGGCTTTCACAACAAATCAAGATTTTTTTTTACTCTAAATTCTGATTTAATGAGCTGTGTTCAAAGTCGATGTGCAATGGCAATAAACACACCTGTGAGCTCACATTATATATTACTGTGCCAAGTTGCAGCATTGGTAATCATATTGGTAATGAAATTAACTACTGTATTTATTAAATTCTGGTGTCTTATATCATAAGCACATATGGTTCCTTCTATAATTAGGGGTACATTTGTAATTTGACAGTGTGAAAAAAAAAGTTTTCCTTTTTCACAAAAACCCAAACATGACCTTACATAGCTGCTTTGAAATCTATATTGTATAAAGTGCTACATAAACAAAGGTGATCTGTAGGAATATGTGCATAAAATACCATCTATGTTTGCTGCTGTCCTGTTTACTGGGTAACACAGTTGATAGGTAACTTGAGAGAGAACATAACTTCTAGTGTTTCATCAATGTGCTTCTAGAGGAAATATCATCATACTGTGCAAATTATTAGAGAATGGGACAAACCATTCTTTTTTGAAGGGGGTTTTTCTTGTGAGTAACTTAGTTGATAATGGTTTTTCAGACACAAATAAAACAAGTTATTTCACAATAAACACTTATTTTTTTTAAGCGCACACCCAAATGTCTTGAAAACCTAATCTAACTGAAGGCAAAACTATTAAATTAATTTATATTACTATATTTGAGGTAATTTTCATGCTTAAAAGCAGAGTAGAATGAGAAACTTTACAAAATTGGACCACTGAATACCAAGGTTGTATGTGATATGAACATCATTTTGAACAAAAGATATGGCTTTTTCAACATACAGTAGTGTGATTGGGAAAAATCTAATTGTGGAAATTAAGAAAATTAAGAAAATTACTAGAAAATTAAGCATTGGAACTTTATATTGAGGAAAATATATTAAAAATGTACTTCATGGATGTGAGATGTACCCACAATTATAGAATGACCCATATATACCCTGCCATTCAAGATTCTTATGCTCATCAAGGCTGCATTTATTTGATCAAAAATCATTATTTCAATATAAAACTGAAAACATAATCACAAAAATAGAAAAGTCTGCACACAAACAAAAAAACTGCTGTAAATTTTATAATAAAAAATATATCATATTTCTTTGGAAAAACATTACAGCAGTATTGTTTTCAATGTGAAGTCTTTTCTTTATGGCCTCCTATGGCTTATTGCTTTATTAAATTATGTGACTTTTCTGTATTCATTTGAGAAAAGTAAGTTTTAGATGTGGTTAATTAAAATATCTATATAAAATACAATCACATAATTATATTTTTAGTGTTACTGTTTCATTATATATCGTAATAAACAATGATTATAAATATTAATCTAAATAATATCATTATTTTAATAAAAATATTCATATTTTATCCTAGATGCAATGGATAAACAGCTTCAAGAGTTTTAATAACACATCATTTCAGTGGCTGAAATAGTCTTTTTCTTCTCACTTTGAAAATTTCTGAAACACACAAACCGCAAATTTTGTCCCTTGATGCATTTAAAAGCTTGTTCGCAGATTCATATCTCTTTTAACATTGTTTATCTTGGTTTTGAAGTGATGAAGTGGGCAAAACCTTCTCAGGACCCACAAATCACAAGTGACTTTTTCGTCAATTTTCTTCACTCTGAGCAAATGTTTTCACGGCTGCGTCCGTTTGGCTGTCAGTTTGCTCTGACGTGCCTGTTTTATTGGATTCTCCCCGGCCGCCTATAACGATTCTAATGAAACATATTTCAGGGTTTCACCTCACAACATCTGTTAACAGCTGCACAGAAATTAATTAAGAGCCTGAAGTGAGAGTTTAAAAAAACTGGAGATAATAAAACAACATTGCTGGCCACCTTACGCTCATATAAACAGCATTGTTTGGAGTGTTTATGCAGCCACAATTGCACAAGATTGGAAAGTAATTGATCCCTCAGCATCTTGGCCGCGTTTGGGACGGCGTATAAATGGGTAGCTGGAGTGTTAACCAAACTCTCTTTGCCGTTAGGCTAAGTACTTACTGGCAGATGGATTGAGAGGCTATCTACAAGTTAACTAGGGCAAATAGTGGAGTTCTGCCAGTGGAACATGATAGAGGGCAATGCGACCGCGGCTGAAGAATATCGGTTGCAATCTGCTGAACGCGCTAGTAATGGGGTCCTCGATCTTGACAATTCTGCTAAGAGCTTCATGCGGTTGAAGCCTGAGAAAATGTGCCCCGAAGCGGTAACCTGATCTGATTTGATAAGTCAGATATGCCAGGCTTCCACATGTGTGCGCTGACATGTTCGATGTGGAGAAGTCAGAAATGATCTTTGAAAGTCCATTTTCTACCCAAGACAATGTATTCATCCAAGTGAGTGGATATCTTGGGGTTTGTGCATATCGAGGGATGATTGCATCTCACTTTTTTTGAAAGAGTGGTTTGATGGTCTGATTGGTCTGGTTGGCTTTGAATGGCAAGTGTTTTTGAAGGAGTGAGAGCATTAAGACGACAACTCAAACCAGCTTCCAAAATAAAACGAAGCCTTTCATTTCAAACCAAAACTGTGACATGAGATATATGGGTTTTTGCATCTTTATCTTGGAAAATATATATACAGATCATATGTATTTTTATGTTTGAATTCCACTGAACTCTGCAAGTAATGAACGTCTCAGTAAAGTAACCAAATTTACTGACCAATTTTGCACGGTCACATAAAACCTCACAATTGCCACACAGTTAAATCTTCCAGATGGACACAAAACTCAACATGTTTTTGAGCATGTTAAGAGTTTTATTTTATTTATTTATTTCTTTTCTTTGAAGGACAAAATTTAAATGTGAAATTTCAAATCTGGATTCTGAATTTCCCAACCTTTTGACTTCTTTGATAGTATCTCAAACTAAAACTAGAACCACAAAACATTTACAGTACTTGAAATACAATAAGGATTAACTGAAATAAAAATTACCTTGCAGTGCCAAAGCATTACTCATTTTCATTGAATTACTATATATATATATATATATATATATATATATCAGAGGTTGCGCTATACTTCTACATTGTCGTGTCGTAAAAATTCCATCATAATCTATTATTAACCATCATTTTAATTTTCATATTTTAATTAGAATAACACATTTTTGTTCACATTTTCGTTTTTAATCATGAACATACAGTACGACAGTGCATCTTTAGACGCAGTTTAAAAACAAAAACATACAGGGCTGGGTAAGAAAAAAAATGATTTCTCGATTTTAATAGATTCTTATTTTAATGAACCGATATCGATTCTTAAATCACAATCGATTTCTTGGTCTATGCTGTTTTCAGCTAATGAATGAACAGTAGTGCGTCTTCCTTCCAATAAATAGCCATATTCTAGGCTTTGTGTTACTTTTGATATGAAACAGTCTCAAATTTCAAATTCTGTCCATTTCCTTAGGAAATTCATGCGATAAATACCATTTTGGCGCTCTTTAATGTGGCATGCTAGATTGTTGTAGCTTCTGTGTACTCGCTTGTGCGTAATCAAATGCATAGGAAAACATTCGTGACAGTTTCGTTTTTGTTCTGTATCCCGTGCTCTGCTGCCAGACTGAAGAGCGTTTGCCACCAACTGGACGGGGGTGGGAATTACAGCTACACTTTTACAATAGACCACCCTCAGTTTTTACCATCATTGATAAAAAATGTCAATGACGGAGAATGAAAATATATTAAAAATATACTTCACGCACATGAGATGTACCCACAGTTATAGAATGACCCGTATATAACCAGTCTGTATTCTTCTCTTCAATTTTTAGATTTTAATGGCATCACAAACAAGTAATATCTCAGGTGTCCTCACTACATAAATGTGCAGAGCCATTATGATATCATCTCTTGTTTTATGAGGATGTTTTCTAGCAGCAAACCTCCATCAAGTTCTTCATGTTATAAAAATGGAAATCAGTGTGAGAGAAGTATAAAGCGGACAGTGTTAGCAAATGGTTATGGCTTCTTGCAAATGTCCCTTTAAGGGGAAAAAGTGCAAAGCGTCCAACCGCTAGTGGCTACAGTATGCTGGCCGTCACCCACAGCTCAAGTGGGTTAGATATTTGAGGATGCATCATAAAAACACATCCTGTTGAGGTTCCTCAGATCCTGTGCCAGTCTTCTGTAACTTAATACTCTGACTAAGATTGCACCTTGATATTTTAGCTTTTTATAGCGTCAAGTGATACACAGGATCATTGCAATAACAAATTTTGTTTTTTAAACAAAAACAGATATAAAATAAAATAATGCATTTGTATTATCCATCTATATTTCATAAGCTTCTCAGGATTTTCACAATACATTTATTTATTTATTTATTTATGTCACAACAACTCTGTAAAAGTCAACACGAAAGCCCATTTCCGCCACTGAATAAAACATTAAAGGTAATTGCAACTTTTTATCCCATAATTCTGACTTTTTTTGTAAGAATTCTGATTTTATATCTCATTTCTGACCTTTTTTTCCAAACTTGTGAGATATAAACTCACAATTGCGAGTTATAAAGTCAGAATTGTGAGATATAAAGTCAGAAAAGCATTATATAAACTCTCAATTGCGAGTTATAAAGCCAGAATTGTGAGATATAAACTTGCAATTCAGACTTTTTTTCTTAGAATTGCATGAAATAAACTCACAATTGAGAATTCTGAAAAAATATTAGTCTTTTTTCCCATCAGAACTGGTCTTTATAATTCGCAATTGCAAGTTTATATATCACAATTCTGGAGGGGGAAAATGAGAATTGTGAGATACAAACTCACAATTCTCAGGAAAAAGTCAGAATTGTGAGTTTATATCATAATACTGTGAAAAAAGTCAGAATTGTGAGATACAAACTTAGAATTCTCCGAAAACTGAGAAAAAAAGTCAGAAATGTGAGTTTATATCTTGTAATTTTTTAGAATTGCGAGTTTAAATCTCACAATACTGCAAAAAAAAAAGTCACAATTGCGAGATATAAACTCAGAATTTCTAGAAAACACAGAAAAAAAGCCGGAAATGTGAGTTTATTTCTCGTAATTGTGACTTTATTTCTTAGAATTGCGACTTTCTCAGAATTTGTGAGTTTAAATCTCACAATTCTGAGTTTTATTTCTCACAATTGCTAGTTTATATCTCGCAATACTGCAAAAAAAGTCACAACTGCGAGATATAAACTCAGAATTTTTACAAAACTCAGAAAAAAGTCAGAAATGTGAGTTTATATCTTGTAATTGAGTTTATTTCTTAGAAATGCAGCTTTCTTTTTCATAATTGTGTTTGAATCTCACAATTCTCAGCTTTTTTCTAGCAATTATGAGTATACATCTTGCAATACTGAGGAAAAAATTCAGAATTGTGAGTTAATATCTCGCAATTGTGACTTTATTTCTTAGAATTGCACAGTTTTTTTTTCTCGAATTGCAAATTTATAGCTCACAATACTGCGAAAAAAACTCAGAATTCTCAGAAGACCCAGAAAAAAAGTCAGAATTGTGAGTTAACATCTCGCAGTTGTGACTTTCTTAGAATTGCGACTTTCTCAGAATTGTTTAAATCTCATAATTCTAATTTTTCTTGCAATTGTGAGTTTAATACTGAGAAAAAAATGTCAGAATTGTGAGATAAAAACACTGAATTTTATATTCTGTGGCAGAAAGAGGCTTCCATAAGTCAAAGACATAAAAAAAGAATTTAAAAAAGAATAAAAAAATGAAATAAAAAAAATTTATATATATATTTTTAATGAATATTTTAGTAAACAAACTTTTAGTAAATAAGGTTCTAAAGAACCTTTTCATTACAAAGAATATTTTGTGGAATTGAATGTTTCCATGGATGTTGAAAGTTCTTCATGGAAACACAGATGCCAATAAAGAACCTTTATTTTTTAAGAGAAATGTGTTACCCTCAAAAAATGTGGTATACGTTGATAAATGAATTTGATTTTGCTCATTAAGGAAATGTTTGCGTAACCTTTAGCAGACAGAATAAAACACTGAGGTCTGGCAATCCAGACATAACGTGTATAATGACATCACTAGGGGCCAAAACTAACCTTTCAAGTTGTGCTTATCATTTAAACCAAGCGCACTAATGACATCAATACATCAGGATCAAATTGAAAAGAGGAGCGGTTTATATGCGACACGCTTACATTATAATTCATCACCTACTTTGCAAGCCCATCGTCCGCCAGTAAAAGCACAGAAGGACTTGGGCACAAAACAGACTGCGCAATTAAAACATTACAGTACGGGCTGGCCGCAAATGTTTCAGTAAAACTAATTGGATGTTTGACTTACCCAATTGTACTCTAAAGCCTCGTCTAAAGTAACAAATACCCCGTTCCCTCTGTGTACAGTGTGTAATCTTACTGAAACCTCAGCTGCTGTTTTGGGACTCTGGGGGAATGTAATGTTTTATAAACAAGGTGGGAAAATGAAAACCAAGTGGGAATAATCTCCATGGCTAATCAGCTCCAACTCGCCGTCCGTATTCAGGTCTCTGGTATAGTGAAAACTCAAAAACAATGTGGTTTTGCCCGCCCGGGCCTTTCCGTATCTGGCTTCGGTCGGTATTTGCGACCTGCGTGACTGTCACGGCCGGCTGAAAATAACTCCAGAGGAGACGAATAAAATCACAAGATATGTTTGATATCAGATCTGCCTTGTGTCTCTATGCCCGTATTAAATCTGTCATCATCAAGGGCAAGCGGTGAGCTTTAAAAGGAAACTCTCGCCCGATGCTTCTCGGATGATACTGCGCCATGTCAGTGGGCCCTAAATAATAGTCTTTTCCAGTAAGAGATCTGCGAATGCTGTTTGAATGAATCCAGAGCTTTTCAAAAAGACATATTTCCACATGTGAGCAGTAGGCATGACTGGCTCAGTATCAGATTTGAGCTGTTCCTCCATCCGCTCGTATTCATATTTCAGCAGATCCGGTTGTGTGAATATACCCAGAATATCTATCAAAAACCATGTTTCTTGGCTTTAACGTATCTGACCCACTGCAGTACTGTTATAGTATAACAATACCCCAACGCTCAGGAGCTATAAAGGTCTAACCGTGGATGTTTTTCTTGGTCGGGATTGTAAAATATCTCTGCATACTTTTTAACGCCCTTTTCTCCCACGGCAACAAAAACATACCATGGGCTAGCGGTTAGCATGTCTGATGTCCCCTTTCAGGCTCTTTCTCTGTTTATGCCCCACGAGTGTCAGAATGTCCTGCCAGGCCTACTTCCTCTCATATCTGCTGACATTAGCTGGAGGTCTACATTTATTTGCACAGCTTTTGGGAAGGAATTGTAGTGGCTGCCAATATCCTCTATCCATTCCATGATCAACATAGCAGACATTTCATAGATATTCACCTGCAGAGAGTCATAGCGAGACACTGATGATTACGGTTTTATCAAAATGTTTCATGGACAGAACAAAGTTGGGATGTGGAAATTACCCTATTGTTTATTACCAGAAATGCTCCTGTCAGTTTGGTTGCGTAAAGATAATTTCATCTAGGATATACATTACATTATTTAGATTTTATTTATATTATAATTATATTTAACAAGTTTGAGGTTAGTAGTTAATACTTTTATTCCATTCAATTTATTTAATAAGTCTTTTTTTAAAAATGACATTATGTGACACTAAAGATTGGTAGTAATGGTTGCTGAAATTTTAGCTTTGCCATAACAGGAAAAAATTACATTTTTAAAATATTACAGAAATTTTTAATGTAATACATAAATTACATTATTAAAATATTTTAAATGATTTTAAACTGTAGTAATATGTAATATTTCAAAAGTGTACTGTTTTATTGTAAAATTACTGTATTTTAAATCAAATAAATGCAGCTTTGGTAAGCTTAAGATATTTATTTTTGGCAGCTATGTATGACAGTAAATTAATGATAAATTACTTTTCTTTCCTTCTTTCATTTTCTGACTATTTTTAGTGTTTTTTGTATTCATTTTCTCCAAGGTTTTTTTTTTATTACACAGACTGTTCAAAGCTGTGCACAAAATTTTGACTTGCAAAGTAAAAGTCAACTGCATTAAAAAAACTGTAGTTTTTTTTAAAATATATATATATCTGTATATATACCAGAAATATATGTACTAAGTAGGGCTGTCATATTGATTAATCACAATTAATCGCATCCAAAAGAATGGATGTGATTTATAAAATATTTTTTCTTACAGTTGAAGTTAAAAGTTTACATACACCTTTCAGAATCTGCAAAATGTTAATTATTTTACCAAAATAAGAGGGATCATACAAATTGCATGTTATTTTTTATTTAGTACTGACCTGAATAAGATATTTCACATAAAATATGTTTACATATAGAAAAAATAATAGTTGAATTTATAAAAAATGACCCCGTTTAAAAGTTTACATACACTTGATTATTAATACTGTGTTGTTACCTGAATGATCCACAGCTGTGTTTTTGTTTGTTTGTTTGTTTAGTGATAGTTGTTCATGAGTTCCTTGTTTGTCCTGAACAGTTAAACTGCCAGCTGTTCATTAGGAACCCACAAATTCTTGTTTTTTCAGCTTTTTTGTGCATTTGAACCCTTTCCAACAATGACTGTATGATTTTAAGATCCATCTTTTCACACTGAGGCTCACTGATGCTCCAGAAGGAAACGCGATGTATTAAAAGCCGGGGGGTGAAAACTTTTGAAACAGAATGAAGATGTGTACATTTTTCTTATTTTGCATGAATATAGTATCTCCCCGGCTTCTAATGCACCGTGTTTCCTTCTGAAGCTTTGAAGGATCTGGAGCGTTTAAACCTTCTGTAATAGTTGCATATGAGTCACTCAGTTGTCCTCAGTGTGAAAAGATGGATCTCAAAATCATCCAGTCATTGTTGGAAAGGGTTCAAATACACAAAAATGCTGAAAAACTGCTTAATCTTAGGGCAAATGACAGGTCTGTCTAGAAGCTTTTTGCTTTAAACAACATTTAAGCTTTCATTTTTTTGACATGCACAAACTGATTTTGGATGATCTTGTGGCTGTAGAACTTGTAAACATGCCTAGAATGATGGAAAGGGTGTTAGTACTGACTACATCATGGAAAAAGGGGGAGAAACGCTCAACCCTAATATTTGGGTTTAACACGAGGGCTCATATTTGCAGTGTAAGCTACAGGTGAGGCGTTCAGCGTTGCGTAACTGTTGACATCAGTTTTGTCAGTTCATTATTGGTTTCACACAGTGTGTGGATCTGGAAAATAAACCAGACACGGATAAACAGTGAGAAAATTTGAAAAAGGAGATTGTTTGGAGCCAGTGTCACTCATGTGTGAAATTCGTATCAAAGGTGCTACATCATAGTTTTCCGAACAGCGTGTTAATAATCGCATGCAAGTCAAGCGTTTCACGAGCCAGTCTGATTGCAAAAGCGAAAGTGCATTTAAAAATACACTTTTGAAAGGACCTGTGAACGGATGGCCGCCGTGATTGTGTTGGTGGATCTAATTCCACATGCATTCCTCCTCTCATGATTAATAATGACAGCAAGAGGAATACAATCTCCCTGTAGTCACAGAAAACAAGCTTGAAATGACAATAAACATTCTGCAGACATGAAAACAGAGATAAGTGCCATGCCGATAGAGCTAGACTTAATAAACAGCAGGAGAAGGAGTGGGATAGACGAGCTGGGAATCTTAATGAAGTGATTCTCTTTCAGTTCATACAGTGATAAGGTTCAGGACCGGTTCAGACGATTTATCTTTCCGCCAGAGGAGGGGCGTCTTGAAATTGGGTCTGTCTATAGTTTTCTTTCATCATGTTTTTCTTTATTTTTCCGTTCTTTGTTTTCATAATTAATTCAGTCAAACTTCTTTCATTCATTTAACCCTTCTTGCATCTGTGCTTTTGCCCGCAGTGTGAATACTTTAAGCTGTTAATAGAGCCACTAAGATAAATATGTGCTGCTTTTAGAATCAAAGCAAATAATAATACACTCTAAAAAATGCTGGGTTAGAAACAACCCAGCTCTGGGTGAAATATGGACAAAAACAGTGATTAAGTTTTTTGACCAAGCGGTTGGGTTAAATGTTTAACCCAACCTTCTGGGTAGTTTTATTTAACTCAACTATTGCTTAAAAATTACAGTATTTTTGTTTTTGTAAAATGAACCCAGAAACAGGTTGTAAATTTTAACAAATACTTTTTTTATTTGTTAATTAATAAATGTTCATCTTTTGATTATTTCTGATGCCTGTATTAATTATATGTCTGTTTTTTTTTTTTTTTTTCCAGCCTGTTTTGGGTTCATTTTAACCCAGCCATATAGTAATTTTTAAACAGTAGTTCAGTTAAATAAAAATACCCACTGGGTCAAAACAACCCAGTCGCTGGGTTTGTCCATACATATATAACAAATATGTTATAATATAAGGTAACATTTTACACATTTTTACAAAATTTTATTTTTAAAAGTGTATATGAAATATAAACAGTATCAATTAAAAGCTTGGAGCCTATAAGTATTTTATTTTATTATTTTATTTTATTTTTATTTAATTATTTTTTATTTTTTGAAAGGTAACCAAGGCTACCTTTATCTGATCTTAAATACAGTAAAACTGTAATATTGTGAAACTTACTTCAATTTAAAATGACTATTTTCTCTTTTAATATGTTGGAAAATGTAATTTATTTCTGTGATGTGCAGCTCAGTTTTCATCAGCTATTACTCCAGTCTTCACATGATGAAACTGATTACAAAACAGTGTAATATGCTGATTTGGTTCTCAAAAAAAAAAAACACCTTGATTTTATCAATGTAGAAAACACTAATATTTTTCAGAAAATATGATACTGATACTGTTAAAAAAACAGAATTTCTTTTAATCATACAAATTTTGTCTTTACTTTTGATCAATGTAACATCCCTGAAGAATAAAAGTACTATTTTTTTTTTTTTAAATAAATAAATAAATGAATGAAAACTTACTGATCCAAGACTTTTGAATGGTAGTGTAGCTGCCTTTGTATTTTGGGAAGAAGGTCTGTAGCATCAAAAAGTTTAAAGACCCTTGATCTAAACTATTGTTTATATGATCTTAGGGTGCTTTTGTCTTGTAATTTGAGCTGAATGACAGCACTATAAGTCATTCATTCACAGAGTAAGACATTTTCCGGTGGATGAGTGTCTCCCAGACAGAACCATGAGCTCATTTTTTCCAGCTGTGCATCAGCAGCATCTGGGAATCTTGGCAAAGGTTATAATGCCTATCCTAAATAATGAGGAGCGAATTCTGGCAGATTTCAAGGAATTCTGAAAAACAGGTATAACCCATAACCCTTATAGGCTTAACTTAAACCCACCTTAGGTCTGCCTGAAATGCCTAATTACCCACAGATTTCTAAAAGGAATTTCTGCTGCACTGCATCCCATCAAGATATTCCTGATTTCTTCGCAGCTGTGGTTTAGCATAGCGTGCCATCCTCCTTCCATCAGTCGCAGCACTCTCAGATGACCATGAAGGAGAGTCCTTCATATTACTTTGCAATGCGATTAGTGGGAGAGTGTGAAATATCACACACTTATCCACATCCTCCAGCCGACATGGAAATTTCAAGGTGTCTGTTTTTTGGTTCTGCTTTAGAGAACTGATGATATCGTTATTATCCAAAAGCCTTTTGTTCTGTTCTTTTCTTCTCTGTGAGCAGCCCATTATTCGGGTGATGCAGGGTACTTTTGTAAGTCCCTGAGGTTGATGAACATTGAAAAGAAAAGGAAAGCCAATTAATCCAGATATTTTTATGTATGTGTGATTTTAGCCTCAAGTACAATTATTTGGTGAGGGGGTGAAGTGTTATAGCAGCAAGATTGCTGGCTTCAAGGGGTTTTGTGCCTTTTCTCTCAAGGAATATACATACATGTGAATGAGTCACTCATAAGGACAGAAATTTAATTTATTCTTGAATGAATCATTTAAATTAATGACTTAATAGGTCATTTTAAGGACAGTCACTTGTTTCCACATAAAACAATCTTTCTGAACAAATTAGATACAGTAAGTGAATGATTCAATGATTCAGTGAGTGAATGATTCAGTTACTTAGATACAGTGAGTGAATGATTCAATGAGTTGCATGTTTCATGTTTCATTGCTGGATAAATTAGTGTGTGTGAATCAGATGAATGAATGAATGAATGAATGAATGAACGAATGAACAAACAACTCACTTGCGAAGACTGTCTCTTTTTTGAACACCTATTGACATAATATATAACCTTCATAAAAAGCCACTTGTTTCCACATGAAACCATTTTTGAGTGAATTAGATATAGTAAGTAAATGATTCAGTGAGCGAATGATTCAGGTACTTGGATACAGGAAGTGAATGATTCAATGAGTCACTTTTTTGTGTTTTGTTTTAAAGACAGTCACTTGTTTCCGCATGAAACTATGTTTTTGAACAAATTATTCACAATAAGTGAATGATTCAGTTACTTAGATACGGTAAGTGAATGATTCAGTGAGTGAATGAATCAGTTATTTAAATACAGTAAATGAATGATTCAATGTGTTGCTTGTTTTTGAACAAATTAGATACAGTAAGTGAATAATTCAGTTGCTTGTTTCATGTTTTGCTGTTTTAAGGACAGTCACTTGATTCTACACGAAACCATGTTTTTGAACAAATTAGATACAGTAAGTGAATGATTCAGTGAGTGAATGATTCAGTTACTTAGATACAGTACATGAATGATTCAGTGAGTAGCTTTTTTTGTGTTTTGTTGTTTTAAGGACAGTCACTTGTTTTCTACATGAAACCATGTTTCTGAATGAATTAGAGTAAGTGAATGATTCAAATACTTAAATACAGTAAGTGAATCATTCAAAGATTGAGTGAGTTTCATTTCTGGATGAATGTGTGAATCGGATGAATGAATGACTGAACAACTCACTCATGACTTTTTGGAAACCTATAACATAGCAATATATAACCTTCGGGGAAAAAAAAACTTGTTTCCACATTAAATCATGTTTTTGGACCAGTTAAATGCAATAAGTGAATGATTCAGTGAGTTGCTTGTTTCGGGTTTTGCTGTTTTAAGGACAGTCACTTGATTCTACACGAAACCAAGTTTTCAAACAAATTAGATACAGTAAGTGAATAATTAAGTGAGAGAATGATTCAATTACTTAGATACGGTAAGTGAATGATTCAAAGAGTTGCTTGTTTTTGAATGAATTAGATACAGTAAGCGAATGATTCAGTGAGTGAATAAATCAGTTATTTAGATACAGTAAGTGAATGACTCAATTAACTGCTTGTTTCGTGTTTCATTGCTGGATGAATGAGTGTTTTTGAGCAAATCGGATGAATTAATAAATTATTTAATTACTCAGACTGAAGACTGGAGTAATTATGCTGAAAATTCAGCTTTGACATGAGGAATAAATAGCATTTTAAATTCTATTACAATACAAAACAGTTATTTTAAATTTTAATAATATTTTACTATTTTTAAGATTTTCTGCATTTTTGATCAAATAAATGCAGCGTTTGTGAGTGTAAAGGACTTCTTTCGAAAAACATTAAAAAATCATACCAACTCCAAACATTTAGTGTGTATATGAGTTGTTAGATGATGTAAGTTTAGAATAAACACTATCTTGTTTGCCTGACTCTTCTTCCTCTTGCTCTCTCACACAGCCTTTGAAAATGAAAGAAAACAGGCATGGCCACATGAGGCGCTTCTCCTGGCCACAGTAAAATCCCTGCTCCACTGCCAAGCGCAATATTTCCCCATGCATCTTTACTCATACATGGTCAGACAAGTGATAATAGTGTTGAAGCCACCAGACTGCTGCTGGCTTAAAAGAGATAACAAGATGAGCGCTTCAAACTTGACCCCTTTTTGTCAGCTTCCACGCCGGTAAGCGGGAAACCTTTTAAGACTGGCCTGTTTGGCTGTGATCCAGCGAAGAGGTGCTGTGAGCACAGGGTGAACAGGGACGGAGAGTGAGGACAGATAACACAGCTTTTAAAAGCACAGAAGAGTCAAACAGTGAGTTATAATGAATACACATCACATTGCCTGATGCACAGAGCAATAGACTGATAGAACGACTGGTGGAGATGGTAGTGTGGAAAGGTTTGAGATACAAAAGGAGAAACGGAGAGCGGTAGAAAAGTGAAGGCATGTTTTTAATAAAGGTGTAAATTACAATGTAGGCTTCCAGCCGTGACTCTGACAAAAAAATTGCAGGCCTGTTGTATGTCTTGGCCCTTTGGTGGAGGACTTGCATGGTGAATGTAATAAGCAGGTCTCTTAAGGGTATTTAAATGTACATCCATCAAAAATCAATTTGCAAACTAAACATTATCAAACCACAAGTGACTTATGAATGGTCATTTCAGCTCTCAACTGTACCTCAAATGAACCAGATTTTATTTTAGGTCTGAAAGCAGTGATTCCATAAAAATCCCATGATGTCAGTAGGACGTCTCGAAATTAAATTCTAGTTACTGTTTGAAGCTGTCAACCATTGCTGGTACTCATTTGCTGAATAATACCACAAATGTGCTACCAATGTTGGGGAAGGCACTTCGAAAGTGATATTCATCTTTGTGTGTGTGTGTGTGTATAAAAAGAATTTATTTTTATATACACTACCAGTCAAAAGTTTTTGAACAGTAAGATTTTTTGTTTTCTTATTATTATTTTAAATACAGCAAAAGCAGTAATATTGTGAAATATTTTTACTATTTAAAATA
Source organism: Labeo catla (assembly GCA_012976165.1). Classification (NCBI taxonomy): domain Eukaryota; kingdom Metazoa; phylum Chordata; class Actinopteri; order Cypriniformes; family Cyprinidae; genus Labeo; species Labeo catla. Next base: position 444,763 of record VONZ01000388.1, read on the forward strand.
ACTGATTTCTATTTGAATATATTTTAAAATGTAATTTATTCCTGTGATCAAAGCTGGACTTTCAGCATCATTACTCCAGTCTTCAGTGCCACATGATCCTTCAGAAATCATTCTAATATGCTGATTTGCTGTTCAATAAACCTTTTTTATTATCAGTATTTAAAACAGCTGAGCAATTTTTTTAGAATTCTTTGATTAATAGAAAGATCCAAAGGTCAGCCTTTATCCACATTATATACTATACCATTTAAAAACTTGGAGTCAGTTTTAAAAAAAAAAAAAAGTAATGATAGAAATTTTATTTATTTATTTATTTTTCTTTTATTTAGAAAGGATGCTGTAAATTGATCAAAAGTGATGATAAAGACATTTATAATGTTACAAAAGATTTCTATTTCAGATAAATGCTGTTCTTCTGAACTTTCTATTCATCACAGAAACCTGAAAAAAATCTCTGTTTTCAACATAATAATAATAATAATAATAAATGTTTTTTGAGCAGCAAATCAGAATATTAGACTGATTTCTGAAGGATCATGTGAATTTATATTCCTTTTAAAATATACAATCGATAAAAAGGTATAAAAATATACAATTAATTAATTAATATTTAATGTAAAATTGCAAATTATTTTATTTATGAGAAATATTTGCATAAAATAAAATGGTGATTCCTAATGTTAAATCTTAATTTAGCTCTCACTTAGGTTTAATCTAAAAAACAACTTATCTCAGATGTTTCTCCTAAAATTAACAAAAAAAAAACCCTTAGATGGTGGTGATACAGTGGGTTCATTATGAAATTATTTTTTGATTGCAAACCATCTGAGCACATGATGAGATATTGCAGAGTTCTTTTTTTTTTTTTTTTTGAGATTTTATGAGTTGAGTCACTAATCAAAAAAACCAATGTAATTTGCCTTTTTTATTTTATTTTATTTTATTTTATTCATTGAAAGTGTTGTTGTTTGGGGCAAAACAGCTGTTTTGTGTTCTGCAGAAGTAATTAAATTTTGAAATTACATGAGGGTGAGTAAACGATGGATAGATTTATTATTTATTCATTTATTTATTTCCTCAGAAGTATTAGTAATATGAGTCTGATTGTATTGGTGCAGAAAGTATTTTTTTCCTTCTACTGTAGCTTTGTCTCTCTAAAGGTCATCATTAAAAAAACATTTCATTATGAAAAATGTATGAGTATCAGAAGGTTCAGTTGCCTGCCATTTTTTTCTTCCCACTACATGAAAAGATCTGCTTCTAGTAATTTTTCAACAATAGCCACTTGATATGTATTTGGTTTCTATTATTTACAGATTTTTTTTTTTTTTTGCTGAAAACTGTTGTTATGGTAGTATTTCAACAGTTAAATGGATAGTTCACCCAAAAATGAAAATTCTATCATTAATTACTCACCCTCATGTCGTTCCAAATCCGTAAGACCTTTGTTCAGAGCTCTACATTTGAGCCTTTTTTTAAGGACAGTCACTTGTTTCTAGATGAAACCATATTGCTGAAAGAATTAGATATAGTAAGTGAATGATTCAATGAGTGAATGATTCAGTTACTTAGATACAGTAAGTGAATGATTCAGTGATTCAGTGATCCGTAAGAGCTTCATAACATTATGGTTGAACCACTGATGTCACATGGACTATTTTATCGATGTCCTTACTACCTTTCTGGGCCTTGAACGAGGTAGTTGCATTGCTGCCTATGCAGGGTCAGAAAGCTCTCGGATTTCATCATAATCTTAAATAAACAAATCTCTTACAGGTTTGAAAATGACATGAGGGTGAGTAACTAATGACAGAATTTGCATTTTTGGGTGAACTGTCCCTTTAAGTTGTTTAGTCTGTTATTTTAAAGCCAAAAAGGTATTTGTTAAAGGACAATATCTCTGCAATTTACTTGCTATTATTTCAAAGCATTTTAGGGGGTTGATATGTTTGTCGCATCTGTGAGGTTTGTTAATTCTAAATGGCACATTGACAGATTTACATATTATTTCCTCATCCATTTCATTTCTCGAGTTCAGCCAGCTGCGTTTTGTCTGTTAGACGATTCTGTGATGCGAGACAGTTTCTCACCTGGGCCACGAGTGGAAAAGGCATCCGGACACTCTATCTTTTGTCTGGCCGTGATCAGATCTATATTAATGAGCAGGTCTTCACCGTGGGACTTCCTATTTAGTGACTGACACTGAGATGAATAGCGCTGGTGGCGAACAACAGGCGGCTGTCAAAGACAAACGAGAGAGCAGGCCACCAATGAGCTCACGCCAGACAGGCTGACTGGGTGCCGACCAGGCGCAGGGCAATTTGTCTCCCACTTGAATATATCATAGAGATTGATAGGCATGTACACTGGGTCGAAAAGCAGACATGGGCGTCCCATGTGTGTATGTGTTAAAGAGAGAGAGAGAGAATGAGGAACAAAGCGAGACAGCTGCAAGAGGTTGATGCACGATGCACGATTTTTGAGGTTTTATGAGTTGAGGCAAAAATCGATTTGTGGTTATATGTTTTTATAACAATATTATTTAACTCGCCTAGCACAATAAATCACCAGCGGCACTTGGGTGTCACATTTAATAATTAATGTCATTTCTTAGTTTTTTTTTATTTTAGGTTATTTATATTTTATATTTAATATTTATTTTTATATTTTTATTTTATTTTATTTTAGAGACTTAATTTAGCTCAGGTTTCATTAAATATCAATTTTATAAAACTTAATATTTAATGATATTGATTTTCTTTTAGATTTTATGAATTGAGTCACTAATCTAAAAAAAAACTATTCTTTATTTTATTTTTTATTTAGGACACATAATTTAGCTCTGAGGTTTCAGTGAATATCAATTTAAGATTTTATTAACCGAGTCACTAATCTAAAAACCTATTTAACTTGCCTATTATTTTTTATTTTACTTAATTTATTTGGAGACTTAATTTTTGGAGAATTAACTTATTTTATTTTATTTTATTTTAGAGACTTAATTTAGCTCAGGTTTCATCAAATATCAACTTCATAGAACATAGAGAACATTGAGATTTTTTTTTGAGATTTTATGAGTTGGGTCACTAATCTAAAACCTATTTTTTATTTTATTTTACATAAATAGCTCTAAATAGTCACATAATTTAGCTTGAGTCACTAATCTAAAAGCCTATTTAACTTACCTATTTAAACCTTTTTTATTTTACTTTATTTTAGAGACTTAAATTAGCTCTCAATTTATTATTTTATTATGTTTTATTTAGGACACTTATATAAGCTCTGAGTTTATTATTTTATTTTATTTTATTTTATTTTATTTTAGAGACTCATTTACGCTTTATCGAATATTGGCTTCATAGATGTTTCTCCTAAAGTTCCCATAAAATTGAAATAGATGCAGATGAGACAGTTGGTTCATAATGAAATCTAATTTTTTATTGCAAACCATCTGACATTGTAACATATTTTTGAGATTTTATGCGTTGAGTGACTTTTATTTTATTTTATTTTATTTTAAAGACTTAATTTACTGTCTTAGCTTTCTTCTAAAGTTCCCCTAAAATGGACTATTTATTTATTTATTTTTGAGATTTTATAAGTTGACTTACTAATGTAAACACTTATTTAATTTGCCTATTATTACCAGATTTGAATCGGTGACAATAATGCCACAGTTCCCATTAATTATTCAAAATATTTATTATTAATCAAAATAAAGACAATTGTTCATACTGAAATCAAATTTTTGATTAGAAACCATCTGAGCACATTGTGCAACGTTGCTGATATGTCCACTTAAACAGTCTCCGTTTGCTTTCTATTTAATCTAATTGAGGTCTACGTGTGAAAAGGTCCAGCACAAAAGTAATCTCCACACGCCCAAATGCAGCATAACCACCAAAATGCAAAGGAGGTGCAAAACCAGCAGACTCAGTCTCCATCAAAACCTCCTGCTCTGCGTTGTACCGCAAAACCTACCAACCAGGTTCCTCAAGGAAAAATAAAGACTCATAATTCCGCCTTTGAAAGTGCCAGTGCTCTTCATATTTCACTGAACATTATGGGACTGGAACGCATCAGGCCCCGTTTCACTATACCCGACACGCGATGGGCTGACTTGCATGAGATGGTTTCAATTAAGAGCTGTTACTAATCCACAGATGATGTGTATGAATAAATTCAGCATCGTTCATTCACGCCTGACGTGGCTTTGTTATAAATTCACGTGAATTACGACATCTCATTTTTCCCAATTGCACTTTTGGCAGAACTTTCTAATTCAGTGTTTATCCCAATGGCTTGAGCGAGATGGATTCGAACTGCAAAAGTCTTTATGAACAAAGGCAGAGTGTGTTTCGGTGATAGACAGTAGATAGCCAGACATTTTAACACGTCCAACTCTCTTGAAAGTCATCATCGTTCCACGCTCTTCCTGTTTGTGGTGTAATGTCATTCACAGACCCCTGCATCCACTTCCAGCGTTGTCTAGAAATAAACTGGAAGTGATGGATAGTGGAGTGAAGTTGAATGTTTATCCCGTTACATTAACAGCCATGTGTATGCACACACAAGCTAACACGCTCCACACTTAAAGCTTTCTACAGTTTTTATGTAAGACGCTTGACATAGACTGCTATATAGACAAAAGACTAGACTTGAATGAATGAAAGTGTTAATGATAAATATTGGAAAGCAGAAAATATCCTGATTTTCTGTTTTGTATGAATTCTTGAGAAGCTTTTCGATGAACACATCTCTGAAGTGAGATCTATATGAGGGGTTTTATCATGCAACAATATATCATGATGTTTGGCATGTCAGAACGGAATAACAGACCTCCATTTTCCTTTCATGCGTTGTCACGGGAATACAAGGTTGACAAATGAGCTGTGATCCTTTTGCTTGCGAAAAAAAGCCATCACTTCAGCAGATATCTTAACGTCCCCCATCTCCCCTCCATACATTCCATACTCCAAGATTCTGTTCTCTGTTGTACGAGAACTCTGTTATAAAGAAAATAAAAATTCCAACCCATCTCATCTGTATACATATGTTAAGGTTATCAACTATATGAACAACATAACAGGCAGATAAATGTCCAATGCATTAGTTACGGTTTTGGCATCTTAAAATGTTTAATTAAAACAAAAAGATTAAGTATTCATTACATGATGACAGAATTTTCGTTTATTTTAACATTTTAAAGTTTAGACTTATGATGGAAGCTTTCAAAATTAGTTGAATACAGAACCAGAAATCACACAGAACAGAATGAAATGGTCAAATTAGGTAAACGTGTTAAATAAATATGATGTCACTGGACTTATTTATTGCCTTGGCTCATTTTGTGAAACAATCTGAACAATCTAAACTGCTGAAAGATGAACTATTATATTGGATGTTTCACTTCTTAGTTTTGATCAGCAGCCCATGTGTATTTAGTTATTGTACAAATTATAGACAATTATACTTCTTATTTTGCACATAAATTTGCCTAACTTAATAAAAAATTCACATCTGGTGTGAACAAGAAGCTATTTTTTTTTCCAGAGGTCTGAACTTTTTGAGATTTGAGAACTGATCCAAAGCAAATGAGAAGAAAAGTGCAATCAGTATCACTGATTATATACAATAAAGTCAACCTTTTTTCAGAATTGTGTTTATATCTCTCAATTTTTTTCGGAATTCCGAGTTTAGGACCTTTTTTCTCTGAATTCTGAGTTTAGGTCTCCCAGTTAGGACCTTTTTCCCTCAGAATTCCGAGTTTAAATCTCGCAATTAGAACCTTTTTTCTCTGAATTCAGAGTTTAGATCCTGCAATTAGGACCTTTTTTCTCTGAATTCAGAGTTTAAATCTCTCAGTTAGGACCTTTTTCCTCAGAATTCCAAGTTTAAATCTCGCAATTAGAACCTTTTTTCTCGGAATTCTGAGTTTAGATCCTGCAATTAGGACCTTTTCTCAATTCTGAGTTTAGATCTCCCAGTTGGACCTTTTCCTGAATTGGTTAGATCTCCCATTTAGGAACTTTTTTCTCTGAATTCAGACTTTCGATCCCAATTAGAGCTTTTTCCTCAGAATTCCGAGTTTAGATCCCCAATTGGACCTTTTTTCAGAATTTGAGTTTAGATCTCCCAGTTAGGTCCTTTTCTCTGAATTCGAGTTTAGATCTCCCAGTTAGGACCTTTTTCTCAGAATTTGAGTTTAAGATCTCGAATCTGGGACCTTTTCTTTGAATTCAAGATTAGATTTCACAGTCGGACCTTTTTTTCAAGAATTCGAGTATTAGATCTCCTAATTAGGACCTTTTTTTCTGAATTCTGAGATTAGATCCCAGTTAGGACCTTTTTCCTCAGAATTTAAGTTTAGATCCCATAATTATGACCTTTTTCTCTGAATTCAAGTTTAGATCTCCCCAGTTAGAACCTTTTTTCTCGAATTCCGATATTAGATCTCCCACTAGGACCTTTTTCTCTGAATTCTGAAGATTAGATTTCAGGACCTTTCTCAGAATTCGGGTTTAGATCAATTAGGACCTTTTTTCTCTGAATTCTGAGATTAGATCTCCAGTTAGGACCTTTTCTCAAATTCCGAGTTTAGATCTCCCAATTAGGACCGTTTAGATCTCGCAACTCTGACCTTTTTTCTCTTAATTCCAAATTTTGATCTTCCAATTCGAATCTTTTTTCTCTGAATTCCGAGTTTAGATCTTGCAATTAGGACCTTTTTTCTTAATTCTTATAAAACTTTGCTCATATATTTTTTTTTTCTCTGTGGCAAAAAGTGACTTGTAGAGTACTGCGAATACTCTACAATGTATAACATCCATTTAGGGGAAGTTCACAAGAAAACTTCCAGAGATTCCACATTACGATCAGCAGCCACTCGGCTCAAATCAGTCGTAGCGGTTTTGGCTGCTTTTGCATTAGTCCTCTGTAGAGCAGCTCATCTCTTCCTCATCACACAAATAGAAAGATCACTTTCACATCTTCACCCCTGACAGTACCTGGACTGAAGCCCTCTAATAATGTTGCCCTAGGGCTAAGTGATACTAAAGGATGGTCCGTTTGGATCTACTCTCTCCATTGGAATCATTAATGACTCGGATGAGAATTACTTTCCTGGACATTTAACCTCTCTTCTTTTATCGCACTGTTCAAACAGACCAGAGCTGTTGGTCCACATCCTAAGAAGTCCCTTCAGACGGCCCATTTGTACAGAACAGCAGCTGTAAAATCTCTAAGTAAAGCAACTGAATGTGGATGGTGAAGGATGAAGAGGAGCAGTGGATTGTTTGCCAGGTCAAGGATGGTGATCTAATTAAGATGCAATTAATATGAATGCAAATAGAGTCTTCTGAGCTTATGCACATTTATTTTAGAATCATTTCAGAATTTATAATATGCTTATATTTATAATTAATTCAGAATTGGATGTCTTTCAATACATGACAAAAAATTTAATTGGCCACAACCCACAAGAAGTTGAATTGGAATGACAGGTAGAGGAAGTTACTGAGGCAGTGTATTCCGGGAAATCAAGTGTTCTTTTTATGGGCTTTTAAATATTTATTATTATTATTATTATTATTATTATTTTATTTATTTTAATTTAATTTAATTTTAGTAAATTAATCTATAAACAAAATAAAGTGAATAAGTCTGAAAAAAAAAAAATCAACCAAGATTTTATCGAGTCTCTTTGTTTCAAGTCTGTATTAACGAATGTAGCATTTTTTCTTAAAAATGTAATTTAAAATTATAAAAATAATTGTATAAAAAAAATACATTCATTTAATTTAATTTTAATTTAGCTTTTATTTCAATGCAAATTGCAATTCTGGATCCTACACTCCTACACTTTTTTAAAATGTATTTATTTTTATTTTTCGTAATTTAAATTTCATTAAATATGTAAATAAAATAAAGTAAGCAAGTCTTCATCAAGATTTTTATCAAGTCCAATGAATTTCAGTTCATTTTAATTTAGCTTTTATTTCAATGCAAATTGCAATTCTGCATCCTACAGGCTCAGAAAAAAGTACAATTTTATTTATTTATTTAATACATTTTTTTAAACATATTTTTTAATTTAAGTATGATTAAATATATCAACAAAATAAAGTGAACAAGTGTACTAATATGTACACTTGAGGTATTAATATGTACTTTTAATGTACTAATACGCTCTCTTTAGTGGCAAATAAGGTATAAATGTGTAATTTTTGCAAAGGTACTGTTTCAGTGACAGCTTTTGTACTTTCTTTCTGAGAGTGTATTTCATACCTCATATCAAATTCAGAATTTAAAGTCGTTCTCAGTTGAATTCTGAATGACGCACAACGCTAATATTAATTCAGGCAGTCTGACTGGATCTTATGATTATTGCAACTGTTTTCCAATGTTGTGTGCAGGATCCATCAAATGGTCACTGACTGGATCTTGTGGGTGGTCCGGGGTGTGACGTCTAAAGACTAAGACTAAGAAGATGCAGAACCGGTCATGTATATTGGTGTAAGAGACTTGTAGACTTAAAGGAAAAGTGAAGGAACAGCCAAGGCATTCAATCATTCATAGTGAGTTTGACCAGAGCCACATGATCTGTGCCTTTCATTACAGCACTGATGAGGAACAAAGGGAAATAAAAACAGTTTTATGGACATCCACGCCAACCCAAATAAGCTTTCATCTCATGCTCACTAACAACCCTTTCTGTGTGCCGTCTGATCTGGTTTTTATGCACTGTCTCAGTCTCTCTGCAACAATTATTGCCATTGTAGTTTGCCATTTTCCAAGTGTTTCTTTTCACATTCACATTTTTAACGTGTTCCAAGTGACAAGCCAAGGAAGTAGCCAAGAGTGTTACAGTTGAGTTACTGGCACTAAAAACAAATACACGTCAGCTGATTCACAGCAATATCATGAGCTGCCCAAAGAACACCCATCCAGTTTATAGGCGTTCTGCAGTCAAGGGAATGGCTTTATGTATACTGTAGTTAAAAAAGCACGGATTTTATTTCAATCACCAGTGGGTTTGACTTAAGATATCAGTGTAGCATCTGAATTTGTTAAATGATAAACTTCAAAATCATTGATATTAGGGGTCATAAATTTTCCATGTTCAGTTGTAAATGAAAATAGAATCCATATTGTGACACTAGAACCGTCCTCCATTTCCAAGAAAATGTACATATTTATAATATAAAAGATTTTTTCTGCAGTGAGAGTAACAAATGTACTACCTGACGGATTTGATGGCGAGCAAGAGTGGAATTTGGTAACCGGAGTAGAATGAACCTTAAGAGTGCAGGCATTATCTTTATTGATGATTCACATCTGTCTTTAGACTCACTCTTCACTGCTGATGCCCATGAGACCTGGAACAGACAAGAGGAAGAAAACAGCCCAGAGAAGACAGCAAACGGTCCATCTAAACTTTTTATCACAAGGGCTCATCCTCTTTCTTTCCTGATGCATGGAACATTGAAAATCAGCTGTATAATTTCGGTCAAGCACAGTGAAGACCAATACACTAGCGAAATAAAACACCACACACATTTACTAGCATCTTGGTAAGCCTTATAAGCAAAAAATAAAAACGCATCATAATAAAAAACATAATATATAAATGTATACTGCACTTTTGCATTAAAATAAAATAAATAATAGGGCCGGGTAAAAATACTGATTTCCCAATTTGAATTGGTTTTCATTTTCACAAAATGATATTGATTTTTAAATATTAAGAATCGATTAGTCTAGCCTGTTTTCAGTTATTGAACAGAGTGCACCTCCCATCCAATAAATCACAATAGGCTTTGTTACTTTTGATGTGAAACAAAGTCTCATATTTCAAATTCTGTCTATTTTATTACAGTATTCAAACAATAAATGCCATTTTGGCGCTGTTTAATGTGGAGTGACAGATCAGTGTAGTGCCTCAGTTTAGCCTCTGCTCCGGTGTTGCCAAGTCCCCGAATTGGGCTACTTTAACACTGTTGCCACGGATTGTTTTTTATTTCCACAGGTTTAAGTGACCAATAACGTAATATTTAGCCCCTGGAATGCAAATTTTATCAGGGGAACCCCGCCAAAAAACATGTATTTTACCCCAGAATGCGATTTTCACCAGGGGACCCTCCTCGATTTGCAATTGGGCTAATCTTGAGTAGCAACTGAGCGGGTTTTGTTGTGAAAACCTGGCATCCCTGCCCGGAACGGATTTTTACCAGGAGACACTCCTCGAAATGCAGTTGGGTGGGTTTTGTTTTGAAAACCTGTCAATTCTGCCCAGAACGGATTTTTAGCAGGAGACCCTCCTCGAAACGCAGCTAGTTTTGAGTAGAAATTGGCCGGTTTTGTTGTGAAAACCTAGCAATCCTGCCCGGAACAGATTTTTACCAGGGATCCTCCTCGAAATGCAATCGGGTGGGTTGTTGTGAAAACCTGGCAACCTTGCCCAGAATGGATTTTACCAAGGGACCCTCCTTGAAACGTGGGCTAATTTTGAGTAGAAATTGGGCGCTTTTTGTTGTGAAAACCTGGGATCCTCCCAAATGCGGCTGGTTTTGAGCAGTAATTGGGCTGGTTTTGTTCTGAAAACCTGCCCAGAGCAGATTTTACCAGGGGACCCTCCTCAAACACAGATAGTTTTGAGTGGAAATTGGGAGGGTTTTGTTGTGAAAACCAACCCTCCCAGAACGGTTTTCACCAGGGGATCCTCCTCAAAATGTGATTGGGCTAGTTTTGAGTAGCAATTGGGTGGGTTTTGTTGTGAAAACCTGGCCTTGCCCAGAACAGATTTTACAGGGGACAAAATGCATTGGGCTTGTTTTGAGTAGCAATTGGGTTTTGTGAAAACCAACCCCCAACGGTTTTCACCAGGGGATCCTCCTCAAAATGTGATTGGGCTAGTTTTGAGTAGCAATTGGGTGGGGTTTATTGTGAAAACTTGACAACTCTGCCCAGAATGGATTTTTACCAGGGGACCCTCCTCGAAATGAAATTGGGTGGGTTTTGTTGTGAAACCCTGACAACCCTGCCCGAAACAGATTTTTACCAGGGGACTCGAAACGCGGCTAGTTTTAAGTAGTAATTGGGCGGGTTTTGTTGTGAAAACCTGGCAACCCTGCTCTGCTCCACTTTAATACCAGTTATGTCTCGAAATAAACATTACCATCTGATGTTATTTTAAAAGAAAGGGCACTACTTACTGAAATCCATTTCCTGTCTCATGCAATCGCTCAATCACTGTTTCAACCGCGAAAAGATGTTAAGATAACAGCTTGTAGACAATATCACATAACATCACATTTACCCAAAAAAAATAAAAAATATATGCAGTGACCATAACTCCTTAGTCAGCTAGAAAAATGAACTCTATAGAGTAGCATTTAGCTAAATATATGTGGCATATAACTTATTACTTATTCATTCATACTTTTTTACTGTTCTTCAGTGTTTATGATTGAATAAATCTGTCAAGTTTTTATATTTTGTTATTTAAAAAATATAATTATAATTATAATATAATAAGTGTATGTTAGGTGTTTGAGTACAAATCAGTTCATTTCAACTGTAAAGTAGTACCAACTGACTCCCATGTATATTTTTGTATATCTTAATAAATAATTAAATTCAGAAATGTATAAGTAAACAAAGACAAATAGAAACTGCTCAACTGCTGCTTTTAGTTCACACATCTGGCCTGCAAACCGTCTCTGGCAAGTCACAGTCTGATAGAGATGTGCTATTAAAAAGATACATCACACTCAAGGAAGCCAAGAAACAGACAAACACTGACTGTGTTTGTATCCAACAAACATGGCCCAGATGTCTTTTTTTCCATCATTGGTCATCTCAAGTTTGATTTGACAGCTAGACGGTTTCCTTTTTTTGCTCTGCATAAACATCAAACCCTTTTGATATTTATAGTCCGGCTTTGTAGTGCAACAGAACGGTATTCTGCTCATAATCTTGCAATAATCACAGCCATATGCTATTATTAATGTCTCTCCTACCCACAATTACATAAAACGGATGATGCCTGGTGGTTAATTGCAGACTTACTAGTATGAAGTTGATGAACAGAAGATGTCACTCCCTCTTTAAAGCATTAGATTTATTCGCCCCCCTCAGCTGCCCTGGTAAACCAGAACAAACTGTGTCTGTTCTGTAAGTGTCTTCCTGGAAATATAGACGTCGCTCATGAATTTGCTTTGTCTAGCCTTTGTTCTTTAACAATACCACCTGCAGTCTGTGCCGGCTACCTGAAGAGCAACCACCGTCTTCCTTTCTGTCTCAGCAAACTCAGCAGTCTTGTAATGGCCTCTTACCTGAGATCACGGCTGTCGGGGAAACAGGAAATGCTCCTCATAGCAGGGCAGCTTTGTACCCTGCAGGAACGGATGGCGGGCTTGAAAGAAAAAAAATTAGGATGGGCCATTGGCAATGTTCCGCAATGTTCTTCACAGTGGTGATCTCAGCATGGACACGTGGAAATGAAATATTGCCTGAATATAAATTTTTAATGGTTGCTGCAAAATGTTTCAAAACTATGTAACATCATGCAAATACACACACCAGATGCGGGTAAAACGTTTCTTGCCTGTTTTGGATGAGTATGACAAATACATAAATAAATAAATTTTTTTTTTTTTTATAATATTAGTAAATATTATATGTTATTAAAAGTATATATATAACTTATAACTTACATACATAGCTTGTATTAAGCATTATATATTTCATACTGCTTATCTTTCAATAACCACTAATGTCCTTCAGACTAGTAGGAAAATTCCTAATTAAATGATTACATTAATTGTCACATATTGCCTGTTGTCAGACAAAATATATTGTATTTAAAGGATTTTAATTTGGAAAAATGGTTGGATTAACCTCATCAGATTTATTTGCTTCATATGAATGCTGGTCATTATACTGAGGTGTTCAGACACAAATGTCCCCTCTGTCTACAGGTCATTAACCGAGACATGCTGTTAAATCAAGTCTGCTGCTCCGGTGTGGACACATTTCATTTTAAGTAGATACTTCTTCAGCTGATCACTTGATCTCTTCCAGACCAATTGCTTGCCTTTATGTGTTTCCCCAAACTAAACAGTGGAGTTTCTGTTCATTCTGAGAAAATAGCTGAAAACAGACTCGCATTATTGGGGTGTGAGATATTAGCTCAAAATCCTCCATGGCGTCTTTTCTTACTAATGGAGCCATGCAGCAAAAACATCACTGAGAGAGTTTCAGAGCTGCACGTGTACCAGAAGAGAGAGAATTTGGCGGTTGATGCAGTATTTGTTCCTTCAGTGAAAAGCTAATGACAGCTTTATACTGTCTAATTGAGAAAACACGGTTACCACCATTTGACAAATGCACAGCAGAACCTTGTCGCAAAATATAGTAAAAGGCACCGAATTCCATTTTAATTAGCACCCTTGAGCCTCACAGTAGTCATAAAACGCCTCTAAATGATGGAAAACGATACCGCTCGACTTTTACACAGATAAGTGCTTTTCCAGTTGTCAGCTGGGTAAAAATAGTTGGTGTGTTGGGTTCAGATGTGTACCTGGCCCAAATCCACAGCCAGCGTTCTGTGTTTACGCTAGGCAGCTGTGTTTTAATCTGAATGGTTTCGTTTGCATGTTAGCTTTAGTCAGCCGTTATGCAATTAGTTTATCAGGCTTCATGAACCTAACAGGGTTTCACACCATTCAAAGCTGAATTAAGAATTCCTAAATTATGAATTAGATACAGAATTGCAATTTCAGTTTGCATTTAAAAAAATGTAAAACAAATTTAAACTTTGAATTTAAATAGACATGATAGAACAGTACATATACAAAACGACAGATACATGGATAGATGGATGGATAGATAGATAGATAGATAGATAGATAGAAAGAATACTACATATACATAATGATATAGATAGATATAGATAGAATATATATATAAAACGACAGATAGATAGACAGACAGATAGATAGATAGATAAAACACTACATATATAAATTGATAGATATAACACTAAATATATAAAAAACAAACAAACGATAGATAGATGCATAGATAGATACAGTACTACATATACATGAACGAACGATAGATACATTAGAACATAACATATATAACGATAGATAAATAGAACACTACATATATATAAAATGATACATATATAAAACTATATATATATATATATATATATTGATAGGTAGATTGATAGGTAGATTGATAGATAGATAGACAGAACACTACATATATATGTAATGAATGACATATAGATAGACAGAACACTACATATATAACGAACGACGGATAGATAGATAGATAGATATACAACATTATACATGAACAAACAAACAAACGAACGAACGAACAATAGATAGATAGATAGAATGAACACTACATATCTATGATAGATAGATAGACAGACAGACAGATATATAGAACACTACATATATAATGAACAATAAATAGATTAGATAGAATACTACATATATATATATATATATATATATGTATATGAATGATAGATAGATAAAACACTACATATATAAATTGACAGATAGAACACAACATATATTATGAACAAACGATAGATAGAACACTAAATATATATAAAATGATAGATAGATAATTGATAGATGATAGACAGATAGATAGATAGATAGATAGATGATAGACAGAACATTACAGATAAAATGATAGATAGATAGATAGATAGACAGATAGATACATAGATGATAGAACATTACACATAAAATGACAGATAGACAGATAGATAGATAGATAGAACATTACACATATATAAAATGATAGACAGATAGACAGAACATTGCATATATATATATATATATATAAAATGATAGATAAATAGATGTATATATATATATATATATATATATATATATATACATATACATAAAATAATAGATAGATAGATAGATAGATAGATAGATAGATAGATGCACTGAATATCTAAAGGTGTTCTACAAAAAAGCAAAGAAGGGAAAATATATATAGGCTAAGTATAAGATTGATGACCACTGTGTAAGTCTTCGGAACATTACAATGGAGTACAGCCAGGGGACATGGCCCTTCAAGATTTCTGCCGTCTGCTGGTTTACCCTGATCCATGAAAAGCCCCAAGTGGTAAAAGTGAACCCGACTCGCTGATAGGACGAACAAACCACTCTCTCTTGTAACCACATCAGAGAAGAAGATTCCTAAGGAGACTTTCTGGAGAGTGCATTCTTAGTATAGACCTGTCGTCAAGTCCAGGATGAAGAACACTCTCGTGACTGCCAGAAATAAATAACCGGAGCTTTTTTAGGCAGGAGAGAGTGGCGTGTGTGTGCGTGCTCGTAAGTGCTAAAGTCATCTGTCTAGCCGCCCGCTGCTAGCGTTGATGTCCTGATGGTGCGCTGCCGTCTGCATTCGGCTCATACATCTATGCATGACACCACAGGCTCTAATACATACATCAACCTGTTCTGTTCACTGATTGGGCTGTCAGGTAATCAGTCATGGCAGACCAGCGGTGGCCTAATGAGGGCTTGACCTCAAGGTCACGGCCGACTCTGACCTCTGACTTGGCCGGTGGGCATGGCAATGATCATCACATGGTAACATGAAGATCAGGAGAGTTTTGTACTTGGATTCTAGTACACGCTAAAGATTTACAGTGATGCCACTCAAGTGTGCTGAAGTAACCGCTTTCTAAATCTGTAAAGAGTCTTTGGTTTTGGCCACATTATCCTTACAAACAGTTTGTGCTTCTTGTCACTGTCCCTAAATCGTTCCGTTAAATTCCAGCTTTCCATATTTTTTTTAAGCATCTCCTGGCAGACACCCTGGCTCTCCAAAACCAGACAAGACTAGATCCCTAATTATTCCAGACACTCTATTTGAGTAAGTTATACAGCCAGAGAGAAAAAAAACCCTTCTTAATTGCATAATAATGAGAAGCCCTGCCGTCACTAGATTCGGTCCCTAGATCTGGTTATGGAAAACCCCACACATCAAAGACATATTAGTGGTTCTGGCTCCTTCTCCATTTAGGAATATGACATCAAAACTGTTGTTCCTCTGTGAGATATATTAGGCCAACTCATGGACAATTTGTCTCTTTCTATTTGTCTTACTGTAACTATCCCCAGTGATATGTGAAGGGAAACTTTATTGAATACAGCCAATGCAGAGTGTACAGTATCATTAAATTATAGTTAAATATGTGTTTGAAAAGCAGTAGGTGGCAATAAGTGACTTTTTTAGTGAGCTGAATCACTGATTCATTTCTTTATGAACTGATTAATCTAATTTATAAGTGAGTCAGTGAATCATTTGCTTAATCAATTCTTTCAAAATCACTGATTTTATTAAGGAACACCATCCACTGCCGAGTGTTGCTAGAAGATGTGAACTGATTATTAGGCTTGTTACACATTCTTCTAGGCAAACAAAGAGAGTAAAAATTAAACATTTTTAAAAGGCTTTTATAATTAATATTAATAATAATGCCAATGCAGAGTATGTGTGTCATTAAATTATTGTTAAAAATAAAAATAAATATATAATACATTATATATATGTGTATGTTTTTTGAGAGTTTTATGAGAATTAACCCTGTTCATTATGAAAATAATTCATAATACAGTATATTTTTTCAAATAATATTGTAGTGTACACTACCAGTCAAAAGTTTTTGAACAGTAAGATTTTAAGACGTCTCTTCTGCTCACCAAGCCTGCATTTATTTGATCCAAAGTACAGCAAAAACAGTAATTTTTAAAAATATTGTTACTATTTAAAATAACTGTTTTCTATTTGAATATATTTTAACATGTAATTTATTCCTGTGATTTCAAAGCTGAATTTTTAGCATCATTACTCCAGTCACATGATCCTTCAGAAATCATTCTAATATTCTGATTTGCAGCTCAAACACATTTATTATTATTATTATGTTGAAAACATCGGAGTAGAATTTTTTTCAGGTTTCTTTGATGAATATAAAGTTCAGAAGAACAGCTTTTATCTGACATAGAAATCTTTTGTAATATTATAAATGTCTTTATCATCAATTTAAACCACCCTTTCTAAAAATATATATATATATATATTTATACTGACTTCAAGCTTTTGAATGGTATAGTGTATAATGTTACAAAAGATTTTTACTTCATATAAATGCTGATCTTTGAATCTTTAGAATATTAGAATGCAAATCAGAATATTAGAATGATTTCTGAAGGATCATGTGACACTAAAGACTAGAGTAATAATGCTGAAAATTTAGCTTTGATCACAGGAATAAATTACATTTTAAAACATATTCAAATAGAAATAAGTCATTTTGAATAGTAAAAATATTTCTAAATTTTACTGTTTCTACTTTGGATCAAATGAGTGTGTAAGTTTGGTGACCAGAAAAGACGTTAAACATTAAAAATCTTACTGTTAAAAAACTTTTGACTGGTAGTGTATATTGTATATAGTGTATATAATCTTTCTTTAGTGTTGTTTCAATTCAAACCACAAATTGAGATTGTAAAAATATATAGAGCAAGATAATAAAGACAAATTTAAACAAACATAAAAACAGACAAGCAGAAAAAAGTACAAGTTAAAAAAAACTAAATTAGCCAAAGCCTGAATTAAAACAAAATTAACAGCTAAAATACATTTTAAACAATACTGATCATCAGAGCACATCTTAATTGCTTGAAATGAAAGACTAAATGGGTTGGATGAAACATAAATGCAGTATGTAAAAAATAGAAATGATTTTTCTATTATTACTAATTTACCCCTACGGTTCTTTCTTACCCTGCAATTTAACTAACCTGCTGCGTAAAGTGTGAAAAGAATAAAACTCAAGAAGGGTAAAAGACTGCAAACAGACCAGCTGTGAGACACAATAGTAGCTAATTAGTTGCAATTTTACAAAGCTGTTTTCGAATTTCTAATGGAACCCTTCATGCCTTTCACAGCTTGTCGAATGAGTCGATTATTACAAGTGCCAGCCGTCCCCCTACATGTCTGTCGGCCCCTTGGGTAAACGTCTCAAGTTCATTCTGGAACGTGTTCTCCTTCATCTACCCCTCAGCTTAAACCAATTAGACCCCTTGTCTCCAGAGTTCTGTAGGTAGGCATTGGCTACTGAATTTGTCCAATGAGACAGAGGGCTCCCACCTGTCTGGCCCAGCTGCTGGACGACAAGAACGTTATCTGGTCATGTGAGAAGCATGTCCTATGCAAAGGAAATCAAACAGACAAGAAGAGCCTCTGTGCAGTCTTCCCCGATTCCACAATGTGGGATTTGAAATGTACGTGCTGGATGCTGATCCATGGTTAAAGCCACAGATCTGCTTTTGTCCTTCTGTTTGTTTTATTTTGTCACGTATAATTACAGACCGGAGAAGAGATGAGTTTAATGTGACACTCAAGAATGATTTGCTGGTGTCACTTTTCACACAAAATGACTGTCAGCTGTCTATACTGGCCATTTCCCACAAGACACCACTGACTTTTTTTTAAATCAAGCACTCTTACATAGAATAAAAGTATATATATAAAATATAAATATATAATAAAAATATAAAATAATATATAAATATATAAAATAAAAATTGTTTTATATTCATGACCCTAGACCACAAAACCAGTCAGCATGGGTGTATTTGTAGCAATAGCCAAAAATACATTGTATTTAAAAATTGTACATTTTTCTTTAATTATTAAGTATATATATAAGTAAAAATCATGTTCCATGAATATTTGTAAATTTCCTACTGTAAATATATCAAAACGTAATTTTTGATTAGTAATATGCATTGCTAAGAACTTCATTTGGACAACTTTAAAGGCAATTTGCTCAATATTTAGATTTTTTTTTTCCTTTTTTTTTGCACCCTCAGATTCCAGATTTTCAAATAGTTGTATCTCGGCCAAATATTGTCCTATCCTAACAAACCATACATCAATGGAAAGCTTATTTATTTAGCATGATATAAAAATGTATATTTAAATTAGATTAGATCTATCTAATTTAAAAAAACTTGACCATTATGACTGGTTTTGTGGTCCAGCGTCTCATTTTATAAATTGAAATAAAAAATATATAAAAGTATAAATAAAATATAAATATGGGACTATAAAATAATGTACTTTATTATAAATTAAGTAAAAACTCACCCTAAACTATAGAAGGTTGTTGCAGCCACAGAATAAAAAAGGAATAATAATAAAAATGATGAACTGTGACCCCTTATTTCACATTTTCCCCCCCAGAACTGCAACTTTTTATTGAAATTTTGGGTTTATCTTACAATTGTCACATTTTTTCTTACAGTTCTGGGGGGCAAATAGAATTGTGAGATGTGAGAGACTTTTTTTCTCAGAATTGTGAGTTTACATATTGCAATTCTGACTTTTTATCTGTGAATTCTTGCAATTTTGTTTCCGTTCTTGAATAAAAAATAAAAATGTGACTTTCTGTCCTCTAATTCTGACTTTTTTTCTTGCAAATGCAAGTGCATATCTCAAGTGCAAGTGCATTTTTTCTCAGAATTGTTGATTCATTTATATCTTGCATTTATTTAATTTAATTTGATTTTATCCTGTGGCTAAAACAAGCTTCTATAAACTTCCCTGCAGTCTAAAAAAGTCAAATATTGCTATAAATTGTAATATACCTACATAAAATAACAAAAACAATGTCAATGAATGGCAGTCGATCGATGCTAATACCAACAAACTGTTGTAGTTGCAGTGTCTGCCAGCAGGGGCTAACCAGACCATGCTAACTACCCAAACGTCGATTTATGGACTGATAAAGCACACAAGTAAGTCCTACTCTGCACAAAACTAGTTATTCATCCATCAGCCAGTTTGCTTTTGTCATCGTTTTGTTTCAAGAACCACCGTGGCGCTTATGAGCATATGGCATTGTGCCCAAAGTTTATAGACGCCCGACTGATCACCGTTTATTTTTGCTTCGCCACTCTGGTGCAGCAGTGTGAGTTTTACAGGTTGATTAGTATTGCAAGACAGGAGGGAAAATGTCCTGTAAGAGGTGCCTGTACTATAAATCCTGGGAAAATGTAATGTTATGAGACAGGCTGCGAATGACTTATGAAATACATCTGGCACATCTAATGCAAAGAAGGCCACGTCCTACTAAAGGTTCGTTTCTACTTACCAGAGAAAGGCCACTAAATGCAGGTCCAAGAATATGAAGTACCAAAATATCGTCCAAGTTTTCCTGAATGTTCCTTTAACGGTTCTCGGACGTTTGTTCTTCCGCCGAAGCAAACCCAGAGCTTATATTAAAATACTCTAACAAGCTCTTTCAACTTTGTTTACTACCGCAGAACGAGCGATTCTAACGAGTCGGTTCTTTTTAGTGAATCAAAAACATACAGTCCAACCTGTGTGGGACGATTCGCGAAAACATGAATCGGTTCTTTTAGTAATTAAGTATGCGTCACTATGAAATGAAAAGAAGTGTAAGAAATAAATAAATAAATAAATTTGAGTTTAGTGCACTTTTTTAGTATGCAGTGAACACTCAGTCCATGTTTTTTTTTCTTGAAGGGCATTGTGTGCAGGCTCATGCTTTTTTCTTTAAAATACAGTTAAGGCCAGTTATTGGATTAAAAACACTATAAAAGAGTCTGTGTAAACACGTTCTGCAAGAATTATTTTAAACTTACTGAAATTATCGATTCATTTGGCAACGAAAATTGCATTTCTTTTTTTCCAAATATTTATTCCTTGCAAATAGCCCTGCGAAAAGAATTATTATTGTAACAGTTAAGGAGCCGAGCTTGTTTGAGGACTCAGCAGAATCCACACCATTAAATTCTTTACGATTCCAATTCTTTCTAATAAATGACAGGTAATGCTAAAAAGTAATATTTTTGTAATTTCCAAATGAAGTCGTCTGTCAGGGCATAGTGGAGTTGTATAAATGTCAGTGTTCTGTGGTAAAGGCCGCAGATCCAAAATCAACAGGGTTATGACTAGTGGGGAAACACTAACTAACAGAGTTAGGTGGCATGTATGTAAACACTAATATTTAAATGTCACCTCGTAACAAGTTAATTCTGCATAAGTGAGAGTTAATGTAGTTTTCTGCCCCCAAGAGGCTTTATTTTTAATATATCACACATAATCTGCTTTACACATTTCACTACATAGCTTTAAACCTGGAAGATATTTGAATATCAGAACCACAACACAAATCTCAACCCCTGAACATAGACAGTGTTCATATGTTTGACATGTGCAGTTTAATGATTATATTTCATAACATCTTTCTCCAAAATGTTGCGCTCAGTTTAATACCTTCCAACATAAAGCTGGAGGAAGTGGATCGTCGGCCGTCTGTGGGCAGGGGCTGTGTTTGATTTGGCCCAGGATGTGGTTCTTAATGACCCAGCTGGATGTAAGCAGTGTGGGCTCCAATTCATCCCTGTCTGCCTCAGTCTCGATGAGATCCTCCAATGTCTGTGGTGGGTCGAGTATGGGAGCGCAGAGGTGTTTAAAGGCATACGCAAAGCATGAAACCTGGCAGTTTAGAAAAAGCGTTAATGGGGATTGGGTTGGAAGCCACAGGGGTATCCTTTCATGCAACATGCAAGTCACATGCAGTTAGTCTGATAGTGACAGCACATTGTTATGCTGCCTTTGCAATGCAAAATTAGACTTGGAAAGCTCCAAAAGCAACACTAAGTAGCATGCTTAAGTTTGATTTGTTGGAAGGCCTAGTCGTTTCCAAATCAACAAAGTGGCATGAATGCGAAATTTATGCTGACTCGTACGCCTCTGAATCGAAGCAGGTGATAATACGAGCTCTCGTCTACAGTTAATGAACAACAGAGCTCAATTGCGGAGAGATCCAATGAAGTACCAAAAATGTAAACCATCCAATTGTTGAAATTGTTTTGAAATTACACTTTGCCAGGGCTCAAGACTGCAAAAACCATCTCAAATCAAAAACACATGCTGCTCAAGATCTGCCATTATGGTGTAATGTTTCCAGAACAGGTCTAATTGGGGTAAAGCCTGGACTTCCTTAAACAAAATGAAAAAAGTAAAGGCTGACTAGGAAAATGGGCAAAACTCCTGTAGTCAATCAGAACCGGTGGATTTATAAAGCCTGGTGGAGAGCAACATTTTAAGAGGACCTGAATCAAACAGAAGTGCTCCCTGACACTTGAATGACAAAGAATGGCTTTTATTTGCTAAATGTTTGTTTTTATTTGTTTGACCTTTTTGATGACTTCATAAGTAAGAGAACGTCGACACTTTTGACAACACTAGTCCAAACTTTTGAAAAATAGGAATGGGAATCGCAAGGTTTTAACTGATTTTAACTGTGGTTTTAATCATATTACATAACACATCTTTATTACAGATTACAGAGGTTTATCCAAAGTAACTTTTGAGCTGTTTGAGCTACATGAACATATTATTGAAGTAAAAGTCGATGGAAAAGATAAAGATTTTGGTTTAATTCAATTATAGATATGTTGGATTAAATCATTCTTTATGTAAAAGCTGCAGTATTTCAAATGTGACCACTTCACTGGTATCTAAGAACGCAATTGACACTTTGCTGGGAGTTTGATTGACAGGTGATCTGGCCAATCGTAATTTGCAATTTTGTCTGACAAACAAACAGAATTTTAAAACATCAAAAACACGTAAAATATGTATATTTAAGATGTATTATACACATATTTTACACTTTAGATATGTATTGTTTGCATTTAACGCGCTGCATTTTTCACGCATGAAATACAAGTGAAGTACATGTTAAAATTCACATGTTTTTGAACCATTTGGTCTTCCATATTCAAACAGTCCCGTGTGTATCTGTATAAGTGCTCAGTGAAGAGCATGAAGCGATGATCGTTTTTACGCCTCTTACCATGTTGTGATGCCGTGTCCCAGCACAACGAGACAAAAAAAAACATTATAAATTAAGTATTTGTTTCATCCAGTGAGGACATAATTACTGATTGACTCATACTGTCTTTTTACACGTTGCATTGCATTGCGTCACACCGCGTAAACATAACACCATGTCTGCATTTGTGATTGTAGAAATGACAAACAACAAGCACTACTCTGCACTGCTTAAAACTCGTGTTTGAATAGCCATTAGCAAATTCTTTAAATATGAACACATATAATACGCATTAAATGCACATGTTAAAATTCACGCTTTTGAATCATTTGGCCTTCCATATTCAAATGCTCCCACGTGAATCTGTGTAAGTGCTCGGTGAAGAGCATGAAGCGATGATCAGTCAATCACAGACATATCTGTTGAGAACGTAAACACAATGGCCAATCAGAGTTGTTTAAGATTTCGCTCAATAGCACTCAAAATGCTAGCGGGAAATGCTAGTATCGTCACATTTCAGTAAGGACATTGGTACTTTTGACAACACAAGTTTAAACTTTTGACTGGTGTTTTGTGTTCAAAATTAAATAGGGATTGAAAGGTTTTAACTACTTTTAACTGTGGTTTTAATCATATTACATAACACAACATTCTTTATTACATTTTACGTTTATATTTTATGTATATCTTTATTTCATGAGGTTGTAGTGCTCTACTGTTTGAGCTACATCAACACTATTGTTGAACTAAAAGTCAGTGGAAAAGATAAAGATTTGACCCCAAATGGTAAAAAAAAAATGCAAGGTGAGACTTGTTTTTTAAAAGTTTAACTTATTACACCAAAAGGGCTTGCTTTTAGAAACCATGTCATGCACAAGATGCAAGCATGTGTTTACGTGCAAACAATGCAACTGGAAAACACTTTTTGTATAAACGGGCCTTAGATTGTTTTTATTAGGGTTTTATTAGCTTCATACACATTGGTAAATGATTACATGTGAAAGACTTTTTTTAATGCTGGTTCTGCATAGGATTCCATCCCGCTTTAACTGCCTACATCATCTGTATTAACCACAGTATCTGTCGTGGTTTGACAGCCATTGATTTTAAAGGGGAAAAGGGTAGTCTAGTCATTTCATAGCCTAGCTTTGGCCTCAGTGTGCTCGCTTTTCCCTGACCAATGCTTAAAGGAACCTGACACTCTTGTCATTATAACCATCAAGGAAAGAGGAACTGATGGCACATCTCATCAGCGAAATCCCAGAGTATGAACATGTCTCTATAGGCCTCCAAGCGATGGTGGCAGATGTGTGACAGATCCCTATAGTGAACGAGAATGACATAGACCCCCTCAGAGATGACAAGCTCAAAGGACAGACCATACATATACGGCTGAGTGATGGGGGGCCTGACCAATCAGGTTCACCCTGCTTTTGACATAAATGCTTTTACTTTGTAATCCCAGATATGATTTCATAATACACTTGTTTAGACCTTCACGCCAGTGTTGAAATATAGGTTATTAAAAGTGAATGAAAAGATATAGCTATCAGTCGTCAACTGGCTACAAATATGAAACGGACATGGGTATGTGTGTGTGTGTTTGGAAAGGACGTTCTGAAATATCTCTGTGGGGTGGTGGTGGACCTCGTCTCAAATTCTGACACAAGTGCCATCACTGTCATCAGCTTGTTTTGATTTCATTTTATCTCTCAGCAGTGCCATTGTGGACTGTTCGGCATTCTCCGGTTACAGGAGCCCTTCCTGCATTGTTTCCATGGGAAACTAGGGGCCGCAGATTCACAATGTGACTGTATGTATGTATGCACATAAAACCATGCTCAGAAAATTCAGAAACATTTGTCTTTATCTTCAAATAGCATCAGAGTGCTTCTTGTGACTGAGGTTTATAAGGCTGTTTTTTTAGACTGCAAAAGGATGTTGTGATTTTTGTCTAAATTATGCTGAACAGTAAAAATGAAGTTTCATTTATTTACTAAAACATTTGCAAAGCTCTTGTATTCACTTCTGTCAGCACTTTCATGTAGGCAGTGTCACGTTCCCTCACTGCTGTGCCCTCTGCATGAACAGATTAAGGAAAATGAACAAGAACATTGTTTGTCTGATCACTTTAATTGGAGAACTTAAGGTGTTAGGCTGCATTAACATGTCTAGTCAGAGGGATTAGGATAGGGATCAAGCACATTTATAGCTAATGATGCTAGTTTGCCAGGTTTGTAGACTGAAGAACTGTCAGACAGAGATAATTCCATGTTAGACAAAAATGCTAGTCAAAGCACACAACACTGACACCAATTTATATATAACAGAGCTTTTAATTTGAAACAGATCCATCTAATTCTTGTAATCTTATGGATGTTTTTTTTTAATCTCCTACACATCGACATCATGTTTTTGCACTTTACTTTACTTGTATAGATTTTAACTTTAAATGTGCAGTTTTTATGTTTATTTTCTAAAAAATTACAGAAATATGAGTGAACTGCAGAATTATTATATTTAACTAAACCTAAAACTAAACCGAAAATGTTCATTATTTGAAACTAAATGAATGTTACCTTATAATATATATATATATATATATATATATATATAAAACACTTTAGAATAGGGAACACATATTTAAGTAATTTATGTTAACTTAAATAAAATAACATAAAAAAACTAATTTTGTTTCAGCTAATTGGCAAGACATTCACATTTAGTTCAGTTTAACCTGATATATAAATAAAATATATTAATAACTAAACTAAAACTGAGAATTAAAAATTAAAAATTGTAATATTAACATGTTAAATGTATATATAATTATTAATAATTTAATGAATTATTAATAATAATGAATTATATACTTAATATATTAAACACACACACACACACACACACACACATATACACAATTTAAAAAATCAAAAATTAATAAAAAATAAAAACACAACAAATCTGTAGTATCTTGATACCAAAATAACTCTGCTATGTATATATCCTTCTAAATATTTTGTTTAATATTTTACATTTTCATGGATATGTTCAATCATTGATCAAATTTCAGTTTGTTTTAATAATTTGGTAACACTTTACAAACACAAGAATAGGCAACATTCACTGTTAATTAAGAGTTTTTCTTCAATAAACTCACAATTTGCTGCTTGCTAATAGCAAGGTAGTTGTTAAGTTTAGGTATGAGGTAGGGATCTAAAATATGGTCATGCATAAAAAGGCATTAATATGTGCTTTATAAGTACAATAAGCAGAACAAGAGCGCTGCATTTCATTGTAATGTCAGTAGATAATTAAATAATGCTTCTATATATAATATGGTATTGTTCACAAAGCTTTTTTTGAATATTATCACCTTGTCAGTTCTGAGTGCAAAAGTTTAAATTCAATTTCAAGGTTGCATAGGCCTGACAAGATGGATTCAAATAAAGTTTGACCTCAAAACTCAATTTGAATATAGGTGAGGCGGTAACATGAAAGCGCTGTTGTAATTTCAAACTGAAAGAACCAGAACAAATGGCAATGGCTTCTGTTGCCAGACAGCTGGCAGCTCACCCTGGCAACAAGTGGCACAGAAGCGTGTGAAGGTCAGGACGACTGGAGGGTGGCCTCCACGCTGCCTATGTATCCCAGCATGCACTGCCCCATGGTGCCCAAAACCCTATGACCTTTCAAGATGGCAGCTGAAAAAGATGAAAGGGTTTGCTTGAAGAGCCAGTTAAGATGAACAGGGCTCCCGTGACGTCTTTGATTCAAACCTGTGATTTTTCTCGAACACACTGCTGCGCCTGGGCACAATAGGTGAACATCTGAAAACAAGCCAGCATGTTTTCTTTTAGTAGTCATGTATATGGGTTTCACATTTCTGTTTGACTCTGCATTTTAAATGTTTGTTTCTGTACATTGGCTGTTTTTTTCCAGTTGGTTCAAGAACATACGTTTAAAGGATTTGTTCACTCCTGAATTAAAATTTCATGTTAATTTACTCAACCCCATGTCATCCAAGATGTTCATGTCTCTCTTTCTTCAGGTGAAAATTAATTGTTTTTTGTGGAAACCATTCCAGGATTTTTCTCCATATAGTGGACTTCAATGGGGATCAGCGGGTTGAGCGTCCAAAATTGCAGTTTCAATGCAGCTTTAAAAGGCTCTACAATCTCAGCTGATGAATGAGGGTCTTATCTAGCGAAACGATTGGTAATTTTCTAAAAAAATGACAATTTATATACTTTTTAACCACAAATGCTCATCTTGTACTATAGCTCCACGATGTGCATCCACAACTTCACGCATTACATAATCACATTGGAAAAATCACGCATGGTTTGTTCTTCATCTGTGTACTCCGGTTCAAAAAAGTAGGGTAGGGTAAAAAACTCCATCTCATTTTCTCCTCCAACTTCAGTTGTCCTACATTGTTGTTTTACCATATTTTGTAATGGGCATTTGACTTTCTTTGCATGTTTGATTGGTAACCACTTGGTCGATACTTCCGGAGACGAACATTTGTGGTTAAAAAGTATATCAATTTTCAGTGCTTTTAGAAAATGACCAGTCGTTGCACTATATAAGACCCTATATAAGACCCTTTTGTGTAGAGCCATTTGAAGCTGCATTGAAACTGCAATTTGGACCTTCAACATGTTGGCTCCCATTGAAGTCCACTATTAGGGGAAAAATCCTGTAATGTTTTCCTCAAAAACCTTAATTTCATTATTAACACATCGTCTGCCAATTTAAATGCTTGATCTCTTTAAAGCAGGATGGATTCTGATTGACTTTCATTGTCTTTTTAATTTATCAGTAGTTTTGAAAGTGATTCCAATCAGATTGTTTCTCTGTGCTGTTATTGTTATAGTTGCGGTGTGGATTCTGCTATTCTTTTAAATTTAGAATGATTTTTAAAACTTGATCTTCTTTGTTATCATTACAGTTATCAACCTTGGTCATAGGCGGAGGGTGAAGCAACTCCAGTGTAAGGCTAAAAGCAGCCAAATCTATTAACTACAAACATCATAAACTCGTCTTTTTAGGAAAGAACCAGACATGGGTGTCATAAGGTAATAAAATATTTTAATGGAACTGAATTTGTATTTAACGTGATTACAATTTAATAAAATCATTAGAAATTGGTAATTATAATGTTTTATTTCCACGGTTATTCAAACAGAAAGTGACATTATTACTTTATTAACTTTGATCTATCGTGAGTTTAAGCTCAGTACGCATTACAAACTGAACGATTCATTGAAATAATCCTATTACATTTAAAAAAAAAATAATAGAGCTTACAGTGTGTGAAATATAATGTGGCAGCCCAACGATGTAACAGGCAACCGTGATGTCTGTCTCTCCCATTCCCAAAGAAAAACCACACTTCTCCAGTAGGGTCGCTTTTAAATAGCTTGTAAATGCCTGTGCGCATTTTAGTTTCACTTTCGAATTAGTGGCAATTCCGCGTTAATTGATTGAATTGACAACAACTAAAATATTGCATCCAACCAAATATTGAACCGTACACCCCTACTTACTATTCATTTTCACTTTGTTAGCAACAGACATAATAGATTTAATTTGTTGTGCAGGGGCATTTTTGTCCAATTTAGTGGCAATTTTGCCCCAAGTCCCTGTGGCCTATAAAGCCTTCCCCAGCCTTACACACGCTCCGCCTATTACCTTGGTGCAAACGGGCCCGAACAGCATCATATAGCTGAGTTGGGACACCCTTACTATAAACCGGACTCTGTAGGCCTCAAGCCAGGATTTCGAGAACTGGTGGGCAAATTCAAATATAAGGATTGTTTTGACAGGTTAAAAAGGTGTGCTGAAAAGCCAACAGTTTTGCAAACTCTAAAAGCTACCTTAACACAGCCAAGTACGTTTTTTACGAGCTAGCCATCAAAAATTTGTCAAAATGTAATTTTTTCATTCTTGGATTTGGATTTTAATACTCTATAAATTTTGCCCCAAAATACCAGTACTGCAAAATGCAACAGTTTACACATCTGTGATTTAAATCGTCTCCAAACGGGATGAAAACTTAACAGAGGTCAGTCAATCACCTCCAACACTAGCCCACAGCAATTTCTGGTTATGCTGGCTGAATAATAAATCTTAGTTTAGGAAACATAAAACACATGGAGTAAATGCTTACATTTTAACTAACAAAATCCCTGCCTTATTTTTCTAAATGTTTGATTGAATAAACCATTTTAGTTGAATTAACTATAAAACTGCTTAAGCAAACATGCTTCATAAAGCTGGAGTCAAATTTGGGCCAACTAAATAACTGCGGAACTAGTTACTAAATAATAATTAGTTAACACCACTTAAAATTTTCACATTGCAGAAGCCTTCAACAAGACTTCGGAAATTCCTTTCCCCTTCTGTAATAACCCTTCTGGACGAAGATCCCATCCTTTGAATTGCTGAAGAAACAAACTTACACTGTGCTACGACATATGTTATAGTGCTGTGGAGAAAAAAAGGGAGGAAAGCAAAGAACAAGGGATTATTCTGGTGGAGAGCAGGTGGTTAGGGAGTTCAAAGAGTCCAGAGATGAGGCAGTGTTTTCTTTACCACGGCACTCCGCTTAGCTTACAGTGTCTTTTTATTCCCCCTGTTCTGAGGGGTCTTGTTCTTCAGTCAGGAGTGCCGTTATTATCGGTAAAGTGCTTTTAAATCCGCTGCTGCTCAGCACCAGGATCTGTTCAGCATGATAATCCCACAGGACAGACATCCGTTACTCCTCTGTGGATCTCGCTCATGCCTTCCGTGCTTTCAACAGCTGGAAAAGCAGTTCGGAATTTAAGATCCGCAGACTATGGGGGAGTTAAACACTCTCCTTGTTCATACAGAGGTTTATAGTAATGTAGTGTTATTTTGATGAATAGAGGCTCTTAGTCAGTTTTAGTTTTAAAAGTAGAGCCATTGTTATCTTGTTCTATCTAAACAATTAAGTAAATAAATGATGTATAAGTTAAATTACACTACCAGTCAAAAGTTTTTGAACAGTAAGATTTTGAATGTTTTTTAAAGAAGTCTCTTCTGCTCACCAAGCCTGCATTTATTTGATCCAAAGTACAGCAAAAACAGTCAAATTTAGTAAAAATATAAAAAATATTTCTACTATTTAAAATAATTGTTTTCTATTTGAATAAATTACTCCAGTCTTCAGTGTCACATGATCGTTCAGAAATCATTCTAATATGCTGATTTGCTGTTCAAGAAACATTTTTTAATTATTATTATTATTATCAATATTTAAAACGGTTGAGTACATGTTTTTTCAGGATTGATTCAGGAAATGATAGAAATTAGTACTTTTATTTAGCAAGGATGCTTTAAATTACTTGCTTTAAATTTAAGATAAATGCTGTTCTTCTGAACTTTCTATTCATCAAAGAAACGTGGAAAAATTCTACTCAGCTGAAGTAATGATGCTAAAAATTCAGCTTTGAAATCACAGGAATAAATTATATTTTTTAAAAATATTTAAATAGAAAACAGTTATTTTAATTAGTAAAAATATTTCAAAATTTTACAGTTTTTGCTGTACTTTGGATCAAATAAATGCAGACTTGGTGAGCAGAAGAGAAATCAAAAATGTTATTGATTGTGACTATATATATATATTATTGACTTGTTTTATATATATTAGAATGTTCTTCTTAAATTAAAACTTATCTACTCCAATTATTTATTTCTGCTTTTCTGAATTGAGCAACTCAGTCCTGCTGTGTGCTGTAGCTCCAAACTGTGATTACACTGGTGCCTTTAAGTCATGTTTACTTGGAAACCAAACTAGAGACAGACACAGAGGAAAAGTACACAGCGTTATAATGAAGTAACTGGGTACACTGAGAGACCAGTTCTGCCAAAAATGATAGTTCTGGCATTATTTACTCACCATCATGTTGTTCCAGTTCATCATGCAGTTTGATTTTTCCATGGCACACAGTGAAAATGCTTTGGTACCAATCATGTCAATTTGAAGCACCATGTTTAAATGGACAGTGGAGGTAAAGATTGTCAGAGAATTAAGACATAATTTTCATCTTTTTCTCCCAAAAAAAGCTGCCGTACAGCTTCAGAAGACTTAGGATATAGTGCTCTACTTTTATTATTCTTTTTTATGGTATTGTTTTGTATTTTGATTTTGAGTTCGACATAACCTGGTTACAGTAAACTGGAGTTAAATGGAAAAAACAACTTCATTTCCACTTTTTGAGTTCCATCATGAGGATGAGCGTAATGACAGAATGTTAATTTTTGGTTGAACGACTTCTTTAAGACTACAGACGTGATCAATCAGCTGAAAACGAGAAGACAGATGAGATTAGCGAAACTGTTTTTTAGACCTTTAGCTCAACTCCTCCTTGCTGGCGTTTGGCCCAGACGCTAATTCTGTGGCGTTAAGAATGGATTGACTGTTACTGTTGATTCAGCACATGAACTGAGTAATGAAGTGCAGAAAACATCAGCCAGTGAAAACAGGATTTAAGAGAGAAGCATTTAATGCATCACTTATTCTGTTCACTTATAGTGGCTTGCTATGACTTTCACAGAGCTCATGGATACAGTCATCTGTTTATTACCAAAACCTTTTTTTCTTACGTAAAAAAGTCTCCTTTAAGTTAAATATATATATAAAAAATGTATTCTTCACAAAAATTAAAATGAAAATCAGTGAGAACGAGTGAAAAGGAGAATGCTATTACATTTTTGAAGCATAGGGGGCAGTATCTACAAACATAAGGTGGATAGGAGACAATAGGAGTCCTTCTCAAAGTTCTTGGAGATCCTAGCATCTTACAGAAGAATTTTCAAATCTAATGCAGTTTTAAAGCAACATATCAGCATAGCACAATGTTGCTAGCGGGACTGCAGTGTTTACATTTTATAACAGTGTGCTTATTTCAAATTCAAAAGTGATTTACTGTATCCATCTCAACACAATACATTATTAAATCCTAAAAAGTAATGCAAATGCATACACATTCTAGTTTTTCAACACCAGCGTTATTTGATATTTAAAGTCTACATGAAATGCTGCACATAACATATTTGAGTTTATAATGTGGTGTAATTCCAAGTGAAAAATGGCTTGGGTTTGTCCACTGGGAATTGATTGGATGATGAGAAGTGGTCTCTATAATGCAGGTGGTTGAAAAATAAGAGGCCTCGGTGAGGTCAGCTGAAAAGTAATGTCAGAGGTGAAGCAAATGATTGCATTTTGATGAAAGATTATGAAGACAAATCTTGCTTTTCATTGGAATAATGTACACTGATGAGTCAATAATACTATATTAGGACCAGGAGTGTGTATTAACAAAAGTTTTGATTGTAAAGGAGCCGCTAAATAATGTAAAAGAGGATTTTTTGGTTATCTTACAAAATCACTGTACTCTGAAGCTGAAAAAGCGTATATAAAGTGTATATCTGTGAAATCTGCCTGCGGTTGAACACTTATACATGATTCTTCGCAACAATGCCGTAATTGTGTTCACCTTTTTTCTTAGACGCTTCTGGCTCCACTGAGCAAAATCTAATCTCACAACAAGATCATATTGGATATTTTTCCGCACTTTCGCTCTTAAAGGCCAGGATATGAAATGAGGAAATGTGTGGCCTCAGGGATCCTTCTTTGCGCTCAGATGTAAGCAAGATTTCCTGTTTTCTTGTTTGTGACACAGATTTAATTCAATCTACTTCTTTTCTTTGCAGATTAAAATGCCACACTATTTTATGGCATTAAATCAGCACTGGTTTTCAGCTCTCTGTTTCACAATCTTTCTCTCGCTCTGAATTAGGCAAAAATCAGAGGTTTCTCTCACTCTCTGAGGGATGCACAGCGTCAGTGTTCCAGGACAGAAATAGCGCTTAATAATGAAAGATTTATGTTGAGTAAGCTTGTAATTACATGCCGCAGTAGACAATTAGGTGCCTCCCCAACAAGCTCTCTAACTTCCTGCCCCAAGAATCCTGTTCCATCTCTCCCTCAGACCTGGTTACCATCTATCTATCTATCTATCTATCTATCTATCTATCTGCATATACTCTGTAGTATGTTAACCATCTGAGTGTATGGTAATAGTCTCGTTCAGTACGAGACGATAAGACTTACATCCACTGCCTGACCAGTAGAGAGTGAGTGTATGGCTACGACGCTCTCTGCTCTCTCCTGCCGCTCAGCCTGTACCTGTCCTTGTCAGCGGCCTGCCTCCACTGACAGCTCAATAGACTCCTTATTCCCCCTGCTATCAGCTTACAGCTGGTAATTACAGACAATCATGTAGGATCAGGAATGTGTGCATGAGTAGTCCAGTGTAGCATCTGCTGTCCCGGTGTGCTGCCCAACTAGTGCACTCCGGAGGGGGACAGCTGTGCCTCATACAACAGAACACGGCAGGGAATTGATGTTAAGAGTGTAATATCATTAGGTTTGCATACATTCCAGTAAGTTTGTGTTGATTGTAAGAATTGCTTTTATGTATTGTTTCTAAAATGTATTGTTTAGTTAAAAAATGTATTGCTTAATAAATATGTATTGCTTTCTTTGTTATTTTTTTTTACGTCCACTTTCAATAAATATGCTAAAATATTTATTTTAGGTTATAAATATACGTACTTTTTGCATATACTTGACGTCATCACGTAAATTCCATCGACGTTGCAGCTTCCTCTGAGTGCGCCTCAACTTGAATGACAGGTATGTACGGCGTTTGTAGCGATGTTCACAAAAGAGTGGAAAAAATAGTAAATTTTGGTAGCGGGAGTGTTTTACTGGTGGGAAATTAATATCGCCGTGTTGTAATAAGGTTTAATAACGAGCTGTGTATATTCTTCCGGTTAATGTGGTCGCTTCGCGCGATTTTAAATCGCGGGGTTTTTGCAGTCATATGTGGAGAAAGACGTAATGCATTTTAATAAAAACGGATATATAATGAGTTTTAGTTGTGATAGCCTTGCTTGTATGTACCTGGCCAGGTTACAGTAAATGACGTGTTGCTGAAGCGTGTGACACAAGAAGAAATAACTTAAAACTCAATATTTCATTGTTTTAATAGTTTTTAATTGTTTACCTAAACATTTATTTAATTCAGTCTAAATTTAAACATGAACTTGGCTAAAATGAAATTCTGAGTCTATCCATCTATCTATCTATCTATCTATCATCCATCCATCTATCTATCTATCTATCTATCTATCTATCTATCTATCTGTTTAAACATGTCAAACATGGATAAAAGGTCTTCTGAACCCTGCAGTACTATTTTAGCTTAAATATTACAAATATATCTGTAAAATGAAAAAAACAAACAAACAAAAAACATTAAGATATAGGATTACAGGATTAGGTTAATATCTGAATTGTCTCAAATAAAAAAAAAAAAAAACATAAATAATTAATGGTAAAAGAATAGTCAGGCTATTTGTTCATACTTTGGTCATTTGTGTGTTTGTATAGCGGGTTTGCACTTACGTCATGGTTTGATCAGTTATCCGGATGCGCGGCCATATTTTGGATATAAACCACAGCATTGATTGCATGGTTAATGTACTACTGAATACATTGTTCTGCTCATTTATGCTGTCTAAACCACGGAAAGAAAGAAAAAAAAAAACGTGTGGAAGCTGCTATTGTATAGAGAAGGACTTAGTAAGCAGGAAACTAAACTAAAGTTAAAAGGTGGTGAAGATATGTACAAGGAGTATTAATTAAGATATTAGCCTAATATTTCACCTACCTGACCAAAAATGATAAGAACAAACATGAATGTTGTCAAGATTCTTGCCCTGGAAATCCTGGTTTAGTTTGGCCAACCACAAACGCCTTTTGTTCTTCAGACAATTTTTTTGCACTCTTCTTCTTGATTTGTTATAACTTTTGGCAGTCTATAGTACTACAAATGTTTTTTTGATTAGTTCAGCCCAAAACATGACAATAATTGACTGTTTTCAGCAGCAGTAGTCAGCAAAACTTGTGAGTTTTGTTTGATTCAGTGGCATTGTTTACGTTCAGTGCCGCCAATATGGCCGATTGATGATGCGTCGTGAGATGTCAGCGAGATTGCCAAAGTCTTTTTTTCATAATGTATTTTATTTTTTACAAATCAGAAACAATGATAAACAATCCCTAACAGTGAAGGGAACACCTTAACAGCAATGTAAAGCAATCTTAAGTCAGTTCTCTCTGACAAATTCAAAATGACAGCTGCTTGTCGTAGGGACTGTAGTAACACCTCGCGACTCAGGCTGAATATAGCCGGTGGAGCTGTTTACTGTCAACCACAGAGCGAGCTTTCACTCTGTCTCTGGCTTCATGTTGCACATTTGATTTGGAAATGATGTGGAAGGCAGAGGCGAGAGGGTTGGGTGATGAGCGGACATAATTACAGGGAGAGGCTCATTGTGAACAAGTACACTGTCACTTCAGCTGCCACAAAACAGAGGCGAGGCCCTGTCACCCCAAAACTGCTACTAGAAAGCTAGTTAAAATCATTGAGTCGGTGACCACACATTATGTACTATTAAAGTGGGATGGTCAGAACAACGACAGCCTTATTATCTTCAATATGGAGTTCATCTTTAATTTTTTATTGGTTCATGTAAACAAATATATCAGGCTCAGAAGACAGTGGTTGGGACAAAAGCCCATTCCCTGTCCCAAAACTTTTTGGTGCTCATTCATCCCAATACACCAGCAGACACACAGACAGACAGTCACACCCAGCATGGGAATCTTGGCCCGACTGAGTAGCTCAGAATGGGAGATTTCAGTTGGTGATAGAGGTGGCGGCAACTTAGTTTCACACTTACTTTTAATCCAAAAGTGTGACGGCAAGAGACTTCTACTAGCTGTGACAGCCAGGCTTGCTGTGCCTTTGTTCACACTTTTGGCCCTGAAAGATCCAAAACTTATTTTGTACAGGGATGAGAACATGACAACATTTCTACAGTAGATCTGTGATTTAACAGTTAAATAAAAATGTAATTAAATAATTAAAATAAATGTTAATCTTTAAAGTAGTATTGTGTGTATTACCAA
The DNA here is from genome assembly GCA_012976165.1 of Labeo catla. Lineage (NCBI taxonomy): Eukaryota > Metazoa > Chordata > Actinopteri > Cypriniformes > Cyprinidae > Labeo > Labeo catla. The sequence goes on from VONZ01000388.1 coordinate 480,768, forward strand.
AATAGAACATTAATTTTGTTAAAAATGTTAATGCAATAATTCATTAGTTATAAAATGACTGTATTTTCGATGTATTTGTAAACGATTAGCTCACTTTCAGAATACAAAAATCCTTTTTGCTCATTTAAAAAAGGTCACGTGGTGTAGTCAGAAGTACTGATCCAGTGTTAACAAAGTGAACATGCAAAGAAAGTCAAACGGGCGAATTTGAAGTTGGAGGCGAAAATTAGTTTTTCGCCCTACCCTACCTTTTTGAACTAGACTACACAGACGAAGAATTAACCATGTGTGACCTTTCCAACGGGATTAGGTAATGCATTTTTTTTTTTTTATCGTTTTGGTAGATATGACTCTTATTCATTGGCTGGGATCGTCCTTTGAAGCCTCATTGAAGCTGCATTTTGGACCTTGAACCCGTTGGCCACCATTGAAGTCCACTATATGTAGAAAAATCCTGGAATGTTTTCCTCAAAAACCTTAATTTCTTTTTGACTGAAGAAAGAAAAACATGAACATCTTGGATGACATGTGGGTGAGTAAATTATCAGGAAATGATTATTCTGGAAGTGAACTAATCCTTTACAAAGCACTTCTGTGGTTTTTTATTCCCTTTGTCTTTCACCTTCTTTCTTTTCCAGGTTGTTGGTGTGGAAGTTTTTGTGTTTTGGCGTTGGAGTTGTCCAGCTTGGTACCTGGAGGTCCTCCAGATACATCAGCCTTGGCTCAGGCTGCAATCTCATATATTCCTTGTTTTACTACATCATAAACGGAGACATCTTTAAAGTATTAGAGTGACTCCGTCAGCTGAGGGATTTTTCTTATTGCAGAAACACAGTGAAACACATGAAAAGATTCGAGCAATCCCTCAGGAGCACTTGAGTCCGCTGCTTGCTTTTGCTGGTAGCCAGTCGCCCCATCATCCTCACCTTGGACCAGGTTTCTTGAGCACCATAACAACCAATTCCAGACAACATCATGGCTCTGTGTCCTGTTTTGTCTACGTGAGGGTCATTATGACTCTGTGGGGTGTAATATAATGAAAATGTTTCGACGACAATGCAGACCAGAGCGAAAACAGATTTCAGAGACGGCTGTTTTCATTAGAGGCCGGGCGGAGGCTTTTGCACAGGAGAAAATGATGGTTATCATGACACCTCCGAGACGATGATATTACGACAGCAGGACTAGAGCTGATGATATCCCTGGGTGGCTGAGGCCTGTCATCAGGGCCAGGGGTGCTGCCGGCGTACATAATGGGTCCCTGCTCTCTAGCGCGGACGAGACTGGAACATTTCAGAGGGTAATGGCCTCTACGAAACCATATCTATAGCAATTCAATTTACCGCAGCACTGCAGCCCTCAAAAAAATATTCCTCAGAACATCTGCGAAAGCTTCGGCAAATCTTTTCAATTGGACTTAGCGGATTTTTATGCAGTTTTGGCCCAGTCTTGTCACTTGATCTTGAAGGACAAGATGTTCTGTTTAAGGAGTAATACTTTCAATATGCACATTAAAATTCGCTTGCTCTTATAGCAGTGCGTAGGAGCACAGAATGCTAACTCAAAGAAAAGCCTCCACAGGGAGCTGGAAATACATGAATTCAGATCGGCAGAATTACGACTGGCGTTTCTTGATGTTACAGACAGAACCATAAAGTAGAAGAATGCGCAGTTCGCGCACAGATGCAAAAGCACTTCGTCTTCGGTGATGAGGGCCACCGTTCTCTCATCCGAAGCAAAACTGAAGAGCATTCAGCAGGTGGCATGTTGCATGTCAGCCTTCTTCCTTTATGATGCGTTCATCATAAATTCTGAGGCCTGTTGTTTTTCCACACTCGGGTCCCTGGCAACGGGCTGTGTGGCTCTAATGAAGAGTAATTTGCTTTCAGCTTCTCTGTCTTTGCGGTGAGGGATTCTGTGCGAGGCTGGCTGCTCCTTCCCCAGGCCTAAAGCGCTTCCACATGCTCTGGCTCTGTGCAGTGTATCGCAGGCATTGTGCCAGCGTGAGGTCCACCCTGAGCTTGGCCTTTGGCCACCTTTAACCCAAAGGCTTTAGAACTGCACCACCCTGTATTTTTCAGCAAGACCACAGCTATGTGGAGACCCCCTGCTCTATGCAAATGACTGTGCAGTGGAGTGGAGGGAAAAATATGTTGAAACAACGCCGAAGCTAAATGTGTCCATTCATCACCTGCAGTTCTGTAATTCAAGTAATCTGTGGCATTTAGAGAGATGATAATTATCTTTTAATCTTATAGTGAACTGATCTGTGGTTTCTACTGTAGTTTGTGTTGTTTGGAAAGGGAGCGTTTACACATACTTGTCGTTATGACATTGTTTGGATTGCACTGTATATACTGGGTAGTTCACTTTCCGAAAGTCCTATTTGCATAGCTGCAAAATAGCTGCATTCAGAATTTGGGCTCTTTAGTAAGTGTGAGAGATGCAAAGAAATAGATGGTAGAGATGCACATTATATTGGTATCATCATGTGTTTTTATTTTGATTTATTTATATGTATGCTAATTTCTTCTGTTTTCACACAAGATTTTTAATATTTTTCTCTTCTGCTCACCAAGCCTGCATTTATTTGATCCAAAATACAGCAAAAGCAGTAATATTGTAAAAATATTTGTAAAAATAAACTGCTTTCTATTTGAATATATTTTAAAATGCAATTTATTCCTGCGGTCAAAGCGTGTGGTGTCACATGATCCTTCAGAAGTCATTCTAATATGCTGATTTGCTGTTCAAGAAACATTTTTTATCATTATTATTATCAAAATGTAAAACAATTGAGTACATTTTTTCAGGATTCTTCGATGAATAGAAAGATTCAAAGATCAGCATTTATCTAAAATAAAATGCTTTTGTAAGATTATACACTATACCATTCAAAAGCTTGGAGGGGAAATTAATATTTTTATTTAGCAAGGATGCGTTAAATTGACCAAAACTGATGATAAAGAAGTAATGCTACAAAGTTTTCTATTTCAGATAAATGCTGTTCTTCTGAACTTTTTATTCATCAAAGAAACCTAAAAAGAAAAAAATCTACTCGGTTGTTTTTAACATAATAATAATAATAAATGTTTATTGAGAGGCACATCGGAGTATTGGAATGATTTCTGAGGGATCATGTGACTGGAGTAATGAATCTTGAAAAGTCAACTTTGAAATCATTACATTTTAAAATATATTCAAATAGAAAATAGTTATTTTAAAAAGTAAAAATATTTCAAAATTGACCTAAACATAATCTTTTTTTAAAACAATTATAAATTTACAATGTTAAAAAAAGATTTACATTTCAAATAACTGTTGTTCTTTTAAACTTTCTATTTATCATATAATCTTTTTTTTAACGCACCACACTTTAGGTATCACAACTATGCATGTATTATCATTTGTTATTGGTGACTGATTTATTTTTATTTATTTTTTATTTTTTTAAACAGAGTGTGACACCATGTCCTGTTTGTTACGGTTATTACCGTACACCTTAATAGGCAAATGTTTACATAGAAGACAAGTAGCTGGGTTGCCTAAACATGTAACTGAACCTACTTCAATTTGAATGGATGTATCAGTATGTTTCTCAGTTTGTTGGGCGTGCATTATTGCAAGAAAAGTGCTTTGGGATAACCAGTAATTAGTCACAGACAGTTTTGATTGTAATGTTGTGGTGCTTAATTGGCTTACAATATATTACTTTCTGTCACATAAACAAAGTCTCCAGTTTGTCTTATTTAAACTACTGGTCTGCTTAGCGGTTTGTAAACCGAAAGAAAATCTCCCTCTTATACACAAACATTTACACTCATTTGAAAGTAAAAGAGCGTAGCTTGATGTGTCTAAATATCCTTTCCAGACTTGTGTTCCCTAAATAATATATTTCAATCACCACATTTGAGTATGTGTGTTTGATTTAAGAAGACAAAAGGAAACATCTTAGACTCTGTTTTTTGTGTAAGGCTCTTCCTCTGCTTTTTAGTTTAGATTTTTTATTTATTCCGTTTTGACTTTAACAGGTTTTCCTTTCTGTATTTTTATGAGTTTTTTATTGCTCTTATTTAGATTTATAGCCACGTCCGTAGTATATCATTCATGTGCTGTACATTAAGGGCTGTCTGCTATATTGTGAAAGTTTAACATTGCATTGAATAGTTAATTAAACAAACAGAACAGTTGCACAACACCAAAACGCTGTTTTCAGCTGCTGTAATGCCAAAGCTGTGCATTTACTCTGCATGGTCACACATTCAGGTAATACAGCCTCTAACCATCATGAATACATCAACATGACAGCTCCACTTACTGTCAGCAGACGCGTTATGTAACGCTTTCTATGCATAGAGAGAGAAAGAGAATGGGATGGAGTACTGTGCATTAATGTTTTTCAGGTGTTCTCACATAAAAAGAGCAGAGTAATAAAAATGACATAGGACTCAGACAGTGAATAAGACACAATTGGGAGCTTCTCTAGAGCTTTACAGAGATCTTCAAGTACTTGAAAGGACTCTGGGTTGCTGTAGCTCAGCCTTTGGCGGCCATCACTGCTTATTTGTGAATGACTTGAGGGTTTTGTTCTTTTGAAAGCAGCTTGAATGGCTGAATGTCAAAGCACACTAAATGTCAAAATGCTAAAATGAATGTTTTATGTTGCAGGTACCTGTTAGTTTGACGCCAAAGACCTCTATTAAAGCGAGACACTCTCACAAATGCACTATATGTCTCGGCCTTTCACTGTGTCTACACTGTGAAAACTAAACATCTATTACAATCAATGAAGCTGTCACTGAAAGCATTCATTGTAGCGCTTTCTGTTTTGGTATATGAATCAACCACTATGGATTTTATTTGTTATTCACTACTTTCCACATGTTGAGGGTCAATACTTTTTTGTGAAAGAAATGTAATACTTGTATATCGCAAGGATTCATTAAACTGATCCAATAAAGACATTAGATTTGGGGAGTCAGTATGAATGAAAAGGAGCAATGAAGACATCAGAGAGTCAGGGTGAATGAAAGTTTGCGAGGTTTATGACATTAAATCTTACATTCAAGACAGCAGCAAGAAAATAAGATATCCATGAGTATGGTCATCAATTAACATGTTGGTCAGATAGCCCCTTCATTTCTAATTCGGTGCATCTTGGACAAAATAAATATGTGCACCAGAATTTAAAGGTCTGGCTTTCCTAGACTGTGTTCTTTTAGACTGTACTTTTCCTGTCGTAACCGCAGAACATGGATCATGCTGTGCATGGGAAACGTGTGCTTTCAAGCTCTGCTCAGAGTCTGAGATTGAGATTCTCATCATCCAAACAATTCCAAATCTCCATCTCTTCCTGCATCCCTTCGTTCCTCCCCCCCGTCTCATAAACAAACCACAACGTTTGGCTAAAGACAGAGAGGCTAGACGAGCAACTGCAATTTCAATTTAGCAGACTGCAAAACACTTTATTCAGTCATGCATCAACAACAAGAGAAAAAAATATATGAAATATGTGAATTTATTCCAGTAATTCTGTGAGTCTACAAAAAATGACAGACAATATTTCAATTGTTTTAGACAGTAATGAGTTTAGAGCTGGATGGCTTCTTTCTTCTGTGAAACCCAAAAGAAGTTATTTTGAAAAATGTCTGCCTTTTTCAATCCACACTAATTTTTCCAGGGCTGAATTGTCTGAGCTTTGCTTTCGACGTTTTATAGTTATGTACTTTTACAGTAAAGTACCTGTCTGGTTTGTTTTCAGCTAAAATAATACATTTTAGGAGAAACATCTAAGACGGTGTTGATACTTCAGTGAAACAAAACAGAATTTAAATATCAATTGTCCTGTGTGTACAAGATGCATATATGTTATTTATGCATTTATTTACTTTTTGTATACAGGTGTTTGCAGGTTACATCTTACAATGGAGTCACTTTCAGGACATACTGGTGTTGCTTTAATTGAGCAATGGATCCTACCACTGTGAAGTTTCCAAAACAAGGACCGGAGGTAAAGAGTTTCCATTTCATCTACCAGCAGGAGCACTTTTTGCAGGTAATGGCAGCAACCACTTACTGCTCAGTGAAGAGCACTTACACCTCATCAGATTTGCTGGACAGTTCTGAGAAAAGCCCCCTAAAACTATAAGCACCATATCTGTGAAACCTGCTCCCTTTTTTTTTTTTTAACAAATCAATAGAGCTTTCAGTGTTATTGACACAAGAGTACTGGGTCTTTGTCAAGCTAATGAACCTGAAAATCTCCAACTGTCAAACATTTCTGTTAAGTCCACCGCTGTTAAGTCCATGGTAAAATGGTTCAAAAACCCTGATAAATGTTATTAGAGCTCTAAAAGCAAGACTAGGTGAATAACAATCTGGCAAACAACTTCTATATTTATTAATTTGTTTATTTTAGGTAGTGGGTTTTAATTAAAATTGTGTGAGAACTTTTTATGTCTCTTTCTGTCTGTTTCTTAACTTGTCTCTAGTCTAGTTGGTCAGTCTGTCTGTGATGGTCATTCACGCAGGATTCATTCTTGTGTTCCAACTCTTTGACTTTTTTTATTGTTGGTCTGTATAATGTCCCAGTGTGTCAGCATTGAATACATATTGGCCGATATTGAATATTTCATTTTATATGGTTATTCCCATACATTTTTTTTTCAATTAGATCATCTTTGCATTCATCTAACATTATGTTCTTACATAATTTTTAATAAACAAATTTATTAAAAATAAACAACATAAATGATTCCATTGCATAAGTATTCATACCCTTATCTAGCTTGTAGATGTTAATACACTTTGAGTGGAGTTCACTTGTGGCAAATTCATTTGAATGATCATGATTTGAAAAGGCACACACATATTAATAAAAGGTCTAATAGCTGAAAATGCACATTAAAAATGCACACAAACAAAAAAAAACTGCTTGTAGAGCTCAGAAACAGGATTGCGTTAAGCCACATATCTGGGGAAGAGTTCAGGAAAAATTCTGCTGCATTGAAGGTTCACAGAAGCATGTAGCCTCCATTATCCTTAATGGAAGAAGTTTGAAACAACCAGGACTCATCCTAGAGCTGGCCTCCTGGCCAAACTGAGCAATTGATAGAGAAGAGCTTTGGTTAGAGTGGTAAACAAGAAGCTGATGGTCACTCTAGTTGAGCTCCGTGATCATATATGGAGATAGGAGAAACCTACAGAAAAATAAACATCACTGCAACACTCCACCAATCTGGGCTTTATGGCAGTGTGGGAAAACTCAATCTTCTCCTCAGTGAAGACACATGAAAACACATTCGGAATTTGCAAAAAAAAAACAGACTGTGAGAAACAAGATTCACTGGTCTGATGAACCTCAATTCCAAGCATCATGTTTGAAGGAAATGAGGCACTAAAAACCCAGTCCAGAGCATTTACAACCTCATACTGGGCAGAAGGTTCACCTTCCAACGGACCAGTGACTCTAAGCACACAGTAAGAGTGGCTTATAGACAACTCTTTGAATGTTGTTGAGTGGCCCAGCCACAGCATGGACTTAAACCCAATTAAACATTTCTGGAAATGCCCTAAAATGTGCGTCTGCCCCCATCCAAGCTGACAGAGCTTGAGAGGTGAAGAGATGAGGAGAAGAATGGCAGATAACTGCCAAATGCAGATGTGCAAAATTTGTCGCATCATACCCAAAAAGACTTGAGGCTGAAAAGGTGCTTCAGCTAAGTACTGAGTTAAGAGTATGAATACTTATGCAATGTGCTTCTTTCAGGGTTTTTTTTTGTATAAATTTATGAAGTTGTGACTATTTTGTTTTTGCATTGTCATTATGGTGTATGGAGTGTAGATTGATGTGGGGGAAAAAAGTAATTTAGCAGTTTAACATAAGTCACCAACATTGTGAGGAACTTGCGCACAATTATTTTTACTTTTTACAGTGTTTTTATAAGTTTTTATAAGTCTGTTAATTGTGTGAAATAACGTTATTATTAGCCATCATTTGGATTTTCAAGAACTCTGAGACTATCCATCGGTTAAAATGCATTTTGAAATTGATTCAATGAAAATTTTGCGTAATAGCACTGGCACATACTGTCTTGACAGTCTCAAGATTTTCGTTTTTTTTTTGGTATATATATTAAAATAGAGATTTTAGGTTATTTTTACTAAAGATTGTACTACAACCAAGGAACATGGCCTTTGAATGAGTTTATATTAGTGTGACACAATATCAAGGGTAAACATAGGCTGGAGATTATTATCCAAAGTGTTATATTATCGTCATATTCAAGGAAGAGAATGAAATCATTCTTTATTTTAAAGCTCATGGGAACATGGACTAGTATTGCTGTTTGCTTTGGTAGTACGGTACTAGACCTTTCAATCACTAAGAGTGACAGTCCCGCCACCACAACGGAAACTGTATAATGTGAAGTAGAGGCTAGCCAGCACCTTGAACCTCTGACTGTTTCCATTTTCCCTTATTTTCTCATTTTTTTCCATCAGAAAGCACCCTGTCACACACCTTGGGTTCTGTACTGTAACTTTCATCCATAACCTCATACTGAAGAACGGCCGTTCCTGAACTTCGAGGGGAAATTCTCTTAGTGACAAATTTACAGTCTATGTCAGTCTATTACAGCTATGTCTCCTGATGCCCTGCTCCTCACCTGGCCTTGCTGTTCTGCGGGCTCTATAATGTATGATATCTGTCTAACAGCTTGTTGTGAAAGTGTGTAATGAAAAAGAGCTGCATTGCAGGGAGCTTGCCAGTTAAACTGAGGAGCTTCCCTTTCTTCATGAGCCAAAGTCTTGCAGCAGATTCCCCTCGCTGGGAGAGAAGGAACAAGAGTTGGGGGATGAGGGACAAAGAGACGATAGGGACAGGGGAAGAGATAGCGATGTTGCCGTCATTCACAAAACAGCTTGTCAGCAGAGGAAACATGTTCCTCTGAACACTGAACTTGACATACTCCCTCAAGGAGCTCCTGAAGGTGCCCAAACACTGACCGGACCAGTCACTAACCGGATTTCCCAAATGGTCAAAGTAAGTGTATTGTTTGGCAGAGAAAAATGGTTTGGGGGCCAACGGTTTAACCTTTTCATGAGTGACATTCTGGCCTGGATCCGGATCAGTATGAGCGGTAGTAGCAAATTATGAGCGATTAACCTAATTATCGGATTGGTTTGGAGGTACAGCATAAAGTTCAGCATACTGCCTTGGAAGCTGAGAGAGTGTTATTGTAAAAACTGGTGGCAGAAAGCTCCACACACATTTTTCTCTCATGTCCTTTTGATGTTTTTTTATTTGCTGCAGTTTTTTCCACTCTGCGGTGAAAGTAGGAATATGATTTCACCCTTTGTCTGCTTTTATGTTTATTTTGTTTTCTTATTTGAGTCGTCAGTGGGTGTTGTGGTGCCATGACACCTTTCAAAGTCGACTGTTGAGTTCTTTTGGTTTTCTTTATAATTATGTTATTGTTGTGGCCTCATTGTGTGGCCACAATGCCAAACTTAACCCTGGACATGAAGGCTTTGGATGCTTACTGGTCACCTTCTCTTTAAAAACAGTCTGAAACATTTAAGCGTGCGTGCGTGTGTGTGTGTGTGTGTGTGTGTGTGTGTGTGTTTATATATTCAATACTGACCTGAATAAGATATTTCACATGAAAGAAAAGTTACATATAGTCCACAGGAGAAAATAATAGTTAAATTTATAAAAATGTCCCCATTCAAAAGTTTACATATGCTTAATTTTTAATACTGTGTTGTTAGCTAAATGATCCACAGCTGTGTTTTATTTATTTATTTTTTTGTTTAGTGATAGTTGTTCATGAGTCCCTTGTCTGTCTTAAACAGTTACACTGCCCGCTGTTCTTCAGAAAAATCCTTCAAGTCCCACAAATTCTTTGGTTTTTCAGCATTTTTGTGTATTGTACCTTTTACAACAATGACTGTATGATTTTGAGATCCATCTTTTCACACCAAGGACAACTGAGGGACTCATATGCAGCTATTAAAGGTTCAAACGCTCACTGATGCTCCAAAAGGAAAAACGATGCATTAAGAGCTAGGGGTGTAAAATTTTGAACAAAATGGAGATGTATACATTTTTCTTATTTTGCGTAAATATCATGTTTTTTTTAATTTAGTACTGCCCTTCAGAAGCTACAGAAGATACTTACATGCTTCCCAGAAGACAAAATAAGTTGAATTTACCCTGATCTTCAAATTCAAAAGTTTTCACCCCCTGGCTCTTAATGCATTGTGTTTTCTTCTGAAGCATCAGTGAGCTTTTGAACCTTCTGTAATAGTTGCATATGAGTGTGTGTGTGTGTGTATATATATATATATATATATATATATATATATATATATATATAGCGGTGCTTTTCTAAAATGAAGAATTTTTTTTTTAAACAAATGTAAATTTATATCCCAGTCACATTTTCATGGTTAAATAAATTCTATTTAATATGTTTACATTACCAATGTAATCAATGTTATATTTATTATAAAGTATGAATCTCATCAAATTAGTGTTTTTAAGCATTTTACATTTGTTCTAAAATAGTAACTCAACGCAGTATATATATTTTTTTTGTGAATTTATGTTCAGCTGTTCTTTTTGACATTTTCAGATCATCAGTCATCAAAGCTAGTTAAATACTGGTCACAGACATGGAGATTTACTTTAAATTTAAGCTGCTTACTCACTAAAAACTCCCAAAGATCATGCTTTCATGCCATTTTCAAGTCTTTTTTTGACTTAACAAAGTAGTTATATCTAGGTATGTGAGTTGTTTACTTTCTTTTTTATTAGTCTTCTCGTTAATTACATTATGTTGTTCATTCAGACTGATTCGTGAACGTGCATGAACTGAAAATAAGCAGTCATATCCAATCATATCATGATAGAGGCATTGCCTCCTCTCACGTAACTTTCCCCCATTCATTCTCAGTTACCCCCCACTAAAGAGGTCTCTTAAAACTCAGTGGGCTTAGAGGAGGCAAGAGACACGGGCTCCCGTTGTTACTTTACCTGCTTGTGTCAGTATTCTACAGTTTTATTTTAGAAAAACAAGCAATTTATGCGCTTTGTGCTTTATGTTGTATTTTGTAATATTTGCATTGTTTTATTTTTGTACTATGGTTTTTTTTTTCTCTCATCCAATTTGTTGAGGAGACACTGCCTCCCTTGCCTCCTCTGAGGAAAAGCCACCTTCGTATACCTTCTAATATATTTTTGTAGAATTTACCTTGCTAATAATATTCTCCTGCACTTAGAACATTTCCAAACTTTGAACCCGAATCATGCTTATTTTGTGAGACCACTGTGGGGCTCTTACGGAATAACTAAACCTCTCTGCCCCAGATACTTCTATCCAGGTTAAACTAACAGGTGTAATGCAGAGATAGCTGTAGTGCGTTGGGAACAGCTGCTCTGGATGCCGTAAAGGCGTGCTCCCGCTGGAGCAGAAGAGCACTGATTTCATTAGCTACACTGGCTGGTTTATTTAGACAAGTCACTATAAACAGGAACCGGTATGATTCAGCAAACAGGTTAATGCGACACAGATGTAGCCGGCAGGCAGGTCTCATTAATCAACGATTAAAACCATTGCAGGCCTTTTTTTAATTTTATACACTATTGAGGGAAATGACAGTATTCAGAGTTTAATTTTGTGGGTACAATTAGCTAGTTACTGAAAAAACTGGATTTTCCTGTGTATCTTAGTGTTTCCTTTTTAAAAACAGTATTCATTTTCTAGTTAGAGATAGTTTAGCTGGTGGCCTTTGTGCTTAAACTAGTTAACCAAGGAAAATAAACCATAAAATATATAATATATTCATATAAAACTTAAAATGCACACTACCAGTCAAAAGTTTTTGAACAGTAAGGTTTTTAATGTTTTTTGAAGAAATCTCTTCTGCTCACCAAACTTGCATTGATTTGATCCAAAATCAGCAAAATCAGTAATTTTTTTTTTTTTTTTTTTTTACTATTTGAAATAAACGTATTATGTATTAACATCTATTTGAATATATTTTAAAATGTAATTTATTCTTTAGAAAGAATTTCCTTTAGAAATCATTCTAATATGCCATTTAAAACCATTATACCATTTAAAAGCTTGGAGTCACTATGGGAAGGAAATTATAGAAATGAATACTTTTATTTAGCAAGGATGCTTTAAATTGATCAAAAGTGATGATAAAGACATTTATAATGTTACAAAAGATTTCTATTTCAGATAAATGCTGTTCTTCTGAACTTTCTATTTATCAAAGAAACTTGAAAAAATTCTACTCAGCTGTTTTCAACATAAAAATAATAAATGTTTTTGTGAGCAAAAAATCTGAATATTAGATTTTTGAAGTATCATGTGACTGGAGTAATGATGCTAAAAATTCAGCTTTGAAATCACAGGAATAAATAACATTTTAAAATATATACAAATAAAAAACAGTTAATTTAAATATTAAAAATATTTTTAAAATGTACTGTTTTTGCTGTACACTGGATCAAATAAATGCAGGCTTGGTGAGTAGAAGAGACTTTATAAAACATTTTACTGTTCAAAAACTTTTGAGTGGTCGTGTATGTTTTTTAAACTTTTCTTTCCTTTTTTTTAAATATTTATTTAGAAACATTTATTTATTTATTTTAGACTTTCTGTAATGACTTAAATATTCTAACAAATAATAAGAATAATTCCAAATTCATTAATTATTCTTTATCTAAAAGTTTCCTTGCTAAAAACATAAACACGAGCTCCAATCAACAATTTCCCAGCAAGAGTGCTAAAACTAGGTGATGAAGGAATATAAAACTGAATAATGATCATTTAACACTTTTTCTTTAATACATTTGTCTCAAAAATTCTTTGTGTGTGTGTTTAAGAAAAGCACCGTAGTGTACCTTTAAACAAACAAATGTTGGCTAATCATTAGCATCGCACTGTTGTTCAGATACTCTGAAATTTTGCCCGATATGTTATGACTTTCCTAATATTTGCCATCCGCTCGGTACTAGCCAAAAAATCCATTCCAGGTCTATGTTTGTTCTTTATGCTCTCTCCATCTCTCCCCACGCTTCATGTTCTCCCATTTCCTCCACATGTGCTTCGCACACAGATGCCCAAATTGTTTTCGCAGCTTCCCACCTCTGCATCCCAGTAACCACAACTAGCCGAGGCCGAACCTGCGCCCGGCCCCCTTCTTCCTCCTCCTTTTTTGGAGAGCCCCTGCAGCTGTAACACAGGCATGGTTTGATTAAAGCTTGTTCATGTTTTTTGGCGCAGGCGGCGGAGGTCGTTAATGCTTCGCTGTTAACAAACGGCTTGTATTCGGCTGCCAGGACCAGCCCCGCAACCTGCTCGAAAATCCGCTGCTCACTCCCGTGCCATCCCACATCCAGACCTCTTCCACTCATCCACACAACCAGACTCATTCATCCATCACTTCTGCTGCTGCCTGCCCTTTTATCCGGTGCACTATTCGTTCTCTTAGTCTCTTAATCCGCCTTTTCACTCAACTCCTTTTCCTCGCTTTTGTTTTCCCATGATTCCCTTTCTGACTGTTTCTTTCTCTTTGTTTCTTGCTTGGCAATCTTTGTTTGCTCTTATCATATTTGCACACAGGCCCCCTGTCGCTTGGACTGTTCTAGAGGGTTTTCTGAGAAAGAGAAATGAGAGAACAAGAACGACTGAGAATGAGAGAGAGCATCAGCATTAACACATCTGTTGTAGCGTTGCTGCTGAAGGGTTGAATGCTGCCAAAAAGAAATCACGGCTGCACCGAAGCTTCCAGAAGCAGAGAGAATGTGCATGTGAATTTGTGTGAGAATGCATGGCCTTTTCATATGCTTTTGAGTAAGTTTGAACTTCAAATTCTAAAATATTTTTTATCCTCCTTCTCAGACTCAACGCTCTTGCAGGTTGCCAGATTGAGGACACGCAACAGGAACAAGTGTAAATGACAATGAAAGGCAATGAGCCTTACACTGTAAGCTGATGAGTTGATTTATCTGTGTTTTAATATTCCTCTGCTCACAGAGCTTTTGAGACGGATTTATATGCTTTTAAAGTTGGGTAGAATCTGCAATCTCTGACCCACTTCTTTTGCTGGCTTCCATGGCTTCAGTACGCTGTGTTCTCCTCCAACTGGCAACCCGGGGTGTCAGAATACTATTGGGTAAATTGACAGTGGGCAGAATCACACAGACCAAAACAAAAACAGTTATTCCGACCAGTGTTAATTTCATTGACAAATAATTTTCGCCAAAGACATTTTTTTCACCAGCAATAACAAAATAAAACTCGTTTTGAATGGCAAAAATCTATTCACATTTTTGTCAACAAATAAAAACAAGATGAAAATGGTAGGGAGGGACGATCTGGCAAGAGATTCTTTCAGAATGAATCTGCTGCTTGGTTAGGAGTGTAGATGCGTATATTTGAACTGTGTCATAGCCTGTTGGTCTATGCGGCAGGACATAAACTAGCATATATTTGCTGCATGTCTTATAAAACGTTAAAAAACGTATGAGATTAAAAGAAGAGCAGACATGGATAAATTTGACATGAGAACTCAATACAGTCCGGTTTTCTGAGCGCACACATCCAAAGCAGCGCCTCTCATACAGTGCGGAGAATTACGCACAAAATTATGTCGAATTGTCCGTTTTGTCGAGTATGCATGTAAACACACTTAGTTATGTCTTAGGTGAATGTAAAAAGTTGGGAGAATATTAAAAGTGTAGCCTATCGATACATTGCATCCGTGCATTCGGTTTTAAAGGGACAGCAGCCTAATTTAGTTGTTATTTTCTGTGGCATTGATGTTAATCAAGCAACAAAAGAAAGACAGAAAATCACTTACTGCTCTTGACTCACTTTAGTAGCCCTAATAATGATTAATCTAAATTTATTTATATAAATAAATATGTCTGTTTGAAAGAATGAAGAATGTGGTAAACAAGCTTTTATAAAGAATGCATAATTAGCCTATATAACCATTGCTGTTTCATTGAAAAGAAGACCATGTTCTTGTTTCTTTATGAGAAGTGGTTTCATTTTAATATAAGGGCATGTTGAATGTCACAGCAGTTAAATCTGTCTCTATCATGTTAAAACCTTAATATCAAACCGATATAATGAGTTTGGAAATTTCAAAGAAATGCTTAATAAATAATGTAACTAAACCCATTCGATTTTAAGTCTACTGTAGATTTAGTCGACTAAAATCTTATATTTAGTCGACTAAAACTAGACTAAAACTAAAACAATTTAGATGACTAAAATATGACTAAAACTAAATGGCATTTTAGTCAAAAGACTATGACTAAGACTTAATCAAAATTTGCCATCAAAATTAACACCAATTCCAACACAGAATGCATATTTCAAAATAGAATAACTGGCGGTACCATTGTGTTTCAGAAAGAAGTATGTGAACTTAGCATGTTTCCTAAATGTGTGTACTATGGTATTTTTATGCTTTAGTACAGTCAAAAATGTACATACAACACCTTTAAATTCTGAACAAGCTCTGACTTTGTCTATGAATAAGAAAAAAAGGTCTTAATACAGTTGCAATCTATGGAAGCCTGTTTCCAACACTGATTAAAAAAAAAAAGTTAATTGCAACTTTTTATCTCACAATTCTGACTTTTTTCTCGCAATTGCGAGTTTACATCTCGCAATTCTGACTTTTTCTCTCAAATTTGCGTGATACTAACTAGAAATTTTGACTTTTTTCTCATAATTGCAGGATATAAACTCGCAATTGTGAGTTATAAAGCCTGAATTAATTCTGACTTGATAACACACAATTGCAAGTTATTATATCAGAATTGTGAGATATTGCAATTTTGAGAACATATCCATCTTTTTTCTCCCTCAAAACTGGATGTTATAACTTGCAATTGCGAGTTTATATCTCACCATTCTGAGGAAAAAAATTCAGAATTGTGAGAAAAAAATCGCATTTGCGAGAAAAAAAGAACTGCAAGTTTTTATATTTTAATTTTTACTTTATTTCTCACAATTATGAGAATTCTGACCTTTTTTTTCTTGCAGTTGTGAGTTGGCCATTCGCAAACAGTTTGATTGACAGCAATCCACCATTCCGTCCGACAAACAAATCAGACAGGAGAGTAGAAAATTGTTTTGTATTGTTTGTCTTTCTGCGGTTGAAATAAAATACATTCTGATGTTCGTTAATGTTTTTTTCTGCTTTAAGAAATAACGATCAGTTCCCGTTTCGATTGAAGGCAATACAGTGATCTGTCTAGACACAAAAGAGACACAAAACGGTATTTATTGTTTGAATTTCTTAAAAAATAACACCATTTTAAAGCTGTGACCTTGTTTCATACCAGAAGTAACCAGCTCTGTCTAGTCTGTCGGCGTGTTGTCAGTTTCTTTTTTGCTCTGCGATGTGTTTTTCACTGTGTGAAAACATGATGTGTAGTGTGAGAGCGGCGTTGTTTGTCGGACATAGCAATAGTAACTAAGGAGGGCGGGTCTTTGCGAAGCGTCAATTCTGATTTTATAAGTAATTCTGAAAAAAGTCAGAATTGCGAGCAATAAAGCAATAACCTTCCAAGTCAACTTAAAAGTACAAGTCATTTCAACTCACTTTATTGTATAGGCTGCAGCAGCATTACTCATTCTTACAGTATTTCTGCAAATGGTCTGTCTCCTCCTATACCATTTGTGGTACTGACTAATAAGCTTGTAGCAAATAACTTGTTATTGGTCTGCTATAAGTCAGAATACCCCTGTGTGTGTGTGTGTTTTCCCATTTGTGCATGCGAGTCTTACATTTGGCTATGTTAAAGATTCATTTGCTCCCACCACTAACATCTGCGTTCTTTCAACAGTTTGTCCTGAGTATGTCTGACAGTGTCTTTCAGCTGACCCAGCATCTTAGGCATTTAGAACACAGACATGACTGCAGTTGATGTATAACAGATTGATGAGATTATCGATCATAAATCCATTATGATGAGACCAGGGAACGGTTTTGGAGGGGAGATCTGAAGACAATCCGAACCCCTGGTGCGGATTGAATACGTGCTTCTTACTGTGAGTCCTATTCATTATATTCCAAATATTTCTTTTTGTCTCCGTCAGAGGAATCCATTCCACCGCGCCTGTTGAAGGTTCATCGTGGAGCTGCTAATAACTCCTTGAATCAGCGGGCGAAAAAACAGGCTGAGAAAATGTTTCTACAGCTGTTCCCAAGCTGTGCTGTTAGTGTGCGCCGGGCCTTTTTCTAAGCCACTGGATCAACTCTCAACAGCCACGGTCATTCATAAAACACACTGTATACCCCAAGAGTACCAAACCATCACCTAGGAACTTGTCGCCACAGAAATCTTACCAGTAAACCAGTCAACACTTTGCGATTTACGAGCTGAGAATACAGGGATTTGAACAAGTTGTTGGAATGTATCACAACATCGGCACTCAGATGAAAATACAGTGTCATGATGGCTTTCTGATTTTCTGTAACCACTGGTACGAGGAAGGCGAAACAACTGAAAATGTCATTTGTGCATTTTGAAATCGGAGCAGCCAAGCTGTATCGGCGTAGGTTTAACAGATTTCGCTACATTTACTCTTCTTTTGGCAGACATTTTCTTCAAGCTCATGTGTAGGACGACCAGGGCTTTGGAGTAGAATGTCCTCCTTAAAAATTCATTCTGATGCTTCATTGACCAAGATTTGATAATGTTCCACACTTTACCCTTTGTCTTTTACCTCCCTATATTAAAATTAACAATCTAGAACTGCATGAAATGTTCTGAGGCCTGGAACCTCCAGAGCATGAACTATAGAGACAAATTTACGACGTTTTTCCGTACATTACCGCAGCGTTACGAGAATGTGTGTGTCTGAATATAATGTTCCATGATTTTTTTGCCCTCTGTTTTCCTGTAACCCATTAGGGTTACAGGATCTATATTTTAAAAGGATGCATTTGGCGGTTTGCAACCCATATACAGCTTTTTTATTGCTATCTGGCCAATTTAATATTTTTTTGAATCCAAAAAGCTATAACTTTGTGATGCATTAGCCATTTTGTGTGGCAATCCTACCTTGCCAGTTCACAAAATCTGTAAAGACGTGTTGTCTGTGGTCCACAAAACCTGTCCAGGAGACTCTGACCTGATGAAGTGACTTGTGATATTCAGGACTGGAAAATCCCATAACAACAGGGATTAACTCAACAATTTGTTTTTCAAGTATTAAAGGGTTGATGTCAGTGAGGCAGAGCCTTTATCACTATAATGATGGAAAAACAAACCAAATATAACACATTAGACCACGTCTAGACATCTTTTCTCCTTAAAATTTGGGAAACTTGATATTTTACAGTATATATCACAGCACCAAATAGTTGAGTGACCATTGATATGCTTTAAGGAATTCTGTCACATTTTCCATTTTCACTTGTACATTTTTAATGTAAAGTACTTGTTTTTTCACTTTTTACTTGATGTTTGCAAGTTTATGGTCTTCATTTTTTCCTGCATTTATTCACACATTTTGTACCGTTCAATGTTTAAGTCCTCAATTCATCCACTCCTGTTAATCATTTAGTGACTTTCTGAAAACAGACACATGTTACTGAAGCATTGCTTATCCAGCATCTGTTGTTCACATGCTCCAGGAATCCATTTCTTGGCATCTGTCGAGTTCTTTTGGCATATGCACATGGTTTTAAGAATGTATTTTACATTCACATCACTCTTGCACCTGTCTCATCAAAAGGGGGATAAAGGTACATTATGAAGAATAAGTCTAAATTTGGTGCTAGTTCAGAGCTCAAGTTCAAAGTTCTAAACTTTAATAGCTTTAACTTTTACAGCAGTGCATCACATCAGGTTTTTGACTTTTTAATTGGTCTTAAAGGATTAGTTCACTTCCAGAATAAAAATTTCCTGATAATTTACTCACCCCTTTGTCATTTAAGATGTTCATGCCTTTCTTTCTTTAGTCGAAAAGAAAGGTTTTTGAGGAAAATGTTCCAGATTTTTCTCAATATAGCGGACTTCAATGGTGGTAAATGGGTTGAAGGTCCAAATTGCAGTTTCACTGCAGCTTCAAAGGGCTCTACATGATCCCAGTCAAGGAATATGGGTCTTATCTAGTGAAACGATTGGTCGTTTTCTAAAAAAATTAACGTTTATGTATTTTTTAACCACAAATGCACTAGATCTGCGATGCGCGTCTTCATGCATTTTGTAATTACGTTGGAGAGGTCATGTGCGGTTAGTTCTTCGTCTGTGTACTTCGGTTCAAAAAGGTAGGGTAGGGTGAAAAACGTTTACTCCTACTTCAAAATTGTCCAATATTGTTGTTTTGCCTTTTTTGTAAAGGGCATTTGACTTTGTAAACATTGGGTTGGTACTTCCGTCTACACTGTAACAAAAAAAGACAATTTGTTGAGTCAACTTAAAATAATTTGTTACTCTGCTGCCTTAAAATTTTAGGTTAAGTCAACTCAAATAAGTTTAGTCAGCTTGAAATGTTAAATTGTACTAAGTTGTACTAAGTGACAACTTAGATATTTGAGTTGACTAAACAAAATATTTGGTTTGTTAAACTTAAAAGCTGGGCTTGTTACCACAGCTGCCTTTACATTTTAAGTTGAATCAACTCAAATATCTAATTTGTCACTTTGTACAGCTTAACAATTCAAGTTGACTAAACTTTTTTGAGTTGACTGAAAAAAAAAAGTTGACTTAAAATTTTAAGGCAGCTAGATAAATTATTTTAAGTTGACTCAATAAATAGTTTTTTACATTGTACATCAGGCGAGATCTTTCCAATGTGACTACGTAATGCGTGAGTTAGAGCTAGTGAAAGATGAGCATTTGTGCTTAAAAAGTATATACATTTTAAAATTTTTTTTTTTTTTTAGAAAATGACCATTCGTTTCACTAGATAAGACCCTTAATCCTCAGATGGGATCATGTAGAGTTCTTTGAAGCTGCATTGAAACTGCAATTTGGACCTTCAACCTGTTGGCCACCGTTGAAGTCCACTATATGGAGAAAAATTCTGGAATGTTTTCCTCAAAAACCTTATTTTCTTTCAGAGTGAAGAAAGAAAGACATCTTGGGTGACAAGGGTAGATAATCAGATTTTTTTTCT
Organism: Labeo catla; assembly: GCA_012976165.1. Classification (NCBI taxonomy): domain Eukaryota; kingdom Metazoa; phylum Chordata; class Actinopteri; order Cypriniformes; family Cyprinidae; genus Labeo; species Labeo catla. The sequence continues at coordinate 500,936 of VONZ01000388.1, forward strand.
TATTCTGGAAGTGATCTAGGATCTGGATTGCTATTGGTAATCCTGTTAAAAAGACCAGAATATGCTGTTCTGCAGATGCTGTTTTCATAAGACTTCTTAACTAGCACTAACCAGCATAAACCAGCCAGGGAGTGTCCACTTTCCATTCTTCCTCACCTTGTTCGTTTTGCATACAAACCCATTTGCAAGTAAAAACTTATTTGTACACTGAAACCAAATGCAACCTTTTGATGTAACTCAAGACTATTGCAGCTCATCTTTTTTCACAAGTCTTGTACAGACCGCTGTCAATAACTGATTAACCCTACATTTTTTCCTCTACTATTACTGTAATTACTTCCGAAATCTTATATGATTTCTGACGACTTTGCTTTACTCAAACTGACAGCACTTGTACCATTCCAGTGCTCTTCAGCTTGAAGATTGCTTCATGTGTCCAGAGGCAAGTGCTCTTGAAATGAGGATATACTACTTCCCAACCGAAGCTGCCTGAAATACAGATGCTCTTTAGGAAGAAGGCCCATCAGGTTGACAAAAAGCAACGCTTTAAAAAGGCGCTGGACTGCCCTGGTGATCCAGAGCCAGGAGCAGCGAAAGGTTAAAAGCGCTCGAGCCACACAGATACATTCTTCAAGGGGCGAGTAATGGGATCAGGGCTTCCATAACTCTTACGAAGAGCCAATCCTCCCTCGTTTTGCCTGGTTAGTCCTCAAAGGGAAGTCTGTGTGTCAGTGGAGGCTGGGTAGAGATTTTAACGGCTTGCTGCTGCTGCTTTTTTTTTGGCTTGAAACTCGATTTCCATGGTGTGCTGGAGAGGACACCATCTGAAACCAGGAAATAAAGATCTTTTAATGTGGGCCATATAACCTGCTCTGGCATGAAGAGATATAACAGTGATTGAAGCGGCTGAAATAGTCATCCCACAGGCTCCACGAGGACCAAGGAAGGTCCAGTTCTTTTCGTTCATGTCCTGCTGACATTGCTTAATGTTTTTGGACAAATTGAGGAACGTGTTGATGTATTGCTCGTTTTTTACCATAATTCATCTTTAAAATCGACTCAAACAACTTGCTGAGTGACTTAACACAACCCTGCTTCTGTCATGATTCTTATCGATGTCTTGTTTGGCCTTCATCCTGGATTGCCGTTCCCCAGACAGTCCCTGAAGCGAAGTCAAACTCCAGTTCTGAACTGCTGCCTGAGAAAGTCCAGAGAGGACTCCATCCAAACACAAACTTGACCTCTAACCTCTTCTTTGAGAACCTTTGCGTCTGTTCGGTGACCTAATGCTAAGAGAAAATCGCCCTGGACTACTGTATTTGTGTGATGATAGGTGAGCTCACCTCACCTCTAGATCTCAAGAGAGGCCTCATTTGTACTTTGCTGGCATTTATTTCTGCTCCAGTGACTCATTTGTCATGGTGGTCCCGTGTGCTGTGGTGTACTGTAGTGGGGGCTGGATTTAGGATGTAAGTGTGGTCGGACTGCTAAACTGGGGAGATACAGAGCCAAAGGCCCAGCGGGCGTGTCAGACTTCCGCTGTTGAAAGAAGCCATGGTGTGTTGCTCATTATGAGAAGCCATATTTCAGTAATGTGGGCTAGAGAGAGGGCTTAAACAAATACAGGCTTTCTATAACCTGGAGGTTAGAAGCGACGGCATGCCTGCTCCATGCTAAATGTCAAACTAATTGATTCAAAACATTTCTTTTCTCTGAAAAAGAACACACCCAGCCAACATTGCTGACTGCCTTTATCTGCCTTTTCAATAAAAATAGCATTTTTCATATCTTGACTATAATTTTAATGATATATTTCAAAGTTTTTTATTTTATTTATATATATATATATTTTTTTTAAGTTTAGATCTCATCAGGCTCCTGATTTTATTTCAATTTGAAATGTTAATAGGAATATAAATAATTTTATTATGATTTTTAAGATACATATTTTTTAAATCTCAATATTATTGCTAAAATATTCTTAAAGGGACAGTTCAAAATGAAATTACCCCATGATTTACTCACCCTCAATCCATCCTAGTTGTATGTGACTTTCTTATTTCAGATGAATACAATCAGAGGTATATTCAGGGTTTGTACAAGGTGCTTAAAGTACTTGAAGTACTTGAATTTGACTTTTTAAAATATAAGGCATGGAAATCCCTTTTTGGGCTTCAAAAGCTCATTGCCCATTCACTGCCATTATAAAACTTGGAAGAGCCACGACATTTTTCGATATATCTCCAACTGTATTCATCTGAATGAAAAAAGTCATATACACTTAGAATGGCTTGAGTGGGTAATTTTCATTTTTGGATGAACTATCCCTTTAATATTATTGTATTTTGCCAAGCTATGTTTTAATTTTAACTTTAATTTGAAACTTTTTTGTACACTTACACCACCTTGAGGCATAAAATATAAAATTTAATCCATAAATGGAAAGCATTTTAGCAATGTAGACCTGTTTTGTATTTTGAGGGGAGGGACTACAAATAAGAGGAGTTTGTAAATTATTGCATGATATTGTTTATTTAGTACTGACCTGGATAAGATATTTCACATAAAAGATGTTTACATAGTACACAAGAGAAAATAATAGCTGAATTTATAAAAAATGACCCCGTTCAAAAGTTTACATCCCCTTGATTCTACTGTTTGTGTTTGTGAAAATGAAAGATATTTTAGAGAAAAACAATGCCTATTATAATTATTAAGTTGAAAGAATGTGCACAGGTAAATTGCACATAGCAAAGGCCAGGAATGTACATTAAGTAAATAAGGTCCGTTTTGATTTCATGTTGACTGTAGAAATTGATACCGGTGGCTCGAATCCAAATTCTCCAATGATATCAGCTGATAAAACATGAAGCACAGAGCAATTACTGTACAGCCTGCGCTGGTGATGCTCATCTTTCATCGGCTCCTCTCGAGCGAATCCCAGCGTTGCTGCTAATTAAAAGGGCTTCATTGTGTTGATCCAATCCTCCTTTTCACCTCACCTTGGATCAGGTGACGCCAACAAGAGAGAAAGGGAATGAGGGATTAGAAATGCAAAACAAAGCTCTCAAGCATGTCCTCAGGGTGCTCCTGGTTTGCCACCTGTACTCTGTTATCTGACCCTAGTAGACACACATAGATGCCACCACACTCACCTGGATCATATTCCCTATATCACCCTCGGCCAAAGACGGGCTACAGTAAACGTTTGTTTTGTTTGATTTCATTTGCACATAATTAATCATGTTGTGAGCAATGCTCTCAGATGAAGCAGAAATTAGCTTAACATGCGGTTTCATATACAGCACATTAGTTAAGTTCTACAACATAGACTTTGTTTATCAAGAGGTCAGTCACCTGAGCAAATACAGCTGTGTAATTGATGTCTTTCTTTCATTTTTCAAATTGCCAGCCTGTCTGTAATTGTAGGCCTTATACCATAATAAATTCCATAAATATGTACAGTAACATGTAACTTATGTATATGTCTCAGGAAAAGGTGCCTGGAGCAAAACAAAGGCACATGTCATACTAAAGTCAAACATGGAATGTCTACGTGGACTTGTCTGGCTCAGACGTAACATAACCTGTTTACACTGTCGTCAGGTTTAAGATGCATTAATCATATAGCGAGACCTTGAGAAAACCCACTACTGTGAAAAATAACAAACTGCATATTTATAAGGCTGTAACTGGGTCTTATAGACTCACAGCAGAACATTTGTCATGGCTGAAGAAACAAAAAATAAAGAAGGAAGTTATTGCATGACACCATGGAGAAAAGTGTGATTTTCTTCAATTATTATTGGTATTTTTTTCAATTATGTTTTTCCTCAGATGTTTCTCCTTAAGGGTGGGCGACATTCCGGTAGAGATTATTGACTATCGTCTCAATCGCGGTTACAGGCTCATTGGATGTTGTTGTGCTACAACTTTACATGCGTTTTCAAGCATTGCGGTTAAAATTTACACAGTTAAGAACATATCCAGTGTTTTTATACATTTGAATACTTTTCTTTCATTTTTTCTACTGTTGTTTTTGGTCCTGTTGCTTGTAATTAGTTTCTTATTTTCTTTTAAATCTCTGACTGTATACTTGTGTTCAGTAAGCTTGAGTTTTTTTTTTAAGGCTAGTATTAGTTATTTATGAAAGTCTGTTAAATAAAAAATTAATTGCAAGTTTTTATCTCAAAAAAGTCAGAATTGTGAGATATAAATGTGCACTTCTGAGAATTGGGCGCTATTCTGAGAAATAATTGCAGTTTCTGAGAAATAAAGTCAGAATTACACGATATAAACTCGCAGTTGTGAATTATAAAGTCAGAATTGCGATATAGTCACAATTCTGCCTTTTTTCTCAGAATTGCATGATATAAACTCAGAATTGCGAGAAAAGAAGTCAGAATTGTGAGAAAAAACACACAATTCTGAATTTTTTCTCACAATTCTGACTTCTCAGAACTGTGATATAAACTCGCAATTGTGAGTAATAAAGTCTAATTTTGAGGAAAAAGAAGACTGATATGTTCTTAGAATTGCGAATTTATAGCTCACATTTCTGACTTAACAGTTGTGTGATATAAAGTCAGAAGTGCAAGATATAAACTCACATTTCCGAGAAAAAAGCTTTATATCTCGCAGTTCTGACGCAATTCTTTATTTCTTCTGTGGGACCAAACATTTTTATATCATAAAGATCTAATTTAAAAATAAGTATATTGTTATATATATTGTTACCATGAAATAAATTTACCCATATCGTGATATAAGATTTTTTGTTATATCGTCCACCCTTATTTCTCTTTAAATTCCTTAGGAATAAAGGTAGAAATAATAATTTAGCAACAGATAAGATGGCTGCAAAATAAATGTGAACAGCATAGCTCTGAGTTATTAATACCTTGATGTACACTCATTAAAAATGCTTATGCTTACCAAGGCTGCATTTCTTTGATTACAGTAAAAACATATTATTACAATCTGAAAGAACTTTTTCTGTTTTCTCTTGTAAAACATTTAAAAATGCTATTTATTTGTGTGATGGCAAAGCTGAATTTTCAGCAGGCATTACTCAAGTCTTCAACCTCACTTGACTTCAGAAATCTTTAAATTTAGTATTAGATATCAGTAAATTGCCTTTAAATTGCTAATAATTAATTTTAAGTAAGCGATCATCAAATTATTACTAGTGTAAAAGTACACATTTATGATATTAACAAAAATGCATGAAATCAATAACTGGATCTGTATCATATTTGCATGCTTACATGCATATAAATCAGATTTTATTAGATATTTACATATAGATATTTACTTTGTATATAAATCTCTCGGTGCAATACATCACACTAATGTAACTTGATGTTTGGCTACTTCCTATTATTTCGGTTGCTTCTTCCTATTGTTTAAAATGAGGTAATTGTGTTCTTTGGGTTGCGGCGTGCCGCTGTAGTCATTTGAAACATCTCATTTACGCTTTGTATTTCCTATGGGATGAAATAAGCATAGGAAACTCGTGCTGTGATAAGAGTAGTGTGGAAAGTAAATATAGATTGTTTGACGTCCCGACTCCCTATGAGCCGATCAGGCATTGTTCTCTCTCTTTCTTTCTTTTTCTCTGTATTTCATTTGCTCTGACGCTCTCGGAAATTTTCCAGTGGTCTGTTTCACCTTCCCCAAGGAGGTTAATTGCTGCCCTTTGGCCTTTTCTTGCCCGAGCAGAATTTATGTACTCTCCACAATTTCCATCTTAACCACATACAGGCTTCCTGAGCGCAGCTTGATTTATCCAGCAGCACCCTGGCAGAAAGTGTCGGTGCACCAGCGCACAGAACCCAATAAATCCAGAGCAGACTGCATTTCCAGACCGTTCTTCAGCTCTTCAGTGAGTGTGGTCCTTTGTGATGTTGACTGGGATGGCAAACAAGCACACTATTTAGGTGGCACCCTGTCCATCACTGCTGTTGCTTCTTGATCCAGCCGCCTGCGTGGCGTGCCGGGGTCATGAATAATTCCCGCTCAAGTCGCTGACTTTGCCCCCCGTCTGTTTGCATGTCATCTCTTAGCATGGCACTTTGGCACTCGGACGGCGTTAATTATTTATAATCTTCATCATCACTTGCTTTGCTTGACTGAACTGTGTTGTTCAAGTGTGTGTGAGTGTGCATTTTTAAGCGTGTGTGTGTGTGCACGGTTTCATCTGTGTGTGTGTGTATGTGAATACAATGTGCTCTATGTGTTGCAGTGTTTTCACGTTCTGCCCTTTATAATGAGGACAGGGTAAACACTGTGCTTTTCATTAATTTATAAACTTACTGAATGGACAAATTCGATTATTACTTATTCAGAGCCGTTTATTGTGGGCCACCAAGAAACAAGACGGTTCCACTCGTCTCACGCTGCGCTTTCTTACTGTCCCTATCACAAGGACGAGCCATTTATCAGCATGTATATTTGATGGAGTATCTGACCGAGTGTTTCGCATTCGTCGGTTTCAATAGGGTGATACAGTTTCACCGTGTTCACAAGTGTAAGAAGACCTCCGGCTGAATGTGATAAAAGTCAATTATTGCAATAAATCAGTGTCACATGGTTTTCACTAGAATTTGGTTTAAAAGGTCCCTTTTTGATGACATTTCTTGCTTGATTTAATTTAAATCCTGTAAAAAATTGATCAGGTTTTTTTTTAATAACTGAGCAACATATCAAGTCAACATGAAATGAAAAGCAAATATTTTAAAATACACATTCGTGTTTGTTTCTTATTTTTTTCATTCATATAAGGGCAGGGTTTTGACACAAATTTCACGATTCGATTCTGATTCACAAGCTTACAGTTCGATTTCTGGTTTGATATATTATTTTGCATACAGTTGAGGTCAAAAGTTTACACCCCCCTTTCAGAAGCTGCAAAATGTTAATTATTTTGCCAAAATAAGAGGGATCATACAAAATGCATGATATTGTTTATTTAGTACTGACCTAAATAAGATATTTCACATAAAATATTTTTACATGTAGTCCACAAGAGAAAATAATAGTTGAATTTATAAAATTTTTTTTTTTTTTTTTTTTGATAGTTGTTCATGAGTCCCTTGTTTGTTCTGAACAGTTAAACTGCCTGCTGTTCTTCACAAATTCTTTGTGTTTTCAGCATTTTTGTGTATTTGAACCCTTTCCAGCAATGACTGTACTGTATGATTTTGAGATCCATCTTTTCACACTGAGGGACTAACTGGGGACTAATATGCAACTATTACAGAAGGTTCAAATGCTCACTGATGCTTCAGGAGGAGAAACCATGCATTAAGAGCTGGGGGTGAAAACTTTTTGAATTTGAAGATCAGGTTAAATTTAACTTATTTTGTCTTCTGGGAAACATGTAGCCTGTTCTGTAGCCTCTGAAGGGCAGCACTAAGTGAAAAAATATGATATTTAGACAAAATAAGAAAAATGTAGGCACATCTCCATTCTGTTCAAAAGTTTTCACCCCCCTGCTCTTAATACATGTTTTTTCCTTCTAGAGCATCATTGAGCTTTTTAACCTTCTGTAATAGCTGCATATGAGTCCCTCAGTTGTCCTCGGTGTGAAAAGATGGATCTCAAAATCATACAGTCATTGTTGGAAAGGGAAAAATGCTTGAAAACCAAAGATCTATGGGACCTGAAGGATTTTTCTGAAGAACAGCAGGCAGTTTAACTGTTCAGGACAAACAAGGGACTCTTGAACAACTATCACTAAACAAAAAAACACAGCTGTGGGTCATTCAGGTAACAACACAGTATTAAAAAAAGGAGATGTAAACTTTTGAACAGTCATTTTTTGTATGATCCCTCTTATTTAGGTAAAATAATGAACAGTTTGCAGAATCTGAAAGGGGGATGTAAACCTTTGACCTCAACTGTATATATCAGGTACAGTACATAACAAATTTTCTCTAGGAAAAAAAAATCTCTCAACTAATACTGTAAAATATACTTGAGAGTCATTGGTACTGTATTACTATGATATTGATAGTTCGAATTTATTCAGACATACAGTAAACATATAAAGAATATGCTATATGGTGCCTATATTTAGGAAAATGCTCCTCTCTACAGTTCATTTTCTAGCTGACTATTGAGTTTATGGTCACAGAATGTTTTTTTCTGAGGTAAATGTGTAAATGTAACAAACTGTTATATTGACGTCTTTCCATGGTTGAAAGACTGATTGAGTGATTACCTGAGACAGGATAGGGATTTTGGTAAATTGCACTGTCTTTTAACATACATTGGATTCATGTTTATTTCGTGCTGAAACTGGTTAAAGCGGAGGATATGATTAGTTCACTGCCGCTTCTGTAGAACTGAGGCATTAGGCTACTAGCGATCTTTCACTCCACATTAAACAGTGCCAAAATGGCATTTATTATTTGAATAGCGTAATGAAATGGACAGAATTTGAATTCTGAGACTTTGTTTCATATCAAAAGTAACAAAGCACAAAGCTTATTACGATTTATCGGGAGATGTGCTGTTCCATTCATTAACTGAAAACGGGCTAGACTAATCGATTCTTGGGATTTAAGAATCAATATTGTTTCGTAAAAAAAGAGAATTGATTAAAATTGAGAAATAGATATTTTTACCCAGCCCTAATATATATGTATGTATGACATGTGTTTATGTTCCTAAAACAAAATAAAGAACTGGTTTCTTGATCCTGTTATTTCATGATTCAAATTTAAGTCTTGTTACTTGAGTTGTGAACCTATTTTATGATGACTTTAATTATGTATAAGAACATTGGTGAACCTACAGGACAAATAGGAACCTCTGTGAGCCAAAAGCAGCTTCCAGACGCCTTTGAATGTTTTTATCCAACTTCCAGCCTGTCTGGGACTGGACTGTTGAGGTTGCTGTTACCTTGTTTTTCTGGGCTTCGGGTAAAAATCTTTATTAATATTTCCAAAAAAAGCTGCAATTTTCTTTGAGAGTTAAGAACAATCCAAAGTCGTTGGAAGAGGTGCTTCTGTTTTCCTTCTGAACAGATGTGTTAATATCCCAAGTGTTATAATGGGACAGTCGCCTGTTCTCAAATTGACCAATTTTGTCCATTTTCTTTATTTCCAGACTGGCACTTGAAAAGAATTCGCCTCTGTAAACAACATATTTCGAGTCGGAGTGACATCTGTTCATAAAATACCCCTTAATCAGATCATGAAAAGAACTGCTCTGCTTCATGACAGCGACAAATGAGTCTATTAAATGCAGATTTTGATATGTTTACCCAGGACGTTTGGCCTTGAGCTCTGCCTCATTTGAAAATCACTCGCTCTTTGTCTGGACTGTACGTCCACGCGAAGATGAAACAAAACCGTTTAAAAACCCATCCGAGATGCGGGCCTGAAAAGCTCTTTTATTAATATAGGCTTTAGGCTGCGCTTTTGAATTGTGTTTGCTCAGATGATTATGAAGATTAAGCATAGCTTCTGAGATCCAGCGAAAACAAAGTGCAGATCCCCTTGATCGCCAACCGCAGGGCCGACTGCTCTCTGTGTGCGTTTATGCACGATATAATGTCAGAAAAGTTGCATGCGTGAGCGGTAGAGACCACCATCACTTTACAGCATCAAAGGTGACCATTGATCCCATTCATATTCTCTTTTACATTGCATGACCTTTTTAATGAATCGTGCACGCAACATCTGTGCTGGATGCCTTTACCTGTCTCAAATACCTTTTCCTTGTTTTACCTAGATTTTTATCAGCCGTTTGCTACGTTACCTTCCAGGATCAACAAAAATACCCCTTATATTTAAAACATTGGGGCATTTTTTAAAAATATTTGTAGAATAGTTAATTCTAGATGCATCTAATGATGGGTTTACCTTTGCGTGTGCTGTAGTGATCTGTGATATCTGTATTCACCGTCTCAGAGGTGAGAAGTCTCTTCTGCTAACCAAGCCAGCATTTATTAGATCCAAAATACAGCAAAAACAGTAATATTGTGAAATATTTGTACTATTTAATAACTTCTTTCTATTTGAATACACAGTGTCACATGATCCTTCAGAAATCATTCTAATATGCTGATTTGCTATTCAAGAAACATTTTTTATTACAATTATAATCAATATTTAAAACAGTTGAGTAACTTTTTTTTTTGATGAATAGAAAGATCCGTTGCAAGGTTGCTTTAAATTGATCAAAAGTGATGATAAAGACATTTATAATGTTACAAAAGATTTCTATTTCAGTTAAAAGCTGTTCTTCTGAACTTTGTATTCATCAAACAAACCTGAAAAAAAATCTACTCAGCTGTTTTCAACATAATAATAATAAAAATGTTTTTTGCACAGTAAATCAGAATATTAGAATGATTTCTGAAGGATCATGTGACTGGAGTAATGATGCTAAAAATTCAGGTTTGAAATCGCAGAAATAAATTACATTATTTTACATTATTACATTGTTTTAATAGTAAAAATGTTTCAAAATTTTACTGTTTTTGCTGTACTTTTGACCAAATAAATACATGCTTGGTGACCAGAAGTGACTTCTTTAAAAAACATAAAAAAATCTTACTGTTCAAAAAAATATATATATTTATATATATATATATAACTAACTAAAGGACATTTTTTCAAGAACATTTTTATATTTTATTTCAGATAAAGTTTATTTTATTTCAAATAACAAGTTTAAGTTAATTATAATAACCCTATAATTTATATATTTTTGTGCATTATTTACAAATAATTAGATTTTTTTTAGATAACCTGAATTGTTCAGTTTTAAAATGTATTAATATAACTAAATGATTACATTTTCTATTAATTTTATTTATAATAAATATATGTAGAATTTTCTAGATATTAAATTTCCAATTTCCTCTCTATTTTTTTGTTTTGTTGAGGCATCCTTTGTGTGTTATCAGGGTTAACAGAAGATTGAAAGGGGGTAATTGTGCACAAGTGACTACACACAGGTGTCTTCACCCTCCACAGACCCTCACTGACAGCTGGGGACAGGTCTCTTGTGTGTGTGTGTGTGTGGGTCAGGTTTTGCTTTCAAATTCAGAGCCTCAGTGTGTCACTGTCTTTATGTAAATGCAGCTTAGATGGTTAAATAGATTCAAGAAAGCAAACACCAATCAAAATCCAAGATGCAAATAGATACAAGCAAAAAGACCAATTGAAATTCAAACATGACATCATTCTTAGAACATTCAGCATTTTTAAATCTGACTAACAGCAGTGTAAAGGTTAGAATATAGCCTACATCCTTTGCCCAGATTCTTGCCCTGTTTTTTTTTTTTTTAGTTTGGACACGCCAGCATTGGTGAAAGCCAGAGCCAATCTGCAGATTTTTGTCGGTTAGAGTAGGTTAATAGATTCTGCCAAAAAATTGCATACTGTGTGATGGGCACAACATCTCATTTTTTAGCTTCAGACTGTGATTCCATCCAGTTGGAGGATTTTAAGCATTTTTAATATTATGAGCTGGTTGTAGAAAACATATTGTTTTCATTTTGTCAAGCGTCTTCTAGTCACGAGAGTGTGCGTGAGTGTGTTGTGTTCAGAACGACTTGAAACTTTTGTAGTGTATTCCACCCCTAAGTCAGCTGAAACCAATTCAGATCTTTAATTTCAAAATTTCAAAAGTGTGAAGTTAGCATAAACTGAAATAAGGCTGAAATGATCTGCAAAACATTGATGTTTTAATTAAATTTGAAAAGATTAAGTCTAAATGTAAATCACTTGGCTGAATTAATGATAAAAACATCCACTAATTAAATGTAATATTAAAAACAGTTTATTTAATCTAATCAGTAAGTGGCTTGAGGTATTTAAGAAGATTTTGTATCATGCATAGCATTGTAGATTTAGAGTGATGGGTGATTATTTTGACGTGTGGATTACTGCATGTGTTTAAGCGCTTATGGGCTCATTAGAGAGTTCTCAATTCTTAAATTCGACAGCTTTATATAGATGCTCTTGATTAGGATTGTGATGTGGTTGAGCTGAACAGCTGCAATAGAGTCTGTAAGAAACCCAACCTGTGGAATTTAATTTTGATGCGAGTCAGGATAACACACTGTTCAAGTTCATAATGAACACTGTCAGATTCCATCCTGACTGCAGAGTCTCGTTTTAAACAAACAAACGGAGTGGATCGACGGGTCTCGAGGGAGCACCGAGGCCAGGGATGAAAACGAAAACAAACGAAAGCCAAGGAACGAGGGATTGCTGGAGAGCTGGTGGCTGTCGAGAGCCTTAAAGCGGGGAGACATTTGCAAGTGATAAACTGAGAGAGAGAGAAAGATAAAGGTTGGGTTAAAAATCCAATTCCTCCTCAAGAGGTTTCTGCGGTTGCCAGTGCACGCGGACCATCCAAATATCCATTTTGTCCATGTCTTGCAGTCTCCGTTTCCAGTGGTGCTCGACAAACGGACGTTAACCAGCCAAATTAGAAAAGCAAACTCCCGACAGGCTTATGCACAATCCAGAAAATAATAAACCCACAATGAGGACCATCTTCTGGGGGCCTTGGAGCATCCTGCAACTGCCTGGCTTGGACGAGAGACTGAGATAAGCTAAGACAATGAGGCTGGATGGAGCAGGACAGATAGGACTGCATCCAGCGCAGGATGAGGACTGCTGTCTGCTGCCATGGTCTTGAGCCTTTCTGGAGCCACAAAACACTCTGCATTTTGATTATTTTTCGTAATTTGATTTATGTAGCATTAACTAAGAACTGAGTACCATAATTCTAGACTAATACACTTTGTGTATAAGGAATAGTTCATTCAAAAATGAAAATTTGCTGAAAATTCTGCATCTAAGATGCAGATAAGTAAGTTTCTTTACATTTACATGCATTACATCATTTACTCACCAATGGAGCCTCTGTAGTGAATGGGTGCCGTCAGAAACGAGTTAAACAGCTGATTAAAACTTCATGAAATAATCCACATGACACCAGACCATCACCTGACAACTTGAAAATGTAAAAAGCTGCAGGTACAGTATAAACAAATTTAATTTTTGAACTTCAAACCATTGCTTCTGGCTAAAATTTCTAATGGAAAAGTAGTCTTGTCTGGATCAGGAGAGAAATATGCACAGATCAAGCATTGTTTGCAAGCAAAAAAACTGTTCTAAACAAATATGTTGATGGATTATGATGTGAGAGGACAACAGTGGATTTTTTTTCTCACTGGAGAAAGCGTTATTCTGGATTATGGCCTATTTTAGCCAGAAGCAATGGTTTTAAGTAAAAAAAAAAATGTCATGCATTATTTATTTTTCTTAAAACTCAGCTTTTACTTGAAGAAGTTCACTTCCAGAACAAAAATTTAAAGATAATTTACTCACCCCCTTGCCACCCAAGATGTCAATGTCTTTCTTTCTTTAGTCGTAAAGAAATTATGTTTCTTGAGGAAAACATTTCAGGAATGTTCTCCATCTTCTGTGGTGCCTGCGAGTTTGAACTTCCAAAATGCAGTTTAAATGCAGCTTTAAAGGGCTGTAAATGATCTTATCTAGCAAAACGATTGGTTATTTTCTAAGAAATATTTCAAAATCGTCATTGCTGTTTTACCTTTTTTTGTAAAGGGCGTTTGACCTTCTTTGCACGTTTACTTTGTAAACACTGGGTCGGTGCTTCTGCTGTAGGATGATTTTAAATTTGGAGGAGAAAATGAGATGGGAGTTTCTCGACCTAACTGTATTGACCCGGATTACACAGACTACGTATGCACATCACAGAGCTGGACAAAACTGAATTGTAAATTTTTTGTTAGAAAATATCCGATTGTTTTGCTAGATAAGACCCTTCCTTCTTGGCTGGGATCGTTTAGAGTCTTTTGAAGCTGCATTTAAACTGCACTTTGAAAGTTTAAACTCGCGGGCATCAGAGAAGTCCACTATATGGAGAACATTCCTGAAATGTTTTCCTCAAGAAACATAATTTCTTTACGACTGAAGAAAGAAAGACATGAACATCTTGGGGTGAGTATCTGTAAATTTTTGTTCTGGAAGTAAACTTCTCCTTTAAATACATTAATTGATGGACTGGAGTGGTGTGGATTACTTGTGAATTATTGTGATGTTTTTTTTCAGCAGTCTGAACTCTGATGGCACCCATTCACTGCAGAGGATCCATTTGTGAGCAAGAGACGTAATGCTAAATTTCCCTAAATCTGTTCTGATAAAGAAACAAACTCATCTACATCTTGGATGGCCTGAAGGCGAGTACATTTTAAGCAAATTTTTGGGTGATGCAAATAGAATCACAACCTGAGAATTGTTATTTTTACAAAACATTTTTTTTTATTAAAAATGTGATTTATAAAATTAATTTTTCAAATTAAATAAACAGAACTATAAAAGCATAATATCACTGATAATATTGCAAAGGAAAAATGAATGATTTTAAGTTTGCAAACAGGTTCACCCGTCTTAAACTTTCAGAGCAAAAAACAACCTATTGATGGCTCTTTTATAGGTGGGATTTTAAAGCATTTTAAAATTAAACAATTACACAGATCACCTTTAAATGGAGAAACACTGATTGAATTTCTTTTATACTCTCACACTCTGACGCACACACACCATACAGACACAGCTTTAAATGGACTTTTAAAAGCTTGCCATCCAGTCAAATCACAAATTGGAAAACCCAGACCTGGAGGGAAATTACGTCATATTCTGCATGTACTACTTTGGCTGACTTATTGTCTTTGATCCATTAATATAAGAAATATTTTTGACATAACATTACTCTCAGTCAACAGGATGGTAAACATTTAAATGCACATTTAAGCACATGAAATGTTTTAGAAAAGGCATTGTGTTATATGGTTCAGAATACAACAGAGATCACCCACCCTCCACATGCAAAAAAAAGTGAAGGGAGGTGTTTAGTGAAGATTATTCAAAATAGTTAAACTGTATAGGTTTAATAAATAATTTTTAAAAAATACACTTATTTTTATTCTTTTGATATTTTCTTCCAAATAATTGCAAAGGTATATAAGCAGCTAGTCTTTTTCTACATTAAATATGGCAAAAGAACTAATCTGATCTCCAACTCCAGACACAGTGGATAATTCACAGTTCAACGTCCAAATGCATAGTTCTAGAGTGGATCTCTTTAGCTTTCAGGTGTCACTTCTAGGTCCTCTTACAGTATGGTATATGGCTGTTTAAATTAAAAATATGGCTAAAGTCTGATTGGGTAAAAAAAATTGGGTTAAAATGTCATTTTTTAATCTCAGTTCACAGTATTCATAGTGTTCTGTACCTAACTTGAGTTGGATGTGGACTTTTCTTCTTTTTCCACAACCAAATTGGACCACTTTTGGGATTATCATAGTTTTGTTGCTGGTGAGGTCACAGTTAGATTGTTTCTCCCTTGTTTCGAAATCCAGGGTCTATTTCTATCTACTGTCAGTCATCCCATCCAAATTTCCTGCCTGTCATCTGGTAGAACTTCATGTTGAAAGGCCTGTAGAAGTCTCTAAGTCTTTGCACGACCTCGGGGTCAATGTTTGGATGGGTCCGCCCTTTGGTTTTACCCAGGCAATGGGGTTTGCTGCTGCCCTCTGCCTTTTTGAGACAAGGGAAGCCCTTGGTCTGGTTGAAGTAGAAGTGTTTGTCTGTGATGATCCTCTTGAGCCCCAAGAAGTCCTGCACGCGGCCCAGCTCTCCAGCCGGGTCGCTGATCAGCCGCTCTCCGCTCACGAACAGGATCTGGCTCATGGGGAAGAACTGCAGCCAGTTGTCCAGGTGTTTGGCGTAGATGCCGATCTGAATGGCGCTCCACGAGGTGTCGATCAACCCTGTAGTCCTGTTTTTGAACGTCAGGCTCTCAAAAGTAGGAATGTCAGGTTTCTTGGACAGTGTTTGAGTGTAGTCAGAGATTGCTCGCGTGACGGGGTCCCGGACCACCACGATCAGTTTGGTGTCACGGGACATGGCGTAGATCCGGGCCGGAGCCTCACGGGTCACAAAGTAGCTTGGTGTTTTCTCCATGGTGATCTGGCCCTCCAGGGTTTTAGGCATCAGGTCTCTGTACAGAAGAGAGAAAGATAAGTTGATGTAATTATAAATTATAATGTAACATTTTTGGCTCTTTATGCTCACCAATACTGCATTTATTGATCATAAATACAGTAAAAAAACAATAATATTGTGAAATATT
This sequence comes from Labeo catla, assembly GCA_012976165.1. Lineage (NCBI taxonomy): Eukaryota > Metazoa > Chordata > Actinopteri > Cypriniformes > Cyprinidae > Labeo > Labeo catla. The sequence goes on from VONZ01000388.1 coordinate 517,127, forward strand.
TGTACAATTTAAAAGAACTGTTTTCTATTTTAATACATTTTAAAATGTAATTTATTCCTGATGGCAAAGCTGAATTTTTAGCATTATTACTCCAGTTTTCAGTGTCACATGATCCTTCAGAAATCATTCTAATATGCTGATTTGGTGCTCAAGAAACATTTTATACTATTATCAATGTTGAAAACATATTTTGTAATTATTTAGATCTATTTTTTTTACTTTTTTTGGACAGTAGTTTAATCGGCCTGGCCGATTATCGGTACCGATATTAAGCATTTTGGTTGTTATCAGCATCTGTCTTTTTTTAAAACCGATTTGCTGAAAAGCATTTAAAGAAAGTTTTTTGTCAGAGCCCTTGTTATTCCTAATTTTGACATTAATTTTAATTTTTACACCAGACATATACAGTTGAGGTCAAAAGTTTACATACACCTTGTAAAATCTGCAAAATGATAATTATTTTACTAAAATAAGATGGATTATACAAAATGCATGTTATTTTTTATTTAGTACTGACCTGAATAAAATATTTCACTTAAAAGAAGTCTACATATTAAAAAAATGTAATTTATAAAAATTATAAAAGTTTACATACGCTTGATTCTTAATACTGTGTTGTTACCTGAATGATCCACAGCTGTGTTTTTTTTGTGTGTGTGTTTTGTTTATGAATCCCTTGTTTGTCCGGAACAGATAAACTGTTTAGAAAAATCCTTCAGGTCCCACAAATTCTTTGTTTTTTCAGCATTTTTCCAACAATGACTGTATGATTTTGAGGTCCATCTTTTCAAACTAAGGACAACTGAGGGACTCATATGCAGTTATTACAAAAGGTTCAAACGCTCACTGATGCTTCAAAAGGAAACACAATGCATTAAATTCTGGGAGGGTGAAAACTTTTTGAATTTGAAGATCATGGTAAATTTAACTTATTTTGTCTTCTGGGAAACATATAAGTACCTTCTGTAGCTTCTGAAGGGCAGACCTAAATGAAAAAATATGATAGTTAGGCTAAATAAGAAAAAAATTTACACGTCTTCATTTTGTTCAAAAGTTTTCACCCTGGCTCTTAATGCATTGTTTTTCTTTCTGGAGCATCAGTGAGTGTTTGAACCTTCTGTAATAGTTGCATATGAGTCCCTCAGTTGTCCTCAGTGTAAAAAGATGGATCTCAAAATCATACAGTCATTGTTGGAAAGGGTTCAAATACACAAAAATGCTGAAAAACCAAAGAATTTGTGGGACCTGAATTCAACTAATATTTTCTATGTAAACATATTTTATGTGAAATATCCTGTTCAGGTCAGTACTAAATAAAAAATAACATGCATTTTGTAATTAACATTTATACGTGTATGCAAACATTTGACCTCTACTGTTCAGTTCAAAATCTGTAGTAATCGGCATCAGCCCTGAAAAACATGTATCGGTCCACCACTAGTTTAATTGGTAACCTGTAACTAGAGCTTTTTGCTCTCACTCCAAAACAGCATCCAACAACTCAGAGTTGTTCTCATTGTTGACCTCTGTTCATTTCTGAGAGGATGACTGCTTTTCTCAGAGGCTTTTAGTGCCAATCGAGGCTCCATTAGACCATCAAGCACTGACCCTAACATCACATGACCATAGTCCATCTCTCCTAAAATATAGGTTTCTTTTCTTTTGTAGCGGAGTTACTGACAAGACAAATTACTGAGCAAAACTGCAAAAAGACAGCGTATCTGACAAAAACTCCAAAATAAGTTTCTGCTCATGCCTGCTTTTAGGTCCACTATTAAGAAAAATAGCCGTTCATTTTGTTTCCATTACAAGCTAGTGGGGGCAGTTGTAATACTTTTCACGTGATTTTTCTCTTGTGCTTTGCATTCTAGCTCTGTCGTATCTTGAAGAGGAAGAAAAGAGTCTAATCTGTTTGTCCAAGCCGCTCTTACTCTCTCTTCCCACTGCTCTCTAGTGCCTTCAGGACACTGACCTGAACCAAAGAGGATAAAAGCAGTGGATTAATGATTTACAGCACTCCACTCCACCATTTAGAGCCTCATAAGACCCGTTCGCTTCAAATTCAGTCCAAGTGCAGAACGCAGCCCTCAATTATTTATCTCCCTCCACTGGGGGGTTTAGGCCCTGACAAAATGGCCTCCCTCAACCCCGATGGCGGTTTATGGACCATAATGGCATTAGTGGGCCGGGGGTCAGCGGCTTTAGATAGCCCTTCGGGTCGCTCGGAAAAAGGCCCTTATTTTTCATTGGCAATTGTGTTTCATGTCACATGCCACTGCAAATTCATGCCTCCTGATAAAAACAAGAGCCCAGTGACTTTCCAGCATGTGGCAGCGAGTGTTTATGTGCTGTGCAGCTGGGCCGTTTCGCTCAAGTGAACACCACAGGTTGCTGATTGAGTTGGGTTTGCAGCACTCCCACAGATGGAAGAAGTTTCTGGAGCACAAATTAAACTGCTGATGTAACACACAGCAAAACTTTCACATATTAGTTGCTTGTTTTTCCATTTAGCTGATTTTTAAGTGACTTTCAGTATGCTTTTAACAGGATCAGCCCCCAAAATGTAACCTGGGGTAAAGTGTCTAAAAAATGCTGGTTTATTTTTTTTTACCCAAATGCTGGGTTTAGCCTGTTGTGTCATTTTATTGGGTTATTTTTAGTATTTTTTACCCAGCTGCTGGGTAGTTTTTTGCACTCTAAAAAATGCTGGGTTATTATTTTTTTTTACCCAAATGCTGGGTTCAGCTTGTTGGGTAATTTTATTGGGCTATTTTTAATACTTTTTACCCAGTTGCTGGGTAGTTTTTCTAAACTCAAAAAATGCTGGGTTCAGCCGGTTGGGTCATTTTATTGGGTTATTTTTAATATTTTATACCCAGGTGTTGGGTAGTTTTTTTGCTGGGTTATTTTTATCCCAAATGCTGTTCAGCTTGTTGGGTCATTTTATTTTTTTAATACTTTTTTGCTGGGTAGTTTTCTGCACTCTAAAATGCTGGGTTCAGCCTGTTGGGTCATTTTATTGGGTTATTTTTAATATTTTATACCCAGGTGCTGGGTAGTTTTTCTGCAAAAAATTATTATTATTTTTAACCCAAATGCTGGGTTCAGCTTGTTGGGTCATTGTATTGGGTTATTTTTAATATTTTATAACCAGTTGCTGGGTAGTTTTCTCAGGTGCTGGGTAGTGCTGGGTTATTTTTTGTTATAACCCAAATGCTGGGTTCAACTTCTTGGGTCATTTTATTTGGTTATTTTGTAATTTTTTTTTTTACCCAGGTGCTGGGTAGTTTTTCTGCACTCTAAAAATGCTGGGTTATTTTTTTTAACCCAAATGCTGGGTTCAGCTTTTTGGCTAATTTTATTGGGTTATTTATTTTTTTTACCCAGGTGCTGGGTAGTTTTTCTGTAGCTAAACTGCTGGGTTGTTTTTAAAGCTGGCTTTTGTTTTTTTCTTTTTTACCTAACCGCTGGGTTGAGCCTATCTCCAACAAACAACCCAGCTGCAAAATAGCTGAAAAATAGTCCGAACGCCAATTCGTAGTTCCCCCTGCAAACAGCAGCCCTTCACCAGCTTAGATTTCGGTGACACACCAGCACGTGAATTAGCACTATTTTGATGAAAAGTGATTACAGAGAATTTTAATCAGATAATTATAGATACTTTTTAAACAATAGTTGACTTAAAACAACCCATCATGCTGGGTAAAAACATTTAACCCAACCAGCTGGGTCAAAATAACACGGTCAAAATATTTACCCAGTGCTGTGTTGTTTTTAACCCAGCATTTTTTAGAGTGTGCAAATTGGTAAATATATACACGAATGCACAATTTACATCGCATATTCTGACAGGTTTATTGACCTACATAAATTTACTACTAAATATTTCTAAATATGCCAGTACATTCTAAAACCAAAAGACAAATGTGTAAAATACATAATTCATGGGGTGTTTTAAAGAATTAAACACATTTTTAAAAAACAAAGGCAATGTGAGCTCCACCTGTGAGCTTGTAGGGCCATCAGGGACAAACTACGTCCAGGCCAAAATGCACAACATTGCCTCTTTTATAAAATTGACATGAGCTTGGTCCAAAGTTGCCATTCATATTTAATAAGTTGCATCTTCTTGTTGTCAAGGCAAAATAGTTGTGCTGTGTTTTTACAAAGAGCCTAAAGGAAAGTCCAGGTACCACCATCCCACAAATTAGTTACATAAATAGTAAAGTTATATATATATACTTGAGTTTAATTCTTTCATTATATGGAAATGAAGGGTTTAGGATGCAATAACCCTTTAAATATGGGTACAAAAAGACAGGAATCTTCTTTTGGGATGCAACTGTTTGAAATAGACCAGCAGTCAGGATAAATCTTCTTTCTGTCACAGCACAAGGCCATTTCTCAGACATTACATCCCGTAGAGAGTTTAAAAGTTAAACAAACTCTTGTGTGCTTGTAAGTCTCAAACGCTATCAGCGAGAGAGAGGGAATTCAGGGGAGATCTGGGAAGACAGAGCGAAAGAGAAAAGAGAACATATGATGGACAGCTTTCACAGCTTCACCGTTCTCTGAGGGACAGTATAAAAGGGAGGGTGCTAGTGAAAGAATATTTTCCTCCATTCCTTGGCAAGGGAAAGTGAAGCTTTCTCTAACAGATGTTTATTGGCAGTGCAAATGATGTAACACTTGAAGTAGCTATGCCTCCGAGCACAAATGATTTACGGTCCTTTCAGAGCAATGTTTGATGTCTTCTTCACGCTGTAAGAATATGACTCCCTGTACACACATTCAGCCATTTAATACAGGCAGAAAGCCTCAGCCATTAAACACATCCGGTTCATTGCAGGGTCCGACACGTAGCGATCCAACTGAAGAATATCAGCCAAATGTTTGTTTCATATTCAGACAATGTGCTTTAAGGGACAGTTTGGCACAAAAATGAAATTCTGTTATCATTTACTTCAAATCCACATATATTTCTACTGCGAAACACAAAAACACATTTTGAATAATGTCCTTGTAAGTGCAGTTACTATGAAAAACAATGCAAAAAGGATGATAAAAGTATTATGGCATACTAATAAAGAGAAGTAGTGAGATTTGATTCATGATTTAATAGCTTGAGTCAAATCTTTTCAAATAATCGCTTAATCTGCTTCACATAACCGGTGTGAATCATTCATTCAGACTGTTTACTAAAATGAAAACAAAACAAATTAAATCAAATCAAATGTAGTATAACTTGGTGTACCAAAATAGCTAAAACTAAAACTGAAATAAAATTAATATAAACATTATAGACAAAACCCCCCCCAAAAAACTAATAGAAATGACAAAAACGAAATAAAATAAAATAAAATAACATTTAATTTCAAATTTATTCAATTTATTTATTGAATTAATTTAGTATACTAAAATAGCTCAAATTAAAAGTGAAATAAAATAATATGAACAATATAGACAAAAAATTAAAAATGACAAAAACTAAAACTACACTAAAATAAAATAAAATAAAGTTGAACTTTTTGGTATACTAAAATAGCTAAAACTGAATTCAAATGAATATAAACAATATAGACAAAAAACTACAAAAAATGACAAAAACTAAATAAAATAAAATTTTGTTTAATTTATTACTAAAATGGTGTACTAAAAATAGTTAAAGCTAAAAACTGAAATTAAATTAATATAAACAATATAGACAAAAACAAACAAACAAAAAAATGACCAAAACTAAATGAAATAAAATTTACTTTAATTTGGTGTACTAAAATATAGACAAAAAAATCTATTACAGTGACAAAAACTAAATAAAATAACATTTAGTTAAACTTGGTATACTAAAATAGATCAAACTAAAACTGAAATAAAATTAATAAAACAATATTGACAAAAAATACTAAATAAAATAAAATAAAATGTAGGTAATTTATTGTACTAAAATAGCAAAAACTGAAATAAAATTAATACAACAAACAATATCAACAAAAAAACTTTTATTACAATTAAAATGGAAAATATAAAATAAAATGTGATTTAAAATATAAATAAAAAACTGTATGTATATATTGGATCTTGATGTGAAATGCATGCCCAAAATCAAAATAATTAAAAAACAACATTTTCATAGTCATATATTAAAGCCTTCATGAAAAATGTAGATCGAAATAGCTTAAAAAATATTTTGAAAACCCACTATGGCAGATTACACAAATGCAGTCAACCTTTTCTTAAAGCATTCTGCTCCATTTGTGTTTAATGCAAATGAACTGCCGCCAAGCATCTCTCTTCATATCGGAGCAGATTTACGTCTTCCTGTTGTAGCGCAAGTGTGGCGCACAGGGACAGACAGGGGGCACGGCGAGTCAAACGGCCGGTAATCGCAAAAAAGCACGAGGGTACAGGTAGATGGATTAGATTCATGTCTCCCCGTAGAGAAGTAAAACACCCATAAATATCTCCCACCACTCCACGCTGGCAGCCATAGCAGATAATTGTCATCTAATTGGCTCAATATTTCCAGCCTTTGGCCAGACAGTCTTTCTCTCACGCTTTCTCTTTTTCTCACCGCTCCAGCAGAGGTCAAAAGAGCGTGTCTGTGATTTACAACGACCGCCACAGTCTGTGAGTCTGTGTGTTTTGAAACAACATGAATTAACTACAACTGTCTGACTCTGTGACCCCATCAGGCGGTGCTTTCGAAGCTGCGATGGTTCACCTGTCCTGAAGTGCAGTCTCTGACGGTTATGTGAGAGCTAATCACCGCTGACGGACAGCAGAGCAGGTGAGTGCTGGAAATCATACGTGTTGTTTCCACTCTGAGATCACTCAACCATCAAGAAGACTCTTGCTGTTGAGAAAAGCCACAGCAAAAGCATCGCAAGCTGTACTCGTGTGTGAGCTTTTGTTATTTGCCATCTGCACAGTGCCAGAGTGCCAAACAAGTGTAGATAGTCTTTTGTCATCGATTTTAGTGTTTCTCACCTCAGTTTTCAACTAATATCATGTCATACACTCAAGACGAAGAGTGATATCTGAGTAAGAGAGTGTGCGTTTTGCTGTAAAAACAAACTGTTGTAGCCATGCAGAGGTCGCTGTATCATTACCGTCTAACACTTGATTCTGATTGGTCAATCACAGCATTCGCAGTCAAGTATTTGTATATAATGACTGATAAATGACATTATTGCATTACTTAGTCAGACTAAGCGGGACTTGTCACAGCCCTTACATATGATTGCTCTTTTGTTGGTTTGATTGCTTCTTTTGTCCTCAAATTGTCCTCAGATTGCTTTGGATAAAAGCTAAATTACTAAATGTAAATAATGTAAATAATTGACCATTATCTCCTACATAACCATACTAGTTTTCATTTTGCATATAGTCTTTTCCTCTGCTACAATAATTGTAATTAAAACAATATTTCTTATCCACTTATTTGCTAAAAAGCTTTCTATTATTTGCAAAATTGACTACTTCGTATCAGGGTCCATGTCACTATTATTTAAAAATATATTAATATATAATATATTTAAAAATATGTATTTATTTTGAAATAATGATTATTTAAATTGAAAATGTTGCATTCATTTTTTAACAAAGTTAAATGATTAAACATTATTTAACGAATGATTTAAATTAAAGTTGCTAAGCAATATTGAAAAATAATAAGATAAATAATAAAATGTATAAATAATAATAAATCATAAAATATTTTATGACAAGTAATCAAACTTTTTTTGTTTTTACATTTTTACGTTTACAGTTTTTTAAATGAAAAAAATTTAAAAAAGCATATTTTCTTTTACATTTTAATTTTTTTAAATATATACATTAATTTGTAAATTATAATAAGTAAAATAAAATGCAGAAGTAATTCAAATTTTAAAATAAAAAATTACACTTTTTTTATACTTTTTACATTTGCACTTAAAAAAAAAGAAATATTTTTTTTTTACGTTTGAAATCAGGCTTATATAATTTAAATATATACATTTAATTATAAAAAATATATATAAAATGCAGAGGTAATAATAAATCGAAATATTTTATGATAAATATTATCACATTTTTACACTTTTACATTTGCACTTTTTAAATAAAAAACATTTTCTTTTACTTTTTAAGTTTAGCTTATATAAATATATATTATTTAAATTATAAAATGCATTAGTAATACTAAATCAAAATATTTTATGTAATTTATTATGTAATTTATTTTGTCATTTTTAACTTTACATTTTACACTTTTTAAAATAAAAAAAAACATATTTCTTTTACTTTTGAAATTTCTTATATAAATGTATTTTATTTATTTAAATATATACATTAAATTATAAATTGTAATACATAAAAAATAAATAATAAAATGCATAAGTAATAATAAATCAGAATATTTTATGATAAATAAGCATAGACTTTTTACAACAAAAAGTAGCACATTTTCTTTTACTTTTTAAATTTAGCTCACATAAATGTATATTATTTAAATATATACATTAAATTGTAATTAATAAAATAAATAATAAAATGCATAAGTAATAATAAAAATAATAAAAGTTTTACACTTTTTACATTTGCAATTTTTTAAATTAAAAATAAAAAAGCATATTTTTTATTACACATATACACGTTTAGCTTATATAAATATATATTATTTAAATAAATACATTAATTTATAAATTATAATAAAAAAATAATAAAAAGCTTAAGTAAAAAACATTACACTTTTTAACATTAATAAAAAAAAAATGAATATTTACAGTAAATTATAATAAATAAATGATGGAGAATAAAATAGAATAACCCGTCCAAAAATAAGGTAATTCAATCTGAGTTTAGGAAGGTGCAAAATTAGCAAAAAGCGATGGAATTCAAACTCTAGGATTTATAGCTGCAGGCCATGCAGGGAAATCTGCAGAAAGGTTTACTATATTTCATTTCATAACGCGAATAAACTGGACAAAACTGCAGGGACATATTTCTCATTGAGACTAAATATGGGAGATGAAATTTTAAACAAATAGCTCATTTCATGACATGTTCAAGAATCCACACACACAAAGGCTTTCACTGGTACCTTATGGTATTAATTCAGTCAGTGATTTAAACTCCTGCCATAATCCAATAAAATCTAATTTAGGCATTCAAGCAGAGTTTCCAGACCTGACAAACACACACACACACACGCTCACTGTACTTTATGCAAACCACAGTCAAACTGGGCCAGTGCAGGGGAAAATGTACACCGATAAAAAAAAAAAAGTTTTACTGCAAGCCGCTCCACGAGCCGGAAAGTCACTTAGTATATCTACAAAAAATACTACGTTGAATGCTATTTATTCAGCCTTATTTTGAACAAATAAATCTTTCGACGGGAAGTGCGGTTGGCTGTTGTTGTGGTGTGTTGCAGGTGTTTTTTCCATTTCTTTTTTCCCTTTCTATAGCAACCGCCTTTGCACAATTTAGTAAAAATTTTATAGAGTTAGCTTTACAGTCTGTTCTTATAAATATATCAGCAGCATTTTAAGCACAGCACAGCTTCCTCTGTCGCTCTCTCAGTCCATGTAACTCCCAAGTTTATTGTGTAAGAGAAGAAAAATAAGCAGTATCTCTGTGGCAACCTTCTTGTGAATAATTCACCCTCTCGAACTGTAGAGAAAGATGGGCTGGAATGAAAGACAGAGAGAAAACACACAGAGGATGAACATGCTTTTACATTCCACACACAGATACCCAGAACCTCGTCTTCCCCTTCTTATGGCCTTCTGTTACGAGATGGGAAACTTTAATGTTGCATTTGCTTTGAGGGAAAACCCTGACCGCTCCTCTGATCCTCTTGGCAGCTAAACTGGGCTGTGGATTGAAAAGTGAATGCTTGAAATGAGCTGAGTGTGGCTGAAGACATTTGTGGATTTATAGTCTTGATCCCCCACCCTGCTGCCGTCGCAGAAACACACAGGTTACTAGAGAAGCAGTTCACGCATTAGTGTGAGTGTGTGCCACTGAAGAACTGTCGGTGTGTGTGTGTGTGTGGGGGTTATATTCAGGTTAGCATTCTAATATACTGCTCATACTATTGCTGTAGTATATAGCATGCATACTCTGTAAAGTATGTATAGAATATCCTACGTTTTCCAAAATGAGTAGCATACATCACTGTTTGGTATACTGTATGCTTCACTTTGAGTGGTCAAATAAATTACAGCTATAATTTTTAACTTTTAGCGACTGAAACTATGAAAAAATATTTAGGAGCACCATGTGTGACCTGATCAGCATATTTGTGTTTGCGCTAAAGGGGAGCTCGAACGTTTCTACGTGTTTTTGCAGCGTTGCGTAATGTATCACAGACATGTCTCACGAAAGCTTTCATAAAGTGTAGAGTGTAAATGAGAGATTCATTGATTATAATGGAACTAAGATGAGTGACAGCTTTTAATGATTTTTAAAGGAGTTTGTAAATGAGATATTGATTTAATACCACGGTTAAATAAACAAGAAGTTAATATTTAATGACTTACATTTTCTGACTGAAACACTACTGCCTGATTTTGCTCTATTTTGCCATCAAAAATAGTTTGAAACAAGTCACAACTGAGCCGCTGCGCATCTACATTCAAACACAGTGGTGTTTCGTTTATGAACGAACGTGCATTTTTAAACTAATCTAGTGAGTCAATGAATCAGTTACCCATTCATAAAGACAGTCATTTGCTTTATTCCTGAATGAATCAGCTGTTCGAACGAATCAAATGAATGAATGATTCAGTAATTAAGTGACTTGCCACCACCTGGCAGTTTTAGTTTCATTTTTAAAGTATCTTTTCAGTTATTTAAATCATTTAATATTTCTATATTCAGAATTTTAGATTTAAAATATTAATCTCAACATGAATTTATGAATTTGATTGCATTCATGCCACCGCTAAGCCTCATTAAACATATGAAAATACACCTACAAGCCACTTTTGTGTTCTTCTGTGCCGTACAAATTAATTTTGTTAATACTGATTTCATCTGATTGGTAATTTACTCTTATTCTACTTGTTCTAAAATTAGAAATTTTAAAAAGGTTATAAAATATAATTTTTTAAAAAAATTTGCCATAAATGACATACCTTTAATAAAGTGCCATTAGAAAGGTAAAAACAAAATTCCCCTCTAAATCAATTTAAGGAGTCAAATATCACTTTTTCCAAGCGACAAACGCTAGTCTCCCTTCTCTGCAAAATGTGATACATAATCACATCGTAATGGGAAGGCTAATTTTTAATCAGATTTTTTGATTATTGATTAGAAGGTGCTCTTGAAATTTTGACTGTGCTCCTAAATTTTGTAAGTTAAGAAAACAAGTGCTCCTAAAAACAAAAGTAAGCACAGAGCCTTGATGTGTGTGTATTTATAAACACACTTTTATTTTGAATACGATTAGTCGCGATTAATCGATTTGATTAATTTGACTGTGTGACTGTGTGATTGCCCTTCATGTATATATATAGATATAAATAAATAAATATGTATTCAAATGAAAATGGTTTCTTATATATATATATATAATTATATATATATAAAATTTATATATATAAAACAACTTCTAATTTTTTAAACAACTTTTAAACAATTTCACAAATAATTACAAAGAAATGACAAGTAACACATTGAATTGTATGAGAAATGTAAATTTTTAAGTAGAATGATTTGTTAAAATGTACTCCAATAATCTTTGTTTTGTTTACAACTATATATATATATATATATATATGAAGAGTTTGGTTCCAAAACACGATAAACGCCATTTTTTACAAAATTTAGTTCTTGCCAAAATCAGTATTGTATCTGGTCGGTATTGAAAAGGCAGTTTTTAATTTTACGAAAAATGCGATGCCCACCGTGTTATTCTGTCATGTTTTCTTCCTATTTTTCCAAACAGTGACAAACGCCAGTCTCCCTTCTCTGCAAAATATGATACATAATCACCTCGTAATGGGAAGGCTAATTTTTGATCAGATTTTTTGATTATTGATTAGAAGGTGCTCCTAAAATTTTGACTGTGCTCCTAAATTTTTTAAGTTAGAAGCAGAAAAAAGAGACGTAAGCGTAGAGTGCTGATGGATTTATTGTATTTTGTGGGGAAAAAATAATCAATTTTTATAGTAAATCTCTGTTTAAATTTGGGTTAAATCTGAGTTTAAATTTTTAATGTTTATTATAACCTAAAAATGCTATGTGAAAGTTTGAAACAGAAAATAGTGGTTTTCATCTAGCCACTTCCTTGGTAAAGGAAACACATTTTTACTCAAATTAATCAAAATGGATTTGTAGCGTTTTGGAACCAAACTCTTCATATGTATGTATGTGTGTATATATATATATATATATATATATATATACATAAATACTATATATAGAGAGATTGTACATTTATGTATATAATGTCCTACTATTTTTAAAGTGTTTATTAAGTGACCTTAGTATTGCAATGGTTTCTACACCCCTGGTCAATATGTCAAATGAGATGCAAATTGAATTTTTGCATTTGTGTATCCAAGTGTGGCTGTGGTGACCTGGTATGTGCATACAGTGTGTGTGTGTGTGTGTTGTAGGCTGATGCTAAGGGCTTTAGTGTAAGTTTGAAACTATACATGGCATCTGCATTACTTTTTAATGTCTTTCTGACCCACTTGTTTCTGAGTTGCAGTGACTCACAGACACCACATATAGTGACAAGATTTCTCCTAAATATGTTAAGGCCTATTTCTCTCTCTCTTTACATTTTTCACCAAGTCTTATCTTTTTCTCCTTGTCTTACACATTCTTCCTCAGCAAATTCAAGAGGATATCAAGAGCTTGAGAGTGACAAGATACCTAAACTTAATGCCAAGCTCATTTTTAAGGCTTATTTTTATTACCTGAAGATCAGCTTAATGCTCTAACAACTTTGGTTCTTCCAACACCTCCATGTAGAAACGTAACTAGAACAGTTTTTGGGGGTAAATCTGCATCTGTGAGGTACACAGTGTTTTATTTAATCTCAGTTTCACTTGCTGTACTCCAGATGTTTATTAAGAGTCAGCACTGAGTAGTTTATGAAAAAGATAATGGCTGCGTGTTCGATTGCTGAGCTGTGCAGAGATTAGTTAGCTTTAAACGGCCTATTCTTTAGTGTATCCCCTTGCATTTAAGCCCTAAGAGGCAATGATTTTGTGCCAGGTTCATTCTTTCTGCCAGGCACGGATACGATCCCTTAGGAGGAAGCTGGGGACGATTAGACGTCTGTTACTCCAAACCTATTAAAAATCCCTCGGTAAGGAAAAAAATAACAAAGAAACTTGACCTCTGCAAAACAACAATCACTCCATCAGCAGCAACAGCCTGCTTGATTTCACAGTGCTTACTAAAGTTATACAGTATATTGGATCTTTAACTCCTTAACTTTATTAATGAGGTCCAGGTGTGTATGTATAAACTGAGAGTGAAAATATTAATTGCCATAGCTAAATAATATCTAAATATAATTACACAACAAATGTCTTAAAGTGGAAATGTCTCTGTTTTTGCTTAGTGACTTGGACTTGGAATGAATATTGGGATTATTTTGCTGGAGCAGAATATCTTGGACTGAAAGGTCAGTTCCTCGTTGTACTAGAATCGCTGTATTATGTCGACCTCTGGAAAAATCTATAAAGATTGTCTGTCCTGGCTCCAAACAGAAGGCCAGGGTTATTGTTTTGTACATGCAGCTCAATAACTATTAACCTCAACTTGTGCACTGTAATCGGCCACAATGGTATTCTCCTTTTTTCTCCAAACAGGGTTATTATAGGTTTGAATTCAGTTTTTATTTTAAGTTCAGTTTGCCCTTTCAGTGAAGTGTAGTTTTGTGTGTGTTTATACTCCGGAACTTTGTGTGTGTGTGCTTTATAGTTTTAGTATTTTTGTACTTAAAAATACTAAAAGTATTTTTAAAAGTAATAGATTTAATATGCATTTATTTTGTATTAAGTGTAGTTTAAGGCTATTAACATATTTACTGACATATCGTTTAAAACTGACTGATATGGAAATTGTAATTAAAGCTTAATTGAAGTACTACTTGTGCACAATGCACATTTTTAATACTAAGCCTAAAATGTTTTAATGTCACTATTAATGAAAATTGTATGATCTTTAAATAATATTTAAAGTGTACCTAAAGTATACTTGCAATAGTTCCACTTTAGCACAATCAAATATTATCTTATATCTTTAGTTTGACTTCAGCACTTCAAATATACCAGTTTAGTATACTAAACGTACAATTGCAGGGTGTTTTAAATAAATACATAATATTTAAATGTATTTGTAGTATACTTGTATTTTAAATACATTACTGAATACATTAAATGTATTTTAAATACATTTTAGTATACTTATTTTTCAGTAGGGGATACAGTAAAATTCAAATAGCATTTGTATTTGTACCTTTATATTCTTGATCAAAAACTAACATTCATTTTTTAAACACTAACATTAACACCCTAGTAAAAAAAAAACATTTATGTCATACTGTATATACTTCAAATTCAGTAACTTTATTTGGAGTGTTTTTTATTACACAATTATAATATGACCTCAGAATTACTTGCACACATTTGAAGTGCATCAAGTACACAATTAGTTTTAGTATACCAAAAGTACAATTGCAGGGTATTTTTATTAAGCCGATAAATATGTAAGTGTATTTGTAGTACACTTAGCAAATTCAGATATGTTTCAGTGTGTATTTCAAATACATTTCAGTATTTTTTTTTGTATATTTATAGTAACTTTATTTAGCAACTTTATAGTAACTTGATTCATGAAAATAATTTTAATTAATTTGTTCCCAAGTTGTATACTTCTTATTTTTATTTTAATGTTTTTGTTTTGTTTATGTTTAATGTTTAAAGAGAAGTTAATATTTGAAACTTTTTGAAACTAATTTGCTACTTTTTGGATTTATGAAAATTAGTTTTATTTTAATTCAATTTTCCACATTTATATTAACTTTTATTTGTATTTTAATGTTTTAATTTAGTTTTCATTTACAGTATTAGCTAGGGCAGCACAGAAATTAAAATTCTGGATGCGCTTGGCTGAAAACGGAAACCGAAATGCTTTTTAATAAATATTTATTATTTTATTGCATAATATAAAATAATTTTGTAAGAATTTTGAAATGTAACTCTAATTTTAATGATACTGAATTAATAAAAATACCACTAACTTTTACCACCATATAACTTTTACAGTTTTATTGAAAGTACAACGATAAAACTGGACAGAAAATATATTAATATTAAATATCAATATATTATTTTTATTCAGTTTTATGCAACAGAATCAGATTTAATTGAATGTTAATATTTTTTAAATATTAAAGCGTTTAATATTTTTTACATTTTAAAGCATAGCGTCACAAGAGGGTAATGTCATTTTACCTACGTTGCCCAGTACAGCTATACTACACCATGTTACAGTACAGTAGCACTATTGCAAACAGGAACAAGTATACTACTATCACCGCGTTATTGGAGTGGACATTGCTTTTCCTTGCCATTTTTGACCGATAATTTTCAGCGGCCGAAATTTCGGAGAATCTGTATTTGCACTGGTTCCAAACAATGACTGTGAGAATGTAGAGAAGGCTTTGAAATGACAGTGTTACATACTAGGCCTGCTATACAATATGAACTGTTTTACTGTGAATGGTGTGCTATAGACTAAACTTTAATTTAATTAGCAAAAATACATTCACAAATTCCCACATACTTGCTTCTTGTTATTCTACCCTTGCGCCGAAACCATGCGGAACCAGAAACACACATGCTGTGACCGCATTATGTTCTTCTGTATCTGTACAGCTGAGGTGATCAAAACCCAACACATATGGCAGCCATGCTGCGGTGATGCTCGCTGTATCATTAGTCTGGCACTCCTACAGTGAAATCTGCAGGTACTTGCTTCTTTTGAATGACTTTCAGACCTCTAGTACGCCTGCATATGTTCTCTATTACAACGGAGGCTCAGAGGATTCGCTCCACATGTCAGAGTTCTTCCTGTTAGTTGCGACGCTGTGGGTGAGAGACCTGCGCCGACTGCTAGTTCAAGTTGTGCTCGAGGCACTACTGTGAAGTTTTGCTTGGCATTTTACCCCTTCTGTGTTCTTCAGGAGGGCTCTAATATCATTGCCGGTGGGTTTTGACCCTTTTTTCTGTAGATACAGTATGTAAAGAATCAGACTCTACCTTTATAAGAGTTCCAGCTCTAAATTCTGATTCTAAAGCTTGCAAACTTTGCAAGCTTCTTTCTTGATGTTTTTGATTCAAATAAAGTACCCTTAAGCAGAAATGAAACGACTAATTAATAATTTAATATTTTGAAGCCATACAGTAGTTTTCTGTGAAGTACAGACCTAAATTTATGTCATTATTCACTGGTAGTATTGGCTTCCAGGTCTATGATATTCTGGCGCCTAAATAAACAAAAAGGATAAAAATAATAGTGATGTTTTCTAGAACGTGTGGATACGTACTTCAAAAATTCTGCCGCCAAAAAAGCAAACAAACAAACAAAGAACGAAAATAATAGTGATGTTTTCTAAAATATGTACTTTTAAAATTCACCTAAAAATTCTGGCCTAAAAAAATGAACATAATAGTGATGTTTTCTAAAACATACATGGATACATGCTTTAAAAAATGTACAAAAAATCTGCCACCTAAAAAAAAAAAGCCAAAATAATAGTGATGTTTTGTAAAACATAAATGATACATACTTCAAAAATTCACCCAAAAATTCTGGTGCCTTACAAAAAAAAAAATAAATAAATAAATAAAATAAAAATAATTGTGAGTTTTTCTAAAAAATAGTGAGATAAAATGGATATGTTCTTCCAAAATTCACCCAGAAATTCTGGTGTCTTACAAAAAAAAATGAAAATAATTGTGAGGTTTTCTAAAAATAGTGAGATAAAATGGATATGTTCTTCAAAAATTCAACAAAAAATTCTGGTGCCAAAAAAACTAAATAAACAAAACATACATGGATACATGCATCAAAAATTCTGCTGCTGAAAAAAAAAACAAAGAACCAAAATAATAGTGAAAAAAATTCACCCAAAAATTCTGGTGCTTTTAAAAAAATAAATAATAATAATAGTGAGGTCTTCTTAAAAAAAAAATGCATGGATACGTACTTTAAAAAATAACCTAAAAAAAAGAACAAAAATAATAGTGATGTTTTCTAATACATACATGTATATGTACTTCAAAAATTCATCTAAAAATTCTGGCGCCTAAATAAGAAAACTGAAAATAATAGTGATGTTTTCTAAAACATATATGGATACATGCTTTTACTAAAAAATTCTGCTGTCAAAAAAAAAACAAAAAAACAAAAACTAATAACCAAGTACAAAACATACATTATATGTACTTTTGTAATAAAAAAATAAACTAAAATAATAGTGAGGTTTTCTATTTAAAAAAAAAAAAAAATACATGGATAGGTACTTCAAAAATCCACCTAAAAATTCTGGCGCCTAAAAAAAACAAATAACCAAAATATTACTGACGTTTTGTAAAACATACATGATACTTCAAAAATTCATCAAAACATTCTGGTATAGTGAGGTTCTTTCTTGATGTTTTTGATACAAATAAGGTACCCTCAAGCAGAAATTAAACAACCAATGAATAGTTTTCTGTAAAGTACAGACCTAAATTTCTGTCATTATTCACTAATAATATTGATTTCCAGTGAGCTGTTAACCAATGTGAATGATTGTGAACCACTGAATCATTCAGACTGTTTTTGTGAACTGAATCAACTGAAGAATGATTTGTTCATGAACTTTACATTTACATTGTTTCCTACAATTTTGGCCTTTACTTGCAGTATCGTATGGCTTCTAAAAACTAATGAAAAATGTATATGATTTTTTATGAGTTCTTTTTGAAGTTTGAAAGCTTTGCACCCCATTGTAATTGCATGGAAAAGCCTTCTTTATAGATTTTCGTTCTCTCTTACAACCTTCTCTCTTTTATATTCCACAGAAGAAAGAAAATCATACAGGTTTTGAACAACATTAGGGTGAGTAAATGATGACAGATTTTTTATTTTTGCTTGAACCTACAGTCGACAATTAAGAAAGAGTAGCCATGTAGAAAATTAGTTTCAATGCAAAGACCACTCCTGCTTTGTATCCCGAACATCACGAACCAAACTTGCGAAAAGGTTATTTCGCCATTTCTAGTCCCCATTCTGAGAGGAAGACCAGCGGAGACGGAGAAGCGTTCTCCCAAAGAGAGAAAATCATCAGAGCCACTATAAATCAAACGGGGTGAAGATGACATGAACAAGCTGCTCTGTGCTCAAACTCTCCTCTTTTGTGTGTGGCTCTGGTAACAGGGCTATAAATTAGACATTGTGCTCTCATTGCTTGTCTAATATGGACCAGCGGTTCTGAAACCAATGCCCTTTGGCTGTGAAATCAGTGCATGAGGCTCATTCATCATCTGGATTTTTTAATCCGTCGAAATAGAGACTGATGTCACCGTTTGCATCTAAGTTCACTCCCGGATCACTCGTGTTTGCCGCTTCAGAGAAAGCGAAGTAATAAAAGCTGATGTAAGTATGACTTAATAACTAATAATGTGGGGTACACTTGAGTGAATGCAAATAGGGCCAGCACATGGCACATGGGTGCACGCTCACACACACGCCAATGCCGTGGAAAAGGGAAATCCCAACTCGATTCCCGGCACCTGGTCCTCCCACAATATGAGATCCTGTCAAACAGCAGCTGTATGAAGGCAGCCATTGTTCTGCTCTAAAGGCAACAAAACCTGTCTGGCTGTGTTGAAATTAGGACGGGGACAATGACTGGTCTTCAAGACCAGTTAATAAAAGAAATGTTATACGAACTATATATAATCTAATATAAAATAGTCATTTAAAACAGAAGAACTTGCTTTCTGAGTACATTCTACAAGTATTCAGGTTTGAATAGAAGTACAGTCTGATCATTTGGGGATTTTTCTCCTCCTGTTTTATAAGTACTACTTATTTAATGTACATACTAGTAGGGAAGTAGCCATAATAAAAATATTAGTGATAATAGTGATGTTTTATAAAACATACATGGATACATAATTCAAAAATTCAAAACTCAACCAAAAAATTCTGGCTCCTTAAAAAAAAAAATATATATATATTCTGGAGCCTAATAATAATAATAATAATAATAATAATAATAATAATAGTGATGTTTTCTAAAACATTCATGGATACATAATTAAAAAATTCAAAACTCACAAAAAAAAAAATAAAAAAATAAGAACGAAAATAATAATGAGATTTTCTAAAAATAAATAAATAAATAAATAAAAAAAAAAAAAAAAACATGGATATGTACTTCAGAAATTCAACAACAAATTCTGGCGCCTAAAAAAAAAGAATGAAAATAATATTGAGAATTTAAAAAAAATACAAGGATATGTACTTTCAAAATTCACCAAAAAATTCTGGTGACTTAAAAAAGGAACAAAAGTAATAGTAATGTTTTCTAAAACATATATGGTTACTTCAAAAATTCACTAAAATACCTAAAAAAAAAAAAAAAAAAAAAGAATTTGTACATACATGAATATGTACTTTAAAAAATCACCAGAAATTCTGGCGCCTAAAAAAAAAAAAAAAAATGAACTAAAATAATTTGTGATGTTTTATAAAACATACATGGATATGTACTTAAAAAATTCACCCAAAAATTATGAAGCCTTAAAAAAAATAAAAATAAAAACTAATACTAATACTGCTACTACCAATAATAGTGTTATTTTCTAAAACATACATGGATATGTACTTAAATAATTCACCCAAAAATTATAAAGCCTAAAAAAGATAAATAAATAAAAAAAATTATAGTGACATACATGGATATGTTCTTTAAACGTTGACGAAAGAATTCTGGCACCTAAGGAAAAAAAAATGAACGAAAATAATAGTGATGTTTTCTAAAACACATGGATACGTACTTCATAAATTCACCTAAAAACTCTGCATGACCAAATAAAATAAATAGCCAAATAAATAAATGACCAAATAAAAATAAAGAAAAATAATATTGAGGTTTTCTAAAACATACATGGATAATGTTAATGAAAAAAATCACCAAAAAATAAATAAATAAATAAATAAATAATAGTAAGTTTTTCTAAAAATTCACCAACAAATATGCCACCCCAGCACCTTCTGATACCATTTTCAACACTGTAGTTTAACATGCACTATTCCTAAACTTGCAAATTTTAATGATAGATTTTAAAAATATTAAATAAAAAAAAAAAAAAGATTTTCGACAGTTTTAAAGAAAACGACGATTACTGGAGTGCGAGTCAAGAAAATACCATTTCAGTCTTTCTGCTTTAACATTTGTGAAATTTACCCCAATTTCCAAGTGAAAATTGTTTCAGGGCCATTTTTTTTCTATCTAGCCCATTTTGGATACTAAAAGCGTAACGCTGAAACCTGTTTAAACAATCTGAAGCTGTGCAGGCTCGACCTGGTGATGGTATTTCTACAAGAGCCAGAGGTTTAATTCCTTTTTATATCAGAATACAAACGTTTTGGTGTCTGCACCACTTTTATTGACCTATTTAGGCCAATAACTACAAGCTAAAAGAAGGCCGAGTAGTGTGGTTTGGGAAGGGATGAAAGTAGGGAAAATGGAAGATGATAAAGAAGAAAAACGTGCAGGCTTAGGGATGAACCATCAAGCACTTTATGGAAGAGTGAGGAGCAAAGCTGATTACACCGAGTCTGCTCTCTCTCTAAGTCCCTCTCTGGTTGTCTTAAACTTTTCTTCTCTTACTGTAAGCTATAATCTTTATTTCTTCCTCGTTTAATTTCTGCTCTTTCATCAGCCTCACTTGCGCTTCACTGTCACTCTCTCTCTCTCCTCTTCCCGAGCTCTTTCCATGTGATTATACTTGAGTCTGTTCTTCACTCAGTCTCTGTTCCTCATCAGTTCTCTCTCTCTCTCTCTCTCTTCCCATAAGACTCTTATACTTTGAGCTCTGCTAACACAAAAGACTCCCATCCTGCTCTGCCTGTCATGATGCCAAGCTGCGAGAGACATAGCAGCAGTCTGCTCGCAGCTCTTCCCTCCGCTGCTACAGCCTGCCGTCATACAGACTTCTCAGCTCAGATTAGCATGTTTAAAAATGCCATTTTATCCCTTGCTTCATATAAACTCATTACAGCGCTTGCAAGGCAGCGCTAGACTGATATTTCGTAAAGGGATAGTTAACCCAAAAATGAAAATTCTGACAGTAATTTCTCACCCTCATGTCGTTCAAACTCGTAAGACCTTTGTTCATCTTTAGAGCACAACTTACGATATTTTTGATGAAATCCGAGAGCTTTCTGACCCTGCATAGACAGCAACACAACTGACACGTTCAAGGCCCAGAAAGTTAGTAAGGACATTGTTAAAAGCCGCATTTAAACTGCGTTTTGGAAGTTCAAAATCGGGGCACCATATTAGTCCATTATATGGAGAAAAATACTGAAATGTTTTCCTCAAAAAACATGAACATCTTGGATGACAAGGGGGTGAGTAATTTATATGTGAATCTCTGTTTTGGAAGTGGACTTCTCCTTTAAATATCTTAAATTTATGCAGCCTGAACATAATGACTTGACTTTGAAAATGCTGCAAAGATATTTTGTACATATTTAGATGATCTGTCCAGTTTTCTTGTAAACTTGACACATTTCTAGAGAAATAGTTCACATAAAAATTACATTTGTGTCATTGCTATTTTTTCAGGTTTTATTTAAAATTAAGTATATAAATACATTTATTTAAATATGTATTTGTATTTCAATACATTTATTTATTCAAAAAGTACATCAGTGACATTCTTTGGTTCATAACATCATTAGTTCACTTCCAGAACAAAAACTTCTAGATAATTTACTCACCCCCTTGTCTTCCAAGATATTCATGTTTTTCTTTCTTCGGTCGTAAAGAAATTATGTTTTTTTGAGGAAAAAAATTCAGAAATGTTCTTCATACAGTGGACTTCAATGGTGCCCGTGAACTGACAAAGTGCAGTTTAAATGCAGCTTCAAAGTGGCTCTAAACGATCCCAGCGAAGAAAAAAATAAGCGTTTTATCTAGCGAAAATTTATATGCTTTTTAACCTCAAATGCTCGTCTTGTCTAGTTCTGGTTCATGTATTCTGGTTCATGACAGTTGGGGTATGTCGAAAAACTCCCATCTCATTTTCTCCTCCAACTTCAAAAATCATTCTACATCGCTATTTTACCTTTTTTTGTAAAGGGCGTTTGATCTTCTTTTCAACACTGGGTTGGTACTTCTGCAGTGATGTAGGAGGATTTTGAAGTTGGAGGAGAAAATAAGATAAAATACCCTAACTGTCCTGAACCGGAATACACAGAGTTCATGCAGAGCTAGACAAGACGAGCATTTGAGATTAAAAAGTTTAGCATTTTATATTTAGAGCCCTTTTAAGCTGCATTTAAACTGCATTTTGGAAGTTCAAACTCGGGGCACCATAGCAGTCCACTATATGGATAAAAAATCCTGAAATGTTTGCCCTAAAAACATAATGTCTTTCCGACTGAAGAAAGAAAGACATAAACATCTTGGATGACAAGGGGTGAGTAAATTATCTGTACATTTTTGTTCTGGTAGTGAACTTCTCCTTTAAGTGCATTGTAACCAGTTGTCATAATGTTTAAAGGGGTCATCGGATGCCCATTTTCCACAAGATGATATGATTCTTTAGGGTCTTAATGAAAAGTCTATAATATACTTTGGTTAAAAATTCTCAATGGTAGTGTAAAACAACACCCTTTTTACCTTGTCAAAATCAGCTCTGCAAAAATCATCTCATTCTGGTCGAGGTTGCTTTAAATGCAAATGAGCTCTGCTCGCCCCACCCCTCTCTTCTCTCTGTGGAGTGACGAGCATGTTTACTTTAGCCGCATTTAGCCACTAAACTTGATAACTAGCACATTATAAGGAAAGGCGATCGCAAAGATTCATAAAAAAAACCCTTATACACTTCTGCTGTAAGTGAAGCTGGATCACGAATGATTTGCGCGAACATAGACGGATATATGTAGATCGGGAGGCGCATTCCCTTCACAAACAAACAAAATCCACTTCATCTTCAGCAGCTCAGATGTCAGGAGTAAATGATGACCACTACGTTCATTATTACATCCAGCAACACAACACCTCAATCGCTCAATTCTTGTCTAACTTACACTCTCAGATGCCTGTTGGTGTGACACCATGACGACAGGTATCTGAGAATGGCTCGATTTGAAAATAGGGATATTATTTTTACAGATTAATTAAAAACCACTGCATGGATTTTTGTCATTATAGGGTAGATTTGTACATACACTGCCAACACACATTAATGTTCAAACAACATGTAAAAGTGAACTTAGTATCCGATGACCCCTTTAACCTGTGCCATAGATAATACTTGCATAATGAATGAACAGTTGGGCTTCTTTCTTGCATGTATTTGCATACTGAAATAGGAGTACTCTTTTCTTTCACATATCTATTTAATCATCTGCAAAGACATGTCGGGTCATGTTGATTCTCACATAAAGCTCACAGCAAATGAATAATCTGATTATTTAATTCAATGAGTTTAAGCTTGCCTGAAGCAATAACACCTTGCAAGCACTTGTATTTCGTTCAGAACATGCAAATATAGTTATATGTGACCTTGAACCACAAAACCAGTCATAAGGGTCAGTTTTTTGAAATTTAGATTTATACATCATCTTTCCATTGATGAATGGTTTGTTAGGATAGGACAATATTTGCCAGAGATACAACTATTTGAAAATCTGAAATCTGAGCAAAAAAATCAAAACATTGAGAAAATCACCTTTAAAGTTGTCCAAATTAAGTTCTTAGCAATGCATATTACTGATAAACAATTACCTTTTGATATATTTATGGAAGTAAATTTACAAAATATCTTCATGGAACTTGATCTTTACTTCATATCCTAATGATTTATGGCATAAAAGGAAAAACAATAATTTTGACCCATACAATGTATTGTTGTCTATTGCTGCAAATATACCCATACTAATTAAGACTTAAGGTTTTGTGGTCCAGGGTCACATAAATGCTTTCTATTCCTATTTCTTCAAGGATTCAGTACTATGTTCAGAAACAAGCAACCAGCGTTGTGTAAGCCATTGTGAGGTCGCATAAGAAGTCTGTTGCTTTAAATATTTGATGGGATTTCATCCCCCTTTCCTTTTACATATTGGGCAGAACAAGTAATGTGCCTCGTAATAATGCGTTAGCACGGTAATTTATCCAAACGAGGAGTTCGAAGAAAGGCAGGAGGGCTAGAAAATGGGAAAAAAAGGGGTGGGTTAATGTGCCATTTCCATTTCGGAGGCCCTTTTTTTTGCATTAGCCATTAAGTAAATAGCCCAAGGAAGAAATGGAGCTGCGTGCACCTCGTTCACATCCAACAGCGGCCGAATCATGCGGTACAGGTGACCGTGACGATGAAATGAAAGAACGAAGCTAGTGTTAGTATGTTTAATATGCAGGAAGATTGAAAAAGAGGGGAAGAGATGAGTAGGACGATGAAGAAAGCCTTTGTGGTTTGTAACGGTGTCTGAACTGAGCAGCGGTTGGACTGGGCTCGAACCCAGATTCAACAAAACCGAAAAATATGCGGTGAACCCCGATAAAAAGAAATATCTGTCCTCGGAGAATAGAAACATGTAGAAATACCTCTTTCTTTTTTCCTACAGTGAAGGTAAATCCACGCCGCTGAGTCGAAACGGTTCGAGGTGTGACGGAGGGTGTTGTGAAAAGCTGTCAACAATGGTTAGGTTTCCGTACGCCGCTGTTATTTGAATGAAGAGGAGAAGATGAGGAATGGATTACAGGAGGATGCTTTAACAAAAGACCTATTGAGAACTCGGCCTTTGTCTTGGAACAAAATGGAAAGATTGGTTTTTGATAGAGTGGCTGTTTGGAAAATAAGCCACGTTTGCAAATAAGAAAAACAATGGAAGAACTTAGGTTTTGGATGTTGGGTTATAGAGCTGGTCCTGTTTAACAAAAGACTGGTAATTTTAACGCAAACTGACGTCTAAGTAAATGATGGTGCTTCTTTCTGTGGTGTATTTATACTCAATCCCAGTTATCCGTCTTATAACTAATGTGCTTATTTCAAAAAATAACTCCACGCACTGAATGGCAGTGATTATAAATGAACAGTTGTCTATGTGTCGCCCATAATGGCGTATGGGGGTGTTGGGGTGGGCCGTCCCGATATGATAACTCAGCTAATCAATCAGAGAGATTTTACTCTATTTTTTCATACTGATGCAATCGCTCCTCAAAACGCATTAGCATAATGGGAGAGTGCTGAAGGAAGATAATGCGTGAATTTTTGGGGAGTCGAGAGAGAGAGAGAGATTGAGTGAGGAGGCCATGCTTGAAAGACAAATGCCCCACACATACCAAACACAGTCTGTGAATAAAAACGGGGCGTGAAAAGAACGATTAGAGATCGAAATGGATTATAATGAGGACGGGATCACTGTATGAGCATCGCTCAAGAAAAAAACATTTGCCTAAATATCGAGAATAAAATGCGTATTAGCTGCATTCATATTCGTAGCGATTTAACATCTGATATATAATGCCATCTGATTTGCATATACATTAGCTATCACGAGCAGCGCGGCGTATGAAAATTGCAGAGAAGGCAGTTGGTCATTTATGCACAGTTTGAGACAGCAGAAATGAGTAGATTAAAAACATTTTGTGTGTGTATGCGTGTGTTAGAGAAAACCATGAGATTTTTTTTGGCAATTATCCGAAAAGCAACACTCTGCCTGCTCTAAATGTCTCAGTGCTGTAGTTTAAAGTACTGTAGCTCCCCATCAGTATTTGTGTCAGGTAAATGAGGACCCAAAATTGACATTTACACATCCTCCACATCAACACATTTCCACATATTTAAATTAGCTACGTGCAGCCTACTGCAAAGAGCCGTATTTGAATACGCGCAACACAATCTCATGAGAAAGCCTTTTTACAAGGTGGCGATTTTGCAAGAATCTGTATGAAAACATACAGTTTTTAGAAAACAAGTGGTCATGGAGGTCCACTCCAAACCTAACCGTAAGCAGTTTGTACAAAAAGGTATAAAAACATATTGTACATAGTCACCAATTTGCCAAAGCCTAAAATAGTCATGAATTGCCATGAGTGTTTTGATATATTTTGAGAGATTTGATAGCTGCCACTTTTCACAGACAAGGCTAAGATTTCAAATGGCTAAGGTTGTTATTTATACACCGTTGTAGTATTTATTCACGTTGAATTAACTTTTATTTTTATATTTTAGTTTAGGTTTTAGTAATATTGTGCTTTTTTGCTTACTTGCTTATTTATATTCATTCATTTTTTAGTTAGCTAAGGCATTTCTATTTTATTTTATTTTATTTTATTTTATTTTACAAATTTTTAATAGTTTCCCAGAAGAAAGTCCTGTGGGTTTAGAAAAACATAAGAGTGAGTAAATTTAGACATTTTCTATAGTGTTATTTTGGTGTTATTTATATACTGTTGTAGTATTTATTCACATTGTGCTTTTGTTTTTGTACATTTTGTTTGCTTTTATATTATTATTTTATTTTATTTTATTTAATTGCCAAGGCATTTCTATTTTTTTAATATATTATTTTATTGTATTTTATTTATTTCTGATTTATTTCAGTTAACAAAACCTATTTTTAATAGTTTCACAGAGATCCTGCGGGTTTAGAAAAACATACTGTAAGTGCACGTTTAGACATTTTCTATAGTGTTATTTTGGTGTTATTTATATACTGTTTGTTTTTGTACATTTTGTTTGCTTTTATTTTATTTTATTATTTTATTTTATTTAGTTGCCAAGGCATTTCTATTTTTTTGATATATTATTTTATTTTATTTTATTACATTTTTCTAATATTTTTTATTTTATTTTATTTCAGATTTATTTCAGTTAACAGAAGCAATTTTTTATAGTTTTAGCTGTAAAGCTACATAAATTATAAATGCTGTGTCCTACACAACATTTAACTTATAATCCATACACAACTGTAACATTATGGTTTGCATACTGTATATTTTTAAAAACTGCATTGATCACAAAAAAACCCAGCTTTGAATCAACAGTTCATATATATGTCATAAGATGGCACATTTCCATCAAAGAATCACCCAGTTAATCCTCTGTGATATTGTATTTCTCCAGTTGAAATTCATTACTCAGCTATGCCGTCCAAATTATTAAAAAGAATTAGATTAAAAAGATTCCAATGATTATTGCAGGATAACTGAATCTCTGATGAAAACAGATGTGCCGTTTCTAAGATCGACACAGAAAAATACAGCCATCCCAGCACATATTTCACTTATCTCTCTAATGAAATACACTGCAGTATTAACAATACATCATTTCATGTCTCACGGTTGTGTAGGCTAAGCACATTTTGAGCTTTTCGAACAATGCGTTCGGAGCAGCCTTCTTCCTTCACACACCCCAGGAGAGGTTTAAATTTCTCCAGATGTTAAAAGAAATGCAGCAGGTATGAAAGATTCTGTATTACAGATTTACTTATCTGTGAAAACCTCACCACCATGATGATAGTGTGATGTATGTGGTCGCTAAAGAATTCTGGATGGTTCTGAGGACGTCGCAAGGGTATTCTGGGTGGTTGCTTACTGGGATAGATCAAACTGGATTTGGCTCTATGCGATTTATTTTTGCACCCGTTTTATTGCCTGCCATGCATAAACAAAGGTCAAAGGTTTTCTAGTTGTAGGGACTGGAAGCATCAATAAAAACACTTGTAAAAAACAATTTGTTGATTCAACTTAAAATAATTTGTTAACCAACTGCCTTAAAATTTTAAGTTCAGTCAACTCAAAAAAAAAAAGTTTAGTCAACTTGAAATGTTAAGTTGTACTAAGTGACAACTTAGATAGTTGAGTTCATTCAACAAAAAATTTAAAGGCAACAACAAGCCCAGCTTTTAAGTTTAACAAACCAAATTTAATATCTAAGTACAACTTAACATTTCAAGTTGACTAAACTTTTTTGAGATTTTTGAAGTCTGCAGGGTAACAATTTATTTTAAGTTGACTCAACAAATTGTGTTTTTTGTTTGTTACAGTGTAGGCAGGACTTCTGAATTTGCTCTTCTTTCCTCTCTGAGTGGCGGAAGTTATTTAGGCCCTGATGGTCTGATCTGTCCGGATGTCAGAGCAATGATGTGTGGGATTGTTTGTGTGCTGCTTAAAGTGACATTAGGTGTAGTGGGAGGGCTTGAAGCCTCATTTGTGTCAATAAAATGTCTGAAAATAGTTTGTGTAATGGAATTATGGTTGTTGCGGAAACTCTGGGAGGCCTCAATTAAGGTGATAAGCAAATGAAAATAAATTTCCCACAATGGTACGCCTGTGTACAGTAAACAGCGGGAGGAAACAGGAAGTGATCTGACGAGAGATTTTTAAAAGAAGACATAAATCTCTGTATTACTGTACAGCGCTTTTACAAACTGTTTTCCCAAAGGTCTCTTGCGCTGAACAAAAGGACAATTTGAAACTTCCTTCTCAGAGATAAAATGAGGAGGAGTAATGTATACTTCCAGTAGACTATGGGTAAAAATAACTTAAGTTATGTGAATTTGATAAACTAATGCGGATAAGAAAAGAGCATTACTTCTTAAAAATGATCATTCACAGCAGTGCAGCAGAGCATGATGTTTTACAACAAGTGGCTGACAGATTCATTTTTTGACTTATGATTCCTTACCTTCTAAAGTAATACTTGCTGTTGTGATTGTATTTTTATGCCACACTTCAGTGCATTTCAGTGCATTAGATAGCGAAATAGGAAAGAAAGTTGCATCTGAAAATAAATTTATTTTTTTCTTAGTTCTCTTTAAAAAAAATTTTCATTTTTTTAGGTGTATTTTTGTATTTATCAAATGAATTATTAATTTTGATTTTTTTTTTTTAATATATATATATATATTCTTGAAGTTTAGGTATAAGTAAATATTTTTTTTAAGCAGTTAGACCACTTGTACAGTGAATCGCAGTCAGCTTTCAAACAGTGAGATGTTTTTCAAGTACTAACTATTTTTATTAACCAGATACAGTGGAAACGTCATTACTTGGGACAGTAGCTGAAGGGTGTGTCTCTCAAAAGGGTTGAAGGAATGAGAGATTAAAAGGACCTTGGAGGCATCGCGGTTCTCAGGGTGTCCTGTTTCGGGAGGATGTCATTAAAAACACTCTCTTCCTGTCTCATCTGTCCAAGCTCTTTAAATATGCTGTCACACTCACTCTCAAAAGAATGACATAGATATACTATACTAGTGCCGGGTCTGAGTTTTATTAAAAGTTCACTGCTTGTAGGCGAGGTTGTGAAGAGGTCGTACAAGTAGTGGCTTTTGTTTGCTTTTTGTTTGACACTGCTGGACAGTTGAGAAATTTGTTAAAAATTAATTCATTTCAATCGAATACAGTTGGGTTTAGACGTAGTTTAGTTTATAATCACATTATGAATAAAGTTAGGGGCTGGTGAGATTTTTTTCTCTCTTTTACTCATTAAGGAAACATTAAATTGATCAAAAAGAGACAGTAATGGTTATTTTGAATTCTAAACAAATAAAAATAAAAATAAAAATAAAAAAAATACATCAAGGTTTCCACAATAATATAAATTAAAAAAAGAAGTAGCACAAACATAAAAAAAAGACTGCAAGTTTGTTTGTGGTGCAAAAATTATACACTTGGAAAACCAGGAAATATCATGGAATTTCAAAAGTGTAATTGGAAAAGTATATATTAAAATATATATTATAACAGATGTAGGGATACTTTAAAAAAATAGAATTAGAGATACTTAAAAAAAGATTGCAATTTTGTTTGTGGTACAGAAAATATACACATGGAAAACCAGGAAATATCATGGAATTTCAAAAGTGTGATTGGAAAAGTATATATTAAAATATATAACAGAATTAGGGATACTTAAAAAATAGAAGTAGAGATACTTAAAATAAGTTTGCTATTTTGTTTGTCGTACAGAATTATACAGTCGGAAAACCAGAAAATATCATGGAATTTCAAAAGTGTGACTGGAAAAGTATATATTAAAATAGAATAGTTATTTTAAATTCTAATAATATTTTGCAACATTAATGATTTTAATGTAATGTAGTATTTATCAAAAAAGTAGGGATATTTAAAGAAAAGATAAAGAGAGCAATTTTGTTTTTGTGACACAGAAATTCTACATTTGGAAAACCAGGAAATACAGAATTTCAAAAGTGTGAC
This sequence comes from Labeo catla, assembly GCA_012976165.1. Taxonomy (NCBI): domain Eukaryota; kingdom Metazoa; phylum Chordata; class Actinopteri; order Cypriniformes; family Cyprinidae; genus Labeo; species Labeo catla. The sequence goes on from VONZ01000388.1 coordinate 547,590, forward strand.
TGGAAAAGTCATGGAAATGACTAAATTCTTAAAAGGTTATGGAAAATCATGGCCATTTCTATAGCCTATATATGTTTTTCTTGGTATGCTCTAAATTATTACTTAGACTAGAAATTACTCTTTGTGAGTGGAATAATCTGTATTTAAAAAAACTTCTATTAGTCATTACAAATGACTGGAAAAGCCATGTAAATGTCTATACTCAATATGCATTTTTCTAACTCTTTTAGACTGTAAGTATGATCTCAAAAAAATGATATCTAAAAATCCATGACTAAGAAATGACTGGAAAACTCACTGGTCAGAAAATGTGGAAACCCTGTAACTAAAGTAAGCAGAAATCAGTCTTAGTGTTAAATCCTTCCCTTTGGTATTGTCCTGCCAGCTCTGTTTTTCAATAAATAAAGCACCTTTTTTCACTTTATTCCGAGCCTAATCGATGCACCACAAATGCTTCATTTTTCATGAACAAGAAAGAAAAACAAGCGAAGAAGTGTTTCTCCTCTATCACTTAGACACTGCGTTCTGTCAAAGTTCCTCCAGACTGTTTAATGGCGAGTCAAGGCTGGTTCCATTAGCAATTAGAAGTGTTCAGTTTGGGACTCATTAAATTACTGGACCTCGTCAGAGGAGTCTGTGGTTACAGTATCCATCACAGGCCGTTCAGAGGCCTACACTCTCTCTTTATGCAAAAGAGCCAAGCTCTGCCAGCAGGCTTCATTCGTCAGCGCTCCGGTGCCAGAGCGGGTCACTTTCTCCCGATGACTGATTTGTCTGCTTGCCATACCGACCAGTAAGGGCGAGCTTACGTCTGGCTGAACGCATATAGAGGATGAATGAATGCAACAAACATATGCTAAGCACATAGACGGCTCATGTTATATGTCTAGATGGTGAATTACACACAAAAGAACATCTACTGAATTCTGAAACAAGTCCAGCAAAAAGTGTGCAGGGAATTATAAGACTTTAAATCACAACAGGGATCATCTTTTGAAATACGCAAGAACAAAGGAAAGAATGTTGGAACATCCCAACCTGCTAATTTAGTGTCATAAATCTATGGATATTGTGGTAAGGATTATAAGATATTCAGACTAACACCTTAAACACGTAAACGCTATGTGCAGTCTTCAACAACGCTTGTATGTTTACAGTGACTGTGGCCACCTGAGAGATTTAACCGCAAGAATAAGGATTAATATGGAGAGTCTAGCATTCGTATGTGGGGTATGATGTCTTTCTTTACCACAGACATCTCTCTTTTTCTCTGTTTTGTGTGTTTGTGTGGGAGATCAGCCCAGTTGTGCGAAGACTGCCAACCCTCAAGTGTCTGTTACTGGGGCTGTGGTGTACGCGGGTCTTCTTGCATGTTTCTGTAACACTGGATTAGACAGCAAATGCCATGATACATTTCCCAAATTCATTTCTGAAGTCAAAACAATATGCCTTGTACACGAACACACCAGCGGCTAAGAATAAAACTAAAATGTGCACATAGTCTATGATTGGGAAATACAGTAAAATTATGACAAGGCTTGACTTATGGAGGTCAGACTTAGCAAACTTGTGTTATTTGATAGCACTGTCTACTACTGAATTCATAGTGTTCAAGGCTTGTCAGAATCATGGAAACTTAATCACTAAATGTGACCCTGGACCACAAAAACAGTCTTAAGAAGCATGGGTATGTTTGTAGCAATAGCCAAAAATACATTGTATGGGTCAAAATTATAGATTTTTTTTTAAGTTAAAAATCATTTAGTAAAATCAAATTTACCTACTGTAAATATATTAAAACATAATTTTTGATTAGTAATATGCATTGCTAGGAACTTCATTTGGACAAATTTAAAGGCGATTTTCTCAATATTTTGATTGTAACATTAACCCACTAACCCCTAGTCCAGGGTCACAAATGCTAATAAACAGTAAATTAAAAGATTTATTTATTTAAAAAAATATTTTTCAAATTTTATTTTATTTTATTCTATTTTTAGTGTTTCCTAATCTAGCTTTTTTTGACATGAATTAAAAAATCATTAATTAGATATATTCGCCATTAAATTATTGAAGAACTAAGAAACCTTATTAGGTAACATCAGCAATAATAAAATATTATAATAAATGTAGAGGTTGCTACATATCTTTCATCATATTTTGAAGCTGCTGCCATTTTAATTGTTTTATATGATAAACTGTGAAGCAGAGTATTACAATATGTAGTTGTAAGACAACAAATTAAATGTTTTTGGTAACACTTTACAATAAGGTTTCATTTGTTAACATGTTTTTATAGCATTTATTAATCTTAGTTTATGTAAAGTAAACAAAACCTACCACCACATCATTAAAATTTAAAGTTGTATCTGTTAACATTAGTTAATGTGGCTTTTATTTTATTTTTATTAACTAAAATGCTGTAAAAATATGTGACCATGGACCACGAAACCAGTCATAAGGGTCATTTTTTTTTTTTTAAATTGTGATTTGAAAATCTGGAATCTGAGGGTGCAAAAAAATCTAAATATTGAGAAAATCGCCTTTAAAGTTGTCCAAATGAAGTTCTAAGCAATGCATATTACTAACCAAAAATTAAGTTTTGATATATTTATGGTAGGAGATTTACAAAATATCTTCATGGAACATGATCTTTACTTAATATCTTAATGATTTTTGGCATAAAAGAAAAAAATCTATAATTTTGACCCATACAATGTATTGTTTGCTATTGCTACAAATATATCCATGCTACTTATGACTCATTTTCTGGTCCAGGGTCACATATATTGTTCATTGTTAGTTCATGTTAGTTAAAGCATCAACTAATGTTGACAAATAAGACCTTATTGTAAAGTGTTACCATTTTTTTATGGTTTGGAAAGTCATAATTACAGTAATTCTGATTTTATATGAACACAAAGAAGTTGTGAATAGATTTGTTCTAGATGTGTTTGGTTTCTCAAATTTTCTTGCAGCTTGCAGGCCTGGCAGAATCACACAAGAAGACAGAATGGGTTAAACTAGGCTGACACACACACAATTACATTTTTCACTTGGCATTTCTCTCTCCCCCTCTCTCTGTCTTGTTTTCTCTCTGATTCACAGTGGCATAGGGACACCACAGGACTGGCATGGTTTATACTGCTGGCACGGGTCACATGGAAAGATAACACACACATTACACACAGCAGCTCTCAGGACACCCACAGCGTTAAAGACCTAACAATAGGAACCACATCAACACTAGTGCAAACGTATAATTTAAAAGAGCTCTTGTAATATTTCAAAAGTGAACAAAGTATGCCAAAAACGCAAGACTTGTGTATTTTAAAACAGGATTCATGAATGGAATAAGTGCTTATAATGGGTTTCCAGTTCATTTTCAGCAGACGATTAAGTTGATAAATAATAAATGTTACAAATTAATGCTTGAAAAGTGTTGATTTTGCTCATTTAAAATCAGTTTTTTTCAGAATGAAAGAGCAAGTCCTGCTCTATTTTACAGTTTGTCTCTCTCATGTCTGTCTTAGGGTGGAAAACTGCTGTCTCCGTTTCCTGTGATAAAGCTGTTGCCCGTGCTCCGGGAAAGTGAAATCCATCATGCGACGGAGAGGGTTTATTCCACCATTCCGCCCCATTGAGGCCCGTAACACGTATGTGCTCTTGCCATGCATCATTTACCCACAACACCCCTCTTTGTGTCAGCTCTCTGTACCGTCTTTTGGCTCGCTGTAGCGACAGATTTGCTCACATGCAGGATTGATCTATTGTAGTTGTTGTTTTTTGTGGGTAGTTTTGTTCAGCGCTGTTGGGTCTAGTTCACAGACATCAGCGGCTTCTTTATATTGTCAGACTCCTTTTGCATTGTTCCTGCAGGCTCTGCACGGACATAAACCCGCATGCACTTCTACTGCCAAGTGCTTGGTGTACTATTTCAACTTTTTTATGACAGGATAACACTTTGCTACCACTTTCGAGGTTTTTCTAGGGAAAGAGCAAGGAATCCGTGAAAAGGAAGGTGAAATGACACTAAATTGCTGCGAGCGTTAAAGTTTTGAGCTGCTTCGGTTGATGCATTGAGAACCGCCATGGGTTAGTTTGCTTTAAAATATACAAAAACATCAACCAGTGTAGTTCCACAATGCCCAGAGCGAATAAACAAAAATTTACATTCACAGACATGGCCTTAAGAGCTTGTTGAATAAATTGCTGTGTTTATCTGTGGAGGTTTCACGATTTTGTGGCAATAAAACGCCTCCACTTAGATGAAAATATTCAAGGGACCTTTTTATTGGCAAAACAAGATTGAGCAAAGACAGTTGCTGTTAACGTACGCTATCAAGACTTGTTTTTTCCTGTAGCTTTTGAATGGCAATGCAGTAATTTACATGTGTTGAAGAATCAGTACAGGTGTTTGTCTTTTAGTTGTTTTAGCTGGCTTGAGTAAGTCACATGAAACGACCAACTTTTACTGAAAACAGTCACGTTGAAATGTTGAATCACTGCAGATGTAAACACTTAAACAGATGATTTACCCCAGATTTAAATTTCTATTGTCATTTACTCAGTCTCATGCTGTTCCAAACCTGTACCACTTTAGAAGATGTAAAATATAGTGCATTTATTTATTTATTTATTTATCTATTTTTGAGTTATCTGAAATACTGTGTAGTATGTAGCCTGTTTCTGCCACTGAATAAAAAATACTTTATTCTCAGAACTGTGATATCTAAACTCGTAACTGCAAGCTATAAAGTCAGACTTACGAGATATAAACTCAATTCTGAGAAATAAAATTGCAATTCTGAGAAATAAAGTCAGAACTGCAAGATATAAACTCACACTTCTGACATTTTTCTCAAAACTATGTGATATAAACTTGCACTTGTGAGTTATAAAGTCAGTGTTCCGTGATATAAACTTGCAATTCTGACTTTTTTCTCATATAAACTTGCAAAAAAAGTCAGAAATTGTGTGATATAAACTCAGAATTGCGAGTTATTAGGTCAAAATAGCAGGATATAAACTTGCAGTTGCGAGAAATGAAAAAACACAATTCTGACTTTTTTCTCGCAATTCAGAGATTATATCTCACAATACTGACTTTTTTCTTGCAATTCTGACTTTTCTCAGGCATTGTGAGATATAGAGTTTATATCTTGTAATTCTGACTCGTTTTTCAGAATTGTGATTTTCTTTCTCAGAATTGCGAGCTTATTTCACACAATACTGACTTTATAACTCACAACTGCGTATATATATTACACAATTCTTAAAAAAAAGTCAGAACTGTGAGTTTATATCTTGCAACTCTGACTTTATTTCTCAGAACTGCAACTTTCTTACTCAGAATTGCAAGTTTATATCTCACAATTCTGACTTTATGACACACTATTGGGAGTTTTTATCAATTCTGAGAAAAAAAATAGAATTGTGAGTTTGTATAAAACAATTCTGAGAAAAAAGTCAGAATTGCAACTTTCTTTCTCAGAATTGTGACTTTATATCACACAATACTGACATTATAACTCGCAACTGCAAGTTTATATAATGCAGTTTTTGGAAAAAAGTCAGAACTGCAGTTCGAGATAAAAACTCGCAATTACCATTTAAATTTTTTATTTAGTGGGGGAAACTGGCTTCCGTAGGGTAGCCTATAGTGTTCTCCTTAAAACTGTGTGACTTTTTCCACATTTAGGGTTATAAAAATGCACAAGAATTGTCGACACACTAATGTGCTATGTTCACAAAATTTCTATTACAATTTCAATGTTTGCAGGTTAATTTGATCCACATAATTTCACGGTTATCGGCAGCAGCACAGACCCTAAGAAAAGCTTGTTTTATGTACTTTATTTTTTTTTATGTACTGTAGTTTCTCAAAAACCATCTGAATGAAACTCAGAAATAAAGATGGTTTAGATGCCTTAACAGAAAAAAAAAAAAAAAATTAATTGAATGAATGCATTTTTATCAATTCATGCATATTTAGTTTGCTGTGCCACACTTTACTGTTTGCAGAAAGCATGCAGAAGAAGTGTTTTCCCACACTACTTCTGTTTAATTTGTAAAAAAAAAAAATAAGAAGAAGAATAATAAATATATATATATATATATATATATATATATATATATACAATAAAATACAGTTTTAAATCATATCTTCTCGTGTTTTTACCTAATTATTTTTAGATCAATTTTTGGTGTATTTTATTGAATCCACTAACTTAATAAAAGGCTTAAGATATGATGCTTTATGATGCTTTTTCTTTGTCATATTGCAGTTTGACAGCCTTAGTCCTAATTCACTTTTATTATATTGAAAAGAATGACCAGAATATTAAAAATCACCTTTTGTTCTTCACAGAATAATTAAAGTCAGTAGGGTTAAAAATGACTTGAGGGTGGGTAAATGATGACTCTGTGTTGACACTCATTTGTGTCAACTATCCCTGAGTTTTCTTCTAAAAGATTAATCATTCGTTACAGGATGGTCTTGAAGTGACATGGATGAAGCTTTTAGACATGTAAGCATCTTTATGCACTTACATACAGCAAAAAAAAAATCGCCAAGGCACCATCTCTGTAGTTAAAAATAGTCCCTAACTGTTTTCTCGGGATCAAAGCTTGCACGAATCGAACAACATAAACAAGTGGTGACACCCGACTTGTGAGTAACCGATCCCTTGCATTCCCATCTGTGTCTGCACGCGGGTCACTCTCACGGCCGACATCTCTCGCCCTTTAGACTTGCTCTCTGTGACCTGTAACTTGCAAATCGTCAATCCCATTTCCCACTCCTCATCAAAACCTGCTTGCTCTCATCTCAGTGCCGAAAGTTGCAAATGTGTGTCCTGCTGAGCTGTGTTCAGGTTGTGAGGGAGCTGTAGCAGATAATGGCATCAGGTGGGTATGTGTGTGTGTTTGTGTGTGTATGAAGGTGTCTGGGGAGCAGTCTACACCTGCTCGCTGTCTTCAGTGCCCACTGGGGGCTGGATTCCCAGAATGCCTTTCAGGCAGCTGTTGACAGCCAGCACTGTGCCCTGGCCCCCCAAACGGCTCTGGGGATCAGCTGCTTAAGAGTGTTTGCGTGTGTGTGTTTGAGGGGGTTAAGACAATGTGTGTTCTGAAGAGAAAGTCATAAGACACTTGTTTGCAAGTATGTAGTGTCCTTGTTTGTGTACATGTAAGTGTCCGAGCTTGTGATTCCATTTGATTTGCGATTCAATTTAATACCAATTGTTTTGGATATATATCAGGTACAGTACATGCCAAATTTTCTCTCTCTCTCAACTAATGCTGTAAAATATACATGAGAGTCAATTGGTTTTTACATATGATACTGAAAGTTAAAATAAACTGATTTGTATACAAATGCTTAAATTACACTTAATGAAGTTTTTATAATAATAAATAAGTTATAATTACATAATTATATTTCTATTACAAATGTCCTTCTTTGTGTGCATGGGGGTATAAAATATGTGTCTATACTTTGTGTATTAGGACAATCATAAAATATACATATAACGCAGTGTGTGTTTTTTATTTCATTTATACTTTAGCTATTTGTATCTGTATGTTTATATTTCTGTGTACATTAACATATAGTAGAGTATATTATATTATACACTACCAGTCAAAGATTTTTAATGTTTTTTTTTAAAGAAGTCTCTTCTGCTCACCAAGCCTGCATTTATTTGATCCAAAGTACAGCAAAAACAATACATTTTTTAAAAAATGTTTTTACTATTTTTTACTATTTAATATATTTTAAAATGTCATTTATTCCTGTGATTTCAAAGCATCATTACTCCAGTCACATGATCCTTAAGAAATCATTTGAATATCGAATTATCAGGTTTCTTTGATGATTATAAAGTTCAGAAGAACAGCATTTATCTAAAATAGAAATCTTTTGTATTATTAAAAAAGTCTTTATCATTACTTTTGATCACTTTTTGACTCCAAGCCTTTGAATGGTATTGTGTATGTTACAAAAGCTTTTTATTTCAGATAAATGCTGATCTTTGGATCTTTCTATTCATCAAAGAATCCTTAAAAAATGTACTCAATTGTTTTAAATATTGATAATAATAGTAATTAAAAATGTTTCTTGAACGGCAAATCAGCAAATGATTTCTGAAGGATCATGTGACTGAAATAATGATGCTGAAAATGTACATTTGATTACAAAAATAAATTACATTTTAAAATATATTTAAATAGAAAACAGTAATTTAAAATAGTAAAAATATTTCAGAATTTTACAGTTTTTGCTGTACTTTGGATCAAATAAATGCAGGCTTGGTGAGCAGAAGAGACTTCTTTAAAAACATTAAAAATCATACTGTTCAAAAATGTTTGACTGGTAGTGTATATTATATTATATTATTACATTTTTAATTATTATATATTATAATATATGTGTGTACAATGTACAAAAAATAAAACACACAACAAGGATCTAAAGTATCAAGTAATTATGTTGTTTTTTATTTCTTTTTTTTTTTCTAACCTATATTACCTTGATAGTTTCTAACATAATATAATATAATTAAACACAATATATACATATTTATATAATTATATAATTGTATATTTTATTTTATATAATTTTCTAGACTTCAAGTAATGACAAAACTATGTATAATAATAATAAAGTATAATATTTGTTAAGAAGTGTGTAAACACGAACAACCTTATGCCGTTTATGCTTAATGGGCAACAATTTTTAATTAAACCCCTTAAATTCTTCTCTGTAATTAGTGAAAAGTTTTTTACGATTTAAACAAAACCCACTTACTCATTTTTGCCCATTTCCAAGATTTCACTTGGCTTGCAAACATATTTATCATCAGTCTTTTCAATATGTTTATGTCTGTGAAAAAAACAAAATCTAAATTTCACAGTCTCATTTAAATATGGTTGTTTTTTAGTTTGAAAAAATATACTTTTAAATAAATATTTTCCTACAGTTCAGTTAATGAAGAATCATGTCATCAAGTGTTCATATTGCAATTAGCATACAAAAGTTGAAGCAAAATGCGTGAGAGGGTTTCTCTCGCTTGGTAGTTTTAATCACGACCTAATTATGACATTATGATTGACTGTGACATATATATCGCAATGTCTATTGCATCATGAAGTAGTTGGCCGTACCCAGCCGTAGTCTATCAGATTGCATGCTCACACATTCCTTCAACAAGAGTTAAGAGACCTCTCGAGTTCCCTCACACCGACGTTAATTTTCACCCTCCTGAAGTCCTTCACTTTACAGATCCAGTTACTGACCTCTCTCACCTCCAAACATGACCTACATAAAAGGTCTGAACCCTCCTGTGACCCACGTCCGTACACACGCAAACAAGCACATTTATACTCTCAGTGTCTAGTTGTAAATCACAAGCCTCTAACTTGGCTCAAGCTTTAGTCCTTGGCATCTTGCTCTACAAAGGCCACTTTTAGTCCATTTTAGTCAAGGAGTATGATTACACACGCAATTGTAGTGTCGTTATCGAGGAAAAGTCATAAACGCTTTAAGCGAAATATGATCGGCATACCTGCAGTTATCGAAAAGTGTTCAGAAGATTGTAATTATGCTGTTTAACTGTCTACTAAGTAAGAATTGCAAAGAGATGATAGTGTTTCTCAGTGTATTTGCGGTAACTTGAGCGAACATGTCACAGCCGTGCCCCTAGCCAAACCAGATCAAAGGCCTCCACACACGCACAGGGGTCTCTTTGTTCGGTGTGATCTCATGTCCCAGCTGGCTTATGTCATCCTAGCGCTACAACATTACAGTACAACCTGCCCCAAGGCTGGCTCAGGTAGAAAACAGTATAACAGTCTATTAAAGCACATGCAGGTGTGTGCGCGAGCAGGTGAGCGAGCTCTGCATAGGATTCCTAATAATAAAGGATCTAATAATAAAGGCCCATTGTGTTTTTCTCGCATCGTAAGCTCAGCATAATACATTTTTGATCTTATTAGTATATAAAGTGCAGAACTAGCACACTAGCAGATTTGAGTGTGTGCATTTTTTCATTTATGTATTTTTAACCTTTTTACATGCATACGACTTTTGGCCAACTTATCAGTGTTTCAAACAAACAATGCAAACAATGACTCTTGATTTCATTTATTAATACATTTTTTAGAAATATATTAGTAGCATATTGGTATTTAGCTGATATTTTTTCAGTAGTTATCATTAGGGCTGGGTTTTGACACAAATTTCACGATTCGATTCTGATTCACAAGCTTGCGATGCAATTTGATTTTTGGTTCAATTCGATCTGATTTTGGATATATAGAAGGCAAAGTACATGCCAAATTTTCTCAAGGAATAAAAAAATCTCTCAGCTAGTGCTGTAATACATGAGAGTCAACTGGTATTACATTACTATGATACTGAAGGTTAAAATGAACTTATTTGCCTAAATGCCTAAATTACACTCACTTAAGTTTTTATTATATTTCTTCTCCAGTTGTTTTTTTTAAATATAAACATTTAAATGGTGGCTGTTTATTTAAACATAAATTAAACATTGAAGAACAGTAAGAAATTCTAATGAATATGTTAAATGGTGCATATATTTAGTAAAATGCTCCTCTCTAGAGCTCATTTTTCTAGCTGACTAACAAGTTTTTGGTCACCGAATATGTTTTCTGAGGTAAATGTGATGGTATGTGACATTCTTTACAAGCATCTTTGCACAGTTAAAACACTGATTGAGCGATTACATGAGACAGGATACGATATTGGTAAGTTGTACTCTTTCTTTTACCATATCTTTGGATGTTCATTCATGTTTATTCATGCTTTTCCTGAGTCTGTCACTCCATAACAACCAGCTCCAAAACTGCATTTATTGTTTCATATCAAAAGTAACAAAGCACAAAGCTTTGAGGCCAATAAACACCAATAAACCTTTTTATTTTTTAATAAAGGTTTACATACAGATGCCTGAATGCTAATATGCTGAGTTCAGACAACTCTTTGATATATTCAAACCACCAGCCCAAATGTGACCCAAGACCACAAAAACAGTCATAAGTAGCACGGGTATATTTGTAGCAATAGCCAAAAATACATTGAATGGGTCAAAATGATCAATTTTTCTTTTATGCTAAAAATCATTGTACTCCATGAAGATATTTTGTAAATTTCCCACTGTAAATATATCAAAACGTAATTTTTGATTAGTAATATGCATTGCTAAGATCTTCATTTGGACAACTTTAAAGGCTATTTTTTTCAGTGTTTTGATTTTTTTTTTTTGTATCCTCAGATTACAGATTTTCAAATAGTTGTATCTCGGTCAAATATTGTCCTATCCTAACAAACCATACATCAATGGAAAGTCTGTTTACTCAACATTCAGTTGATGTATAAATCTCAATTTCACAAAATTGACCCTTGGTTTTGTGGTCCGGGCTCACAAATGTGAAATAGATGTTACTGACTGTCAGTTTTTACTGTACTCATGTGAATCTGTCCGTATTTTCACTAACACAGGGGTTTTATTTTCCCAGGAACTCTGCCACTCCACTATAAACCACAGGCTGTGTCTGCCAGTGTGAAGCGAACACCATGTCCTGTGTACAAGAAACGGGGTCTGTGCCATGCACCGCTCAAGAACATTCCCCTTATTCCAACGAAGTTCACACTACCATCTGCCAAATGGCCAGCCAGCGTCTCCACAGGTCCTCCAAAACCTTCTCCACAACACCTGTGATGAAAGATGTGTCTACCAGCTCCAAATAGAGCCATGTTTTAGAGCCTGCTTAATCACAAACTAGCTTTACAAGTCAAACTCTGTTGCTTTGAATACTATTAAAGTTCAGAGACATTTGGATCTTTTGCTAACTACTTTATTTGTACAATGCAAACTTCAGCTTAGGATAGTTTAAGGTGAAAAAGCAAGAAGACACTTCTTCAGACGTGTTTTTTCCACATTTTCTAGCCTGAATTTTAAAGAAGTTTTAATGTAGTTTGAGTGGCTGCTTTGATATGCGTTCCTTGAATCCACTTGAGAGAAGCCCTCACCGCAGGGGCTACCAAGGGGGAAGAGTGCAAAGAAACATAAGTGCACAGGCTTGCCAGATGTGTAATTACTTAATTTCCTTGCATATAAAACAATGCTATAATTAGAAGTAAAGTGGCCTGAATAATTTATGAACAAAACTAATTCAGTGCGTATGACTATTAACGCCAGCCAGAAACAAAATAATATTAAAGATGTTGCATCACCATTTTATTTGGTGATGTTGCAATGCATCTTGCACACTTTGAATGTGGTGTAATTGTTCATATGTGACCCTGGACCACAAAACCAGTCTTAAGTAGCACGGGTGTATTTGTAGCAATAGCCAAATGTACACTGTATGGATCAAAATGACAGATTTTTCTTTTATGCCAAAAATCATTAGGATATTAAGTAAAGATCATGTTCCATGAAGATATTTTGTAAATTTCCTACCATAAATATATCAAAACTTAATTTTTGATGAGTAATATGCAGTGCTAAGAACTTCATTTGAACAACTTTAAAGGCAATTTTCTCAATATTTTATTTTTTTGCACCCTTGGATTCTAGATTTTCAAATAGCTGTATCTCAGCCAAATATTGTCCTATCCTAACAAACCATACATCAATGGAAAGCTTATTTATTCTTTATGTATTATGCTTGATGATGTAAAAATCTCAATTTCAAAAAACTGACCCTTATGACTGTTTTTTTGGTCCAGGGTCACATATGGTTTTGGGCCTTGCATTAGTTGTCAATACACTGAAAAGCTCAATAAAGGCACTACCATTCAAAAGTGTTTTTTTTTTTTTTTAATAAATAATACATTTATTTAGAAAGAATGGATTCAATTTATCAAAAACGGCAGTAAAGGCTTTTACATGATGTTACTGTTATGTTACTTTCTATTTCTCAAAGAATCCTTAAAAATGATCAGTTTCCATTTAAAATATTATGTAGCTCAACACTGATAAAAATTGGTTACAGAAAATTCCATCACAGGAATAAATGACATTTTTAAATATATTCAAATAGAAAACTGTTCATTTAGATTTGAATAATACATTTCACAATATTACTCTTTTTACTCTTTTTGTTCAAATAAATACAGCCTTGGTGAGCATAAAAGACATCTTTCTAAAACATCTGAAAAATCTTACCAACCTAAAACTTTTGAAGGGCACACACTTTAAAGTGTCTCCTCTACCACCGCCATAAATTAAGGGATACAGTACACTCTAAAAAATGCTGGGTTAAAAACAACCCAGCGTTGGGTGAAATATGGACAAACACAGCAACTGGGATGTTTTAACCTAGTGTTGGGGTAAATGTTTAACCCAAACTTCTGGCTATTGTTTAAAATTATTATATGGCTTCTTAAAATGAACCCAAAATAGGCTGTAAATTAAAAATCAGGCACATAAGTACTAGAGGCATCAGCAATAATCGAAAGGTGAACATTTATTAATAAGCAATTAAAAAAAAGTTTATTATTTAGTTGTTAACTTATTAACAAATGTTAATTTATTGAACATATTAATAAATGTTTAGATCCAACCTATTTTGGGTTTATTTTAAGCAAGAAATGTAGTTTTTTAAGCAAATTTTTAAAGCAATAGTTGAGTTAAATAAAACTACCCAGAAGGTTGGGTTAAACATTTAACCCAACTGCTGTGTCAAAACAACCAAATCACTGAGTTTGTCCATATTTCACCCAGAGCTGGGTTGGGCCCAGGATTTTTTTAGAGTGAATCTACTAGATAAGTCTCATGTTTTATGGCAGATGAGTGTCCAATTCTAAGATGTACTGCAACTAACAGTGTAATCAATAAAACACACCACTGATACAACAAGTTTCTGGAAGGCTAATTTTCATTTCAGACTTTCATTTAAGCAAAGGCCTCTCATTACATCGAGCCTTTTAAACGATCTGTTTTTGGACTCAGAAAACAGATTTCCATAAGAAAAGCAATGGAGTTTAAGTGGCATTGTCTCAGCACAAAACAGAGAATGTTTTGTTCAAGCTGACAGTGAGCCGATGAACTGTCAATAATTTAAAAGAAGGGTTTTATTGGTAGCCCAAATAAAAGCCTACTTTTCATAATATTATATAATCTAATACTCTGTGTTTTACCTCTCACAGATGTTCTGGCTACGTGTCTGATTTCACTGTTGCGATGTTGACTGCAGATGGGTGAGTAATGTTTTGACAAGCAACCACAACACGGATATTTGTAGTAGCACAGATGCAGTCTGGCAACACCACAATTACTTCTTCATTTTGTTCTTTCACAAACTGCCGAAAACAGTATAGAAAATGCTCAGCATATATGGGTTTTGACTTTTTGCACCACCAGTGTGACCAACTGGACACGAGCAACTTAATTGACAAAACACACACACGTCTCACATTCCCACAGAGAAGCAAAGTTGTGTGATTCCTTCACAGTCTCCATATCAGCCATTACAATATACAAAAGACCTTCATTCCTGCAGATGGAAGTCTCTGCGTTTAAACATTCACAGCCTAGCCTGAAAAGAGTCACATAATTCCAGCAAATTGGACACAGTGATTAGTGCAGGGAGAGAAAAAAAACAGAGCCCATTCATAACTTCAGCGGTCGGGAGAAACGCAATTATTCCCAGAGGGTTTGACAAAGGGTGAGAATTTATGCCGCAAAAGTAATTTTATGTTTGTTTTCTTTATTTTTAAGACATTTGCACAGATCCATCAAACTGTCACGCCTCGTGCATATATTCAGGAAATGTCTTTCAGCTCATTTGAGAAAAGAGAGTGAGAGAAAAACATTGGCCGCTTAGTTTATTTCTTTATTTTTTCCTGTCTTGTAGAAAGTTGACACCCTTCCACAGTTGTGTTTTAGTTTAAATAAAGTACATTTACTAACATCTTCTGCCAGCTTAGTTATTCCACTCATTTTTTGTTCATTTGCCGTGTTTAAAAAAGTAAACACGCAGTCTTACTGTAAACGGATGAGTAATCTGACACATGCTGTTATTCAACCAAATAATTTTGATGTTGCAAAGCAGTTATTGTATTTTCTTGTGTCATTTTAAATTAAGGGCCTTTATTTTCTAAAAAACAGGGGGTTTACGACTACCAGGCTTGTTTTTCAACCCTCGAGTTGCATTCCCAAGAATCCTGGCAACTCTTTTGGATGGATGGGATCCTCATGGATATAACAAAGCACAAAGAATGAATAGAATGGTGTGAAAGAGTGATGCTGAAAAAAGAGACTCCTTGTAAGTGTTTTTAAAGGATTACTGTATTTATGTGTTTCTTTTTATCTGTACTTTCGGCAAAAGGAAGTCCAGAAATCCATCAGAGGAAAAGAAAGGGGTGGGAAAGATTTTTGCACTTTTGCATGACCCGGTATGTTAACTAAATCTGGTGGTGAAATATACCTGCGGAGACAGACAGGTAACCTTTCATTACGGCCGTAATCCCTCTTAATAACAGAGCTGTGATGTCTGATATGCCCCATTACACTGAGCAGCAAAAGACAAGCTGCTGTTAAACTCTAACAGCAGCCTGAAGATATGTGAATGAACCACACACACACTCACTTAACACCATATAGCTGCAGAAAATATACAGATGCATATAAAAACACAACAAAAATACAAGAAAATGTTTTCTCTTATATTATTTTAGTAAGTGCAAGTGTAATAAAATACCACAAAATACACTTTCACTTAGTGTCTCACACTTCCAGGCTCATTAAATCTTCATTTCTTAGTTAAAAAGTTAGGATAAACTCTAAAATCATAAAACAATTATAAAAAGCATATTTATTTAACCCTCTAGTGAGTGCTTTTTATTTAATTTTTATAATTAACAAAAATATTGACCTCAAACAGCTCTGTGCATTATAATATTGTGAGTATGCATTTTAGCTTATGTTCTCTCTTTAATTTCATGTTCAAAATACTAAAAAGTTCATGAGGTTTCCTAATGACACTGTGTATTAGATTTTTATGGATAAGAAAATGAACAAATCAAATGTAGGCTGTTTTTACATATTTAATCTGATCTACCAATTTGTTAGGAAAAAGATAGGTATGAAGCATTTATATTATTAATAATGCTATCAAATGATTAATCATTATTAATCACATCCAAAATAAAAGTTTTTATTTACATAATATATGTGTGTATACTCTGTAAATTTATTATGTATATATAAGTACACACACATACAGTATTTATTTAAAAAATATTTACATGTATTTATATGTATATATTTAAATTCATATAATTGATATAAATATTTGAATATATAAACAACATATTTTTTCTTAAATATGTGTGTGTGTGTGTGTGTGTGTGTGTGTGTGTGCACCTGGTATTCATCATGTTATGGGGACCAAATGTCCCCACAAGGATAGTAATACCAGTAAATTTTGACCTTGTGGGGACATTTGTGAGGTCCCCATGAGGAAACAGGCTTATAAATCATGCACAATGAGTTTTTTTGAGAAAGTAAAAGTGTGCACAGTCTCCTGTGAGGGCTAGGTTTAGGTGTAGGGTAGGTGTAGGGCGATAGAAAATACGGTTTGTACAGTATAAAAACCATTACGCCTATGGAATGTCCCCATAAAACATGTAAACCCAACATGTGTGTGTGTGTGTATTTATGTACACATATATTATGTAAATAAAACTTTTATTTTGGATAGGATTAATCGAGATTAATCATTTGAGAGCACTAATTATTAATGATAATACTGTTAATACAGAATTATTTCATTTTTAAGGGATGGTTTTATTTGCATGTTTTATATATATATATATATATATATATATATATATAATTTACATTTATTTGAATGAACAGAACTGTGAACTCCACAAATAGTTTTTTCTTCTACTAAAATAAACGTATTATAAATCTTATCAAATGTATTTTATTATAAATACTACAATATTTACACAGTAACTGTTAGATTTGGCTTGTGTTTGCTTTTGATTTTTTAATTTAATTTTTATTTTTGGAAAACACTTGTTGACCTTCCACAACAACTGACAAAACTATACACCGGCGCTACAAAATAAATAAATACTACTAATTAATACTACTAATTATACTACTACTAATAAATTATTTTTTAGTAATAATTTTATTTAACAAAATTATATATTTTTACATTAAACTAAATTATATGTAAAAGATAATTAATTGAGATTGTTAATATTTCTTAGATCACCAGAAGGGAAAAAATGTCATTTTAGGTATCTAATAATCATAACGCACGTCTTTTCAAGCTGTCTTATGACAGGGCACATCATCAACATCAAAAGTCGATCATAGGTAACTTACCTGTACCAGTCCATTCCGTTGTCATAGTTACGGTCGAAGAAGTGCGGCTCCGCTCCCACCGCGCGAATATCTGGATGCACGCGCAGAAACTCCAGCAACGCGCGCGTCCCGCCTTTTTTCACGCCGATGATGATCGCCTGAGGCAGCTTCTTGCTGCCCTCACCTAACGCACTCAGTTTACCTGTATCAAAATACGAGCCTCCCGTCTCCAAATCTACATCCAAAGAGTTTGACAGCTTCACGTCTGCCTGAAAAATGTGTCTGTCAGCCTCAATTCCAGGTAAATCCTCTTCGAGCCGGTGGATTAAGCTGTGGTGCCTCATCACCAGAGGTCTCGTCGAGGTCCATTTCTGAAGAAGTCTCTTTCTCCTCAGGGACTCAAAATCTTTAAGTTTCGAGGCGTAAAATCCCTCCACCGGACCCGTGTTTCTTTTCTCTGTGGGTATACAGGTCCCGCATCGCTCCGTGAGGCAGTGGAGAAAGTATAAAGACGCGAGTATAGACAGCAACATGACCGCGAAGGTCTTAAAGATGCTCTTGGACGGAGGGTCCGAAAAGACGCGGCTAAATGCCATGTCGGTCCACGGGTGGCATGAGATAGAAAGACAGCCATGCTAGACTGGCATTATTCAGTCTTGCCATCAAAAATAAGGCAGAGTTTGGAGCTAGAGTGCATCAAAGGTGGATTAGAGTTCGCACTCGCAGCTCTCCAAAAATCCTTGCGCATATGTAAAGCTCCTTGTCGTTATGTAAACAGTTGCTAGTCTGAAAATTAGTTCAGTGCGAATTTAGAATTACCTACTATAAGAGTTAATTTCAATTATTTAACAGTTTTAGTCCACATTTATAGAGAGAAAATATCTGAGCCCCTTTTGTCCAAAATTGAAAAATGCATATTATAATCCAGCATTTGCTTCAAATGATTTGTGAAATTCTGATAACTTTCAAAGCACTAGTAGCTCACACGTGTGTGCCTTGTATCTAACTTCAGAATGACGTCACCCCAAGTGACTGACGTGTTCTAGTCCAATCAGGTTGCACAAATCTTTTCCGAGCCCTTGTAATTTGCATGCCCGTAGCCAATAGGATGCAAGACGGGCGGGGCAGACCCCGCCCACCTGTCAGTTCAGCTGAAGAACGGTCACGCTCGTGTTCAAAGCAAATGTCACATTCAGCGCCCGTGGCCACAGCCAAACAAATGCAGGTTTGTAGTTTAAGGTGGCTGTAGACTAGAGAAATCAAAAGATGGTGTGGTGTACATTCATCATCAACATATTCAGGAAATAAATTAATGCATTTAAAAGTAACTCCACTGCTAAGACTCAAACGCCTCTCTAATATTGTTTTTAAGATATAAAACATCATTTTGCAATAAAATCCCTTACAAAGTACTTAGAAATCAGGCCAGAATGCTTTGTTATATTGTCTGGAAATATACAGAATTTTAAGCTAATGCTAAACATATGATAAGTCATTGGATAAAGGAAAAATTTAGTATGAAACTGATACGTTGTTTGATCTCTTGTGCAAGTGTGTGTTTACACAGTAAGGGTAATGGTTTAATAAGATTATTTCAGACATGCATTACTGCATGATTAAATCTATAAACATCATCTCCATATACAGGGTGTGTGCATTTGAGGAAAAAAGTTGGTGTTCAAATCATTCCATCACTTTTTTCATCATCTCATGTCCTTACAGATACATCACTGACAGAACATTTGGCTGTTCTTTTGCTTTTCCCGTAATTCGTCATTCTTCCAACTCCGATTACGCTCGGACCTCAGCGCGCTTCAGGCCACCAAGGTTGACCGTCATTTTTTTCCCCTGTTGTTACCGTATTCTCTTCGTTTTTAATAAGGAGAAGAACACAGCATGGTGAAATGAAAGTAAAAGCAGCGCATTATTTCTTTACAAGTGAACAAGAACAGAACCAAATGTTTCACATCTGCTCCTGTAGTTTGCAGCATTACCATGAGAAAGCCAAAGGAGTGTTTCAATGCAGTACAGCCCACTGCTTCAGAATGGAGATGGAGACCTCAGTCAAAACACCGGCTTGCTTGTGCCAGATGTCCCCGTGATGAGGACACAATGCAGGGGCTGACTCGCATTTAACAAATCACACCCTGTGCTTTTCGGCCATCCCGGGAGAAAGAAGAGGCAACAACCATAGCCGGGCCGTCCCCCTGCGATGCCCCCTGGGTCAAATGTTTTTGCACCACCATTATCCGTCTCATGATAAAGGAATGTGCGGAAACGCTGTTTCTGAGTGGACAGGCCAGTTCGCTGAAATTTAAAACACAGGCTGAGAGAACTTCATTGCACAATATCGTGCCAGTGTTTATGTATTTTTGGGTTTTGTCTTTCTCTTAGCACAGTTTTGTTACTGCAACTTTTATACAAGTATGTGGTTTTTCGTTCTCTTGAGTAACACACAAGAGGAAATCTCAGAGCGTAATTATACAGTGCATTTGGTTTGAATCAAAAATGTAAGAGCATATGTACAAATAATAGATAATTCTCTTTTATCTCTGTTCTATTTACTCTGGATACTTAGAGTGTATTGAATTATAAAACAGGCTCAAGGATTTACAACAAATAATTGCAAGTATCTACTGTCATTTGTTGAGAAAGTTCAGATATATCCATTTTGAAATCACAATACATTTTATTAATTATATAAACAGCTGTTAACATTCTTTTCTTTGTTTTTGTTAATAGGATCTCAGTGTTTGTTTGGTCAGCAAGCATAACCTCAAGTAGACGAGAAGACTTCTTATGCATCAGAAATGTGAATCCTGAGCCTCCGTGGCTTGCTGCAGTGAAGAGCTTGCTGTAGTTTTCTCTGGACAGCTTTATGTGTAGATTTGGGACATCTCAGCATGAGAGAGACATCTTTACGGCCAGTGCTGGTGGAAAAATGCAGGGCAGGTAATGCAGTTCAGTTCTAGAAACAAGGGCATGTGAGGTAACTGTCCAGTAAAAACTGATTTCATGATGTCCAGTTTTTAGATAGAAAGATAGTTGGATATATAGATAGATTAGTGTGCTTTATGGGCCATTTATGGGTGCTTTATTGGGTACTTTCAATTGGGCGGTGGCTGTCCCGAACTCTAACCCCTAAATTTCAACTTATGAAAATATTTAAATATGTTTTGTTTCCACTTTTGTTTTTAAAAAGTATCTTTTTGATTCTTTTAAAAAGCGAAGTTCCAAAAAAACATTTCTATATTTTCTTGGTAAATTATGAAATTTTACCTTAACAAAAAAAAAAAAGTGCCCCGCATTTTTCATGTCACTACTGAAACAGTGTATATTTTAGTCTATTGGCTGAGACCGATTTTAACCAAAACCCTAAATTTATTATCAGAAAATTTTCCTGTGTCCCCCTCTCATAGCTACGGAGTGAACAGATAGACCCCATAATTTTGAGGTAAATGTGTGTAACTTAAGGAACGGCACTACCAAACACCCTTTTTCTGCAATTAAGCACACTTTTTTGGGATTTAGTTTTTATATGTGTACCACTGTTCAGAACTGTGCTAGGTAAACCTGTACTGATTAGCATCTTTGAACTAAGTTGAAAAGTATCTAAAATTGGTGTCAAAAATGTTTTGGTAGTGAGGTGTTATAACTGTTAGTACAGTGTTTTTTTGTATTTTAGTATGTTTTAGTATGCAAGTTCAAATTTTGTATTGTGATGTGGTTGCTACCAAAACATTACTGTCACACCGAAAATGTGCAGTCACTACCAAAACATGGGATGTTTTGTCAAAAACAAAGTATACTGAATTTTCAACTAAGATGTTATAATAGTTTTGGTTCAATGTATGTTCAAATTAATGAATCCTTAGCTTTGAAATCAGTATGATTAACTTTTTGCCTTTTGCAAAAAAAAAATTGGATTCAAAATACAACAAATCTCATAAGTTACAGTTTAAATATTGTTAAAAATTTAATTGTTATTGATTCACCTCTGAAAAAAAATTTAATAAAGTAGCAAAAAATATATTTTTATAATGTAGGAGTTACAAAAATCTTAATAGGTCAATGTAACCCTTCTGATTAAATTATTATTGCTGTGTTTCGGTTGTGACAAGTTTGGGGACAGGACAGATATTCCAAAACTTTCTGAAAACACAATATGATAATTAACTGCACAATTACTAGAAATGTGTACTTTGGATATTATACAATTTTCATACAAACCCTTTTTTTCGGGGGGAATTTGTAGAATGGCCCTTATATGATATATTTCAGTACAATTTTGTAATACAGGATTGGCTGTGAGGATTTAAGCACCCAAATTCTAAACAAATGCTTAGGGAATGTATTTAGATACATAAACACATCTGTGGTTCAGACGTGCAAGCAAAGTCTTTTTTCTGGTATTGAAGAGGAAGGATTTTCATTCACAACCGCGGAAATTCAAATAAATCATGCTCTTAGTCAAATTAAGAGTCAGATTTGAAATGCAGCTTAAATGTTTAGATCAAGATTGATTGCAAAGAACCGCCCAAGGCTTATTTACATCAAATTTTCTACCTTTGTGAGTGCCGACAATAGATGCTTAATGTAAAATAGATTTAGAGAAAAAGTGTGACAGTGTTCATTAATCAGATTTTGAATTCCTAATTAAGTGCAAATGTGATTAACTCTGTGTGTGTGTTAGTGTGTGTCACACATTCCTACCTCTAAGAGGCAGCAAGACTCAACCCAACTTGGTTGGTTTGATGAGTGAGAGAGACAGGACATAGAGGTCATCCGTAGAGAATGACTACTGCATGTAAAACACAAATAATACAGTTTGAAAAATATGAGAAGATACTTAAACGCTTTAAATGGAAACGTGATACATAGCTTCCACAAATCCAGTCCACAAAATAGAGATTCCAGCCGATAGAAATTATATTGAAACTTGTTAAATTTCCTGTGTATATCACTCTAACACAATGCTCTGGTCAGACTGTCTCTTTTCCTCTCTCTCTTTCACATTGATCACATTAATGGGCCTGGCTTTGGAGATGAGTCTCGCAACCTCCTCGTGTGACTCTCATCTCAGCTCTCCTCTACCAGAGGCCCTTTGAGAAGATGACTCAGTCATTAGATGGATTGCTTTCTTACATAAACAAATGTCAGCCGTGTTCCCGACCTCCCTGTTATACTCTGCTTTGGGACCAGAAGCGTATGTGATATCAGAATTGTAGAAACCTAAACAAACTATCGCAGCTCATTAAAGGCCAGAGAGTAACCGTTCATTTAAAAGCAATACATATGTGCAACTTCTATAGAATTTATTCGTTTTTCTTACAAGGTTATCACTTGGCATTTGACTAAGCAGAGAATCATTTCAACATCCAGCACTTGGATTTACTACATTCCGCACTAATTATTTTGAGCTGAGCCAGATGTCATTCTACTCCACTAATGAGTTGGGATATAAATGAAAATACCGCAAATGATGGCACACTCCATTCTAATATCTCCTGATTGACAGATTCTCTCATTTTATTCAAAGGGTCGGCATGGCTTGCAGGCAAAAGCTGGAGAGATCTACCTACTCTTGCCTTTTCCAGAGAAGAGCTGGAGGAAACCACTGAAAGCTGCGTAGGTGAAACCATGTGTGTTTGTACCTGTTTCCAAGTATACAAGAGGTTATTGATGAGGTTGGGAGCACTGTGAGTAACAAAAGTTTTTATTAGTTTTTCTCTTCGACAGTATGACTTTCCATTTGAGGCACTCGAGGGATAGATGATAAAATTAGTTTTGGTTTTGCACCCGGTTTATCCCATCATGTTGAAACCTCTGGGTTAGTGCTTAAACTGTTTTAGAAAATGTTGGAGTCTAATTCAGCCACCTGAGTACACACTACCTCATCTATTCCAAAAACAGTTCATCTTCCTTAATTTGATAGAGTGTGGTAACCCTGCCTTGACTTTTTGCATGAGCCTTTGACAGCTGGATGTAGAAATAACTGCTTTTTGGCACTCATCTTGACTCGCTGATCCTCTGTTTGACATTGACTCCAAGCGAAAAAAAAGGTGTGCTATTTGTTGTATTTGCTGTATTATTATTTGTAACAGTATCTCAAATAGACGTCATAAAAGAGGGAAAGAAAAGTGTGGGAGAACTCCAAAAGAGAAAAATGCTCAGAGGAGCTCAGACTGCTCTCTAATCGGTCCTGAAAACAAGAATCCAAGTATACAAACTAAAATACAGAAGGTAATAAAAGTTTTTCTTGAGTGAGATCACAAGGATATTTTTATAATAGTTTCTGATACTGTAGAAGTCAGAAGTTTACATACACCTTGCAGAATCTGCAAAATGGTAATTATTTTACCAAAATAAGAGGGATCATTCAAAATGCATGTTATTTTTTATTTAGTACTTTATTTATTTATTTATTTATTTATTTAGGTGGTAGTTATTCTTGAGTCCCTTGTTTGTCCTGAACAGTTAAACTGCCTGCTGTTCTTCTGAAAAATCCTTCAGGTCACACAAATTCCTTGTTTTTTTAGCATTTTGTGTATTTGAACCCTATTCATGAATGACTATGATTTTGAGATCCATCTTTTCACACTGAGGACAACTGAGGGACTCATATGCAACTATTACAGAAGGTTCAAATGCTCACTGATGCTCCAGAAGGAAAAACAATGCATTAAGAGCCAGGGGGTGAAAACTTTTGAAATTAGAGGATCAGGGTAAATGTAACTTATGTTGGGCAACATGTCAGTTCTGTAGCTTCTAAAGGTCAGTACACATCTTCATTCTGTTTAAAAGTTTTCACCCCCCAGCTCAAAATGCATTGTGTTTCGTTCTGGACTATTACTATTTTCTCTTGTGGACTATATGTAAATGTCTTTTATGTGAAATATCTTTTTCAGGTCGGTACTAAATAAAAAATAACATGCATTTTGTATGACCCCATCTTATTTTGGTAAAAATAATTAACATTTTGCGGATTCTGCAAGGTGTATGTAAACTTTTGACTTCAACTGTAGATAATCAGTTATCATTTGCAATCAGATACTGTAGCATTTTTCATCCTTAAGCATGAGCTTCCTCTCCCACTGATATTTACATACAGGAAGATCTGACCCGGTCACACGGAAAATATGTAATGAACACTATTTGTTAATGTCAGCTTGTAGCCTAATGCTATTAACCAGGGCATAAGCAGAGCTCTCATTTAAACAGTTAGCATTTTTTACAAGATCCAAAGTGTATAATTAAATTTCTGCCATCCATGACTTGCTAATATTTTCCAGAGCGTGAAAGATACCTTGTTAGCCACACGGCGTAATCAAAGAGTGATGACAAATTAGAGTGATTTTGCATCTGGGGGAAGGGTTGAGCGAGTTGGCAACAGGGTGCTTGTTGCTGTTCTTTTGGCTTTTCAACGGAAAGCTCAATGGCTCTTTAGGGCAACCGGGTTGAATTGAAATGTTTGGTTATGCTTGTCTGTATCATTTATTGTATTAGAATATTTCATATTTCCCCAGCTGTCTGCTTTAACTTATACCTGTGTTTTTTTTAGCTTATTCAAATCATCTAATGCTAAAATGACTGTGAAGTTATTATGATTAGAACCCCTAAAGGAAAAAAAGTTCCCGAAATGCAGAAGGAGCGACTCCATTTAAGAATTCACTTGAGTGCGACATCAGACGCCTCCAGCACGTTTAAAGGTTTTCACAAGTGCCTGAATAGCTCCACTAGTCTCTAAAGTGGTATGTTAAGGGAGGCGCTGATGGAGACAGGTTTTTTTCCGTTTTGTTTGCTTTAGCGCAGTAGTGTAATTGATACTCTGCAAAATTGTGCTGACCTGTTGGTCTCATTGAGCATTGTTTTTAAGCAAGAAATTACAGTCTGGCGAAGACTTAAAGGCGGCAGACTCTACTTAGTGACTCTGGGTGGGGTCCAGGATGGTTGATAAAGCTTTTGAAGGCACACATTACACAAGAATGGAGGAGTAGGTTGTGTGTTTGCATGAGTGTGGTCTGACTGATAAGATATCTATGTTTAAAAATAGTAATGGGAGACAAGCAGTTTGTTACTTGTTCACTAGCATCATTAAAACACTAATCTTTAATCTTAAAGGATTAGTTCAGTTTTAGAATAAAAATTTTCTAATAATTTACCCTCATGTCATCCAAGACTTTCTTTAATCGAAAAGAAATTAAGCTTTTTGAGGAAAATGTTCCAAGATTTTTCTCCATATCTCTATATCTCTCCATATCTTGTTTCGCGAGATAATCCGTAATTTATAACCACAAATGCTCATCTTGCACTAGCTCAACCTTACGCATTACGTAGTCAAGTCGGAAAGGTCACGCCTGACGCAGGCAGAAGTTCCGGCCTAGTGTTTACAAAACAAATGTGCAAAGAAACTCAGATGCCTTTTATAAAAAAAAAAAGGTAAAACAATGATGTCGGATGAGCTTTTCACCCTACCCTAAGTTTTTGAACTGGAGTACACAGATGAAAAACTAACCACGCATGACCGTTTCACTAGACAAGTCACTTATTCTTTGGCTGGGATCCTTTGAAGCTGCATTGAAACTGCAGTTTGGACCTTCAACCAGTTGATCCCCATTCGACTCCACTACATGGAGAAAAATCCTGGAATGTTTTCCTCAAAAAACCTAATTTCTTTTCAACTAAAGAACGAAGACATGAACATCTTGGATGACATAGGGGTGAGTAAATTATCAGGAAATACTTATTCTGGATGTGAACTAATGCTTTAATTAAGTTAAATTATCCAGTGTATTCAATATTTAGTCCTTGTGCATGTGTATTTTTTGCTTTTTCTTTATTAACAGATAGTGATTTTACCAGAAACAGGTGTTTGCACAAGCAGTTTTTTTAATCTATAAACAGTTCAGTTGTGTTGCTTTTTGTCATTTGGTTATACTTGGTTATAAAAAAGTTTGTATCATAAGGAAACAATTCATAGAAAGAGCATGACTAAGCTTGCCATTTTCTATGGTATTTAAGTTAAAGAAGTCCTAATCATATCACTATATACACGGTAAGACTGTTAAAACTTTAACATGTGTGTTTAATTGTTTAATGCTGCTCAGACTAGTGGTTTGACAATACAGTAAGAGCCGATATAAAGACCAAACCAAAAGAATCCCTCTTTCTTCTTCTCTCTTACAGTCTTTCCTGTGTAATGCATGGGTGAGCAGTCCAAAGTGTCCAAATGATGGGATCAGGGGAAGGATGAAATTAACTGCACATCTGGATATACAGTTAGGTATAGTGGCTTTTTCAGTCCCTGTCTATATCCAAAACCACCTCATCTCAAGCAGACACACACATAAACATGATAATATATGGCATAAAGCCAAACCTCTCCCACACTTTCCCAAATCTCCTTCCCTCCAACACACAAATATATGCACACCACCTCTATTTCCCTCCTGTCCTCCCTTAACATCCAAATGGCAAGCATTCCTCCCAGTGCTTCCGCTGACAGAGCCTCCCTCTCTTGTACAGAACTGTACTGTAACCTCACCGCTCATGTTACCACCCCTGGGACAAGCAGGTGATAAAATAGGACTCTGGCCAGCCGGCTCATCCTCCCGCATCTCTTCTAATGAGCACGGAAAGGGAGACCTGGGACACGGAATGGACTCCTTCTCTTTGAACACACTAATTATCCAGGATGATTTACACATTTGTTTGCTTGGGAATTTGAAGGGAGGATAGCATGGGCACCGGTGTGAGGCTTTTGTTGAATACTCGGTTGTCTTTAGAGATTAGCAATCGTGAGCTTTATTCCGCCGAGCCCCCATTCCAAATTGCTTTCAATGCCTTTTTTGACAGCACGGGCAGCATTCACCGTTCTACAAAGACAGTGAAAAAAAGCAGAAAAAATATATTATTTAATGAGAAAAATCCTGTGTGTTTTGAGCACCGTTTGACGCTGCCCTCGCTCCCCCCGTCGTCGCCGTGTCAGTGCCACCTCATTTCGATGGCGCGATACAGGAGATGGGGCCGCCACCACAATTTGACACAACTAATTTAGACCTGGGCTTTTATGACACCCCAGAATGTATTACCTCGCACTGGCGTAATAATAATGGAGAAGCATCAATCAAATGGACCCTGTGCACACATTGTGCAATAAAGCTTATCTCTGACTGCCACAGTCTGTCTGACTCAACCCGGCTCGGTGACAATGAGTCTGTGTGCAGTTCTCTGGCATCAGCTCAGTTAGCACAGCATAAATATGCAGTTTAAGGGTCAATGACATTTTAATAAGCCTTCGGCTGACAGATCGAGCACTGGTGTTTGGGAAAGTTTGGGTATATGCACAGGGTGGCTTTGGGGAGAAATTTTTATTGTTTCTTGCATGTTCACATGACACTTTGTTGGCTGATTGTGTTTTTTCTTGCCTCTTCCTTCTCCTTCATATTCATTAATTGTAACGTGATTAAAATGGCATCTAATTTTAGTCAATTAAAATAACATATTAGTTAACAAGAGTGCAAAACCAAACCAAATGTTGAAACATGTCATATGCTAGAGTTCAGAAGTTTGATCCAGTAGGATTTTCTCAGTAAGAAGTCCCACTGAGGCTGCATTTGTTTGATCAAAAATGCAGTAAAAACAGTAATTTAGTTACAATTTGCATTTGAATATTTGAATTTCAAATACAATTTGAATGTGTTTTAAAATGTAATGTATTCCTTTGATGGCAAAGCTGAATTTTCAGCAATGATTACTCCAGTCTTCAGTGTCACATGATCCTTCAGAAATCATTCTAATGTTCTGATTTGGTGCTCAAGAAAAAAAATCTTATTAATGTATGGGTGATTTTTGGGATACTGAAAAAAGAACCAATGTAAGGGCATGTCAAAACTTCTACAGTACCCCCAAACCCCCTCAGACCCCAGAATTTTAAAAATTCTTTTAAAAAATATTACTGACCCCAAACTTTTAAATGATAGAGTATAAGAATTTAAATGTATTACTATTCAATGTGAAAGTCTAGCAACAGCATGAATCTAGCAGTGTTATATGTGACCCTGAACCACAAAACCAGTCATAAGGGTCACTTTTTTTAAACTGAGATTTGTACATCAATGGTACAAATCCAATGGAAAGTGGAATAAATGAGCTTTCTATTAATGTATGGTTTGTAAGGATAGGATAATATTTGGGTGAGATACAACTATTTGAAAATCTGGAATCTGAGGGTGCAAAAATAAATTTTTTTTTGAGAAAATCACTCTTAAAGTTGTCCAAATGAAGTTCTTTATACATTTACAGTATATAAATAATTATATATTATATATTTACAGTAGGGAATTAAAAATATCTTCATGGAACATGATCTTTATGTAACATCCTAATGATGTTGAAAGAAAAATCTATAATTTTGACCTATACAATGTATTTTTGGCTATTGCTACAAATATGTCTGTGCTACTTAAGACTGGTTTTGTGGTCCAGGGTCACATAGTTCGTATTTTAATAAAGATAAAATTGGTTAATGTTTCCAAATTTTTTAGATAAGCCTCGCCTCTTTCTTTGCCTGTACATGCATTTACTCAATCTCTCAATTGCTCAATCTTTGGCATCTTTTTTGACAATGTTCTTTTTTCTTTCCACCGTTTCTCTCCAGCCCATCTCAAAGTTCCGTTTGTTCCAAAAACAGTGATGTCATGTGTGGCGAACACCTGGAAATCTCTGGAGCTCGTGTCACAGTGTGTTTAGATGAGACGTATGGAGGTGTACTGGCTGAAAGCCCTCAGCATAGCAGGAGATGACCTATTTGTTCGAGCTGATTAATGTCCCTGCCTGCTGAACTCAGGGTTACATGTTCTGGTTGGTATGGCTGCCTGCTGATAAGTACTGCTCTGTTGATTTTCAGGCTACATCAAGCATGCCTTTCGTTGACAAATGTTATCAATTTAAGGCAAAAAGCATTTGTAATCTGCTTAATACTTTTTTTGTTGAAGTTTTGCCTGTGGAGTCACTAAACATGGCAGCTTTTAAATTCCCAGTTTGGACAGCTATGTCAAGCGGTGGTAGCACATTGGATGGGATTGTGTTTGGGAGTCCTTGTGTCAATCAGCTTTAATTGTTGCCATGACAGGGTCAGAGACCCCCTGCCATGTGGAGGCAGCCAGGCTGGTTTATAAAGGCTCCAGTTGGGCTAGAACAACATTAGCTTCATGCAAGCAAACTTTCCGCCACACACCGCTACATGTATGCCAGCTTCCAACAGTGAATTCTCTCTCTAAGCTCCACAATATCTTGGCTATTGATCTAAACTGGCACAGATCTAAACACAGTGTTAACATCAAACTCTCTGACACCAGGGATGAATGCAACTAGCATCATTAGCTTAGAGACTTACCCGCTCTTATTAAACAACACGCATCTAAAGCTGTAAATTTAATCTAGACAGTTATAATCTGAGCTAAATAGACGGACAGGATGATAAGACATAGTGGCTCCAGTCATTATCGCCAGTTTGATCCTCTTGCATACAGATATACATTGTCTTTAGCTAAATGGATGTTGTCTATCCATTTGAGAGATTGATTGTTAGACATCATCCATATTGATCACGTGATCAGTTATGGCTCAGACTGGACTTTACATGAGTTGTTGGCTTATGATAAGAATGTGTGTTTGTGTCTATTGGTGTGTTTTAACACCCTCCATCCATGTAAAATACCAGTTTGCTAACAATGCAGTCATGATGGAGAGCATTCCAGAAATACCAGACATCACAAGCAACGTTTGGTGCAACTGTGAGGCTAAATGTGGTTAGACTAACATAAACGTATGTCTATAGTATGAACCCAATGACGTATTAAAGGAACCATGTAGTTTTTTAACATACACTACAGTTCA
This sequence comes from Labeo catla, assembly GCA_012976165.1. Taxonomy (NCBI): domain Eukaryota; kingdom Metazoa; phylum Chordata; class Actinopteri; order Cypriniformes; family Cyprinidae; genus Labeo; species Labeo catla. Next base: position 577,844 of record VONZ01000388.1, read on the forward strand.
AAAGTTTAGGGCCTGTAAGAACATTTTAAAAAATGCTTTTATTCAGCAGGGATGCAGTAAATTGATAAAAAGTGACAATAAAGACATTTACAGTTGAGGTCAAAAGTTTACATACACCTTGCAGAATCATCAAAATGTTAATTATTTTATTAAAATAAGAGGGATCATACAAAATACATGTTATTTTTTATTTAGTACTGACCTGAATAAGATATTTCACATAAAATATGTTTACATATAGGCCACAAGAGAAAATAAAAGTTGAATTTACAGAAATGTCCCCGTTTAAAAGTTTACATACGCTTGATTCTTAATACTGTGTTGTTACCTGAATGATCCACAGCTGTGCTTTTTTTGTTTACTGATAGTTGTTCATGAGTCCCTTGTTTGTCCTGAACAGTTAAACTGCCCGTTGTTCTTCAGAAAAACCCTTCAAGTCCCACAAATTATTTGGTTTTTCAGCCCGGGCTCTTAATGCATTTTATTTCGCCTAAATTATTATTATTATTATTTTTTTCATTTAGTACTGCCCTTCAGAAGGCACAGAAGATACTTACAGTTTACCAGAAGAAAAAATAAGTTAAATTTACCCTGATCTTCAAATTCAGAAGTTTTCACCCCCCAGCTCTTAATGCATTGTGTTTTCTTCTGAAGCTTCAGTGAGCATTTGAACCTTCTGTAATAGTTGCATATGAGTCCCTCAGTGTAAAAAAATGGAGGTTAAATTCATACAGTAATTGCTGGATAGGGTTCAAAAACACAAAAATGCTGAAAAAACATTTTAGGAATTTGTAGGACCTGAAGGATTTTTCTGAAGAATAGCGAGCAGTTTAACTTTTTTTTATTTTTTTTTTTAGGACAAACAAGGGACTCAAAATACACAGCTGTGGATCATTCATGTAACAACACAGTATTAAGAATCAAGTGTATGTAAACTTTTGAGTCATTTTTATAAATTCAACTATTATTTTCTCTTGTGGACTACATGCCAATGTCTTTTATGTGAAATATCTTATTCAGGTCTGTACTAAATAAAAAATACCATGTATTTTGTATGATCCCTCGTATTTTGGTAAAATAATTAACATTCTGCAGATTCTGCAAGGTATGTAAACGTTAGACCTCAACTGTATATTGCTACAAAAGATTTCTGTTTAAAATATATGCTATTATTTGAACTACCATGGAAAAATGTATCACCGTTTTCACAAAAATGTAAAGCAGCACAAATGTTTTTTATCAGTGATAATATTTTGATAATAGTTTCTTAAGCACCAAATCAACATATTAGCATAATTTCTGAAGGATCGTGTAGCACTGAAGACTGGAGTAATGGCTGCTGAAAATTCAGCTTTTCCATCACAGGAGTATGGTGGACTTTAAAGTATATTCAAAGAGGAAAAGAGTTATTTTAAATTGAATATACTTCACAATATTAGTGTTTTTACTGTATGTTTGGTCACATAAATATAGCCTTGGTGAGCTTTCCAAAACTTTGCCAACTACAAACTTTTAAACGGTAGTGTACAGTACAAAGTGTACAGACTCTTTCACGCTGTGCATCTAAACTTTCCGATAACCAGTCCAACCGTATTCAACAATGTCCTGGCCCAGCTAGGCTTCTGTATCACACCCACATCCCAGCTGTCACAGGGCCTGAGCTTTATTTAATGCCTTGTCTGGAGGTATACGGGCAGCCATAATGCCTGGCTCTGAAATTGTGGAACAGAAGAGGTGTTATATTGGGGGTCTGGCTGGGACGAGGGTGGCTTAGGGCCCGTCACCTGCAGTGTGCTTGACTTGTCCATAAAGCAAGTGATGATTAGATTGTGGATTGGCCGGAGTGGCTGCAGAGCCGCCTTTAAGGTCTGGGTATATCGTATGCTTGGTTTTTATGGGGTTGAGTTTATGTTGGAACGGCTCATTCACACTTTGTTTGGTTTGCACTTTTCCTGACACTCTACTTGCCGCCGGTTGTATCGACCTGTGTAAACAGTACAAGAAGTAAAAGAACAGTTCACAAAAGCTTGATATGTAGTTCCTTGTGACAAGGCAGTAATTGTGTTTTTTAGTTTTCCTAATAAAGCTTGTTTGTTCCACAGCCAAACCTTTATGGTTTGCAGAACCCTCCAGTGGCGTGTTTCTTGCCTGATCTGCAGTACAGTACTTGTTTTTGGTCTTATAACTCTTTAAGGAAACCTTTGGCAAATGTGAGAATCGTGGCATTTGAAATAATGAAAAGCAAAAACCATGCTGAATTGTGAATTTAACAGAGCATAAATCATAGTATGAAAGGAAATTTAGAGACCCGTACCTAACAATGCCAACTAAAGCACAAACAGTGACAGGGACACTTTGTTCTGTGGGTTTGGGAAAGTTACGATCACCATGCATATTAAAGACATATGTGGTTACTGTAAGGGCTTCACAATTGTTAAGCTGTATGCAAAGAGAAGGGCCTATGTTCTTGGCATTTTTGGGTCACTTCCACCAAGCTATGCATTGCACGTAAGAACATTTCTTGACATCCTTAATGCACTCACACCTATGTTTACATTTGCAATGTGTCTTTTGATATTGCTTGAATGGATGAGGTCATAGATTGATGTATTTGTGTTTGATCTAAGCTTGTTTGTTCTCTTTTATCCTAGAGTTTCTAAGGAGGGCTGGAACATTGTATGTTTTAGATTTGGGCGCCTTGCAAACTCAGTTGTATTGGTGTGTGCTCCTTATGTGGGTTTTATCTACATTGTGGAGGCCAGATGCACCCAGAAAAATAGTAAAACTACCAGCAGATGATTCTGAGGTAAACAGCATAGTAGAAAGATGCAGAAAGGTTCCTGTGAGAGTTTTCAATGCGGTTAGGGGATAGAAAAAAAAAATCGTAGCTCGGTAGAAAAGCAAAACGAGAGTGCTTATGCGTTCTGAATGTATACTTTAGTAAAGCCCTGTGTAGAAAATCGTACATTTTTGTGCCCATCCTTATCTCCAATCTCCCTGCAGAAACTTTATGCACAAAAAGCATTGCACTCAGGCAAAAACACTCCACGTCTTGTGGCACGGAGATACTCCGAAGATGTCAGCTCTCCCTAAACAGTCGTAAAAGCTTTTCCATCAAAGCTGCTTTGTGTTGGGTCCAGCATTCCCCCATCACTGTCAGTGATAGGGAAGCATTATCTGTCTTCAGAGACTGTAAGGTATTTCTATTTCATTCATTGAAGTGTTAGAAACCTTTTTTGTCAGTATTATAATTGTTATATTTTTCATTTGGAAACTTCAAAACTTTGACCGAGGTCCTAAGTGGATAAACATTAGCTCATCGGCTCATTATCCCATTATTTACACGGGAAAACAATTTGTGCACATTTCATACATTAGTTTTATTTAATGTAGTTTGTGTTTGTCATTACACAGCGGAAGAATTTGTCCAAAAAGCATTGAAGTCCTTAAGTAGCCCCACCAGTAATTCTTTTTCTAACATTTTATAATAGCAGCTTAACGCTGATGGGCTGATGACAACCATGTTTTTTTAAATAATTGTTGCTTCCAGCTAAACTTCAACTCGTATATATTAGTCATAGGGTACAATACAATACTCACTGTTCAAGCCAATATAAGATGTTTAGAGCTCTAATAAGCTTTAATCCATCTGAATTTGCTTTTAGGAATAAGAAACTTTGGCCAGGACATGTGGAGCCTTTGGTTGATGTCTCCAAGACCTTAGGTGCATTATATCAAATCCTTCTCAACCAGACGGTGGCCAAGAAGAACAGAGGTAACTGTCTACATTACTGATTCATTCTTGTGTTGTAAATTACATTCCTACGTCATGTGCAAATCAGCTAATCCCTCACATTTGAATTAGTACACGTCGCTGACCTTTTGATCTGGCCGGTCGGGATGCAAACAGCTCCGGTTACATCTGGAGAGGGCATGGTCTTTCAAGCAGAGCTTAGCATTTTCAGGGTCTCTTTCCACTACAGTGTCTGAAAAGCTGTCAGGGAGTTAAAATGGAGAAGTGAAAGGATTAGTGGCGGAGAAAAAAATGGACATTAGTCAGGATGAAGGAAGGACTGAACTGTAACTCACCGCACGGATTCGTCTTCTGATCTCATGAAACCTCCAGAATGATTTTACAGTGTCCTAGTGCTTTTTTTGGACAGCAGTTGGAGCTTAGCGTCATATGGCAATCTTGTTTATATGGGAACGTTTGTTTTGGAATAATGTTGGTGTCCAAATAACATGGTGATTTTCTTTCTTTTACAGTACATGATGTGCTGAAAATATCTGGGTGGTGAATTTTCTAACTGGTGCAGTCTGCAAATTTCTGAAGCCGGTTGATCAATAAAATTTAGATAGTTAGCTTGTGAACTTGAATGATCGCCATGGTCATTTTGGTTAAGCTGGTTGATTCTGCTTAAGCTGAAGTCTTGCTAGTTGAAACAGTTTGTAGTTTGGTGGAGACACCAGCATTTTTTGATATTGGCGATTATTTATAATGAGAGCAAAAACTAATCTAAATGTGAAAATAAAATGAAATGAGCACACACAATTACCGACTTATCGTGCATATTGTACATCCCGACTATTTTCAGCATAGTTTCTTATTTAGCTCTGCATAAACTAGCTTATTTATCATGCAAGGTCCAATTCTGCCCAGCAATCTTTGGCACACACTTGCATATCTGGTCGTCATAGAGGAGATGAGAATAATTTATAAATGGCTGATGAATATGGAGGAGGGGGAAAGGCCTGTCTGTGGTGGATAAATGTTCAGCGGTGGCTCAGTCAGAAGGACAGAGACAGCAATAGGAAACCTCTTGAACCCTCTGTTCAGAACGACAAACTGCCTTCAACCAGGCAAATGCTTAGAGATTAACATACGCACTGCAGATCCAAAGGAGCAATTTCATTTCAAAACTCAATCCGCCAGCTTGAGGATTTGCATGGCTAATTAGCCGCACTGGCACTCATTTTTTTTTTTCAATCTATTCTCTCTTCTTCTTCTTTCCTTCTCTCTGCTCCTTCATCTATCTTAGCAGGAGTTGTGATAGCAAAAGGAACGTGAGGTATACACTAAATACCTGTTGTGTAAAAGATTCCACCGCTGCTTCTTTGCTGTACGTATTAATGCATAAGTGATGTGAATGGTCACAGTAGTTATGATTTCAATTTAATAGATTAATGATGAGTTAACACGGATCGGCTTGCAGTCATTTAGCTCATGCTAGAGCTGAATTCATTATGAGACATATGGATGTTAATTTCCAGTTAAATAGGCTGGCTCATTATTTTGCAAAATGATCTATATATACCATTCAAAAAACATAAAAAAATTTAGTAATTGTTTTATTCAGCAACGATGCATTAAATTGATCAAAAATTACATTAAAGACATTAAAAATGGTTGCATTGCTATTTTAAATAAATAAATTCTTTTTAGTCATCAAAGAATCCTGAACAAATGTATTACGGTTTGCACAAAAAATGTAAATAACATTAAAAGCACAACTGTTTCAACACTGATAATAAGGAAATTTTAAATATAGCTGAAAATACAGCTAGCACAGTCTTGCTGAGCATACGAGACTTAATTTAAGGACCTACACTGTTGTTCAAAAGATTTTTATTTATTTTTTAAAAGACATTTCTTATGCTCATCAAGGCTGCATTTATTTGATCAAAAATCCAGAAAAAAAGTTAATATTGGGAAATATAATTTCAATGTAAAATAACTTTTCTATGTGAATATATTTTAGATGTAATTTATTCCTGTGATGCAAAGGTACATTTTTAGCATCATTACTCCAGTCTTCAGTGTCACATGATGGTTTAGAAATCATTCTAATATGCTAATTTATTATCAGTGTTGAAAACAGTTGTGCTGCTTAAAATTTTATTGAAACCTGTGATCCTTTTTTAAGATTGTTTAATAAATAAAAAGAAATCTTAAATAGAAATCTTTTGCAACAATATAAACTACCATGTAGCAGTTTTATTCTTCCTTTTTTGAAAGAAATTAATAAACTCTAAAAACTGCTGGGTTAAATACATCCCAGCGCTGGGTAAAATATGGACAAACTGCAAAATATGTTTGTTTTGACCCAGCAGTTGAGTTACTACCCAGAAGGTTGGGTTAAACATTTAACCCAACCACTGGGTCAAAACAACCCAATCGCTGGGTATGTCCATATTTTACCCAGTGCTAGGTTGTTTTTTAACACAGCAGTTTTTAGAGTGTACTTTTATTTACCAATGTGTGTTAGATGTGTTAAATGATGGAAAAAATGATGGAAAAAAACTTTTATTATTAGAAAAGATTTCTATTTTGAATAAATGCTGTTCTTTTTATTCATTATTTACTTTTTATTCATCAAAGAATCCTGGTTCCAAAAAAATATTAAGCAGCACAACTGTTTCCAACATTGATTATAAAAGTAACAAATCAGCATAATAGAATGTTTCTGAAGAATCATGTGACACTGAAGACTGGAGTAATGGTTGATATAAATTCAGCTTTTCATCACAGGAATAAATTCTATTTTAAAATATATTAAGACAGAAAACCATGATTTTAAACTGTAATAACATTTCACAATATTACTGATTTCTTTCTGTATTTTTGATCAAGTAAATGCTTGATAAGCGTAAGAGAATTCTTTAAAAAACATTTCAAATCTTAACGATCCCAAACTTTTGAATGACAGTGTATAATGTAAGTCCAAAATAAGAAATTTGTTCCCCTCCAAGATGTATATTGCAACTCGAGAACTCTGTAAAGCACATAGAAGAATATAAGGGTGAATAAGAAGTGGATTCTTTCCTGAACCTAAGGCATTTCTAAGAGCCATTAAAGAAGCTTTATTTGTAGGAGTGCAGGCCTGAAATGTACTCCACTTACAATCTCTTGGTGATCTTCTCCATTTTCTCTTCTCTTTTTTTTCCAGATCCAGAGATACAAAGTGAGCATGAACGAGAGAGAGTGAGCTGAAACGAGCTGGAGAACATACCCATAATTACAAGTGAGGTTCATTTGAGTGCAGTGTGCATTTACAGTATATGTATATCGCTCTGTAGATGGGATTACTCTCATAGCCCTGCATCCAATTAGATAAACTGCCTTTAATAATTCAACCTAACCCACCGTTCCAGAATAATGAGTGAGATAATGCTGCAGTATCTCAGACACAGATGTAATTTATTGCTGAGAGAGCTGCATTTATAGAGAATGTGATTTTCTACAGGCATAATGAGAGTTCGGGAGTTCACCGCAAATGTTACGGACTTGATTCCTTTGGATGTGCAAAATGTTGCCGTGAGCTTCGTAAAGTGCATTTAGATTAGATTGTTTTTAAAATTGGTTTATTTCAATAAGGTAATTGCTCAGATGAATCTGGTTGATAAAAATAACTTTTTTTTCTTGCTGTTATTATTCTGTTGGACCGAACTTTTATGATCACGATTGTTAACAAAGTAAATTGCCCTGCCCATAAGGTCTTGCACAAACTATTTTGGCTTGAGAAAGGAAACAATAATGGCTAGTTTGGTAATGATACAGTAGTGAGGGAGATTTTGTGGTTCTCTGTATCGCTTTAATATCGGCAAATCTTTTTCCATTTTCTTTTCTTTTCTTTACTATTTTTTTCCTTTTATGTCTTTTCATCTCTTCCTCTCGCTTTCCCAGTGTCCTTGACTGTCTGGCTCCTCCTGTAAACAGCACAGGAATCACATCTTGGCATTCCTGAAACAACACTGGATTTGATTTTACAACCCAATTAAAGTCGAGCTGTAAATCAGTGGGGCAGTAGAGCCTTTTCCCCTTCATTCTCTCCCCCCTCCTTTCGCTTAGCACCTTCAGCAGAATTTAGTATCCCCAAAGGCTGTGAACCAATATCAGGACAGCTTATAAAAGCAACAGGACTGAGAACAGAGACAGGACTGATGGGGGCGTTTACAGGGCAGCCAAGGATGCCACCCTTGAGGTTCCTAAATCACAAAGCTGTGATGGCTAGCAAGTGGCTGCATGGCTCTCGTCCACGGTGGCTAGAACTCTTTCCGTCTTCAGCACTAAATCCTGGATGAGTCTGTGTGCTTTCAGCTACATCTAGAAACTTTATTAGCAACATCAATAGTTGTAGAGGTCATTTTAAATATTACTGGATGATAATTCTGTTCGGGATGCATGCTATAAAAATATGCTGTTGAACTACAGTTATGAACTGAATTATGCTGTCCTACATACTACATGAAAGAATACACTACCAGTCAAAAGTTTTTGAACAGTAAGATTTTTAAAATTTTTTTTAAAGAATTCTCTTCTGCTCACCAAGCCTGCATTTATTTGACCCAAAATATTTTTTTTTCCTATTTAAAGCAACTGCTTTCTATTTGAATATATTTAAAAAAGTAATTTATTCCTGTGATCAAAGCTTTTCAGCATCATTACTTCAGTCTTCAGTGTCACATGATCCTTCAGAATTCATTCTGATATGCTGTTTTGCTCTTTAACCTTTGAATAGTAGTGAACATTTATCAACATCTATCCAAGTTTCTCTTGAAGCAGTATTTCAAATACAGTTAAACCTGAAACTAGTAGAGCAATATTTTATCAAGCTTTTGGCTACAGAATCAAATCCTATTCGGGGCAAGACCTGGACAGGAATCTCTATCAGTCTCACCATGTGGGATTCAGCAGGCATCAGGAATACTCATGTGGCTTACTGATGTACAGTTTCCTCCAGCACACATCCGCTGCTAGATTAAACCATCTCGCCATGTGCCGGTTGTTTTTTACACAACATCCGTTGCTAAGAAAGTAATTGCCTGCCGTAATAAATCAAAGCCAATACAGGCGATTGTCATTTTTCATTAGCGTGACAACAGGTCAAAGCGGCCTCACAGCTATTAGTCAGAAATTTCCTCTAATGGCATATCAATAACTCTGTGACACCTAGCGCACTGACTGACTGCATGATCTAAATTCTCTTTTCGTTTATAAAAGCCAGAATGAGCCTCATTTCATTTTAAGAAGAGGCGTGATGTGCATTAAAGCATTTGAAATGAAAATCTCACCCTGGCACTGACTTAATTGCTCAGTTTATATAACAGAAACAGAGGGTGGAATTTAAATTGCTTAAAGTCTGTTTGGGCACACTGTCTTTTATACAAAAAGACAGCACATTCAACAGAAATTTGCTTATTTTCTTGTGCCCATTAATCTTTTGGGTGTCATGCACAAACACTCATTATGAATACGCATCTGGCAATATTGCAGTTCATGACAAATGCGAGGAACACCTCGGTTAGACAGTACGACAAAGTCAATTTGCCTCTGAGAGACGTTTGAGAGAAATTAGGCCAATGCAGTCATTCCGCCCTGAGTGTTTGTCTTTAGACCCCAATGAATGAAACCTCACAGTACTTTTTGTACTGGGTCTTTGTCATTAGATGCCTTACAGATGGAGTAATGAGGAAAGGCAGCCCTTTAGTCCAATTCACAATGCCAAGAAAGAGTTTTGAGCATTGACGAGGCCTAAGATATCAAATCAGGTCTAGGTTGCTGCTCAGGACTCTACAGTGCGACCGTTTCAGTCGCATTTGCTGAAAACTGCTGGGTATGACTATGAAAAAATATTTAGGAGCACCAGTGCGAATGACCCGAGCAGCATATTTGTGTTTGCGCTTTACAACGTTGAGTAATGTATCATAGACATGAATCAGCTGTTAGAACGAAACAAATGAATGAATGATTCAGTAATTAAATCAGTGACTTGCCGCCACCTACTGGCAGTTTTAGTTTAATTTTTAAAGTATATTTTCAGTTATTTCTCAACATGAATTTATGAATTTGATTGCACTCGTGCAGTGTTGGGGAAAGTTACTTTTAAAAGTAATGCATTACAATTTTGCGTTACTCCCTGAAAAAGTAACTAATTACGTTACTTAGTTACTTTTTATGGAAATTTTTTTAAATCTGGGCAGGGCTTGCTTCTTTGTTTTTAATATAAAACAAATCTAATGTAAAAGTCCTTCTACACCAAAAGTGAAATGAATTCACCTCAGGCTGAAAGAAAAGTACATTTATCAGGGGATCACGCTTCAGCTATAAAAAAAATGAAGCACAAATGTTAGTTTATCTAAAGTAATTTTTGCTCATTAGTATGGTTGAACTGCATCATCGAAGGTCAGCAGCAAAGGCACTGGTTAATAAAATGGGATTAAATACATAAAGGATATTTGTTTTATGTAACATGTTTAGTTATTGCAGGGTTGCGTCATATTCTGAGTTTGCATTTCACTGTTTTTATTCATTTTGAGGAAAATTGAATCTGTTTTTTGTGAGTGAGATGAATTAATGCATGTTCACATTTAGTCTAGAATACAGTAACATCACGTTTACTCTCAGATATTTTCTTAGAAATTCAAAAGTAATACGTTACTTTACTAGTTACTTTAAAAATGTAATATTATTACGTAACTCGCGTTACTTGTAATGCGTTACCCCCAACACTGCACTCATGCCACCTATTAGCCTCATTAAACATATGAAAATACACTTGTGTGTTCTTCTCTGCCACCTTTAATAATTTCTTATGATATCTAAAGTGTGATAGGGAAAAAGACAACAAAGAAAGTCTTTTGTGACGAAGGTCAGAACTCCTGTTATGATGTAGATTTTTGAGGTGCACTCTTGACATAAATTAATCTATTACTTATCCTACATCATTTGTAACACAAAACAGTGGTAAAATATCTATTTGGGAGTCTTAGACCTTTCCAACGATATATAGTTATATATAGTACCTTGGTTTTGAAATACTTTTTACATGAGTTACATTCTGGCATTTGCTTGTCTTAATTGAACTCTTGATTTAATGTCTTTTGCAGACTTGAGCTGAGTATGACCATCAGGTCTTACACGTAAAGCTCTGAGATCGGCAAATTTGATGACTGTTATTTCTGACTTAAGTGGACACCGATTGATTGAGGTCTCTTGGGAACGGGAAGAATAACATTGTTTTTTGCGCACCGCGGGTTAGGCCTCAATCAAGCAACAATTTGCACTTGGCACACCAGGTGAGCTGATTTCACAGACAAATAATGCCGAGTGTCATTAAGACTGAAGTTGAATTTAAAGCAGTCTGTCTCCATGACCTCTTGGTCTGAATATGACTCTGCATTCCTCAGGCTGGAGGTCTGAAGCGCTCCTCTCTGTCCGTAGCTCCGCAGCAGAGAGATCTCTACACCTGGGTGCTGCGTGCTTGTGACATGTTGACGCAGCTGTGGTTTTGGTGGAGAGTTTTAGATGGCAGGCACACCGCAGTGAACTTGCACCTGTGGGATTGTGGGTTGATGTTCAGTCTGAGTTCAGAGCCTTTGACAGCTGGTTCATTCTCTACTGTATTCGATTCCTGGTCGCAATGTCAAAAGCTGTTGTTGTCAAATGCCAGGGTTTGTAATAAGTATATATATTATAGTAAGTTTAGAAGGTGTACTAAATAATTAGTTAATCATTTAAAAACTTTTAGAGCTAAATTAATGAATAGCACTTTTGACCAATGATTAAATGCAGTTTTCTTTGATTGGCTGTTATAGTAGAAATTAACTTATCAAACATAAACTGATTCTTACTAAGTGCACAATTAAAGTGATTTAGTTATTTAGTAACACATAGAATATTCCAGTTTTAAAATAAGTCAAGCTTTTAATGAACTGGATTTGTGACATAATTCTGATTACCAAAAAAAAAAGAATATTTTCTGCTAAAACTAACAAATACTGTAACAAATGTCTTGATGATAAAAGTATTTGAACATTAATAAATTGGCCTCATTCACTTCCATTTTAAGTGCCTCACTGTAACCTCGAATTATTTTATTTTATTGGGAACAAGTGGAAATAAATGTTTTGATAATCATCAAATTTTATAATTGGCCTCATTCACTTCCATTTCAAGTGCCTTACTGTAACCTTGATTTTTATTTTATTATTTTATTTTATTTTATTTTAAGGGGGAGATAAATGGATTTTTTTTCCCTAAAATAAATTGATTGGCTTTTTAAACATAAAGACAAAAACACAGTATAAAACTTCAAGACAAGCAGAACAAAACTGGAAAATAAAATAAAATAAAATCTTGTAAAGGTTAGATAGTAGTAAAGTTAGATAGTGGTAAATAGTTGGAAATAATTTTTTTAATTGTCAACATCACAAATGCCTTCCATACAGATAACTTGTACTGAACCCCGAATATTCCTTGGAAAAAAAAGAGAGAGAGAATAAAAGTTATCCAAAGGGATTGTTCACATCTGAAAATGAGCATACACAAGTGCTCAGTGATTCAGGGGCACATCTCCCCTGCAAAAGCTATTAAGTAACATTTTCTGATCTCAGAACAGTAAAAAATAAGCGGTTGAGGAGGGGAGGTCAGCCCTGAACCCAACAGGAACAACGCTGATAATGCAGGAACATAAATCACCGGAGCTTTCTACAGGCTCTCTCATTCAACACATATGCCTCTAGTCAGTGAGGCCTCCTGGGACATCATGATTCGTTCCTCAGCTGTGGCCCCTTACCTGCTGGGTGGCAAGGCTCTTTAGTAAATCGTGTCAGGGCGATGAGTCATTAGTGGTGCTTTTCCTCTGTTGTCGGCATTATGGGATATTAAACATAGCTGCTGCCCTCAGTGGGCGGAGACGCTGGGCACAACACATTACATTCGCCTGTCGTTATGGGCTGTAATGACCCTGCAGCGCTGTGGAGTTTTATGGTGCGGTGATATGAGGCAAAGCGTAGAGGCAGTAATGCTCGTAGTTTGATGTGGGCAAGAATGCTGAGATATAAAGCGTTTTCCAGATATTGAGACTAAAACTGAGAAGGTTATTTTACTATAACTGGGGGAAATGTATATAGACTTTACAAAAAAGTAGCTTTAGAAAGAAATATTTTGATTCAACATAGAAAAAGAATAATATTGAATGAAATATGATGTCAAGAGATTCAATTTTTTACTTTTTATAATTATCAAAAATGAATCAAATTATTTGCACATCTGTTGGGCTGAGAAATTACTCCCCAAAGGATGAAGTCATTATTGTGTTAAATGAGAAAATAATTTAGTAGACATTACAAAAAAGTTGAGTTAGAAAAAAACAAATTAGTTTCAACATAAAAAAAAGAATGAAATATGATTTTTTTATGGATAATGAAATAATACTCTAAACGTGAAACTAAAACTACCAGTGGGTGGCGGCAAGTCACTGTCTTAATGAAAGAGTCATTCAGTCATTCATTCAGCTGATTCATTCAGAGAGCTGATTCATTCAGAAGCAATGTTAATGACTGTCTTTTTGAATGAGTCATTGAATCACTGGCTCACTTGATTTATTCAAAAATTTGGATTCATATATATTAGTGTTGTCATGAGATTCAATTTTTACATTTTAGTAATTATCACAAATTATTCGCACATCAGTTAGGATGAAGTCATTATTGTGTTAAATGAGAAAAGCATTTAGTAGACATTACAAAAAAGTTGATTTAGAAAAAAATTGATTCAACATAGAAAAAAAAGACTACTGAATGAAATATGTTTTTTTTTGATAATGACATAAACTGCCAGCAGATGGCGGCAAGTCACTGATTTAATTACTGAATCATTCATTCATTTGATTCGTTTGAATGGCTGATTCATTCAGGAATAAAGCAAATCATTGTCTTTATGAATGGGAAATTGAATTATTGACTCACTAGATTTGTTTGAAAATGTAATTCAGTCATTCATTCAGCTGATTTGTTCAAACAGCTGATTCATTCAGAAGCAATGCAAATGACTGTCTTTATGAAGACAGTCACTGAATCATTGGTTCACTTGATTCGTTCAAAAATGTGGATTCATTTTAGGGTTGTCAAGAGATCAAATTTTTTACATTTTATTAATTATCACAAATTAATCTCAGATTATTTGCACATCAGTTTGGGATGAGAAATTATATTTAATGAAATATAAAATGTGTTTTGTTTTGTTTGTTTGTTTTTTTTTGAAAAATGAAATGACACTAAATATGAAACTAAAACCTGTAGGTGGCGGCAAATCACTGTGTTAATGAGTGAGTCATTCATTCAACTGATTTGTTCGAACAGCTGATTCATTCAGAATCAATGCAAATATCTGCCTATATGAATGAGTCAGTGAATCACTGGCTCACTCGATTCAATTGGGGCTGAGAAATTACTTTGCAAAGAATGAAAGTCATTATTGTGTTAAACAAGAAAAGCATTTAATAGACATTACAAAAAATGTCTTTATAGGGAAAAACATATAGAACTTATTATTTTTTTTGGAAAAATGAAATGATTCTGTCTTAATGAGTGAGTCATTTAGTCATTTATTCAACTGAATCGTTCAAACAGTCGATTTATTCAGAAGCAGCGCAAATGACTCCCTTTATGAACGAGTCACTGAATCATTGGCTCTCTCGATTCGTTCAAAAACATGGATTCATTCAGTAATGAAACCCAGCTGTGTTGCCCGGAGACACACAGTTCAGCTGTGGCTTTGTTTGGAACAATATTTATTGGTGAAATTAAACAAAAACAGACAATACTGACAATATTGTGTCTAAAATGTTCCACAGAATTAACTTCTTGTTTATTAAATTGTAGCATAAAATCAGTATCACATTAACAATCTTGCAGAATTCAGGAAAGAAAACTGCACTATTGCTTGTGAGATATATACAAATACAACAAAAAATCAATAGAAGGACTTTGCCCTCATATCTAGAATATTAAGGCATATAACTGCATTCAAATAGGCTAACAGGAGAGAGAAAGTGTCACCCTTTATTGTATAGAACAGGGATGCCATCTGTTAGCAGGCCTCCTCTATGACAGGGCTTTGTGTTTACAGCAATACAGGACAAAAGCGTTTATGCACTCGTCAATAATGCAAATCTGGGGTCAAGGAGTAATTGGCCTCTAATAAGCCAGACGACTATCTCTTATTCCCCTCTGAGAATTAAACAAGCATTTTGGTTTAAACTGCAGACTTTATAGCACAGCTGTGGCACGTCTATCTAGGAATGCTTCTGGTTAAATGACCAGTTTGAGAAGCCTTTCCAATGTTTATAAAATGCAAAATATAAATTGTGCATGAAATATCTGCCCTGGAGTAGGAATTACATATTGTGCACTTTTCACTCGTTAGGTTTTATTGCTGTTATTTTTGATGACACAGCAAATTCCAGCCACCTCAAACTTAATTAACTCCTATTGTGACAGTCTACCCACGGCAACAGAAGGAAATTAAACAAAACACCAGTAAAAGGTCTCTATATGCTTTATTTTTAGGCAGTGCCATTTTTGTTTGGTCAAAACAGAATTCCTTCTCTCTGAACTTTACCACAGATGCCAGTCTGAAGCACAACACAGAGGTCAGAAATGACAAAAATGACAAAACCGTGTGGTAACAATGTGCTTTTTTTCTTTAATATGTGTTTTGGTGTAAACAGAGACTCATTTTACTCCAAAGTAAAAGGTATGGTGACCACACTTTAAATACTAGCTCAAGTGTCTGTCTATAATAACCGACCGCTTTTTTTAACAGTTAAATGATGGTATGAAAATAATGGTTCTTTGTGGTATAAACTAAAGCCATTGCTTTATGCAAATGAGAGAAGGAAAAGTGAATTTGTTTAACCGTAGACAAGAACAATCACGAATGAGATCAGATTTTTCTTCTGAGGAATTTAGTAGTAATTCAAGCCAGTGTAATATAATATTATTTATATACTGGTGCATAGCTAATAACAGTATATGAATATTACATGAAAAACTTAAAAAGAGAATTAGAAATGCTGCATTGGTTGAAGTTGACTAGGTTGAAGTACTAAAATTACTAAAAATAAAACTGTAATAAATAAAATCCAAAAAAGCACACAATTAAATTGAAAACTTTTTTAATCAAAATATGAATATTTTAATGAAAAAAAAAAAGTTTTCAATTTAATTGTGTGCTTTTTTAAGAGACATTTTCGGTTTAGTTTTGTTTTAATAATTGTATGTGCTTTTGTCATTTCGTTTTTTATTATATTTAGCTACTGTAAATAAAAAATTTAGTCATTTAGTCATTTTAGCACACCAAACTAGTCAACTTTAACCATCGTGGCATTTCTAATTTTCATTTTTACATTTAAGTTTAATTTGTATTCAGTTTAATTTTGTTTTAGTAATTGTATGTGCTTTTGTCATTTAGTTAAAAAAAAGTTTTTAGTTTTAGTACTTTCAATTCTTCAGACTAGTTAATTTCAACCAAAGCAGCTTTTTTAATTCTCTTTTTTGAAATTTACTCTTTTCGTGTAATATTCATACTGTTATTCATATACTGTTGGATAGGATTTATTAATATTTTGGTTTTAAAAAGTTTTTAGTTTAATTTTGTTTTGGTAATTGTATGTTATTTTGTTTTTTTTGGATTTTTTAAAATTTTACATTTTCAGTTTTAGTTTTAGTAATTTTAATACTTCAAACTACTCATCTTCAACCAGTGCAACATTTCTAAGTTTACATTTTTCATGTAATATTAATATACTGTTATTCATATACTGTTGTTGGGATTTATTAATATTTTGAAAAAAAAAAAGTTTTCAGTTTAATTTTGTTTTAGTAATTGTATGTGCTTTTGTTATTTAGTTTTTGGATTTTTTTTTATTTAGCTACTGTAAATAAAAAATATATTTCAGTTTTAGTAATTTTATTACTTCAAACTAGTCAACATTAATCAATGCAACATTTCTAATTCTCTTTTTTAAGTTTATGTTTTTCATGTAATATTCAAATACTGTTATTCATATACTGTTGCATAGGATTTATTCATATTTTGATTTAAAAATATTTAATTTAGCTACTGTAAAATGAAATTTTATTTAAGTTTAGTTTAGTAATTTTAGTACTTCAAACTAGTCAACTTCAACCAAGGCAGCATTTGTAATTCTCATGTTTATTTTTTTTTTTTCATGTAATATTTATGTATTTTTAAATCCAGCCTTATTTCAATGAAATAATTTTGTTTTATTTAACATTAACAACACTGTACTGTATTTCCTGTTTTTATTTAATAGGTGCACACACACAAAAAAAACATTGGTGCAGAATTTACTTTGTAATTTTTTGTGACATTTTTAGCAATTTTTGAATGAAAAAGTTACAAAATAACTAAGAACATTGCAAAATATTAAAAGTCTACTTGTTTTACTTACAGCTTAAATTTTTGTTCAGTGATACTTTTAAGAAATTGTATTATAACATCTGAGACAAAGTTGATATTTTCAAACAGATGTGATAATTTAGAAAACTCATGAGCTATAACTGAGCAATACAATTTTCCTTTGGTATGCAAATGCTGTTTTTTAAGGGAAGTAGTAAGTGTGTGTTAGTGACTATACTATAGCACTATAATCAACTGTTCTTCTTCCTGGAGGTAAATGCAAATACCCACTGGGGACATTTTAAACCCCCCTCCGTTGTTGGGACGTTTGCCAGCACTCTCACACACAAAAGAAAGAGCTGTCCTCCTTGACCACACCAACCTCTTTAACTCATCTTCCCAAGGACACATCTTCAAAAACACCAAAACAACAACTTCTTTCCTCTCTGAAATTCTCTTTGTGCACCCCCATTCTTTCTTTATCTCTTCTGGTATTGTGCTCCTCAAAGGCAGTGAATGAAGATTAATGTGTTTGCTTTAATTACTATGCGCTAGCTGATTAGGAACAGGGAGGTACAGTCTTGTTCTTGGGCTGGGGTTTTGAGGGAAGACGAGGGACTTGCGTGCGTATGAGTGTGTGTTAGAGGCAGACAGGTGGTGTTGATGGGGATGCCTGATTCAGTGTGCACCTTATTTGCATACACTTGCAGACAACCATCTGTGCTAATAGCTTCTGAGATGTCTCTATTAGGCTCTGAGCCACGTGTCAGTGCCAGGAGAACCGCACCCATGTTGTGCCAATGTTGAACCGGCACCGGAGTCATTGTAGGTTCCATCTGATGCCACCTAGTGATGGATGGAGCTGTGAGGAAGTGGTATAATATTTCAAGAAGGTATGGCAGAGGAACTTTAAATCAGTTCTCAAAATTATGGCTGAATCCCAGTTTTCAGGTTTATACTTAGTATGCAAGCTATGATAGTATCATCCTGTGCTTTTAAGTTTTGTAAAAAGACCAAATATTATGCCTTCCAGGCATCCAGACATACTTTTTCAAGAAATTATGATTTGTACTTATCCTAGTGCTTGGGGTGGACTTGTACGGAGTTCTGTACTATGCTGTTCACTGTACCAGGAATTTGGACTCTCTTTGGTCAAATTTTGTTTTATATACGTGACCCTTGACCACAAAATCAGTCATAAGTAGCACGGGCATATTTGTAGCAATAGCCAACAATACACTGTATGAGTCAAAATTATTGTTTTTTTTATCTAAAAAATAATTAGGATATTAAGTAAAGATCATGTTCCATGAAGATATGTTGCAAATTTCCTACTGTAAATATATCAAAATTTAATTTTTAATTAGTATTATGCATTGCTAAAACCTTCACTTGGACAACAATTTTCTTAGTTTATTTATTTATTTATTTTTTGCAAACTTTTTTTTTTGCAATCACATTAACTCAGATTTAATGTGATTGCAATTTTCTTTTTTTGCCTAAATTTACTGTTTTTGTGCATGCAATTAATTATTTTTAGAAATAAACAAAATTTAAAACAAAAAACAAAATGAAAAATCCCCAAAATCCTTGACATTCTGCATTGTACAGTACATTTTTATGACTGAATTCCACGAATCGGTCCCAAAGGGCCGTATACGTACATATCTCGAATACTGTATATGCAGATCAGGAAAATGCCCTAGTGGAATCATTTCCACTGTATACTAAATTTGATGGATATTATGCAAAATGGAATATTTCTCATTTTAGAAATAGTTTTTTTTGTAGTTGTGTTGGACTGGACAGGAAGCCTCTGGCAGACCTCAAATAAACCCTTATCCTTTGCTTCAGGCTAAACATGGAAAAAAAATACTAGTTTCACCACAAAGTTCTTTGTTTCAGTTCATCAAACAGCAATTAAATGTCGTTCATCTTTAGAGCTCATAGTATGCATGTCCGTTTTGGTCAAATGCTTTTCACAACAACCCGGTCAGGCCAAGTGGAAATTCTCCAAGCCACACCAAACTCCAGCAAATGATTCTTATATTTTACACGAATTCCTCCAGCTTCACAAGCAATTTCTCAGTCATCAACAGTGACATGCTGACGGCTTATGTGAACCCATTCAAAGGTTGCATCTGAGTGTTTGCGTTCCCAGCTGTGCACTGACAGGCGTTTTTCACCTGAGCAAAATCATAGAAATTGTCCAATTACGTCCAATTATCAACCTGTAAAAATAGAACAAACTATGAATAAACACCCAAATAAATAATGAATCCTGCTGCAGGAAATGAAGGTTATTAGCTATAATGATGTTTTGAACGCACCAGGAGTCCATCCATGAATGACACAGAGAAAAAAAAGGCAGTCAGATGTTCTGGGATGGAGATTAAACCCTAGAAGGACGCTCAAAGACGTTTGTGTTCAGTGAAAACTTTGCAGAGATTCAACCAACTCTTAAAGAAACAGTTCACCCAAAAATGAACGTTTTTTTCAAACCTGTGTGACTTGTTTTCTGTGGAACAAAAATTGATACTTTCTTTGTAAGTCAGTAGTGTCCAATGTCATTTTGGACCCTCCTATATGGACAAAAACATTCTTCATGTTTCAAAGATGAAATTCATGAAGGTTTTGGTTTTTTATATCTATGTTTTACATACATATACGAGATGTAACACCAATACCTACAAAAAAGTCCTGTGGTATGAAGTTGAAAACCCAACAGGAAGTCTGTTATTTAGAATTTTCTCGGCAGGTGCCATTTTTGCCATTTTCAGGTGTTGTTTTTAAATAACTCGTAGAGATTTAAACAGATCAACACCAAATTTGGTCAGTGTAATCTAAAGCCCTTTGTGATGTTAAATTGCGACAATCTTGAGTTTTCGTTGAAAGGTGTGTCTGTGGCAGCCTAACAAACTTCAGTGTTTCGCCATTAAAAAGGAAGTTGTTATAATTCATGCATACAATGTCCGATCTTTACCAAAATTCAAATGTTTCATAAGAGTCCTGTCCTGAACACACGCCTATGACCATATTCAGTTATAACAGGAACAGGAAGTGGCATGCTTTACATTCTAACGAACATAGAGATTTAATGACATCAATATTATATTTGGTTAATTTAATCTAAAGGCCTTTGCAATGTTAAATTGTGAATATCTTGAGTTTTCGATTTTGATGTTTCACCATGTAAAAGGAAGTTGTTATAATTCAGCCATACAATGTCAGATCTGCCCCAAACTTCACCCATTCAATGAGAGCACATTTGAACACATTTAAAGCATCAATGCCAATAACAAACATTTATTTTTAAGAGTGTACTTGAAACATCCAGCATATCTCAGTTCATCTCAGACAGATATGATGTATGACCTTTAGGAATGTCTCAGTGACTCTCATTTTGTCAAAACACCACTCACATTGTTTGACATTTCTCATTCACAGAAACGTTCATGCTTATATTCCACAAGATTACATCAGGTTTCCTGCAGATGGACACTACTCCACCCATATCAGACCGATAAACATATAACCGAAGAGTGTGCGTTGAAAACAGAAATGGGTGAGTTAAGCCATTATGTAAGCCAAATACAGTTGAGTAAAGAAATGTACATGAGGAACGCCTGCCAATACTAAAGTCTACACTTACTCTCAGATTTCCATCTGATTTTTTGCTGGAGCAACATCAGTGTTTTAATACTTTGAAAATCGAGATGAAATCTGCAATTAAGTTTGTCAGGCCTACTCCTGAACCCTGGAGAGCGCCATAACGATGCCTCGTAACTTTTGCGAGAAGAAGACTGGAGGGCCACATAAAAATGCCAGTCCTTCTGAGATCAGCGTTAAATGTGGCATCGGGAGTATCTGTGACCATGTCTGCCAATCTGATGGGTCTCAGTGGAGAACATTTAGCACATTTTTAGGGGACTGACACTGCATGACTGACTCATTGTTTTGATTGGGTTTCTGGGGAGAGTTACGTTGATTAAGAATTTGAAACACTGTACTTTGAACTTAGCCAGTCCTGTGATTGGTAACAGAATGTGTCCAAAGAGAATATCGTAGCCAGTATTTGTTATGTTAAATGTGAATCTTATCAGCTCATCATATGAAATTCATTGTGAAAATATTACTCTTTTGGATCATTTTCATTTCTCACCCAGACTTACTGTAACATTGAGGAAACTGGGGATTTAGTGTGTTTACGATGAGTGATATATACCTGTGGACCACCAAATGATAATCGCTAGAGCAGTGTTATTTTAATATTATCTACATACCGTATTAATATTTTGAATTAGCTTTTGTTTTGATTTCTATACTTTTCCCCAGTGCATCTAAAAAGGACAACCCAGTAACTTTTTCTGCAAGCATGTGAAAAAACTAGCGCGCAGGATTTGCTCCCCCCGTGATGTAGACAGGGGATCTTATTATGATATTACCGCCCCTTAATCTGCCGCCATTTTGTTTTCACAACGGTGTACTAGTTCTAACGCCATGGCAAAAGTTCGAGGAAAGCATGCTAACTGTTGTGTCTCTGGCTGCACAGATGAGCACAAAACACTATTTAGAGTCCCATCCTCAGAGGAGACAAGAAAGCAGTGGATTTATTGATTTATTTCTTTCCCAGTTGTTTACCTTCACAGACTGTTTTCGTAACTCATTTGTGTTTTTAACATAAACTTGTGTGTATTTGACAGTTTAAGCGCAATAAGACGTGAAAGAAAACTTAGTTTAGTACTCACATGCCATGTGACAGCCGCTTTCTGTGAACATGCTTTGGATGTATGCGCTCAGAAACTAGTTGTAAAGGCACAGCCCTATTCTGGAAAAGGGGGTGGGGAGCAGCAGCTCATTTGCATTTAAAGAGACATGCACGAAAACAAAGTGTTTCTGCTTCCACTTAAAATAGGCATTTTCAAAATTATACACATTCTGGGGACACTTGAGACTATTAATATTGTAAAAAAAAGGGTCATAATAGGTCTCCTTTAAATGACTCATGGGTGTTAATGCTGCTTTGTATTGGTCATTTTGTCATTTCATGGAGTTACAGTACAGTGAGAGCGAATAGAGAAGATATAAAGAGCCCAATGGTAAGCAGGGGTCATATTCATAACAGCAGTTTTCTGGATCGTTTATGGCTTTGAATGCAACTGTGGGATCATTATTAGTGACCGAAAACAATGTCAAATGATCCAATCAATCTCTCTCTCTCTTGTTCCAGCAAAACCGTTTGAATGCAATCAATGCTGTAACTCAAACTTCAGGACATATTTTTTTTAGCCCCCTCATTTGCTTTATTTGATTTATTAGAAAGCACAGTGTAATTCCTTTATAGTGACTCAAACTTGAAAATAAATGAGAGGCCAGTGGCATTATGAAAATAGGAGTGCAGTATGTTATTTAAATATTTTTGAAAAGAACAAACATCAGTCAGTGTCCCGCCATATGATAATTAAGATTCACAATACAAGTAAACCTCAAAATGAAGGTTGTTCATATCATTAGGTTTTTCTTGATGATTTCTCTTCCTTCAATTTATAGTTTTTGGAAGTATCCCCCTTCATTCTTTCTCTCTTTGTCTTCCACTTTCATTTGCAGAAGGGACAGAATGAAAAATGATGGTCAGACGCAGAGAGGACACAGGAGAGACAGTCAGCTAAAAGCAATTTCCTGTCAAAATCTGTCTGTCAGTTACAGTCAGCTGAAGGGCAAGTCGACAATAAATCATTAACATTAAACAGACAAGTGGTACTCTGATTAATCCTTTCATCCTCTTCACAGGCAGAACAAAAAGCACAGACAAAGCCGCAGAGTTTTTGCCTTCTCCAAATTACTAGGATTTCAAGAAGATTCAGCAAAGTACTGTAAATGAAGGTATGATTTATAATGTAGACAGGCAACCTATACTATGAGCGAAGAAAGTGAATGTCATTGTTGAATGTGAATCAGTTTATTGCTGCACAGGAATATACTGTTGCATAACATGCAGGGATTGATTAAATAAAGGCACCAGCCCTATAGTTTTTGAAATGAGAACTATCAGATATTTAGAGATTTTTACTCAACATATAATTAACCTAGCTTAAAAAGTAGCTAGTGATGTCTTTGTCTCACCCTTAAAATGGTGATTTTGGCTTGTCCCACGGTAGAGGTCATGAATTTATCAACCGTATATTACAATTACAATGACACAACAATATAGTTTTGACAAAATAAAAACAGTATTAACCTTTTTTTAACATAGCTCCACCTTTAGAGTACAGTAAATTTTATTTATTTTATTTTACTTTATTTTATTTTATTTTATTTATATTCTGGGTTTAGAACATATTATCTTTATCGATGGCATTTGTGATGTTGATTATCAAAAAATTATTTTCACTTGTTGCCAACTTTAACAAGACATAGAATCCTTTTTATTATTTATTTTATTTTATCTTATTTTATGCATTTTATTTTTTTTATTTTATGCATTTTATTTTATGCATTATATTTCATTTTTTGCTACTCTAGTTTTTGCATTTTACTTTTTATTGTATATTATGCATTTTATTTTTCATTGTATGCATTTTATTTCATGCATGTTATTTTTTTATTTTATTTCATGTATTTTATTTTTAAATTTATGCATTTTATTTCATACATTTTAGTTTATTTTATACATTTTATTTTTTAATTTATGCATGTTCTTGCATTTCTTTTTCTTTTATTTTATGCATTTTATTTAATATTTTATTTTATGCATTTTATTTCATGCATTTAATTAAATTTTATTTTAAGCATTTTATTTTTTAATGTATCCATTTTATTTCATGCATTTTGTTATATTCATTTTACTTTATGCATTTTATTTTTTTAATTCATGTATTTTATTTATTTATTGCATTTTTTGCTTTTTTTTGCATGTGTACATATATGTACAAATGCACTCCTTACATAGACAGTATTTTTCTGGTTCTAAATGTTCATACAAAAAATGTTGTCTAGGTAGGCAGCTCGCTAGGTTTTGACAACCATAATGTGAAATTTGTACTATTCTCTCTGTCTTTCTCTGTGTGTGTGTTTGAATAAGAAACTTCAGAGGCACTTGAATTCCTTTGTCCGTTCCCTAGCCTCTGAGGTCTATAATGAGAGAGAATAAACACGGCTTTATCGCCAGGGAGGATTTAAACAGACAAGCGCGGGAGGAGAGCTTGCCGGTTTCAAGGACAAGAGGTGTTTAATTTTTTAGCTGATAATCATCCACCCATTTAGCATATGTCACACAGTGCGCTAATCATCAATCACCTTTTAATGAACTGCACCGCATTTCCTGCACTGTTCAATCGCCATTTGTTTCAGAAAGCTCCTTTTATAATGACCATCATCTCTTTATTGTTTTGTAAATCATTCGGTTAGCGTGTGTGTCTGTGTATTGTGATTGTTCGTATGCAAGCCCAAGGAAAAGAGGCTTACCAAGTCTTGAGATTAATTAGACATTGTGGTCTTCCGATGTCCTCCAAAAAGGACGTCTTGTATCTCTATAGCTGTTTACCGAAAAAGAATAAGCAATTTGCCTCGCAAAAAAATGAGGTCTTATTGTTTCTCTCTCACCTAGACCGCACACTGGAGCAAAAACAATTAAGCATGATTGAATAATTACAGAGAGGGAGATGAGGAAGACAAAAAGAAAATTCAATCTTCATTCCTTTACCCATGTGCTGACATTTTTCTCTGGCCAAAGGTCAGATGGTAATAAAAAATGTCCGCTGACCTTCCGATGTGTCCAAAGGACCGTATGGCACCATAGTAATCGTATCCACTTTATGGCGTCCAGACCCATAGAGGAGCAACAGAGGCTTTTAAAAACCGAAATCCCCCTCCTCTCCACGCCAACCCATATGGCGCTCCTTCTATTTTATTTGCCTGCTCACTTCCTGATATATGAGTGGTATTAAACATGACACCTGTGCTGAATGAGTAGTCCTCCATGGTGATGTTTAACCAAAGTTTAACCACATTTCAGTTTATTCCCTGTTGTTGTTTATAGCAGATGTGAGGCTGAGATTACCTTGAGGTTCAAGCCCACCCAGGCGGAACAGCATCTCCACATTAGCCACGTCTTTCAGTCCAACCTAAACTCGGACCATCCAGCAACAATTATTAAGAAAAACGAAAAACAACGACCCTCAAGAGGTGTTCTTCTAAATCAGGAGGATAAAAATGTGTCATTTTTATAGTGGGATGAGTGTTTTGGGGGTTTTTATAAACGTGTTAATATTCTGTTTTGTTTAGGTAACAATACAGATTTTTAAATCCATATTTTTGTTCTTTTACAGGCGTTGTGGAACTATTGTGAAAGTGCATTAAAGACTGACACGGAAGAGAAGAAATTGCTAAACAAAGGTGTTATTTTTGTTTTCTTTTTGTGCAGAAAGTATTCTCTTAGCTTCATAAAATTAGGGTTGAACCGCCAATGTCACATGGACTATTTTAACGAAGTCCTTACTAACTTTCAGAGCCTTGAACATGTCAGTTGCATTGCTGTCTGTGCAGGGTTAGAATGATATTGGATTTCATCCAAAATATCTTAATTTGTGTTCTGAAGATGAACAGAGGTCTTACAGGTTTGGAATGACAGGAGGGTAAGTAATTAATGACAGAATTTTCATTTTTGGGTTAACTACACTAGCAGTCAAAAGTTTTTGAACAGATTTTTTATGTTTTTTTTTTTTTAAGAAGTCTCTATTGTTCACCAAACCTGCATTTATTTGATCCAAAGTACAGCAAAAACAGTAACATTTTGAACTAGGTTTCATGTTTAAAATAACTGTTTTCTATTTGAATATATTTTAAAATGTAATTTATTTCTGTAATTTCAAAGCTGAATTTTCTGTACTTTTTCTGATTTGCTGCTCAAAAAACATTTATTATTAAATTCATTTATTATTAAGTAGAAATCTTTATACTTTATAATAATCCAATATATAATATAATTATAATTTATATAATTTTTTTTTTTTTTTAGCAGCAAATCAGAATATTAATGATCAGAACAGAAATGATTTTCAGAAGGATCATGTGTCTGGAGTAATGATACTAAAAATTCAGCTTTGAAATCACATGAATAAATTACATTTTAAAATATATTCAAATAGGAAATATTTATTTTAAATAGTAAAAATATTTTACTGTTTTGCTGTACTGAATCAAATAATGCTTCGTGAGCAGAAGAGAACTCTTTAAAAAACATTAAAAATCTTACTGTTCAAAAACTTTTGAATGGTAGTGTATCTCTTTAAAATAATTTAATGTATTAAATGTCTTTATCAGCACTTCTGGACAATTTAAAGCATCCTTGCTAAATAAAAGTATTAATTTCTATAATTAATACTTGTAATACCCCATAAAAACAAACGAAACGAAAAATCACTGACTGATCTTTGGATCTTTCTATTCATTAAAGAACCCTGAAAAAAATCTACTCAGCTGTTTTTAACATAATAATTATATTAATAATAATAATAAATGTTTTTTTGTTTTTTAAGCAGCAAATCAGAATATTAGAATGATTTGTGAAGGATCATGTGACTGGAGTAATGATACTAAAAATTCAGCTTTGAAATCACAGGAATAAATTACATTTTAAAATATATTCAAATTGTTTTGAAATCTACTCAGCTGTTTTTAACATAATAATTATATTAATATTAATAATAATTATATAATATATAATATAATAATTATATAATAATTATATTAATAATAATAATAAATGTTTTTTTGTTTTTTTTTTAAGCAGCAAATCAGAATATTAGAATGATTTGTGAAGGATCATGTGACTGGAGTAATGATACTAAACATTCAGCTTTGAAATCACAGGAATAAATTACATTTTAAAATATATTCAAATTGTTTTAAATAGTAAAAATATTTCGAAATTTTACTCTTTTTGCTGTACTTTGAATCAAATAAATGCAGACTTGGAGAGCAGAAAATACTTCTTTTAAAAAACATTAAAAATCTTACAGTTCAAAAACTTTTGACTGGTAGTGTATCTCTTTAAAATGGTTTTAAATTTAGTTTCTAAAGTATATGTATTTTTAAGTCTACATTCATATTTAGTTTTCTCAATGTAAAAATAGTTCATACAGTATGTTAGTCTCCAAAAAAATGACATAACGTGTAGCAGAGACGGTATTGATTCTGACAGTGGTTGAGGCGCTTTCTTTGAACAGGAGACTGATGTAAGAAGCAGTGAATCTCCTGTGGAGAATCTGACACAGGTCTTCCCTGAGGCCTCTCTTGGATTTCCATGGGAACTCTAACTGTCAGAACCCTAAATCTGAAGCGCCTCAGTGCCACAGATGAGTTTCTCACATGCTGCTGTCAACAGAAATTCACCTTCACTCTCCACAATATCTCTACCATAGCCCTAACAAACTAGATCTTCCTCTGATATCAGCTGAATGCCTTAAAAATAAAATTCATTCTTGTCACACAGGCCCTCTTTTTTTTTTGAACACCCGAAGCTCTCTGCCAGATGCTTGCAGTTTCTAGTTTCATTGTCAAGAGTCTCAACATAAGGAGGGAATCACCTTTCCGTATACCTTCCGCCACGGCGATGCCACTGGGAATGACAGCTCTTCCACAATAGGCTTGATAATACTCAAAGAAAGCTATTGTTTTCAGGCTTCAGACAAGGCGTTCTATTACATGATGCATTGTGTCAGGATGCGTTGAAATGGGGCATGCCGCTTTAGGGTTTGCTTAGGCACCATGCCACGTTCTCAGTCTGCATCTTAAAAAGCAGTGCACGCTATCAATGTTATTCATTCATTCTCTCATCCTCTTGAAAAGCTTTTAAGGAGAAGGAAGCCAGTTTGGAAGACAGCCTGCCCGCACAATACTTGGAGGATTCCAGCTCGTCTTTGGAGGAAGGGTTCAGGGGCCGGCGTGGAGGGCTTCCGCTACGATTTTCAACCGCAGCAATGTAAGGTTCTCCATTTCCTTTTTACCAGCACCACGTTAACCTTTAATTAGCTCTGTGATTGGACCGTGGTAGATTCACTTGGATCAATGTAAAGAAGTCGGGAGGAATTCTAGAGGGGCCCAGTTGTGGTTACATAAGCTATTAGAAAGGCTCAGGTAATTAGAAAAGTAGCAGAATAAAGTGTTTTGTCAAAAGAATGTGATTTCTAATTGAATACATTGTCGAAATACATACAGTTTGTTTACATTTCGATCAGGGACTGGAAAATGCAGCCTCGGGTGAAGATGTCTGCGGGTTTTTCAGTCACTTTGAGCCGGTGAGTGCTTCTCCGGGATTGATTGATACCATCACTCATGGCAAAAGCAAAAAATACAAACTTTGGTAGCGTGAGAATAGCATTCCCGGAGCTGGATAAATCAAACGGAGACATGCGGATGACAGATAGACCTTGTGCAGCAGGCAGAAGCCGAATCAGAGGCATGAAACACGCACAAAACTGCTCTGACTCTGTCTTGCGTGGAGCTCTGTCTGTCCCCTGGGACAAGAGAGATGCGGCCCTTGGAGAGTGATTTCCCATACACACCAGTGGTGTGTGTCCATGTGGACCACACAGATAGCTAAAAAGCTTGGATGATTCTAAGGCTCCTTTCTAATGTGGTAGTATTTTTATTTTAGTGTAGATCACTGACTTTGCAGGTGTAACATTTTGTATTATTAAACACAAAATTCATCCACAAAATATAGTTAAAAATTGGCGTTGGTAGGATTTTTAAAAAGTCATTGAAAGAGATCTTTAATGCTCTCCAACTCTGCATTTATTTGACCAAAAACACATTAAAACAATAACATTGTTTAAAAATTATTACAGCGTGCAGTTTTCTATTTTAATATATTTTAAAATATTTTATTTCTGTGATGCAAAGCTGAATTTTCAGTGTCACATGATACTTCAGAAATCACTCTAATATGCTGATTTGGTGCTCAAGAAACATTTATTGTTATTATAAATGTTAAAAACACTTGTGCTGCTTAATATTTAGGTGAAAACAGAAAACAGAATTTTTCTGAATTTTTTTGATTGATAGAATGTTCAAAAGAACAGCATTTACTTGAAAATCTTTTTGTAATGTTTCAAATGTCTTTACTGCCACTTTTTATCAGTTTCTTGCAAGGCTTTTTCATGCAGCCACCACCACTGCTTCATAACATTTTTTTTGTTTTATTTTATTTTATTTTATTTTATATATATATTATTTTTTCATTTATTTTATGACTTTTATTTTTTAATTTTTGCATTTTATTTCATGCATTTTATTTTATTTTATGCATTTCATTTCATTTCATTTTTTGCATTTATATTTTATTTTAATTTACATTTTACATTTAATTTTTTATTTTATTTAATTGTTTGCATTAAATTTATTTTATTTTATGCATTTTATTTTATTTTATTGTATGCATTTTATTTTATGCATTTTATTTTTTTATTTTATTTTATGCATTTTATTTTTTAATTTATGCATTTTATTTTATGCATTTCATTTTATTTTATTTTATGAATTTAATTTTATTTTTTGCTATTTATTATAGTTTTTGCATTTTATTTTTTATTTTATTTCATGCCTTTTATTTTTTTTAATTTATGCAACTGATTTCATACATATCATTTTATTTCATTTTATGCATTTCATTTTATGCATTTTATTTTATTTTATGCATTTTACTTTTTATTTTATACATTTTAATTAATGCATTTCATTGTATTTTATTTTATACATATCATTATATTGCATTTCAATTTTATTTTATACATTTCACCTTTTTATTTTTTATTTTATTTAATTTTTGCATTTTATTTATTTTATTATTTATTTTTAACTTTTTCCATTTTATTTATTTTGTTATTTCTTTTTTTTCTTTTTTCTTTTTTTTTTTTTTAGTATTACAATGTAGTATTAAAGTCATGTATTAGTATTAAAGACATTGTAGTATTACAATGTCTTTACCGACACTTTTGATCAATTTCTTGCAATGCTTTTTCATGCAGCCACTGCTTCATAAAATGTCACATTTCACCCTCACAGAGAATGATTGCATTACATTATTCAGACCATTTAATTACAACACGGATAGGACATTTCAGCACACAGATGTCCACAGGTGTCTGCCAGGCCCGGCTGCTAGCCGTTTGTAATTTAAGTGTCACAGCATGTTTCCATTTCTGTTTAAATCAAATTAACCCAACATCTATTTATAGCTGCCTTCCTTTGTGAACATGCTGGTGGAATCCAAAAATCTAGTTGGTTGAGAAAAAGTCAGAAGAACATGAAATCTCCCCAAAAATGAAATTCTGTCATTAATTACTCACCCCCTTATGTCGCTCCAAACACATAAGACTTTCATTCATCTTCTGAACACAAATTAAGATATTTTTGATGAAATCCGAGAGCTTTTTGACCCTGCATAGACAGCAATGCAACTACCATGTTCAAGGACAAGAAAGGCATTAAGGACATTGTTAAAATAGTCCATGTGACATCAGTGGTTCAACCATAATTTTATGAAGCTATGAGAATTTTTCTGTGCATTTTTGGATGAACTTTTGTTTCTATGATCAGATTTACAAAGCTTTTATAGTCTGCAGTCAAACCTTGAATATTTCAGTTTGAGCTCAAACATTTCTTCCAAGACCATATTGCTGTTATAAATTAATACTGTTACTCTGTCAACAACTGTCTGATTTATTTATATTTCTAGCTCTCCTTAGGAATTTTAGTAGAAGCATCTGAGATCGATACTTAAATGAAACATAACTGGGAACTCCATTATGTCTCGTGAGCAATGAAAGAGCAGCCTTTGAGTGATAAAATGTTCCTCTGGGAAGGTCTACGATGGAAAATGAGAAGTATGATTGTAAATGGCATGCAGATTAAGACAG
Source organism: Labeo catla (assembly GCA_012976165.1). Taxonomy (NCBI): domain Eukaryota; kingdom Metazoa; phylum Chordata; class Actinopteri; order Cypriniformes; family Cyprinidae; genus Labeo; species Labeo catla. The sequence continues at coordinate 608,969 of VONZ01000388.1, forward strand.
AAAAAGAATGAAAGATGCTAATGTTGACCTCAATCCTCAAAACTACTACCGATGCCAGAATGTGCTATATCACTTCAAAGACTTATGCAGAAGTGCTTTCTCCAACAATTATCCCTCTCACTCAACGTCTATCTTTTGGTGTGATCATTGTTATTCCAGCACAGTCTTGGAATGCAATGGTTTGTGTGGATGAACGATTTTACTACTGATCAAAGTCTGCCAGAAACATCTGGGCCAGCATAGCAAAGCTGCCTCAATGGCAAATGGCTTTTGAGGATATGAAACAATATTTTCACTCTTCACATCATACTGTTTTATTCGTCTCTAAAGCACTTTGTTTGAATGCCTTCAAAATGCTCCTCCTTAACAGGAGGTAATGATTATTCCAAGCCAGAATTATATAAGGTGGGTTATACGTAAGAGCACCTATTCATTAAAATAGCCAAGCTCTTACACCTACGCTCACACGTTTTTTTCAGGCTTGTTTAATATTCTTAAGTTGTAGATAAACATTTGGCATAAGGAAGCTTTTCACTTCACTTGAGAAAGTAGCGCCTAATTCCGAACAAACAGACAGACATGTTCTCCCAGGTTGAGTTTCAAATGCTGACCTTTGACCTCTCGCTCTCGCTAACGTACAAGTAGACTGAGCACGTAAACGTGTAGCCACACATGGGCTGTTTGACTCCTGTGAAAGGCTAGTTTTCTGACAGCGTGTGTTTATTATAACAAGTGCTGGAATTCAGCCTAATGAAGGTTTTTATTATCTATAAATAAGGTCAGCCGGAGCCAAAGCGCAATGAGTGGAGCGTTTAAGAGAAAGGACAGCCAGTAGATGATTGACAAGAGCTGCTGGCATTTCTGACTGTTGTTGTAACGTCTCAAAGTGACGGTAAGATGACTGTTTTCTCTCACAGTTTACTTGGAGATTATCACAGAGTGTGATTGTGTATAGATTTTTGACAGTTTACTTGATTCATCAACTGTTGTCCATATGTTTGCATGACACATTGTTTGGCACGAATAGTGCTTTAAACATTAGAAAATCATCCCAATCAACCAAATAAAGAGACATGTATACAACAGTCGTATATATATTTATATGACAAAATAGCTCCATCAGTCCGAAAATCACATTTCAGCATTTTTGTGCATTTAAACCGTTTCCAGCAATGACTGTATAATTTTGAGATCCATCTTTTCACACTGAGGACAACTGAGGGACTCATATGCAACTATTACAAAAGCTTCAAATGCTCACTGATGCTCCAGAAGGAAAAACGATGCATTAAGAACCAGGGTGTGAAAACTTTTGAATAGAATGAAGATGTGTACATTTTTCTTATTTTGCCTAAATATCATATTTTTTCATTTAGTACTGCCCTTCAGAAGCTGCAGAAGACACTTACATGTTTCCCAAAAGACAAAATTAGGTAAATTTACCCTGAATCTTCAAATTCCAAAAGTTTTCATCCCCCGGCTCTTAATGCGTCGTGTTTCCTTCTGGAGCATCAGTGAGTGTTTGATCCTTCTGTAATAGTTGCATATGAGTCCCTCAGTTGTCCTCAGTGTGAAAAGATGGATCTCAAAATCATACAGTCTTTGTAGGAAAGGGTTTAAATACACAAAAATGCTGAAAAACCAACGAATTTGTAGGACCTGAACTATTTTTCAGGCAGTTTAACTGTTCAGGACAAACAAGGGACTAATAAGCAACTATCACTAAACAAAAAAAAAAAAAATCAAGTGTATATAAACTTTTGAACAGGGTCATTTTTATAAATTCAGCTATTATTTTCTCTTGTAGACTATATGTAAACTATATGTAAAAATCCATAATTTTAGGTATTGTTAGTGATATTTCACATAAACTATACATATAGTTTATGTGAAATATCACTAACAATACCTAAAATTATGGATTCAGAACATTTCCATAAAATGTCATATTTGGGCATACAAGTCTCCGAACAGCTTGTCCACCCTGTCATGCAAGCATATGGGCGACAGACGTACATCACATTAGAGCTTAACGTAATGGCTGGCTGTAGCCAAGTCTTTATAGAGGCATTGACTCAAGAGTCTTTTCTAGATAGATGAAATCTGGTGCGCAGCATTTTTCATTCTTCAAAGAGACTGTAGCAACACCAGCTTTAGTCCTCTAGTCATGAACACCAGGGAGTAACCATGCTGCCACACTGATATCCATTATAGTTGAGGAGAGAGATAGTTAGCACATGGGAGAAACGGAAAGGGAGAGTGAGAAGGCAACAGTGAGCCATAAAGTCTGATTTCAGCCACCTGTGCTCCTGTGCTCAGCTCATTCTTTCTGTGTGACACGCTGTGCGCAGATAATTTCGCTTATGCAAATGTTTTTTGTTAAAAGAAAATTATTGGGCATGCTTCGGAGAAATGAGCTGAAGAACAAAACGAGGGAGAGAAGAATGTGGAGAAGTTTAAATGAGAAAAAGTTGGATGAATTATTAAAGTCTTTTGCATATCCACCTTTTCCCCATTATGCTGAACCGTTGGTCTGGTAATTAAAGTCATGCACTGATGGGACTGGTGCGTTCTGTGCCGCCGTGTTCCTTTATTGCACTCTGTCATTTTGGCACGTTTGAGACAGGAAGGGGGCTGTGGAAGGAGACTGGAAAAATGAGCACAGGTCTAACGAAATCGAGGGTAGTAAATAACGTAGACCACCAGCGCTGGTGGGTTTCTTGATAAATGGGAATTGTTTTACTCTTGGTTCAGGAATAACATTGTCTGTGATGGTCATTTAGAAGCTTTATATAGTGGCTTAAAGGGATAGTTCACCCAAAAATGAAAATGACCCCATGATTTACTCACTCTCAAGCCATCGTAGGTGTGTATGACTTTATTCTTTCAGACAAATACAATTGGAGTGATATTAAAAAAAGGTTTATAATGGGAGTGAATCGGTGTGGAGATTTTGAAGTCCAATAAAGTTTCAAATATGGATATTTTTATTACACAAATGCATGAATTCTCTTCAGAAGGCCTTTATTAACCCCCCGGAGTCATGTGGAGTACTTTTTATGATGGATGGATGCACTTTATTGGGGTTCAAAATCTCAACACCCATTCACTGCCATTATAAAGCTTAGAAGAGCCAGAACATTTTTAATATAACTCTGATTGTATTCATCTGAAAGAGGACAGCCATATACACCTAGGATGGCTTGGGGTTGAATAAATCATGGGGTAATTTTCATTTTTGGGTGAACTATCCGTTAACCAGTCTAGAAAAGATTAACCAGCATTAAGTCATTTCAATGCAAGTTTTTGATTGCAGTGACTAGGCTGCTCGGTTTCCATTTCTGCGCCTTTATTCGGTGTAGCCCCACCTTTAAAATCTCATTGGTCCAAAATCTCCCTCCATTCTACATGAAATATCTTCTGATTGGTTTTGATTTTTCATAATGCAAAGTTTTTACTTTTAGTGTTAACTAAAGCAATAAGCCCAAGAAGCTGTGGTTTACAGTGAATTTCTAACAGCTAAGGGGCTTTGTTAGCTGTTATAAATTCACTGTAAACCACAGCTTTACAGGGCTTATTGCTTTTATAAAACGGTTATTCCATATATCTAGTAAGGTTTTACAAAAGTAAACAGAGCAAATAAAGTGCAATGATATTAATAAAAACATTATTCTTCCACCAAACAATGTAGTTCCTCAAAAACGGTTGTAGTTGCAAAAAAGTGGTTGCTGAGCAACACACAAACGTAAACAAAGGTGTGTGTTTGTAGAGTAATTTACAGCAGCTTCGAACACAGCTCAACCAATCAGAATCAAGGACCGGAACTATTTGTTTTATAAAGACAAATTACTTACAAATTACTAGCTTGAATCTTGTCACATCATGCCTGATGTGATCCATGTTTCTGAAACATGAGCATGAAAATTATCCATATCGTAAGCAAAAAATCTGAAAAAGTGATCAATAAAAATGTTTTTCAAACCCTCAGCTATAAAATCTGACTGAGAGGACTGTTACTCCAGGTTGAACATAGTTAAAACATGTTATTTCAAGCTAGTGTCATTATAAAAGGTTACCGTTAAACATGTAGGACATAACAATAGATGTTAGCCAGAAAGGTCTATTTAATATGTCTGCAAACCATCACTGTAAGACACCATGTCTTTAATGTATCACAGCTGCTGGGAATCAGTCCTCGCACACGACAGACAGTGACCTTGGTGTCTCATTAGTACGTTCATTCAGTGTTCTCGTTCAGTGTGCGCGATGATTAACAGTCCTGCTGGGGCCCTCCTGTCCATTGTGTCCAGCAGCCAAACTGCCTGAAGGATCTTAAAAACACCAGGGACAGTGAGATGAACCGTCCCAATGTGACACTAACACACCTGCAATGAGCAAATGTTTTATTCAAATAATGTACATGAAAATGACAATTCCATTATTTAATGAACCTTGCATTCCAAACCTGTATGACTTTTTTGCAACACAAAAAGACAGATTTTGTACTTTTGTACTATTATTAATAAACTATTAATAATAGTTAAAAATGATCCCGTTCAAATGTTTACTTACACTTGATACTTAATATTTGTTACCTAAATGATCCACAGCTGTGTGGGTTTTTTTTAATGTTAGTTGTTCATGAGTCCCTTGTTTGTACTGAACAGTTAAACTACCCACTTTTCTTCAGAAAAATCCTTCAGGTCCCCCAAATCCTTTGTTTTTTTAGCATTTTTGTGCACTTGAACCCTTTCCAACAATGACTGTATGATTTTGAGATCCATTTTTTTCACAACTGAGGGACTCAAATGCAACTATTACAGAAGGTTCAAATGCTCACTGATGCTTCAGAAGGAAATACAATACATTAAGAGCCGGGGGGTGAAAACTTTTGAAAAGAATGTCTAAATTTTTCTTATTTTGCCTAAATATCTTTTTTTTTCATTTAGTACTTCCTTTCAGAAGCTACAGAAGATACATGTTTCCCAGAAGAAAAAATAAGTTAAATTTACCCTGCTCTTCAAATTCCAAAAGTTTTCACCCCAACTCTTAATGCATAGTTTTTCCTTCTGGAGCATCAGTGAGCGTTTGAACCTTCTGTAATAGTTGCATATGAGTCCCTCAGTTGTCCTCAGTGTGAAAAGATGGATCTCAAATTCATACAGTCATTGTTGGAAAGCAGTGGTGGACGAAGTACACAATTTGAGTACTCGAGTAAAAGTACAGATACGTATAATAAAATATTACTCCAGTAAAAGTAAAAGTGCTCCTCTTTCAATTTTACTCGAGTGAAAGTACAAAAGTACCCAATTTTTTATGTACTTAAGTAAAAAAGTACTGATAGATTTATTTAGCAATTTTATATAGGCAGCACATATTTTTTATAATCCTACTGTTGTTGATATGGACTATGTTGACGAGAGTGATGTAGTAATATTCAATGTGAAGCTTACACAGCAATGTACCTGAGAGAAAACAGATTTGACCATCATATTTTCAACAGTAAGAAAAAAGTGTGAACAAGTAAAGCTTGTTTTGCATAACATCACAGTTATATATGACTTGAGAATAAGGACTGAAGTTAACAAGAACATTTTAAGGAAAATATAATTATATTATCATAATGATTTTTTCCTTTCAGATATTGCCCATGTAAAAACACCCCTGGCCAAATGCCCCCAGAGGGCATCACTTTCCACTTTGATAATTACTGTAGTTACCATGATCTGAGCATGACACCCTTTCTTTTTCCCTCGGATGTAATCTATCTAGGTGGTTGAATAAAAATATGTGGACTTTATATCTAAAAAATTATCTCAACTTAGCACCAGCAAGCAGCTAGACAGTTAGCATCAGCTAACAATATTTACTTATTTTCAGTATGGTTGAATAAACATTCATATCTGTCTACTCCAGCTGATCCAAACAATATAAAAATGTATACTGTTGCTAAAAAACAGACGTCACGTAGCGCTACATGCGTAGCATTTTAATAAAACTGCTAACGTTACATCAGCGAGGAATATTAATGTGCATGAGTTATTTTATTTAAGCTGTTATTTAAATTTTTCGTTTTTGAATTCAAGCATTTCAGTAGGCTTAAACAGATCACCTTTTACAGCAGATGTAATTCACAAACAACGGACAGCTTTGACCTAAATATGATTTTCAGTTATAATAATTAATCCTAAAATTCGACATTAGTAACTTACTTTTCGCAGCATCAGTCGCGCACGCGCACGCGCACACGCACACGCACAAGATCTCCCGGTTCTTACTTGTGAATTCAGTTGACTGGACACTCGCTCTAAACGGATCATTTGAATCAATGAGTTGTCGACTCGAGAACAGCTGCAATCGGATCATTCCAATTCGTGAATGAATTGTTTGGTGCGAGTGGCGAATCAGATTAACAGGTTCATTAAAAAGAATCAGTTTGTTCATGAATCAGACACCGCTTGTGCGTCTCAGAGCACGTGATATATTATAAGAGGTAACGATATGTTTATGAAATGTAGTGAAGTAAAAAGTACGATCTTACGCTTTGGAATGTAATGAAGTAAAAGTGAAAGTTACTCAAAATAAAACTACTCCAGTAAAGTACAAATACTTGAAAAATGTACTTAAGTACAGTAACGAATTACAACTACTTCGTTACTGCCCACCACTGTTGGAAAGGGTTCAAATACACAAAAATGCTGAAAAAACAAAATTCTGTGGGACCTGAAGGATTTTTCTGAAAAACAGGAGGCAGTTTAACTGACTATATGTAAACTCCTTTTATGTAAAATATTTAATTCAGGTCAGTACTAAATAAAAAAATAACAAGAATTTTGAAAGATCCCTCTTATTTTGGTAAAATAATTACCATTTTGCATTAAAGTGTAGAGAATGTAAGTGAATTTGATTTGACAAATTTATATATTTTTGGCCCTTCATAGTAAAAGTTTGGGCAGCACTGTTCTTGCATTGTATTTTCAGACCAAATATGTCATGTTAGTGACTTTGGAAAGCCGATATTATTCACCACATGACTTGCGCTGGTTTCAATCTGGCATGCAGACCTAAAACATCTGCTTGTTTTTTGATATTGAAATTCTTAAGCGAAAAAGCCTGCACAACATCTACACAATCGAGTTGAATTTCACATCCCAAATCAACATAAAGTACTTGCCCGACTGTAAAAGATCTACAGTTACGAAGATGAAAACAGATGTCTGCGTCAGCCAGACTTGAGATAAGAATTTGTTTCTTGTCTGTTTTTATTGATAGGAAATTCGAAAATTGCCTTATGTTTTTAAAACAGCAATAAATGTCAGAGAGGTTTGGAATTGAGTATGAGTGTTTTTCGATGTGCTGCAACTTCATTCATGACAAGCAGCATATTTTGTCCTGCCTACTTGTAAGTATTTGTATGATATTTTTCTGTTTTCATTCACATGTCTGTTGCTCTATGTGTCCTAGGCTCAACAACAGGTCATTTCCCAGGACGAGGCACAGGAGGAAGCAGCTTTGCTGTAACATAAACAGGATTATTTTAAATCAAATTTCACAGCACTCTGAAGCAGTGCTATGAAAGGCAGCTCTGCTTCAAAAGGGAGGGAGAACGAGAGCGATATTGAAAGAGTATGAGTGAAAAATGTACTTTTATCTCCACGCAGGAATATAGATGCGGCCCACTTTGCAAATTGACTTCGAAGGCCGCAGTTCTGCAGTTCACCCGCCCCTCACTTTGAGAAATATACAGCCGAAGTCCGATTCTGCAAGGATGCTTCGTGATTTACGACATGGAGGGATGTGTTCCCATCTGGGACTCCAGCCACTGCTGGACAGAAGATTTACGGGTGCAATGACACCACTGATTACTTTCGGACGCCGAGGAGAAATGGACACAGTTTGTTTTTCACCCCTTTCCGTCTTTAAGGCCTGGACTGAGTGCGGTTGAATCCCAAGGCTTACATTTGGGTCTCTGTCCCCGAGTTTCGCTTATGGACACACACAGGCTAACTTGGACGAGCTCAAGTCGATAAATCACATATGCAGACTGATGGGAAACCCATACCGTTTCTCCATCGACAAGAAACACAGAGACATTGTCGTGACCCCAGAAACCACACTTGCTCTAGGAGCCGTTCGACTCCATCCTTCTCGTTTTGACAAATTTGTGAGTCTTCCTGTGCGTTCTGAGGAGGCCAAACCGTGGACGCCCAGAGTTCAGCCAAACCCAATACAGTCTGAAAACAAATGCTAGAGTTCGACTGACCTCACACTGGACTAAATGGCTTGATAGCTTTGTAAATATGGCTTCTGACAAATGAATTTCCATTTTTTCATCTAACAACAACAAGAGCCCCAAATCCATTAAGCAAGAAAAATGCAAAATGAAAGACAATGCTGCCTAACACTCTAACTCAGTCAATAAATCAGCCAGAAACAATAAGTGGAAACCATAAATGCGGACTGGATTGAAGTCATTTTTCTTCACGTGGAAATTCTCAAGACATTTTCAATTTCATGCACAGCACAAAAACCATACTAAAGACATTTGTGTAATATAAGCAGGGAGGAACTCTTTTGATGATCGCGACAGGTCTGCGTTCCACCCAGCCCTGTGCAAACAATGTGCCTGCCTGTCTGTCTGCCTGCCATGCATCCTCAAAGGGACATGAAGTGTCTCATATACGTTTGACACAAAGAACGGGTTATGTGACATAAACCAGATGGACTCTTCAGTAGGACCCGACGTTGTGGTTTCTCAAAGACCGCAGACTTGCTTGATCGCTCCACCCAGGGCCTGCTTGCTGGCGACTCACTTTCATTCGTCTTCTCGCAAGTTTGGGTGAAAAGCTTTTGGGAAGCTCTGGAAGATTGATGATCCATGGCCAATTACTGGCTTAGCCCTTGAGTCTCACAAAGAAAGCATGGGCTCGGACGTAAACACATAGGACAAAGACGCGGAGGCTGGGAATACCTGTGGCTCCATAATATATAAGTGTTTTCCCTAAAACGTTGTCTGGAATATTCATCACTCTCAAGTGAAATCAAAATATTCTTCAAAGAATATATAAAAAACTTCAGATGTTAACAATATTCTGATTTGAGAGTGAGTGAAGCTTTCAATATCTATACCAATCTAGTCAATTTTAAAAGAAATGTGTACTTGTTCACCAAGGATGCATTAAATTGATTAAAAATTACTGTTTTTGTAATCGTAATATTACAAGACTGGCTGATTATATATGCACTATGTATATACAGTATCTCACAAAAGTGATAACAGCACTATGTCATTTAACCGTGCAAAGCCACATGTCCTCTTCATCATGTTCATGTTTTTGTCTGCTTGACAGGACCATACAAAGTTGTGTATCTTGTATTAGAGCAGTTAAAATTTGGTGCTTTGAGTACAATTCTCTCATACTGACCACTGGATGTTGAACAAGGCACCTCATGGCAAAGAACTCTCTGAAGATTTGAGAATTAAAATTGTTGCTCTCCACAAAGATGGCCTAGGCTATAAGAGGTTCAGTAACAACCTGAAACTGAGTTACAGTATTGTGGCCAGGGTCATACAGACGTTTTCCAAGACGGGTTTCATTCGGAATAGGCCTCGCAAGGGTCAATCAACGAAGCTGAGTGCTCGTTCTGTGCGTCAGGTGCAGAACCTGGCTTCAAAAAACAGATGCATAAGTGCTGCCAGCATTGCTTTAGAGGTTGCAGAAGTAGAAGGTCAGCTTGTCATTGCTCAGACCATACGCTGCACACTGCAACGAGTCGGTTTGCATTGGCATCATCCGTGAAGAAAGCCTCTTCTGAAGCTGGCTTACAAGAAAGCTTGCAAACAGTTTGCTGAAGACAACCTGACCAAGAGCATGGATTACTGGAACCATGTCCTATGGTCTGATGAGACTAAGATAAACTTGTTTGGCTCAGATGTTGTCCAGCATGTGTGGTGATGCTCTGGTGGAGAGTACCAAGAAAATTGTCTCTCCTACAGTCAAGCATGGTGGTGGTAGCATCGTGGTCTGGGGCTGCATGAGTTCTGCTGGTACTGGGGACTGTGGTTCATTAAGGGAAACATGGATTACATTATGTGCTGTACATTTCTGAAGCAGAACATGATGCCTTCCCTTCAGAAAGTGGGCCGATCGGCAGTTTTCCAACATGATAATGACCCCAAACACACCACCAAGATGACAATTGCCTTGCTGAGGAAGGTACAGGTGAAAGTGATCTGACCTGAACCCTATTGAGCACCTATGGGGCATCCTCAAGCGGAAGGTGGAGAAGCACCATGTGTCTAAGATCCAGCAGCTCCATGATGCCATTATAGAGGAACCTGTGCAGCTCTGGTGTATTCCATGCCCAGAATGATTAAGGCAGTGCTAGATAACAATGGTGCTAACACAAAATATTGACACTTTGGACATAGTTTTGACAAGTTCACTTAGGGTGTACTCAATTTTGTTGCCAGCTGTTTTGACAATAATGGCTGTATGTTGAGTTATTTTTAGGGGACAGTAAATATACACTGCTATACAAGCTGCACATTGACTACTCTAAAATATATCCAAGTTTCATTTCTATAGTATTGTCCCTTGAGAGGATATACTAAAATGATTGCTGAAATGTGAGGGGTGTACTCACTTTTGTAAAATACTGTATATATATATATTAGGGCTGTCAGTCGATTAAATTTTAAAATTCAATTAATTGCATGATGTGTCGATTAATTATCAATCGCAAAATAAATTTGACTTTGAAAATACCCACTAAAGATTATTTAAAGCTATTTTTGTGTTAAATGAGAAAGTGTCAAGTAGACATTACAAATTGTAGCTTGAGAAAGAAATATTTTATTTGATTCAACATCAAATTTATTGCACATAAACATTTAGGCTGCAACGGCCTAACAATGAAACATAAAAGAAGATCATTTGAGAAACATCTCAGTAGTTTTCGTTCATATAATGAAAGTCATGGTAACCAAAACAGCTTTGTTACCGAAAGTCTTCAAAATACTTCATTTTATGTTTCACTAAAGAAAGGTTTGAAAGGGCATGAGGGTGAGTTAATGACAGAATTAAAATATTTTTGGGTGAACTATCCCTTTAATATATATTTTTTATTATTACTATTATTATATTTTTTTTTTTATGAAATGATACTCTAAGAAACTAAATTTGCCAGCAGGTGGCGGTAAATGTCTTTATGAATCATTCAATCATTTGGTTCAATTCTTTGAAACGACTGATTCATTCAGGAATTAAGTAAATGGCTCTGTTTATGGATGGGCCTTTGAATCATTGATTCACACAATTCGTTCAAAACGCGGATTTATTCAAATACTAAAAACTGTTGGTCGGAGACACGCAACAATTTTGCTACGGTTTCAAAGGTAATATGTTCTATGCAAAATTGAGCAAAAACACATAATATTGTGTTTAAAATATAACACAATATCAACTTCTTATTTACTGAACTGTTGTATAAAATCACATTTAAGCTTGTGATAAATCGGGACAAAATCAGCGCTCGTGCCATATTGCTCTTGCTGCCCGTGTGATATTGTGTGATAGTATGTGATATATATAAATATGAGACAAAATACATACAGGGGCATTTTTTTGCACCAATATCTTGAACTTTAGGGCATATTTATCATCATATTTGTCAACAGTCATCTGTATGAAATAAAAGTATGAAATATATATATATATATTAAAAATCCACACTAATTTGGACTGACTTGAAGGTGAGAGGATGACAAATTTTATTTTTGGATGAACTATTCTTTTAACACTCCCTCTTTTTATCTACAGATGAGACTTCAAGACTATCTCTTAAAATAATCTCATTCCACAGCCTGATCCTGGTATTTCTGGATGGTGCCATCCCGAGTGAAGAAAGGAGGGGCCGGTGCATCTGACGCCCCGTGGTTGACGAGCACCAGGGCGCCAGGCGAAAGCTTGTTAGACAAACTCTGACAACAAGACGCTGCCCTTGAAAATCAATTATAAACACAGGAGCTTCTCTGCATCTGTTTCTGCTCGCAGTTTTGTGCGGCTGTCTGTCTTGGATTTCGGTTTTATCCTCCCTCTCTTTGGGCAGCTTCCACGGCGGTTCAAACGGCCATCCCTGAAGGATTAGTGCGAGTTTTTAAACCCACAGGGACAGAGTGTGTAAATCATGAATGGGTGAGCAAGAGTGATGACAGGTCATGGCACCCGCTGCTTATGGGGATGAGCAGTTTATGGGAGCAGTTGGGGTGTTTTTCATTGCATCTGCTTAGCCCGGCCTCCTGTTCCCAACAAGTAAACAATCATAAAAAATGACTTTGACTGGTTAAAAAGGGGTGCAGACAAGTTTGCGCAGAGAAGTTATGGGTTCCCACTCTTTTAAGGGTCCTTTGATGGCCCTTTAGGGCTTGGATTACACTACCTGGGGCCCGTGGTTACTCACAATTGGTTCAGCATGTCACCATTCAGTTGCTCCAAAAAATACCTGTGCTGATTAACAAATAAGAGTGAGTTTAGGTCAAAACTATGTAATTAAAATTTTTAGTTAACCCAGGGAGGGTCCACCTATATGGAGGACGAGAAATGACTTAAGTATAATTAAATAAGTACTACTATATACATATACATATAAATGTAGAAATACATAAATAAATGAATAGATATAAATATACCTCATTTCTAGCTACAGTAATTGTTCACATATCTTCCAAACCCATTTTTAGAATCGATAGAGGACAAAAGGAATAATGTAAGTTGGGTTTAGTCAAATATGATGGCTTAAGATGTATCAAGTCTGATGTCAATGACATCAAATGGTTTCTTGTGCCTTGTCATTGCGGTCAAACCTGGTGTAAAACATCTTGACATACTATATTTGTGTCAACATTACTACTTTTCTATGCTTTATGCTGTGCTGTTGTTAACTAAAACTGAAACTTAAAAATCAATTTTAAGTAAAGCTGAAATAAAATCTAAATACTAGATTAAAAAAAAACTTAAACTTAAGAAACTTTAACTAGCAACTAAGAAACAAATTCTACAACTATAACAGAAACAAAAATAAATACAAGTTGAGAACTTAAAATAAATAAAACACACACATACACACACACACATAATATATATATATGTTCAGATGCAAAACCAGCTAAAAGCCATTTCGGTCAAAAATGAGATAATGATACTGGGTGAATGCTCCTGACACACACACACACACACACACATATATATATATATATATATGTGTGTGTGTGTGTAAAAACAAACCTTTATATTGAAAGTGATTAATCATGATTATTCGATTTGACACATGCTCTTTATAGTTATTATAAGGCATATTGTAAGAAATAGTTGTCTGTGTGTGTATGTGACCCTGGACCACAAAACCTTAAGTAGCACACGTATATTTGTAGCAATAGCCAACAATACATTGAATGGGTCAAAATGTTCAATTTTTCTTTTATGCCAAAATCATTAGGATATTAAGTAAAGATCATGATGCATGAAGATATTTTGTCAATTTCCTACCGTAAATATATCAAAACTTAATTTTTGATTAGCAATATGCATTGCTAAGAACTTCATTTGGACAACTTTAAAGGCAATTTTCTCTATATTTAGATTTTTTGTACCCTCAGATTCCAGATCTCGGCCAAATATTGTCCTATCCTAACAAAGCATACATCCATGGAAAGCTTATTTATTCAACATACAGATGATGTACTGATTTAACAATTTTAAAAAAATGACCCTTATGACTGGTTTTGTGGTCCATGGTCCGGAAGGAAAAACAAAGAATTAAGAGTCAGGGGTGTAAACTTTTGAACATGTGTACAATGAAGATTTGTACATTGTTCTTATTTACAAGATTAGAAGATACTTACATGTTTCCCAGAAGACAAAATAAGTTAAATTTACCAAATTCCAAAAGTTTTCACACCCTGGCTCTTGATGCATCATGTTTCATTCTGAAGCATCAGTGAGTGTTTGAACCTTCTGTAATAGTTGCATATGAGTCCCTCAGTTGTCCTCAGTGTGAAAAGATGGATCTCAAAATCATACAGTCATTGTTGGAAAGGGTTCAAATACACAAAAATGCTAAAAAAAAAAACAAAGAATCTGGGGGACCTGAAGGATTTTTCTAAAGAAGAGCAAGCAGCTTAACTGTTCAGGACAAACAATGGACTCACTAATGGATCACTAAACAAAAGCAAAAACAGCTGTGGATCATTCAGGTAACAACACAGTATTAGGAAGGAAAGGAAAGGACATGACGTGACATGTGGCCAAGTATGGTGACCCATACTCGGAATCTGCGCTCTGCATTTAACCCATCCAAGTACACACACACAGTAGTGAGAAGTGATCAAACACACACACACACACACCGTGAACACACACCCAGAGCAGTGGGCAGCCATATTGCTATCGCTGCAGCATCCTGGGAGCAGTTGGGGGATCGTGCCTTGCTCAAGGGACTCACCTCAGTTGTGGTATTGAGGGTGGAGAGAGCACTGGATATTTACTCCCACCACCTTCAATCCCTGCCAGACCTGGGACTCAAACCTGCAACCTTTCGGTTACAAGCCTGACTCCCTAACCATTAGGTCACGGCTGCCCATTTTAAACTTTTGAACGGGGTGATTTTTATCATTTATCATTTTATGTTCTCTTGTGGACTATATTTAAATGTCTTTTATATGAAATATATTATTCAGGCCAGTACTACATAAAAAATAACATGCATTTTGTATGATCCCTCTTATTTTGGTAAAATAAGTAACATTTTGCAGATTCTGCTATGTTTATGTAAACTTTTGACTTATATAACTATATATGCTCCAACATACGCAAAAGTCGCTTTGCAAATAAAATCTTGAGCACCATTTTAAGTCATATTGTATATATCTGTTCCATCAATGCATGACCCTGACAGAACTCCTGTATATTTCAGTCACAGTCCCTTTGTTCATCCGTCTTCTTTTCTCTCTCCTTGTCCTGAAAGAATGCTTACAGTCTATCTCAAGATGCTTCATTATGACATGATGAAAGACCACCACAGTGGATGAGACCTCTGTCTGTGTGCTCTGAAAAGCGCCGTGTGTTAAGCAGATCCATCCAATCAGGCTGCATTGTTCTGAAGCCTCAGGCCATCTGCCTCTCAGGTTGGTCAAAGCTGAAAACTTTGTGCTGAGCAGGATGTGGAGGCATGTCTAGTTTTATGACCTGTCTATATCTATAGTCTTTACTCTGTGGAGCATCTAATTCAATTATCACACACCTCTATATGACAATAGTCATTGTAGGTGTCTATTCTATAGGCTGAGGGCGGCACTTAGAAGAAGCCTAGAAGAACAAAGAGTGTGAGCATTCTCGATTAGCATCCTTGGTTACAAATGACACTTGAGGATATAATGCATTACCACATGTTTACCATACTGTCTTACCATACTGTGAAGGCCATTCAGTCAACTCGAGTTTAACATATTTTTTACATAAATTCTGGAGTCTCTTCTCATAAATGATGAATATTTCTTGCTGATAATGTGCAAGCGTCCCATCAGATTTGTCACTATGGAAATCTATTATAATAAACAAACAATTTCCTGATCTTATTTTCTCATCCTCATTTTTCCATTCAATGCATTGTCAACAAGCACACAAATTATGTTATTCTTGGGGAATCAGATTACATGAATTGCTGCAAATCGTGGAGCAAAACAACAATGAACCCGAATGACATTGAATCTTTTCTGTATTTTATCATTAAAGGTCAAACAAGTTTAGCACAGATATACTCATCTGATATTTTTGAATGCTTTTTAAAAATTATTTTATTTATAATAAAAAGAACCTAAAAAAAAAGCCTTTAAAGAACCTTTAAAAGTACATTTTAAAGTACTTTTTTTAAAAAGTATTGTAAAATTATTTTTTAAATATAGTATATGTAAAGGCACATCAATCCAATCCTGACTATTTTATATACTTCTATTTTTTCACTTTTATATTTAATTTAATTAAATGTATATATGTAGTGTGTGTGTGTCTATCTATCTATCTATCTATCTATCTATCTATCTATCTATCTGTCTATCTATCTATCTATCTTTCTCTTTCCCCTTCTCTCTCTCTCTCTCTCTCTATTCTTTTTTTAATTTTTTTATTTAAGAGTTAGTTAGCCAAACTAAAAAAAAAAAAATCAGCAGGACTTATATACTTATATATATATATATATATATATATATATATATATATATATTGTATTTTTAATGTACGTTTTAGTTAACCAATCAAATGAATGAATGAATAAATAAATAAATTAATTAATTAATTCATTCATTCATTCATTAATAAATCAGCAGGACTTTTTAAAAAGTATTTTAAAATTATTTATGTAAAGACACACCATATATACTTCACCATATATACATTTTATACACTTCTATTTTTTCACTTTTGTGAAATATATATTCCATATATTATATATATATATATATTCTTTTTGATCATTTTTTTATTTAAGAGTTAGTTAGCCAAATTAGCCAAAATCAGCAGGACTTTTACATATTTATATTTTCTTTTTTGTATTTTTTAATGTACGTTTTAGTTAACCAATCAAGTGAATAAATGAATAAATTAATTAATTAATTATTTAATAAATCAGCAGGACTTTTATAAGTATTTTAAAATTATTTTTGTAAAGACACCATATATACCATTTCATACACTTATATTTTTTCACTTTTGTAATTAAATGTGTGTGTATATATATATATATACATACATATATTTTATTATTTGCGTTTTAGTTAACCAATTAAAAATAAAATAAAATCAGCAGGACTTTTTTTTTTTTTGAGGTATCATGCTTTGTAGCCCAAGATTACAATGCTTCAAAAAATGCTTTACAAAAAAAAAAGAACATGTACACACAAACCAACTGTACAGTGCTGCAGGTTTATTTATTCTTTTGATTTCAAGTCTACCAACACAATAGCTTGCAGCTCAAATCAAACCACTCTCAAAAAAGTTCACAGGGTCAAAGCTGCAATCCCGTCTTGTTGCACAACTCCTGTCTGTGGGAGCTGAATAGAGTTTATGATCTGTGGCTGTTAGAACATACCGCTGGGCATTGCTGACATTCATCAGAGCCGAATCTGGATATGGGGGTGAGATTAGATCATGTAATCTGCTAGGAGAGGATGGGAGGGCTGGCCAGGAAGCGGCCTTAATGAATGAGATGAATCAGGGAAATGGCTTTGGATGGCGGGTTTCAACCATCAGGCCTGGAGTGCTGGAGGAAGATGTTCAAGATCATCAAGAAACGTCTGTGTGTAGCCGATTTACTGATAAAATGAAAACTGATCTTCTTAGGAGAACTTCAATAGATATCAATATCTCTATTGCTTTTACAAAGTAGGTTTGAATAATTTCTTTTTATACTGGGTTATCAGATGTTGCAAACTGTGTTGGGAAATTATGAATCACAAATGAGGCATGCAATAAGATAACAGACCATTGCAGGTCTTGGCAGCCCATCCATTGTGATGATATAAATAGATTAGAATAATACAAATCTACCAAATCAGACAAGGTCACCGCTGCTGGCAAATAACTTCTAATAATTCTTAAACTGTTGTTCTTTACAAGGCTTAACAGATATTTATTATTTTTAAAGCATTATTATTATTTTTATTTTTTATTATTAATAACAGTTCACACCGCTTTTTAGAATTGTCAGAATACCTCTAAACCAACTTTGCTTCATGCGCCTGCTCGCGCGTTACAACGGGACACACGTCACAGGAAACACTTCCCTTGTGAAAGCGAGGTCAAGATGGCGCGCTGCAGCATGTGAAGGGGACTCGGCGGTAGCCGGTCGTTCGCTTGAGGAACATGTATAAAACATCATGTAGTAGACTGACGGGAGTCTGGAAATGCCTTCCACGCGATGGTATTCATAACTATATTATGTTAATGAAGCGTATGTGAGCTTTCGCTCTTTCCGGTGTGGTGTTTTAAAAGAATGCTAGCCGGTTAGCCTAGCCACCGAAGCGCTACTGCAGCAGAATGACCTTAAAGTATCAACACAGTTACATGACGTGAGCCTATTTTAAAAGGATTCCCAGTAACTTCATGCACTGACATAGATATATAAGTATTTTTCTGCTGTGCTCTGCATATTTTGCATGTGGCAAGTCAACATTTGACGTACATTGCCGCTTTTTTTTTTTTTTTAGTTATTTAACTATATAAGCTTTGTGTGTGTATGTATGTATATAGAGAGAGATGGGGAGAGAATTTATTATTGCTTGTGTTTGTATATATGTGCTGAGAATCAAATTTAAATTTATATTTGAAAAACCGCTGTATTGTGTCATAATGGGTGTTGCAAGTGTCAGATTTGATATGGTGCCATGTGTTGTTTGGCATGACGTCACTGGGAGATTGTTAGGTAAAATGAGTGGATTTGACCTAGTGATAGACTTCAGTGATCATGCAGGTGATAAACATATAGCATACACTACCAGTCAAAAGTTTTTCAACAGTAAGATATTTAATGAATTTGAAGAAGTCTTCTACTCACCAAGCCTGCATTTATTTGATCCAAAGTACAGAAAAAAACTGTACAGTTGTGATGTATTTTTGCTATTTAAAATAACTGTTTTCTGTTTGAATATATTTTAAAATGTAATTTATTTCTGTGATCTTAAAGCCGAATTTTTAGCATCATTACTCACATGATCCTTCAGAAATAATTCTAATATTGTGATTTGCTGCTCAAAAAATTAATTAAATGTTGAAAACAGCTGAGTAGAATTTTTTTTCAGGTTTCTTTGGTGAATAGAAAGTTCATAAGAACAGCATTTATCTGAAATAAAAATCTTTTGTAACATTATTAATGTTTTTATTATCACTTTGGATCAATTTAAAGCATCCTTGCTAAATGAAAGTGTTAATTTCTATAATTTCTTTCCATTATGTGACACTAAAGACCAGAGTAATCATGCTGAAAATTTAGCTTTGATCACATGAATAAATTACAAATATAAGAATGATTCAAATAGAATAATATAAAACACATTCAAATAGAAAAGAGTTATTTTTAATAGTAAAAATATTTCAAAATTGTACTGTTTTTGCTGTACTTTAGATTAAATGAATGCAGGCTTGGTGAGCAGAAGAGAAAAAACTGTTACTACTTATTACTATATGATATTTTACTGTTAAAAAAACTTTTGACTGTATCTTATAAAGTGGTTAATCTAAAAAGGCAATAGGAAAAACATTTTAAAAATAACTCAAATTTTTGCTATGTTATACACAATTGTATTGGTAAAAGACAATTCAAGCTTTGTGAACACTGTAAACAGGTTTGATATTTTTGCATAATGTGGCAGCTCTTTTTTCTTTTATATTATATATGTTTTGTTGTTTTTTCTTTTCTGTTTTTCTTATATTTTAATCAACATTTCTCATTGTGTCCCTGTTGTTCTTATATATGGCATTGAAAAAATTATATTAAGTAATGACGTCTCTTGTTGAAGGTTTGCTTGGTGTTGGTGTGCAGCTGAAGCTCATTTCAAATGCGTCTAGGAGTCACATGAGTGCCAGGAGTCTCATTCAGCTCTGCAGGAAAAATCAAGCAGAATGGATCACTTTCCAGCATCTCTGCTTTCTGAAGAGACAGGTATAAGTGCTGCCTTTATGGATGCATAACCGGCAATACACTAACTGTGGCAATTCAGCTCTAAAATGATCTATTTATAGACATTATTGATATTTATAATTATCATCTAGTCTTTTTTTTTGAGCCAACTCTCAATTTTATATGCAATATTAGTTTCCTTTTAAATTATTGCAAATTAAATTAGCCATATGCAAATTCCCTGCATTCCAGTTAACTGATTAAATTGAAATCCATCTTCTCACAGTATGTGATGAGCAGCAGCGGTCTCTGCCAGAGAGCGATACCCAAGCAAGAGTCTGTTGCTGCGGTGTTGGATGAGCGAGATGATTCGGTGGTCAGTCAGGTTCACAAGATCCCAGCCTTAAAGCCTGAACCAGCAACTGAGGTGCCGCCATGTGACCCGGCTGAGCCAGAAGCGGCCAGGGCAGCCCGACTAGAGGCCCGGCAGTGGAAAGAGCTGAAAGTTGAGTACAGTGATTTACCAGGGATTTACGCAAGACTCGCCAAACTTAAATTAACAGGTATGATACGTGTTATGTGTTTCGTATGAATGAAAGTTACATTGCAATAAGATACATATTGTTGGTTGATGCAGTAATCAAAGCTAAACTGTTCATGGAAAGTTAAATGTGATGCTTAATCTAAAAAAAAAACACAGAGTAATGATTAAGTTTAATTGCTTTCTTATGGTTAATCATGTAATCAGTTTAAAAAATTAGTCTTAGGCCATTATGTATTTTGACTGTTTTCATCCTTTAAATTTTTTTTTTTTTTTTTTTTTAACCTTTTCCAAAAGGATAATATATGTAGTTAAGTAGCCTTACACTTATGTGTTCTGCATAATTAAAGGAACACTCCACTTTTTTTGAAAGTAAGCTAATTTTCCAACTCCCTTAGAGTTAAACAGTTGAGTTTTACCGTTTTCAGATCCATTCAGCCGATCTCCAGGTCTGGCGGTAGCACTTTTAGCATAGCTTAGCATAGATCATTGAATCCGATTAGACCGTTAGCATCTCGCTCAAAAATGACCATATATAATGATGATATTTTTCCTATTTACAACTTGACTCTTCTGTAGTTACATTGTGTACAAAGACAGACGAAAATGAAAAGTTGCGATTTTCTAGGTCGATATGGCTTGGAACTATACTCTCATTTCGGCGTAATAATCAAGGAACTTTGCTGCCGTACCATGGGTGCAGGAGGCGCAATGATATTATGCAGCCGTCAACTCTGCATCTACACAAGCTTAGTGCCGGTCACTTGCAAGCGCTGTGTGATATCATTGCGCCTGCTGCACCCATGGTACGGCAGCAAAGTTCCTTGATTATTACACCGGGATGAAAGTATATTTCCTAGCCATATCAGCCTAGAAAATCACAACTGTTCCTGTTCTGTCAGTCTTAGTCCACAATGTAACTACAGAAGAGGCAAGTTTTAAATAGGAAAAATATTGTCGTTATATATGGTCATTTTTGAGCGAGATGCTAACGGTCTAATCGGATTCAATGATATATGCTAAGCTATGCTAAAAGTGCTTCCGCCAGTCCCGGAGATCGGCTGAATGGATTGAAAACGGTAAAACTCAACTGTTTAACTGTAGAGGAGTTGGACAATGAGCCTACTTTCAAAAAAAGTGGAGTGTTCCTTTAACTTGCATAATATTTTGGAAGTTATACTTCTGACAACTTTTACTGATATGATAGCAAAACATTTTTCAATGTCTGATAGCCTAATGACATTCTTCAGACTCTTCCTAGATTGATTCTTAATTATTAGTTAGAAGGTGTTGTTGAATTGTTGCATTTTTTTTTTTATTAGATTACTAATTTTTTTTTTTTCATGTTTTAATCTGTTATTTTATCACTTTATTTATTATTTTTTCAAACATTTTTGTAGAAACTGAAGTTGCATTTTGACCTAAATCGATAAACCGTTTTGTAACCTTGCTCTTTCTTTGTGTCCGTAGCTCTTGTGGTTACTACAGCAGCTGCTGGCTATGCCATGGCTCCAGTGCCCTTTGACCCTGTCATTTTTTTGATGGCCTCCTTCGGAACGTTTCTCTCTTCCTGTACAGCCAATTCCATCAATCAGGTCAGTCACCCCTTGCACATTCATAAAATAACTTCACACTCAGCAGAACGTGACTGAACCAAACACATCATATGAAGCCAAGTGACCTGACATTCAGCTGGAACAAGCTAGCAAGTGTTAGACCACTTCATTGCCTGCACATTTGTGTGTGTGTGTGTGTGTGGGTGTATTAAAAGCTGTCCATGTCTGATGTTGTGAAACTTTAGATCTGAATAGTATTTTTTTTTTTTTTTAGATCTGAGATCACTGGCACCTGCTGAGGAAGTTTTATGTTAATGTTATCTGTGTCACTCTCAGAATAAGATATTCAGGTTAAAAATAATTTTTGAATTATTTTTCCTGTTTGAGTGAAATGTGAGGTGGGCATTTCTTGAGATTCAGGTTTAATCAGTTTGACCCAATTGCAAAGTCTAATGTAAATAAATCAGTAATTTCTGAAATCAGCCTAATATTTTTTCACACTAATATAAATGTTTGCATTGTAGTGTTTACCATGGTTTATTATCCATGATTGCAAAAGTAGGCATCTGACATCTAAAAAATGTGATGACCAGAGTTTGGCTTGATTTGTTGATGCAGGCCCACGGCAGACCACACAAATCCAGTTGTAGATGCTTATAAACGTATTACCCGCTAGTTTTGGTACTTAACCTTAACCTCGAAGCATTCCAGCCAGAGTAATTGCCTACTTGGCGGTCTGTTGATTTTTCTATTGTTTTGCCTGTGTACAGCTAGATGGATGAAGTCTCATTGCAGCGTTGGCTTGACTTCAGTGGGTCTTGCAATGCCCAGCAGAGTTTCATTGTGTGTTACCTAAACACGGGACACAAGCACTCGATATGGGCTCTCACGGTGCACTTTGTCGTTAGTTTAGAGAGAAAGAAAAGAAATCAGCGCTTAAGTGAGCCAATTGTAGTCTCTTTTGCATTCCACTCCTGCTGTGTGTCTAAAAAAATACATTAGGCCAGATTAGCTGTGCCGTTGTGATGTTTTTCAGATGAAAGCGTTTGCCGAGCTAGAATGAGAAAAAACAGAGACCGAGAGACGCAGGTTGCATACGCTCTGGTTTGCTCCATCTGTAATCAGCTTTGTGCTCCAAGCGAAGCACGTTCTGTGCAGTAAGGCTCTTTGTGACTCAAGAGTATTAGCCAAATTGAAGACTGTTACATCAACTTATTTTAACGCCTGTGGCTCCTTGACCAAAACCCAGACATGGCCTGTAATTTGTTGAAGGTCGAGCCCTGATGGCAGAGTTCACCTGCTGACCTGTTTTTAAGAGGAAGATCCTGCACTTGGACCTTCTTACTCCTTAGTGGCATCTCTACAGTGCATTTACTCATTGCATTGTTCTATTTGCACGACCTCAATGTGTCCAAACATTGCTGGTGGCCTAGTGCAGTAACGAACAAGCAAATATTTGCTCCTTAGGTTGGGCATATAGTAAATATCATGAACCTTTTTCTGTGATGTGCCTACGTTGTATAGGTTTTGGTTCACATGTTTCTGACTAGATTTTTCCACTTGAACCTGATATGTTTGATCACAAGTACAGTAAAATATTGACATTATTACATTTTAAGATAACTATTTCTGTTTTAATAGAGGTTTAATTATAATTTCTGCCTATTATGGAAAAGCTGAATTTTTAGCAGCCATTCCAGTTTTCAGTGTCACCCTATCCTTCAGAAAGCATTTTAATATAGGCATCGACCGATTATCGACGCCAGTATTAAACATTTTTATGGTTATCGGATCAGTCATTTTAAAAACGATTTGCCAATTAAAATAATATTAAAAAGCATTTAAAGAGTCTTTGGCAGAGCTCTTGTTATTCCTAATTTTAACATTAATTTTCATTTTTACACCAGACATGTATATCGGTTTAAAATATCGGTTATCAGTTTATTGACATTGGCCCTGAAAAACACATATAATTTGACCCCCTATTTTAATATGATGACATGGAGCTCAGGGAACATTTCTTATTATCAATGTTGAAACCATTTGTGCTGCTTAGTATTTTTTTGGAAACTTTTTTTTTTTCAGTTTTCTTTGTTAAATTGAATCTTCTAATGAATGGCATCTATTCTTTGTTGTTGTAATGTAACAAAGTCAGTCTTTACTGTCACTTTTGATCAGTTTAATGCATCTTTTTTGAATAAAAGTATTCATTAAAAAAATATATTACTGACACCAGTTGGTTTTGACTGATTATCGGCACTGATATTAAGAATTTTTATAGTTATCTGTAATTTTCGAAACCGATTTGCTGATAAAATAATTTAAAAGCATTTAAAGAAAGTTTTTGTCAGAGCCCTTGTTATTCTTATTTTGCCATTAACATTTTTACACCAGATAATAGATATATATATATATATATATATAAATATATATATATATATCGGTTCAAAATATCAGTTATCGTTTACTTGATCTGTAATAATCGGTATCAGCATCGGCCCTGAAAAACACATATCAGTTGACCCCTAGACACCAACCTTTTAAACTTAGTATATTTTATACTAAGTATATTTATGTATATTTTTATATATATTTTATATAGTATATTTTAAACTTAGTATATTTTATATAAACTTAGTATATTTTATCAATGCTTAAAAGGTATCAACGCTGTTGAATAGCATTTTTAATAACAAACTGTGCACATTTTAATTGATGCTGAATTAGTAATTCATAATGAGTTAAAAACAGGGGGAAGAACGTGGATAGGCATGAAAGCTTTTAAAGAGATCTTACAGCGAGGAAGCCAACTTATTCTCATATCATTTTGGAAGTTATAGAGATAGAGAAAAGGTTGATTAGCTATAATTGACATCTTTGCGCAGTTTAAAATCAGGACTCAACTGATCTTTATGTGTGTTTAACAATGAAACGGATACAAGGTCTAAGAGGCTGAGGTAACGGCCGAACACGGCACGAGTGAAGGCGGACAGATGGGCGCTCTGTAAATTTGTTGCGTTTGATGTGCTGTCTTTGAAGTTCTAATTGAGCAGGAACAGTAAGGAGGGATGGAGTACTTAGAACAGGTCCATCAATCACGTGTGCTTTTATATGCCCAAAAGCATGTTAAAACACAGGTATCAGATGTTGGTTTTATTATTTAAGTGGAGCTTGGATATTTCTAATGCATACTTCGGTTTACTTCGCTCTTTACTGTCTAGATGTCCTTGTGACTTGTGCAAGTGTTTCTGAAGGTTCAGTCTGGGACTAATAGGCTTTCTGTGGCTTCAGAAGACATTTAATCCATGGACCGTAGAGCTGGCTTTCTTGTGGCAAGCGGTTGGCATTTGCACGGAGTCTTCACTCCACACGTTACAGTATGGAAAGAGCCTGTGTCTGGCCTCTCTGTCTCGCCTCCTACTCAGAGTTGTAGCTTGGTTTTGCGTGGTGGATGTGTACACATTTAACCGCAGCCGTAGTAGTGCGTCATAGTAGCCAGCAGGGGTGTGTGGTATGACCAAAATCAAATGAAATATGACTGTAACTGAATATATCTTGTATATCTTATAAGTTTTTTTTTGCTGGATTTTTAAAAGAGTTGGTCTAATAGCCATACATGGTAATGTTGAGTTTTGGATGAACAGGTGATTAAAATTTAATCATAAAATAAAAATTTAATAAAATTTTAATTTTATTTTTATATATTATATTAAATTATATTATATTATATTTTAACAAAGTCAAAAACAAGACACAAAACTGTAAAAAAAAAAAAAAAAAAGAGATAAAAAATCTATATTTCTTTAGTTCCATGCCATTTCCTTTCTTGTTTTGTTTTTGATGCATCTGACTTTGCATTTTCTTAATATTTGCTTAATATTATTATATATTACTTAGTGTTTTACTGTTACTTTTGCACTTCAACACATTTAAATTCATCCGTTTTATTTATTATGGGTCAAACATATTGACGGTTTAGCAGCACTTCTGCCAGCTGACGCATTTATACTGCCCAAAAATCATATACAAAAACCCTGTAAATCTGATTGACACCAAAGTCTTGTTTAAATTGAAGAGAAAACACTGGTAAAATCTCACATTGTATGTGCTTTGGATAAAAGCATCTGCCATCAGAAATAAATTGCATTTGTAAAGTATTGCAGAATTTATTGTTGTATTTGTAAGTGTGGTTTAAATTAAAGTGTTGGATGTAAATTACACTGGCTACCTGATGGCAGATTTGTTTACACTGTGCAAATACAGTGCAACAGAATAACAGAGACATTGTATACAGTCTCTTTGTTCCTGAAGCCTTGAGCGCTTTTTGAAGTCTTAGAGCTCTGTATGCATGCAGAAACTGTGACGTGATTGTTATCGTATCTGATAGCAGCTTGTACAAAGATGAATTCCTACATGCGTATACCCTATTGACACTCTTTTGCGTTACACACGACTAACAAAAGCCATTCTGATTGCATTGCATTTATTTGGGATGCCGTCTATGTGATGAATGCTGTTTTTTTTGGGGGTTTTTTGGTGAAGACCTGCTTGTTGTTTTTCTGAGTAGCTGGTAACAAGTCACGTGCCGTGTGGTTATTGTAGTAACTCTCTGATCTCATTCTTCTAGTCCTGACTCATCTTGTGTAATGTGACAGGTCTAGGGCACACCCATACCTGGCGGTAACTGATCTCTGCTCTTAACTCATCCTTTAGGTTTTTCTAACTCCAGAGAGGAAAATAAAAGAAGAATGACGTCCTTAGATGTGGTGCCAGTTTCCCCGTTATAAAACATCCTTGCCACCCCCATGCGGTTTGCTGTGATCAAAGATGATCCTTTTCAAACTTGTGGAGTCCACTAAACATCCGACAAACAAATCAAAGTTAAGGTGGATCCCTTTAAGCTTTGCTGTCTGCTGATTGAACATTAAACACCAAGTAGTTGATTTTTTTGGTATGTTAGGAGCCTGTCGACTTCTTCTCTGTTTGGGTTTACTTGTGACCGTGATGAGACGAAAACGACAGGCCTGGGAATCAGTGGCTGTAGCTTTTAGCCTTTGGTTCCTTGGAGTATTTCCTGAAGTCACACTGCAATTTTGTGGTTTCTTATTTCAGTGTAACCTTGTTTGGAAACTGTCAGGAATGCTGTAAAAACCCAGAATCCCCTAACAATGGCCAGCCAAAGTTGATACTGCATTCTGCCAAGGGACACAGTGTTCAGTTGTATCTCTGTATGTCACATATAGTTACATCTTTTGTGATTTTTATATTTGGACCTTTCAATACATTTGCATTTTTAAAGATACTGTGATTTCTGCACCACTGGTGGCACTAAACAGCATTGTGGTAATAACTAGGTTTTATAGATTTTCTGAAGAAAATGTTAGAAGTGTTTTTTCAGTGGATGGACAAACAGCTAGTCATTTCCTTTATATTTACATAGGGGCCTGTGATTTCCGTAATGTGGAAAACGTAGGCGTGACTGTGGAATCAGTCATAAAAATGGAATTTACTGTATAACACATAATGTCATGGAATTTGCCAAATTTTGGATGAATAATTCAATTCAATTTAGGAGTACATAACACACACAAACAATCTCTAGAACTGCTCTGAGAGTCACTTCATGAGCATTTTACATTTTCCTTTGAGACTACAGTGGAAAAAGTACAGTCATATCATATACAAACACAAATATAAAGGGCTTCACAGCAACCGTCAAAATAGAAGTTCGGTTTAAATTGAAGAAACTGACAGAAATATATTACTCAATGTAATGATAGTACTACTACTAATAATACAGTTATTATTAAAACATTATTTTTTAAGGAATGTTTATCAGAAAAAATATTAAACAGAATTTATTTCCCAGAAAAATGTGAAATGCAACACAGTATTCCTGAATTTTTTTTTTTAATTTTTAATAAAATCAATTAATTAAAAATGCTTTTGATTATTAAAATTGAATGAACCCATTAAACAGATTTCATAGGACCTTAAAATTTTAATTTTTGTTAAGCTTTTAATAAATTGCTGTTAAATTGTGTAAGTTTCATGATTTTAATTAACCAGACATGCTACATTTTTTTTTTAAATTTAACCATTAAAACAGTCTAGAAAAATTAAAATGGAAAAAATGGAATCTAGAAAAATTAAAAAGGAAAAAACAGAATTTGGGAGAATTTGGGAAAAAATACAACTGATTTCATAGGGCCCTATAAATATGTTTTTAAAAGAAGACTCTTATGCTCACTAAGTCTGCGTTTTATTTAATCAAATATATAGTAAAATAGTAATATTGTGAAATATCACATTTTAAAATAACTTTCTATTTTAATATATGCACTCAAAAAATGCTGGGTTAACAACAACCCATCACTGGGTGAAATATGGACAAACCCAGCGGTTGGGTTAAATGTCTAACAGAACCTTCTGGGTATTTTTATTTAACTCAGCTATTGCTTAAAATTACTGTATTTCTTGCTTAAAATGAACCCAAAATAGGTTGGAAATTAGCATTTATTAATGTTCAATAAATGAACATTTATGAATAATTTGAATAAATAATAATTAAATAATTATTTTACAGTGCTTATTAATAAATGTTCACTTTTTGATTGTTGCTGATGGCTCTATTAATTATGTGCCTGATTTTTCATTTACAGCCTATTTTGGTTTTTGATTTTAAGCCAGCCATGTAGTATTTTTTTAAACAATAGTTAATTTAAATGAAATTACCCAAAAGGTTGGGTTAAACATTTAACCCAGTTGCTGGTTTTGTCCATATTTCACCCAGCGATGGGTTGTTTTAACCCAATATTTTTTTTAGAGTATAGATTTATTCCTGTAATAACAAAACTGTATATTTTTGTGTCACATTATCCTTCAAAAATCATTCTAAAATGCTAATTTACTGCTCAGGAATAATTTCATACAATTATCAGTGTTAAAAAACAAGATGCAATTTTTTTTTTGACCTTTGAGTAGTATAAGTCTTTTGTAAAAATAGGTCTTTACTGTCACTTTTGATCAACTTAATGCTTACTTGCTGAATAAAAGTATTAATTTCAAGGTCCAACTATATATTAAGTGGCCATAACCACTATGTACTTGCATCAAAAATAAGTACGATGTACTTAATTTGGTCATATTGTATTGTAAAACACTTTTGCTGCTATTGAGGTGAGATATGGGTAAGTTTAGGGAGAGGTCTGGTGATATGGGTAGGTTTAAGGGCGGGTTAAGGTGTAAGGGATGGGTCAACAGTATAATTATTAATGTAATTACAGAAATTAATTACAGATGTAATTACATGCAGGTATTTTTAAAATCTAAGTACATTGTAAATACATGTATGTACACAATAAGTGCATTGTATCAAATAATTAATTTCAATGTAAGTACTTAGTAGTTAAGGCCACTTAATATAAAGTGGGACCTGCATTGCAGTCAAGGTGTTTTAGTCTGGGGACGTATGAACTTAATGTTGCTAGCACCAGTTTTGTACTATTTAATATACAAAATACAATCAGTCCTGCACTAAATGCAACTGTCTGTTTCAGTGTGGCTGTATAAAACAGATTGCAACTCTATTTTCTGCCACTTCACCTTTTAAACAATGCTGTTTTACACAATCCTCAGTGTATGAAGAAAACATTAACCCATCACACTCTACAATGTCTTAATCTGCTGTCAGGATGATGTAGCTTTGAGGTCAACTTAAGTAGAGCTTCATGGGCGTTCTGTTGATTGCTATGAAAACTTTACCCTGAATTCCACTTAATTTGATAATTGGGTCCAAAGAGGCATTTTTCCCAAACTAAAGGTTAGAAATCAGCAGTCGGGTGAAAGGGCCACAGCAAAGAAAATACTTCTTGTGCAGCCTCTTTCCAACCAGGAGATTTTTTTTTATTTTATTTTTTTTTCCCCACTGCCTTTTTTGTGAGGTGTCAACTCAGTGTTGTTTTTGTAAATCCTGTCCTGGTATTTCAGGGGTGGCTTTGTGTCACATCTCCTGTTGGGATAGACGGGTGTGAGTGTGCGGTGGGTCGTCAGAGGATGGCAAGCGTCTGACAAGCCAAAGCAAAACACACCTAGTTCCTTGACCCCCTCTCTATGCCTCACCTCACTTTTGTTGCCTGTCTTTATCACTTTTTTTGTCAACCAGACAGTCTTGAGAAACTTTTTCTTAAAGACTATTTATATAGCATTCTAATAAAATGGTCAAAAACAGTCATTTAATTGTCGGTTTTGTTTGTAATTTATTGGGTGGGACAAAATATCTAAGTATATACTTAGACCAACAGAAGGAAGATGAAACACGTCAGGAGGGTATTAAGAATAATTCTGACGCTGTACGTTAAGGATTGGTAATGATCTCATCTCTTTCCTGAACAAGTTTAAGATCTGAGCAGAATGAAACCTGAGTGTAATTATACATGATTATTTAATCATCTTAATAGCCCTATCCCATCTTGGTAGCTTAACTGTTGCGTTGGACCTTTTTGCAGTGACGTTAATTACCTCAAACACATTTAAATGTGTTCATAGGTAATTCCGGGGGATTTTTCATGTTGAAATGATCTGGGAAATTCCCATCTGATAAACCTTCAGGAGGTTCTGCACCTTCTACTTCATACGAGGAGCTCTCGAGATATATTCAGATGCAAATTTGAAAGCGTGACTTCGAGAAGCAGCATATCAAATCACCCTTTGAATTAATTTATGGCTCTGGAAAACATTAATTCCTGTTGTGTTCTGCGTTTGATCAGTACTCAACATCTTTGTTTCTGCTTCATGTAATAACGTTAATTGTAGTAGTTCTTACATGATTGCTGATTTCATTAAAAAAGAATTTACGCTGGCTTGTGTTTTTGTACCTATGATTCACTCTTTTCTAATGAGGCATGCTATGAAATTTTAATGCCTGATCTATAAAGAAAACGTCCTGGTTCGGGGACGACCTAATGTCATCGGATCAACAAGAACACAGAGTAATCACATCTCCATATCTGACAGCACACAGTGTTTTTCCGCATAGGGGTTCCTGTAGCCTCCGTTGTCCCACGAGGCTTCTTGTTCTGACTGGAGGCATCTTACCCTTAATCTTGTGCGACATAGACAGAAGAGTGATTGTCGTCTGCTTGTAGTTTCCATGCATTTTTAAAATCCATATTTGCATGCGTAGGGTGGCTGCTTCAGAAGCAAT
The DNA here is from genome assembly GCA_012976165.1 of Labeo catla. NCBI lineage: Eukaryota > Metazoa > Chordata > Actinopteri > Cypriniformes > Cyprinidae > Labeo > Labeo catla. The sequence goes on from VONZ01000388.1 coordinate 639,939, forward strand.
GTACTGTAACCGAGTGAGAGCGAGAGAGAAAATTGGAGGGAAATATTGGAACATAAAACTTGATCTCTAAGAGGAATGAACGGCTTTGTTTATGTTTTGATGACTATCATTAAAATCTAACGTTGATGTAGTCTCAAAATTGTTTTGTATATTGAAATTACCCTTTCAGAAATGCATCTTGTATATCTGTATGGAATTCTCTTGTCAGTGAACACTTGCTTAGTAATTCATAGCTGAAGGGTGTAACTCCACATTTCAAATGTTTAAAGGATTAGTTTACTTCCAGAATAAAAATTTCCTGATAATTTATTCACTCCTATGTCATCCAAGATGATCATGTCTGTCTGTCTTTTCAGTTGAAAAGAAATTAACGTTTATGAGAAAAACATTCCAGGATTTTTCTCTATATAGTGGACTTTAATGGAGGCCAACGGGTTGAAGGTCCAAATTGCAGTTTCAGTGCAGCTTCAAAGGGCTCTACATGATCCCAGCCTAGGAATAATGGTCTTATCTAGCAAAACGATCTGTCATTTTCTTTAAAAAAAAAAAATTATTCTTTTTAATGGGTTTGGACCTTCAACCCGTTGGCCTCCATTAAAGTCCACTATATAGAGTGTTGTCCTTAAAAACCTTTAGAATAGAGAGTGCTACACTGCAAAAATTGATTTTCTTACTTAAATTTTCGTCTTGTTTACAGTCAAAATAAATAAAAATTCTTAAATCAAGAAGGATTTTCTAGACAAGTAAAATCTGTCTTGTTTTCAGCAACAAACAAGGCAAAATTAAGTGAGTTTTGCTTGAAACATCTGAAATAAAACGCTTTTGTAACATTATACACTATTCCATTCATTTTTTTTTTTGGGAAAGAAATAATAGAAATTAATACTTCTATTTAGCAAGGATGCTTTAAATTGATCAAAAGTGATGATAAAGACATTTATAATGTTACAAAAGATGTCGATTTCTGATGAATGCTGTTTGTCTGAACTTTGTATTCATCAAAGAAACCTGAGAAACATAATAGATGTTTTTTGAGCAGCAAATCAGAATATTAGATTGATTTCTGAAGGATCGTCTGACTGGAGTAATGATGCTAAAAATTCAGCTTTGAAATCACAGAAATAATTTACATTTTAAATTCAAATAGAAAACAGTTATTTTAAATAGTACAGATATTTCAGAGATATTACAGTTTTTACTGTTGTTTGGATCAAGTAAATTCAGGCTTGGTGAGCAGAAAAAACTTCTTTAAACATACAAAAAATCTCACTGTTCAAAAACTTTTGACTGGTAGTGTATATAATAAAAAAACGCTAGAGTTAGAGGGTCAAGTTTTTTTTATTAAAAAAAAAACTAGCAGATATAATGGAAATAGAATAGAGTTTACAAGTGTTAGAGAGAAAAATTTATTTTTTTAAATAATCTTAATTTGGGCCACATGTCTGAAGATTTGAGTCATAATCCCTCCCTCTCTGGACGCATCTGTTAAAGATCTGGCATTCTTGACAGCTCTTTCTGTCCCTCAGGACCAGTGTTGCCATCATTCTTCACATTAGGGGTCCCACGCTGCTGTGCAGAACCTCTGGAGGAGCCATAAGTTGTAACCAGATGCCCCTTAAGACATCACACCAGCCCGTCTCGTTTTGAAGCACCCCATCCTGCAGTTTTATCTGTTGCCCCATGAGATGCAGTGACAGATGATACATTTTCAAACGGGTTGCAGATTCCACCGGCATGACGGCATTGTGGTCTGTAGTTTAACTGCCGTTGCATCCTCAAAGCAAGCCCGGCCAGCACAAGAGCAGTTTTTTTTTTTTTTTGCACGCTTAGACTCCGACATGTCAATGACAGCTCTGTTAAGATTGGCCAAAAAGTGCCCATGGTGTTCTCTTAGGGGTTCATGCTGTACTATATCAATTATTTATGAATCTTTTATTCCCGTCGGTAATCACATTAGTTGCACCGTACAATGTGACCAGCTCCTTAAAAGTACATTGTCGTCATCACCGCGAATGAGCGCTCGAAGCAATACCACCTCTTTTGGAGGTGAAAACGTGTCTGAGGAAGGAATTAACACTAAGGTGATCCCTCCATTTAATAGATGCTTAAATTGGGAGCCTGTTTAACACTTCTTCCTAAACAATAGGGATGAGTCACCTCCGCTTTCATTTCTGCCGTAAGCTTTGAATCCGTTGGGGAGGGTGGCGTGAAAAGACAGGCTCTTAATCAGTGGGCGATCTCTGATCAGATGGCACGGTGGCACACAGGCTGTTCAATGGCCTATTTCACGGTGTTCAGGAGAAGAATGAATATTTAAACACAGGCAGGCGTTTAATAGTTAATTTTCCCCAGTCTCTGCGATCCGCAGGGTGTCAATCTATGTCAAACTCTACACTACGGGATATTATGCTTCAGGCTCCATATGGACACAAGTGCTTCAGCTGTGGCATTGTTCTAGTAAATGTCAGCCACAAAACGTGGTGTTGTCACAGGAAATTTGAAACCGTAATTTGTTCACCAGTTAGGTTGGGTTTCATTTTCTTTTGCATATTGAAATTAGAGAAGCATATTAGGGATATTCCATCACTTTGGGGGAGCCAGCCTGTTTATGACAAAGTCTAATACAATATGATGAAGATTATGAAGGTTGCACATCATTTTTGACCTCCTCTTTCATTCTGGGAAGAAACACTCTATTAGGGATGCACTGATATTACAGTTCTTACAATCTGATATTCATTTTCATGATATTTCCAACATTGCAATTTAGTGTTAGTAATATTACATTTTTGATGTTAATAAATAACATTAAACATTAAACATTAATAGACACTACCAGTCAAAAGTTTTTGGACGGTAAGATTTTTAATGTTTATTTATTTTTTTATTTTTTAAAGAAGTCTCTTCTGCTTACTAAGCCTGCATTTATTTGATCCATGTACAGCAAAAACAGTAAAATTTTGAAATATTTTTACTATTTAAAATAACGGTTTTCTATTTGAATATATTTTAAAATGTAATTTATTCCTATGATTTCAAAGCTGAATTTTTTGCATCATTTCTCCAGTCACATGATCGTTCAGAAATCATTCTAATATTCTGATTTGCTGCTCAAAAAACATTTATTGTTATTATAATTATTATGTTGAAAACCGCCAAGTAGAATTTTTTTTCAGGTTTCTTTGATGAATAGAAAGTTCAGCGTTTATCTGAAATAGAAATCTTTTTTTAACACTATAAATGTCTTCATCTTCACTTTTAAACCATCAATTTAAAGTATCCTTGCTAAATTAAAGTATTAATTACTATAATTTCTTTCCAAAAAAAAAAAAAGATACTTACTATAAGCTTTTGAATGATATAGTGTTTAATGTTACAAAAGCTTTTTTTTTTTAGATGAATGCTGATCTTTGGATCATTCTATTCATCAAATAATCCTGAAAAAATGTACTCAACTATTTTAAATATTAATAATAATAAAAAAAAGTGTTTCTTGAACAGCAAATCAGCCTATTAGAATGATTTCTGAAGGATCATGTGACACTGAAGACTGGAGTAATGATGCTGGAAATTTTAGCTTTGATCACAAGAATAAATTACATTTAAAAATAAATTCAAATAGAAAACAGTTATTTTAAACAGTAAAAATATTTCACAATATTACTGCGTTTGCTGTATTTTAGATCATATAAATGCAGGCTTGGTGAGCTGTTTATTTATATCATTTAAAATATATAAAAGATTTAATTAAAATTGAACCACTTAAATATGTTAAATGCTAAGTGAATTTGGGCATGACAGCTTTTTTGTTTTCACCGATATAATAGTGCTGATGCGTCATGTATTGCTATATGTTATTGTGAGGCACTAAATAACCCATATCACCCATGCAGAAACCCATTTTGGTTTCCATCAGTAATTTTTCATGTGCTTCTCAAGAAGCACATGAATAAAATAACTTGTAATGTTTCAGATCAAGTCTTGGCTGTATTGACAATGCACGTCATGTGTACTGCGGCCTGTTTATTGTGGCTTGATGAAAGTACTTTGAGGGTTAGAAGTTGTTTAAAGGTCTTGCAGATGCCAAATGAATGCCATGTCATGACAATATCATTTAATTGAGGTCTTCAGAATCGCACCCTTTTTACTTTCCGAAATGGTAATCTGCTCTACCAGCGGCAGATTCGATATCCCTTGACCTTATTTAAAGTCAAAAGTCGTGGTCAGGCCAAAAAAATGATCTTCTGCATTTTTTCCGTTGGCTTGTATTGTGCAATAACTATTGCCTTTCACCTTCAGGCATGTTACATTTATACAGGGTTAGTCTTGCATTCTGTTGAAGTGCTAGTCATGGTGGGTTTTGTTGTCTTGAGCAATGGACAATTTGTGGTCCTTTTGGTCAGCCTTGGGCTACCTTATATTTATTCAGACTTTCAAGCATGTGTGGTGATCTTGTGGTTTATGTCTTTTCTCGTGGTCCTTGTGTTTGTGGTTTAGGCATTCACCCATGTGAGGCTTGTTTGCATGTCTGTGAGGCTTCATTGACTTCACATGTCACCAGCCACACAGGTAGAGTCAAATCCAGACGGGATGTTGACAAAGGAAAGACAACAAACCTTCCCCAGGGGATTCGCTCTTGAGGTGGAGCCGTACATCGTCGGCGCGTTTGATCAAAGGGGTTTTCACACAGCGCCGGCACCCTCGCACGCGAGATGTCTCACCCCGCTCTCATCACTTTATCATCCTTTTATTTACCACAATCCTTTCCGAAAAGTACACATCAACACAAGAGAAGAGCTTGGCAGGCGGTTTATGCTCATGTTTGCAGAGGTTACAGGTCTAGACTTGGCGCTGCTATTGCATGGTCTTTGTTGACCAATTAATCATTGGATTTCGGTAAAATCAGGGGAAACTCCCACTTAAGGCAGAGTCTGCTGACTAGGAATACCACAAATGCAGAGGTAGATTTGGTTTCTTGGGCAACTCTGTCTATTAGGAACATGCACTTCTCCATACGAAGGAGAGCTTTGACTGTCCATGATCAACCAAAATATTGTTTTATGCACGTTTGAGGTTAAAGTTCATGAAGGCTGTATATTGTAATTGTAAGGCTAGAATAAACTACACAACTTCTGAAAAGATTTGTAAAACTCTAGGCTTCGTACATATGAAATCTGTTTTAATTTTTCCCAAATTCCGGTTGTTCCCGTTTACAGTTTTCTGGATTTTTTTTGTCTCCTTCCGGTTTTAATTTTTCTAGACTTTTTTAATTTTTCTAGATGTTTTAAGGGCAATATGAATAAAAAAGCATGCATAATTAATTGAAATCATGAAACTTACACAATTTAACAGCAATTTGTTAAATGTTTAACAAAAATTACATTTTTAATTAAAATGGAAAACAGAATTTGGTAAATATAAAACTTGAAGAATTTGAGAAAAAATAAAATGTATTTCAACATTTTATTTTTTCTCAAATTCTTCAAGTTTTATATTTACCAAATTCTGTTTTCCATTTTAATTTTACATTTTTTAAATTTAATTCCATTAAATTTTAATAATCAAAAGCATCTCTAATTCCTTAATTTTATTTAAAAAAAATGTTTTTATTATTATTTTATGTTCGTTCTTTCTTTCTTTATTTCAGAAAAACTGCGTTGTGTATTTTTCTGGTAAATAACTTTTCTGGTAAATATTTCTTAAAGATAATGTTTTATAATACTTTTATTAGTAATAGTAGCACTATCACTACAGTAATATATTTCTGTCACAGTTTCTTCAAGTTAAACCAAGCTTATTTTAATGGGTTGCTGTGAAGACCTTTATTCTCTGTTTGTATATGACAAGACAAAAGTTTTTCTTATTGCAGAAATCATAGGGCCCTACATACGCTTGCTGGCTTTCAAAATGGCTGCAAAGAAAAACTGTGTATTGTATTGAAATATGTTGACTCAGACTGCCCAAAATCTGCAGACTGGCTCTGACTTTCTGCGACTATTTTTGACTCTTCCAGACTAAACATGACTTTTGCCCAGATTTTTCCCCCTATTTAGTGTATTCCAGTCTTTAGTATAAAGCTTGCATCAAGGAAGAAGTCATACAACCATCAAACCCCTCTGCATCTCAGGCTAAAGTCTTAATTCGCTGGTTCACAGGTTTTAGATGTTGAAAACCATTGAAAACCTGGAAGGCGAGCAGGTATTAGACATGTGCAAATTAGCTGCTGCTATTTTCATGATTTCCATTTGGTACCAATGTTCTTTCTTAGAACAAAATGATTTTAAAAATTAGGCATTTCATTTGTAGCCCGTATGCTGGTTTGAGCACCTAAACAACACTGTAATTTAGTGTAATAGTGGGCAGTGAAAAATAAGAGGAAATTTAAATTAAGGATAGTGACGTCTGTCATTTGAGGAATAATGTGTTATGCTAGCAGCCATTTTCTTGTTTACCTCACAGGAGCATTTATATGATTTGTGTTTGCTAGAGTTCTTGGTGCGAGAGATTTATCAATAAAGAAATTTCCGCCCATTTCAAAGGAGTTATCCTATGTTAGCTGGTCAAAACTAGATGTTTACTAAGTCTACATTTCTTTGCACCCAAGTGAAAGTAGCAGCCAACAGCAATAGGAGCACTTTGTTTAGTACTGAGATGCGTAACTAATTAACAAAAGCAGCCCTGTTAGCACCATACACACAAGCTTGTGTTGAATGCAAATTTTTACTTGCAAGAGTTGGTTGCGTGCAGAGCACTGCCAATGCCACAAAACTGTAAGTACAAGTAGAGTGTAGTGTCGAGATTGCACCTCGCTCCATTAGCAAAACGTGGGATTGATGTCAGCAGAATAACTTTGATTTGTTTTCTTCTCTTTCCATAGGTACACATTTCTTTTAGATGTTGTGGAACGGCTACATGCCAAATTGACTTGCCAAAAGTAAATTGAACTTGTGCAATATTTGTCTTGCTTTATAATAACCCAAGCGTCGCGAATCAGTACTTTGAAGAGTTGTTTTGTGATGAGCTATTTAAAATGGTTCGGTTCTTGAAGTCCAAGGTGGCAGCCAACTTACGCACACTTTGTTGTCAATTACAGTTGTGGGTTTATTTTGCATGCTTTTACAAAAGCAAGCTTTTTTGACTAATAGTAGCTCTCAACATAAAGCAGTAGTAGTTCCTGCTAATCATCTTGACCAATTCTTGGTGCCAAACCTCCAGCACTTGAATCATTTTAAAGGTTGTGTATTCATTTAACCTGTTTAAGCTATTTGCAAATGCACATTTTTAGGGTTTGAATTGAACAAAAGCCACCTGTATATGATTCTCCTTCATCAGCTTGACATCCGCTCTTAAAACTCACTTTGTGTAGGAGATTTGTTGACATCCAGTGTTTTATCATGAAACCTTGTCACTTTTGACTGACTTGAGTGGTATAATTGTTGATTACCATCTGTGTAAGTGGTTTAAAAGGTGTGATAGTAATTTTTATTTTTTTTTAAACGGAAGAAGTGCATGACTCACCTGCGGGCCTGTCTTTGTGATGCGTTGTGACTCCAGACAAGCTCTGAGTCAATGTCTGTTTTTCCACATGCCATTTTAAACTATCAATCGCTATGGGAAAAGACTTTTTTGATGGAAACAAGAAAATATGTCCCATTCAGTGTACACACAGATAGCTAGGTATTTACTACTCAACTTGACCATCCTAAAAGATCAGTTGTAAAAGAGGGTTATACGTATGATCTCTTGAATATGTTAAAATCTCATATTATAAAATCTCAAATTGTCAGGCATGCAATAAATGGTATATTTTCCATTTTTACTAAACTATATTGATTCTTAAATCCCAAGAATCAATTAGTCTAGCTGTTTTCAGTTAATAAACGGAAAATTGTAATCAATCGCAATAAGCTTTGTGCTTTGCTACTTTTGATGTAAAACAAAGTCTCAGATTTCAAATTATGTCCATTTTAAATGCCGTTTTGCCGCTGTTTAATGTGGAGAAGCACATGTAAACTGATCGTCTCCAGTTTCAGCACGAAGTAAACATGACTGAACATCTGAAGATATGTTAAAACAAAGAGTACAACTTAGTGAGATCTGTATCCTGTTTCATGTAATCGCTCATTCAGTGTTTAACCATGGGACAATGAGAGCTTGTCCCATGAGACCCATAAACTCATTAGTCAGCTAGAAAAAATGAACTCTAGAGAGGAGCATTTTGCTAAATATATGCACAATATAACATTCATTAGAATTTTTACTGGTTCATTCAGTGTCAACCAAAAGAAATTGACAAAAAGAAATGAGATATACTCTAGTTTTAACATTATTTGTTCTTCAGGCTTTTCTCATTAAAACGAGTATTATATTTTTGTAAACTGACCCACATTTGGTTTTTGACCACTAAAAATGTGTACATTTTAATGATTTACTCCTGGAGCCATATTGAAATTCCAATATCTCTGGAACCAAATCTCATAGGGCATTAAAAATAAAGAGGTCAAACACAAAGTTTGTTAAGACCCAATATCTAAAAGGGCATTAAAATATCTTTAATACTTCTTGAGTTACAGTCATGCAAACTGTGGAGAAAAACTTGAAAAGTGCTGTTTCCCCATTTTTGAATGGTCACCATTGGCACATAATGCAACGAAGATTGCTAAATTCAGCAGATTTTACTAATAGAACTACCAGTCTCTGTGTAAAAATAACATTATGATGCTGACATCTTTCTGAAGTCATTTTTACCCCACTGTAACCTGACTCTGAATCTCAGGCGTTTTGACCTCCCTCTACAAAATACTGCATTACTCAGTAAATATTCATCAATGACATTTAATATTTTGGCTTTCATCACTATGTCCTTCCTTCCTCAGAAAAAGTAGTAGAAAAATTACAAATTTGAGCTGGGGAAGTTTGAAATTTGGTTGATTTGACGTGGAATGACCCTACTGTTCTTCAAGATAAATGTGTCAAGTTTTTATGACAACCACCATTTAAAAAAAAAATAAATAAAAAAATAAAAAAATTGGCGTAGAAATATAATTGTTTAATTGTAACTTTATTATTATAAAAACTTAATTGAGTGTAATTTAAGTGTTTGTACAAAAAATAATTAATTTTAACCTTCAATATTATAGTGATATAGTACCAACTGACTCTCATGTGTATTTTACAGCATTAGTTGAGAGAGTTTTTTTTTCTTTAAGAAATTTGTGTACTGTACCTGATATATATTCAAAATAATCAATATTGAATTGAATCGGGAATCGAATCGTAATCTTGGAATCTGAATCGAATCAATAAGTGTCATTTGTGTCAAAACGCAGCCCTAATTTTTACCTAAAAATTGGAGACTTTTATTCTTACACCCACCATATCGAGTAGTACGATTATAGCCTTAGAGTATTTCTACAATTAGTTAATCTCTTCCTCCTTTCTAGTTTTTGATAGTCTTCTATATTTTTGAAGACTGCATGTAACTCAACTGTTATCTAGAAATTTAAAAGGAAATTCCCTCTAGAATATGTTCTCATTTCCCGCTTTCTTTTTTCAGCCCCTAGCTAACTTGTGCATGTGTTAATTCCTTCCTGTGATCTTTGCAGATGTGACTTCACGAAGCCTCTTTAGGATTAAAGCATGACAGTGAGCAGGATCGACTTCATCTCAGTGTTTGGTGGACGGTTTTCCAGCTACACGTCAAATGCAGATGTATTCACCCTCTTTAGTGTGATGCATTGGCTGTTGCATTTTCACTTTTGAAGTTAAGGCAGAGTTCTTGTATTTATCATCTTTCTGCCTCTTATTCACAGATGGCACTTATGAACTTAACATCTTTTCCATATTTTCGTTTTTCGTGTTTCATATCGAAGAATTCATTTGGCAACTGTTTCTTTGAGTTTCATTCTTTGAAATCCTTCCACCGCTTTCTTCGTTCCAAAACCGAGCGGCTTTGGAGTGTCGAGCCGTTTCTTTATTTGCTCGTTTTGAAGGGTTTTCTGTCTTTTATCTGTTGTTCCGCTTAATCCAGGGAACACAAAAGCACTAAACAGCCAGCTTTCGTTGGTTTCAGGACACTGCTCTCATTACAGGCAGGTGATGAAAGCGATTTCTGTTTCTCCATCCATCTAGGGGATCGGCCGTGCTGCGCTTTTTCCTCACATCTCCTGAATCTTCCCACTGGCATTTCTTCAACATGTTCCTCATTGATTTCACGACACTTGTGCGCTCAGAAAAAAGCGTGTTTGATGAATATCAGATCATTACATCAGATTACAGGAAATGCAAGTGAAACAAGGCTGGAATCAAAGTTTGGATTTCAAGTCTGCATCGAGTGGCTAACCATCAGAAGAGGCAACTATGAATGAAGTCTCATTGAGATTATAATGCCTGTTCTGCTTATGATTTGCTGATTGGTCATATCCTGTGTGTGGTTGAGCTTTTGAGGTTTATAGAGCATGAATTCCCGTCCCTTAACCACCAGACCTATTAATTGAGTCCCAAAATAAGCGTCAAAGGTGGCTAACCTCAAAACGTGGGTGAGTTGAGCATTTCCGATTGGAAAGGTACACAATGCCATTGAAACATCTGGCAGTTGTTTTTCTATTCAATGCCTAATTGACCGTTGCTGTTTTTTCATGCCTTTTTTATTCTTACGGTCCACTGTCCTATAGCTGGTTTCCGTTCACCGTTCCATAGCGAAGCGTCATTCTGTCCTCTCCGCTAATCTGCTTTCGCTCTGACAGGAACCATTTTGCTGCTTTTAATGGCGACAGATGGTTGACAACTTACTCAGAGGACCTGACAGCAGAGCTAACAGCCTGACATTGCTTTCGACAAGCCTGACTAGGGCACGAGAAGAAGAGCGGAAGGGGTCTCGGGGGCCGAAGGCATGAAGCGAGAGCGGACAGAGGTTGACAGGAACTCTTTGCACGTAGTCAAGCTCTTCAAAACCATCCTGCTTCCATCTGTTAGCTTGGATGGCACTGTTCTTCAGGCATGAATAATTCAAAAGCTTCTCCAGTGGTTCCTTGATGGTTTCAGAATTGGTCAGAAGAGATGAGCGCCTTTTTTTCTTTTCGCTTTTTTTATATGCAGGGGTTAATCTGCGGCCCCCCATTAAAACAAGACTTGCATCTTTAACTCAATCCATACTCCATCTGTCAGAAGCCTTCGGGCTAATAACAGGGTTGGTTTCCATGGATGCTGCTGCTCGGCACCCTGTCATATGGGTTTGAAAAACCACAATTAGTGTCTGCTTTGTAATTACCAACTTTAATGCTGGAGAAGGATGGTGATCAAATCCAAGTATGCTGAGCTTGAGCCCTTCAGACAATCTTCCATGTCTAGACCTCCAGTTTCTTGGATATTTACTTGGTGCAGACCGGTTTTGACAGAATACATGTGTTCTTCTCTCATTATTTGGTCTTCAGCGTGTTCTTGTCTTCTTGCAATGTCTACATGCATTAAATCAGAATGCTGTCAAACTATCCTAGCAAATTGTAGTGTAACCAGTAAATTCAGTGTGCTGGATATCTTGGATAGTTTTTATATCTTAAATCCTTTCTGACCCTGCATAAACAGCAACACAACTGACTCATTCAAGGCCCAGAAAGGTAGTAAGGACATTGCTAAAATAGTCCATGTGACATCAGAGAAGAAATTGTTGAATTCGTTATTTGTTTTCTTTTGCTCACAAAAAGAATTCTTGTACAGTTGAGGTCAAAAGTTTACGTCCCCCTTTCAGAATCTGCAAAATGTTAATTATTTTACCAAACTAAAAGGGATCATACAAAATGCATGTCATTGTTTATTTAGTACTGACCTGAATAAGGTATTTCACATAAAAGATGTTTACATATAGTACACAAAAGAAAATACTAGTTGAATTTATAAAAATTACCCTTTTCAAAAGTTTACATACATAACTTGATTCTTAATACTGTTGTTACCTGAATGATCCACAGCTGTGTTTTTTTTTTTTTTTGTTTGGTGATAGTTGTTCATGAGTCTCTTGTTTGTCCTGAACAGTTAAACCGCCTGCTGTTCTTCAGAAAAATCCTTCAGGTCCCACAAATTCTTTGGCTTTTCCAGCATTTTTGTGTATTTGAACCCTTTCCAACATTGACTGTATGATTTTGAGATCCATCTTTTCACTTCGAGGGGGGTGAAAAGTTTTTGAATTTGAACATCAGGATAATTAAACTTATTTTGTCTTCTGGGTCACATGTAAGTATCTTCTGTAGCCTCTAAAAGGCAGTACTAAATTAAAAAAAAAAAAAGATATTTAGGCAAAATGCAAAAAATATACATATCTCCATTCTGTTCAAAAGTTTTCACCCCTGGCTCTTAATGCATGGTATTTTCTTCTGGAGCATCAGTGAACGTTTAAACCTTCTGTAAGAGTTGCATATGAGTCCCTCAGTTGTCCTCAGTATGAAAAGATGGATCTGAAAATCATACAGTCATTGTTGGAAAGGGTTCAAATGGACAGAAATACTGGAAAACCAAAGAATTGATGGGACCTGAAGGGTTTTTCTAAAGAACGGCAGGCTTTTAAACGGGATCATTTTTGTAAATTCAGCTATAATTTTCTCTTGTGGACTATATGTAAACATCTATTTTGTGAAACGTCTTATTCAGGTCAGTACTAAATAAACAGTAACGTTAATTTTGTATGATCCCTCTTATTTTGGTAAAATAATATTTTGCAGATTCTGAAAGGGGGATGTAAACTTTTGACCTCAACTGTAGCTTCATAACATAACAGTTAAATCACTGATGTCCTATTGATGTCCTGGACTATTTTAATGCTGTCCTAACTACCTTTCTGGGCCTTAAATGTGTCAGTTTTGTTGCCGTCTATTCAGAGTCAGAAAGCTTTCAGATTTCATCACAAATATTATAATGTGTTTAGAAGATGAACAAAAGTCTTGTTTAGAATGACACGAGGGTGAGTAATTAATGACAGAATTTTAACTTTTTGATGAACCATCTCTTTAATATCTGTGCCGCTTCATTGGATATCTTCGCCAGTGATTCTTTCAGAAGTTAAAACTCTAGTTCAGCTCTAATCAATAGATGTTCTAGACTGTCAAATCATTCCTAACCTTTCTGGTGTCCTATCCAAGATGTGCAGGCAGTGTAGAGATGTAAAAAGAAGTCCTAATTATGGAATGCAAACATTTGTCGGGGTCTCTGCGTTAACAGCAGCCTGTGGTTTCACAGAAAGATGCAGTAGAGAAAACAGATCTTATGACCCGTGTCCAGACATGTCTAAGCGCTTACCGCAAACTGCTGATAAAGAAAAAAAGAATAAAACAGGCAGATTAGACATTGAAAAGGGTTTCTGTAGGTGAAATAGCACTAGGAATGTGTGTAAGCTTTGCGTGTTATGCCTGAATACTTGACTTAAAATCTGACACCCTTGCTTCACAGATCATGTAGATGGAGAGGGTGCTGACATATATGTTTTGATAAGAAAAACACTTCTTTAAGATGTCCATTTGTAAGATGGCTTAATGAAGAATGTGTTTAGCCTTATGTTGAGGTGGAATGTTAAAAGTTTAAGCAAACCAGCCTCTCGGGAAGTAAACTTGGACATCCGTTGGCAACAATGTTTGGGGGAAAAGTGCATTTTCGCCACAAGATGTTGATGGCGACGCATTCAACACAATGGAATTGGGGTGGTAGGAAACGGAGTTCAACCTCAATGAACACATAAACTGTAGGTCTGTATGTAAACACTTTGTACGTGAGCATTTTAGGGTTGTGCATTTGCACAAGACCTCTTTTCTCATGAGGCCTGTGCTGTCACACACAGCTGGAGGCACCAGATATAATGTAAACACACACTCATGCGTTCTTGCATAAACACATGCTTACTTAACGACCTCGCAGATGCTGATATTGAACGACTCAGTTGCATAAACAGTTCATGGGCTTAATGGTAATCTGGGAATGTCAGTGTTTAATCTTAACCGATGGATCACAGGTAAAGCAGTGGTCTATCAATGCGAAACAAGGTATTTTGAGTATGTTTGCATCCTCTGCGAAATTGATTGAATGAGTCAAATGTGTCTTTGTTTAGTTTGCCAGAGACTTAAACTGAGCTTTGATTATCGGGTCATGATTAATGAGGGTTCTTAGTAGAAAGCTCTTTTTGTAAACATGCCTACGCATGGCTGTTACTCTAGAGAAGTTTCTTCATTTAACATCGTGGATGAAGTACATAGTGTGATTCTCAAATCTCGCTCGAATCACCAAATCACATTTTTAGAGCAGTTATTATTTTGATTGTTGCATATGTGCCAGATCTTTTGAAGAAAGATTGTTTTGGCTTGATTGTGAATGACTTGATTAACTTATAATTGCCTCATTTTTTTTGTCCATGAGGTCTTGTTGTTTTTGTTGTAACGCAAAATACATGACCAATAATGAAACTGTTTAATTTTCAATCCATCATTGTTGTTTTACCAGTACTGCCAGCCATTTGGGCTGTTTCTGTGTAACTTGAAGCGCCGTCACGGTAGGAGGCGCTGTGGTGTGGGATTGCGACGACAAACTACAGGCTCACCTTAGTGATGTTCTAGGTTATGTGAACTGACACCAGGCCAAAGATGATGAACTAGCTAGTCTTTCCCACAGGAGGTTCTCGGCTTCTCGAACCACCGGCTTAGCCTCCGTCTCCAGCTCCCAACCGACCTAGACAGCACTCATCCATCTTATGTCATCACCATGAAATACCTTTTAATGTTGTCGTAATAACTGGAACAAACGTTGCAAAAACATCTGCAAATGGTAGTGCTGGAACCAAACCAAGATGCCTTGGAAAAAGAAGGGCTGCAGTGGAGATCATGGCGCCTTTGCCTTTTCCTGGGTGTGTGTGGCTAACAAGACCAACACGCAATTCTTTATAGTTCGGTTAAACTGATGATGCACAGATTTCCGTATGCTATTTTATCCTTTCTTCTTCAGGACAGCATCCGTAAGCATTCCCAGCCTCCCTATCTTCTCTGGTGCCCGCTGGCAAAAGAACTAAATGCATTGATTTGCACTGAGGCAGCGTTAGTGTAGAGCAGAACATTCGTAATTGGCTGATTAGCATGTGGACAGTTTAGCACTCAACTCTGCTTTGCACGGGCCATTAATCAAGCCTGTCGCTGTGCCAGCTGACTTACTGCCAGGATCCTAGCATTGCTCCAAGCTGAAGAGGCCAAATGATCACAGCTCGGATACCAGGCTGGGATATAAGGACCTGCATCATGGCACTTGTATGGAGATAGGAGTAGTGCTTAGAATAAACCTAGACTAAGGCCCAAACCCATTTCTACCCCTTACCACCACACTTTCCCCTACTCCTCTGTTTTGCATGTTCACGTAAAGGGGTAGGGGTGTCTCGATTCTCTTTTGGTTGGAGGGCTAGGGGTGGGGGGGAAGTCCCAGATATGGCTTCGAACGAAGATTGAGAATTATCTCGGCATACACTTGGTACTGTAGCAACTTGGCTGCCCGAGCGAACAAGAAGAGCCATATTGGCATTTGGATTAGAAAGGTGTAAGGGTTTAAAATAGTTTTGGGATTGGGCCTAAATGGTCTCTGAAGTGGCATTGCTAGATATCAGAATCTTTTTGTTTACAAAGCTAAAGTTGACGTCATTTTTAAATTAAAACGGACATATTTACTCTTAATAAATGTTTATTGTCTTATTCTGATGATTTATGTATAGGGTTGCAAAGGGGTGGAAAATTTCTGGTAAATTTTCAGAAACCTTCCAAAAATTCCTGAAAGATTCCCAAGAATTTCCCAAATTTCTGGAATGGTTCTGAAATATACAGGAAATTTTCCGCCTTTTTGCAACCCTACTTATCTGTGCACACTATTTCAAAAAATGGGGATGCACAATATATCACCACCATGTCTGACAAGGTTTTTTTTTTTATTTTTTTTATTAGTATGAGTCCGTTTTGGATATTAAAATGTTTGGATGTTAAAATGGAGATTAAACAATAAGGGGTTCATATATACATTCATAATTCATCACATTCACGTATACACACATAATTGTAATTCAGTAGAGCGCGATCCATTTGTGCACTTTTGAAGCGTAATCATACTGCATTTTTTTTTCACATAATTGCTACATGGTGAGCATAGTGGTCTGGCAAACCATTTCTGCTGGGTCCCAGCAAAACTCACGTAGCTCAGATTGAACCTGAACTGCAGTGATTCAACAGCCGCTGTCACTGAAGAGAAATTTCTTTTTCATAAGTGCTCAAGATGATTCGCAGCTGATGGTTTCTGCTGCTGTTCTTTAGAAATTTGGCAGGTAATTTTGCTAAATCAATGGCGTATTACCTCTTCAACTCCTGAACTCTAGTTATGCACCTGGACTTTGACAGCATGAGGAATTATCACAGAATGCATGTACTTACAATGTGCACAGTGCTGATTGAGAATTTGGATTATACTTTTTGTTTGCAGAGGTGGAAGAAAAAAGTTTGCTGAGTAGGTGTTTGAGCAGGTGGTGTTTGCTTTTACCCATTTCTACTGATCAACGCCGATTTCTTTTTCATATACAGCAGCTGTGTTGCAAATGTCTATTTACACAGACTTCATGCATGTGCGTTTCTCTCCGTGAGAATATTTAGGCTGAATTTTGTGTGTTTGTTTGCCTGTTTATGTAAGTGCTTTTGCCCTCGGATGCTCTTCTCTTTAGTAAACAGTCAGTGTAACTGTAAGTTTCTCATCAGTATTAGTTAGTATGATCTCATAGTCCAGGCAGGGTTTGTTTGCTGTGCCTGTCACTTTGTCCCATCACGCTGCTGCAGCGCTTTTCCCTGTGAGTGAACCCAGAGTCCTGTCACTGCAAGTACAGTGAACTCTGCAGTATCACTCTTGTGCTGATGTAGCAATTTTATAAATATACTTAGACTCAGTGGTGTCGATAAGAAGGGAACGGGGATTAAAGTTAGTGGTTCCTTGATACACACTCGTAATGCACTGAAACTCTGCTGTATGACATTGCTTTTCAGAATATATATCCCTAGTGAGTTTGGACACACCTTTATGTAGTCAGCAATCTTATAAGAAATGAGACCACAAAAAGAGTTTCTATTATGCTGTCAATACTGTAAATGGAACTGTTGCTTATAAACTGACTTTTTTATTATTTTGTACTGTTCTCTGAGGTCCACTTATAATGCTATCAAGATTTTTTGATCAAGATCAAAAAACATAATTTAGAAGAAATAGGCTATTTTGTGTCCTGTTTTGATCCCCCTTATTGTAACACTCTGTTTGCGTATGGTGGATTGTAAATTCGGAAGTAAATGCTCACTGCTGTGATTGGGTAACGGTTGTGTATGTTTGACAGTCTACTTCATCCTTCACAGATGGATGCTGCTGTGATTTAGATTAAAAACGCATAGTGCATATCAAGCGATCTGTAATAAGAGACAAAGCAATAGTGACCATGTAATAAAAACAATTACTCACACTTGTGTGTTATTGAAAATACTGTGTTGAATTTGTAAACGAATCCATGGTAAAATGAAGTGAACAAGGAACCAAGTTCTTACTGATGCAGTCTGGAACTTCATTAAAAAATGAAGTTCATTCATGCTTTCCTAATCTTAGGATCAAAAAGAAGGCAATGCAAACACTGTTTTTTTTTTGTTTTTTGTTTGTTTCTTTGTTTTTTGTTTTTTTTCCCCCACAGCTTGGCACTGTACAGCATCTTGTTGTCTTCAGAGCCATCTTTATGGTTTGGTTTCTGCGTAGACTTGTGTTCAGAGTTGTCCCGATTTCTTTTTGTAAAAAAACTGGCCAAATTCCGGAAGTGGCGCTTTCCGTGGACGAGAATCCATTAGTACCGTTTTCCATGTTTGCATGATATACTAAACCCATTTAAAATCATAATAAAGCATAATTCTATTGTGAATTCACAAATGGTATGATTCAATTAAATAAATATATGCAATGCAGGTTTAATATTAATTATTTGCATGCTTGTTGGTTACCTATGTGTGTCTCAGAGCAGCTCTGTTTACAGTAAATGCTGCTCTACACAAACAGTAAATGCTGCTCTACATCATATACATGTAAACACGTCCGCCATGTCATCAGATTTGTAAGGTAAATCATTAAATCTACACAAACACAGGAGAATATATAATTATCTTTCTCAATATGGTAACTCTTTATCACGATTTCAAAATGAAATTTTCCGCATATTCAAGAAATTACAGTGGCTGTAGCATTTCTGTCATGAAGAAATAGCCAAATATTAATGATTAAGTGGACATTTGAATTAAATGTTAGGTCAATATTAAACAAGGATAAGATCACGTAATAACATGTAAAAACAATAATCAGGCCTTTGGTGCCCTCTTTATTATAATGCGTAACGTATGTTAGTTCTGTTGTTTGCTATACATTATGTATTTTAACATTTTTTTCAATAAAAGCATATAATCACTTTGCTTTATTTGAACTAATTTTTATTGCCTCATTACTATTATATATGTATTTTAAGTCATTTTAAAGGCTATTGTTTACTTTGGTCTATTTCTTTAAAAAAAATTATTATAATTATCCGATTACTTGATTAGTTGTTAAAAAAATAAACGACAGATTACTCGATTACCAAAATAATTGTTAGTGACAGCCCTAATTGTGTTTACCTCTAGTAATTTACAGTACATGTATGAATCGTAAATGTATGAAATTTGTATTTAATATATTTTGTAAAGGATGCATTCAATTGATCAAAAGTGACAGTAAAGACATTTAAAATGTTACAGAAGAATTTTTTTTAATTTTCTATTTATTTGAAAAAAAAAAAAAGATATTAAGCAGCACAACCATTTTCCATCATTGATAATAAGAGATGTTTCTTGAGAACCAAATCAGCATATTAGAATGTTATCTAAAGGATCGTGTGACAATAATTTCACAGGAACAAATTATATTTTAAAGCATACTGAACTGGAAAACAACTATTTTAAAATGCAATAAAATTTCACATTATTACTGTTTTTACTGTATTTTGAATCAAATAAGTGCAGTCTTGGTAAGCATAAGAGACACACATTCTTACCAACCCCAGACTTCTGAACGGTAGTGTGTGTCTATACTGTATATAGTGTGTGTTTCTGAAACTGAAAAGCTGATCCTGTCATGCAGTGTTTCAACCCCCAATATGATAACAACTTGGAGCCTTTCACTGTTGAATTGTTAACACATTCTGATAAGCACATTCACAGAAGAAACAAAGAGTCTGATTATACAGGGCCTTAGATATGGAGATTTGACAGCCTGTAATCTCATGCACCCACTTCTTGTTCATTTACGCTTTCGCATTCTTTTCTTCTATTTCAAAACGTGATCTTCACCAGCAGAAGTAGTGGCAGGGTTCTTGAGGTGTTGATCTGAACCAGATGATGTACCAGGGAAAAAAATTGTATAAAGACAGACTGTGAAATAAGACAATGCCTGACAACTAACTGGTTCTGACAGGCACCAAAAACATCTTGAGAACAATCAAAACCCTAGTTTTGCTCATATTCTTACTCCAAATCTAGTTTTCAACCCCAGACCACATTTATATTTACTATTGGGAGTCTTTTAATGTAAACTTTGTCCTTTTGCAGGTTAACAAGGCTTTTGAAATCTCACAGGTCTAAAATGTGCAGGCGTAGCCAAGATACACTCTGCAGCGGTCGTGTTAGCGTCCGGCTAATACTTCAGAGACTATTCCCGCACCAGAAATTCGCTCCGGTTTTCTCTGCGGCGACCCTCTGACGCGCTTCCTGACCCAGGAAATAGAATTAACACCTCGGCCCTAAAACTGCAGGGGCCTCAGCTACGGCCACATGTGTGCCCTGCCCTGTCCGGGATCTCTAAGGCAATCACACTGCTGGCCGAGAGAATAAATTTGAGACTCAGCAGACCCTCCACTTAAGTTTATACAACACACTTTGGGCTTCAACTTCCTCTGCACTGTATCAGGCCACTTTATCACTTTGGATGACATTGGTCCGAGTTTGTAAACGCTGCCAAAAATAGCTGAAACCAAATGAAAAAGCATCAATCTCCCGTGACAGCTTTTAGACACGTTTGTCACCGAGTTCATTGAGTTGTTTTATTGACCTGTCCGTTTGTCGTACATTAGTCTGAATATGAGGTTGTTTTGTTTTCTGTCCTTATCCTTATGTAAAAATGCATGCTGGGAAGTATCATGTAATTGATGGATGTTATCATTTGTTGCAAATTGCACTAGCAGGGTTCTTCTTTAAACTCGAGGGGACGTTTAGAAAGGCCAAACAGACACGCACCGTCACAGATAATATGTATTTCCCCCTCGTTGTCCTTCGCAGTGGTACGGTCCAGTTCTCCGAGGTATCTAACAAAATATAAATGTAGTCTGCGTGAAATGTATTACCTACCACAAGAGCATTTTTAAGCGTGGACTCTTTTCCGATGTCAAACGGACAGTAAATTAAGAGAGGAAAAGAGAAATGGATTATCTGTTTATTAGTTATTTTATGGAGGTCATATATTAGGAGAAATGGATCCTGAAATTCTTCAGCTGAAAAGTGAGCTATCTGTTTTCTTCATTAGGTGCATGTGCTGTCTCTCACAGACTGAATAACCGGTTCCTGGCTTTAAACGTCCCATGTGTTTGTGTTTTAGTCTCACATTGTAGATTCCCCGAGGTGAGTTTTGTGCAGACTCCCCAGCAGAAGGCCATAAAACACAAAAACATTTTTTTTTTTTTTTTACCTTAATCGTCCCCGTTGCACCTAAGCAACCTCTGTCGTTCTGTCTCTAACACATGCATTCATATCGATCCATTTAAAGAGTTGAATTTCATGCGTTTATTGGATATCTTCAGCAGATGTTTCAGAGAAAATCGCTGAGAAACTGAGTCTATTTTTAATGTTTTTCACATGCTGCGAAGAAAAGTGAAAACAATTAGCTGTGCTGATGCTTAAAGTAGCACAATTGGTATTTTTGCAATACCTTAATAAGTTCATATAACCCATTCCATATCAATAGCTTTTTTTATGTAAATTATTACTTTTACTCCGCAAGCATGCATTAATTTGATCAAAAGTGACAGTAAAGACAGTTTTGTCAGAAGATTTTTATTTCAAATAAATGCTCTTTTTAACTTTCCATTAATGAAAGAATTGTTAAAAATGTGTATCGCAGTTCCAACAAAAATATTAAGTAGCGCAACTGTTTTCAACATGTAATTGAACTCCAAATTGGCATACTTACTGACCTCAGCCTTTTCAGCTGTAGTGTACATTGTGTGTGTGTGTGTGTGTGTGTGTGTGTTTTTGAGTCAAAATGTATAAAATATTATGTATATTTGAGCCAAAATCCAATTGTGATTCATTCTTTTGAGTATAATATAATTCAAAACTTAGAGATTATGATATTTTACTCTGTACTTCTGTATTGGACTGCGGTGTGCTGCGTAATTTATATTTTGAGGTCATTCTGAATTTGGATTGTGTTCAAATGTTCATGTGAAAAAGATGAATATGACTAAAAATATTACTTCTGTCTGTCTGTTTGCTTTCTGACTGGAAAGGTTCTGGATTGGAAATGAGAAGGATATGCACATTTATCATTGCTTCATCTGTTTTTGCTGTTGAAGTGCCTTGTGTATTAATTTTCATTATTTTTTTTCCCCCACAGTACTTTGAGGTGCCCTTTGACTCAAACATGAATCGTACCAAAAACAGACCTCTGGTTCGAGGACAGATCAGGTAAGAGCCTTCAAAACCTAATGAGTTTTAAAACCTAATGAGCATCCAACCCGAACTGCATTTTTTTGGGCATTGTATGTATCAGACATACTTGTATGTCTGATACATACAATGCCTAAAAAAATGCATTGTATTGTATACACTATACAAAATGCTGGGTTAAAAACAACCCAATGCTGAATGAAATATGGACAAATCCAGTGATTGGGTTGTTTTGAACCAGCTATTCAGGTTAAATGTTTGACCCAACCTTCTAGGTAGTTTTGTTTAACTGAGCTGTTGTTTAAAAATTACTATATG